>LR990003.1:8707500-9940000 GCA_905147175.2 Nymphalis urticae | reverse complement strand
AACACGAATACAACCTAATTAGCATAAAAATTTGGCGGTCTTATCGCTACATAGCGATCTCTTCCAAGCAACTTGACAATTTTCCGTTAACGTATTCTACCATTCAGTTAAATACTATAAGTTTTAAATGTTTTTCTCTCGATATAATAAAATGAAAATTAAAAAATACGTAATACAGAATGTATAATTTTTAGTTTGTCTACATATCTTTGAATGAGCTTCCGTTGCAACTATTTACTCAGGTAAATCAGAACTGAATCAAAACATACTATATTCTAGTACTATACAAGCTATATATGCACTTCTGAAACGTCATTTTCCAAGTTAGTGAAACCTGTCAATACCAGAGATTCGCAAAGTAGAGAATCAATGGAATTTACTTAATAGACAGTTAAATATTCAATAACTTTTATAAATCACAAAATAGCCTCAACTATATTTATCCAAAGGATTTGTTCCTGTTTCCGAGATTAAAACCAATATTTACGACGTCTAGTTAGAATTCTCCCCGGCTACAGTTTCACGGTGGATTCAACGCGCAAAAGTTAAACTACACTGGCCAATTATGGTTCGGATATCCACATAATGCTAACTTATGCTTGAAGTATGAAATTATGTTTGTTTAACGTAGGTATTATACTATAACAACTTATTATGACTGCCTCGTTGGTCTAGTGGCTCGATGTAGCAGCAGACCCGGAGATACTGGGTTCAATTCCCAGGTCGGGCCAATAAAAAAGTTATTGGATTTTTCTGCCAGAAAACTCTCAGTAGCATCCCGGAGTCTGGAAGTTGGATGTGTGTACACTCCCATGCCTCGGAAAGTACGCAAAGCCGTTGGTCCTTCGCCTGAACTCTCTCCGGTCGTGTCAGATTGCCGTCCCGTCTGAATTTGAGAGTTAGGGAATAAAGACAGATGCACTTTTTATTCCCTAACTCTCAAAATCTGTTTGTTTGCACACACACTTGTGCACTATAATATCTCCTGCGCAGTTGGATAATCTATCTTGAGATTGACCGCCGTGGCCGAAATCGGTCTGGAGGACATTATTATTATAACAAATATTTTGATAAATGCTTCGGTGACAGTTTATCACACAGATGTTAACACATGTTTGTTTAAGGACAAAGGAACTATACGCTTGTCCATAAGGGAACCGATTCCATTTAAATTACTTAGTATACCGAGTTATGCTGCAACGCCATCTAGCTGTGGATAGTAAAAAAAACTACTCAATGAAACAAAACGGTCAAACATTTCGAGATCTATGAATCTAAAACAATCAAATCAAAAAAGTATTTTCATTTCTGGTTTATAAATGTACTTCGTACTACATACAATCCAATCACCAGAATATGTCGAAACTATAACGACATGGTTGCTGAAACTCCAACTCTAGACATTTTCACGTCTTAATTGTACGTTTGTGGTATCGTTTACTTATTTGTTTTCTGTATTACTAACCCAATCTTTATTTATTTTTATTTATGTATTATTTAATAAATAGAACCCAACTAACTCTTTAGTACTATTTACTTATGCTGTTACACATTGTAAAAAAATATAGTCTAATAATGCATTGCATTTACTGACTGTAATTAATTGTGTGTGGCAAATAAATAAAATATATTTTATATTACATGTCTATATAATCTGTCTTATAATAATCCCGTGTAATGGGCAGTTTTTAAAAAAGAAATTTTAATTTCTTTAATTTAAATTTAAAAAAGAACTCTCCGATCCCTACCCGTCGAGTATGTTTTTTTTTTAATTTGATTTAATTAAAAAAAAAATCAAATTATTAATTTTAAGTATGTGAATTTAAAAATATATTATAATAAAACCTAAATATATGTCTATATAAATACATTAATCGAATTACAATTTACTAATTAATCAGATCTTATTTATCTAAGTGGAGGAATGATGTGTCCTATGAGGTGCCGTTTGCAACCCTGCCCTGCGGTTAGATACAGTAGCTAGCTGAAAGTTCATCAGTACTCAGCTTTGAGTGACTCTTTTGAGTAAATGGAATTTACTTAATTAGTTTTATAGCTCTTAGTAGATACAAATAGTAATTAGTTCGAATGGAGTCTGTGGACATAGTACATAGAATAAAGTCAAGGATGATTTTCCAAAAAGCAACGATGCTCCTTTCGATTTTATTAAAATTGGACCTCGAGACTCCGTATCCAAATTTTCCTGTAGTATTCACCAGTAGTTTGGGCTGTGCCAACGCACGCCATATGCTAGTCAGTCAGTTATTCTTTTATATAATATGTAGATATATAAAGTGTTTGTATTGCATAATATGCATTAATTTTACCTTTCTGCATTTCTTCCCCATTTAACTTGAAATATGCCAAAACTACACTCCTCTGACCAACAACAAACACCTATCAATTTTCTCTTCACGTATTAATATGTATGTAGATAAGAAAAATATATATTTTTATACTCCATGTTTTATGTTACTATACTTTGATAATAAATTATTTTAATACCTTCTATTTCGAGATTTCACATCAGCCGGACGTCCTGTGATGCCCACATATTTTTGCTATGTATATCTTACATTATTTTATTATATTTTATATTTCTGCAATTATTATATATGACAAGTTTTAAAAATCCATTTTACTAGTTGGCAGGCTTTTGTGCAAGCCCGCCTGGATAGTTACCACCCACTTATAAGATATTTCGCTAAACAGCATACTTATATTTAGTAACGGTAAGTGAGCCAGTGTAACTACAGGCACAATGGACATAACATCTTGTTCCCAATGTTGGTGGCGCACTGGCGATGTAAGGTATGAATAATATTTCTTACATCGCTAATGTCTATGGGCTGTGCAGACCACTTACCATCAGGTGGTCTTTTTCCCGTCCGACTATCAATAACATAAAAAAAAATTAAAACTCAGTGATGCTTGTAGATTTGAACCCGTGACCTTTAATTAAGTTACACGTATTCTATCCACTGAATATTTTATGTTATATGAATTTTATAGTTTGTAATAAAGTTTTTCGTTAATTTTTACATAACCGCTTCGATATCCTATTAATTGAATTCGATATTGTCAATTGAACGGATATATGAAATTTATGCTCAGCCGTTTGTTTGATATTGGAAATGAAAATGGATGTGGATTTTTCGATATTTCATCGCTTTTTTTTTATTGAGCCAGTTTTCATAAATAGTATGCATTTTTAAGCTCAAGACACACAAGTATTCATTTGTAATTTATATAGAAAGTATTCCAAGGTACAGTTTAATTTTTATCTCATCAAAATCGGTTGAACCAATAAAATAAATAAATACTGGTGGTAGAGATTTGTGCAGGCACATATTTTACCGCCAAACAGCAATACTTAATGATATCGTATTCCGGTTTGAGGCGTTGTTGTTGTGCTTTGAACGCTGAGTAAGCCAGTAACTACGGCCACAAGGTATGATATCATAGTTGCCCAGGTCTGTGGCGCATTGACAATCATTAGTGATTACTAATAGTGCCTATAGTGCCAATGCTTATGATCGGTAGTGACTAATTGTCTACCTATTTTCTACCAAACTTTGCAAGCTTACCTTATCAAACTTTAAGGCTACATTGTACTCTCGAGACAATCAATTTGATATTCCTATAATATATGGAATATATTATATATATGAAATTATCACATCTTAGTTTAATCCGCAAAATTAATACGTTTTATTCATACAAACTTAACCACTGTACTTTTTTTTATATAGAACAGGAAGACGGACGAGCATATGAGCCACCGGATGGTAAGTGGTCACCAAACGCCCTTGGACATTGGTACTGTAAGAAATGTTAACCATCGCTTACATCGCCAATGCGCCACCAACCTTGGGACCTAAGATTTTATGTCCCTTGTGCCTGTAATTACACTGGCTCACTCACCCTTCAAACCGGAACACAACAATACCAAGTACTGCTGTTTTGCGGTAGAATATCTGATGAGTGGGTGGTACCTACCCAGACGAGCTTGCACAAAGCTCTACCACCAGTAAAACTATACTAGTGTACTATAGCTCTTAGGGAATATTATTATTTATTAAAAAGTTGTGTATTTTAAATTTCATAAAGCATCAAGATTGCTAATCAAAGTCATTAAATGGACCCGACGTTATTACGTTACAAAAACTACCCACGTATAATAATTATTTTGCAATATTTGTAATAGTGTATTTTCGATTTTAAAGTTTTAAGATTAAAATGTATTATTTTATACCATACATATAATGTATGTGTTAATTTGAAATATAATAAGATCTCATGTAAGTGAAATTAATTCTTATGAAAATAATATTGAATCTTAAACCAGAAATCAGAGAAGATATGTTACGGTTATGTGTAGTTTGTTTTAAGTCAAGACCTTTTAAGGGCTATGTATTAGATATAATATATATTAGATATAACATACTAACTTTCAATCAAATTTTCACCAATTTTGGGATATAAAAAAATATTTTCGTGGTTGTTTTTAAATGTCTAGTGGTCAATTTATAAAACTGCCAGTCCGTCAGGATAAGTAATTTTATATATTAAAATATTAATACGAATAGAATAACCTATTGCCCCCAATTATTTTTTTTTTCATTTTTCTATTGAATGTAAGAATTGCATAGGAGCGGAAAAGCGACCTTAATGGCTAACACGAGGTTTTCATTTTATTATTTATAAGTAATATTTTATAATCAAATTATGTTTATATATTTATACCGTTTAAAGGAATAAATAATTATGTAAAAGAACGTTTTATAACAAAAAAAGAATAGAAATAATAACTTTTTCATAACTTGTAATAAAAAAGAGTTTGTATATATCCTAAATTCATGGCATGTCATATCGGATTTCTATAAACGCGACTCTTAAAAGTTTTTCCACTTCCTCCAACTGAAACGTCTCCCACATTTTACGCCGCCATCTTAGCATTCACCATATTGGATTTTACGAAAGCGGCTGGCAGTGCTAGGAGTTTTTCTTTTTAGCTTTTATTATAAGTATTTTTATATTTTATAACTTTGGCAATTTAAAAAAAAACACATTTACTTGAATTTAGTTTAGAATATTAGAGCAATTATAATCATATTAATTTTCTTTTAAAATCTTATTATTAAAATTACGCGTTCGTCCGTTACCTACATTCATTCTGTAATTATATTGAAATTATTTTTTTAATTTTAATATTAACAAACATTTTGATTCAATTAAACTTTTTACACATTGATTTAAAATAAGAATTGTCTATGTTAAGAACTTCTCCGCTTCGCGCCGACCAAGTCCGTCGAGAAAATAGAAAATAATATTACAATTATAA
The DNA here is from genome assembly GCA_905147175.2 of Nymphalis urticae. Classification (NCBI taxonomy): domain Eukaryota; kingdom Metazoa; phylum Arthropoda; class Insecta; order Lepidoptera; family Nymphalidae; genus Nymphalis; species Nymphalis urticae. Next base: position 9,934,656 of record LR990003.1, on the reverse strand, counting down.
ACTAATTACCTTAATCAATTAATTTTTTATTTAGGTCGACCTCAACCAACTCTCTCGTGGCTGATCGACAACAAGCCCCTGGAAGACCACCTCATCCTCAAGAACGATGGCAAGATAATAATAAGTAAGATCAGCGTCAGTGGCGCTGAAAGGAGCTGGCTCAACACCAGCGTGAAATGTCAAGCCACCAACACAGCTCTTCTGAGTCCTCATGAGAGAACTGCCAGGGTTGAAATGAACTGTAAGTTACATTCAGTTTTTATCATTCGAAAACATAATTATCGAGTAAAAAAATAACGGTCGAATAAAATACAATTTGGAATATATTCTAAATTTGTGCTCACCAACGAGCAAAATTTCAACTCAATTGGTCGGTTGGAACTGGTCTATAATTCAATTGCAAGATTACCCGACAAATACGAATAGGTCTTTGTAAATAAAAGCTTTCAAAATAGCATTCTTTCTCTTTTTTCGCAATTATATTACGATATGTTATAATTATATTACTATTCGTTTTTGTTTGTCTTTGGAAAGAAATATTTTTCTACGTGATGTTACTACAACTTGAGATTTCGAAATTGTAAATTAAATAAATATATCTAAGCCTTATGATGTATACTGATTAACACGAAGAAATACAACGTAAAATGTTGCAATATAGTTTCAATTGACGTATTAAATATAAATAGTCACATTTGGACTGCTGGAGTATTTGACGCTACACTTTTGGTATCTTTTTGGTACGACTGCGTCGTTGGTCTAATGGCTTGATATAAGCCTGCAGATCCGGAGGTCGTGGGTTCAATTCTCAGGTCAAGCCAATAAAAAGTTATACGGTTTTTCTGTCAGAAAATTCTCAGTAGCAGCCCGGAGTCTGGAAGTTGGAAGTGTGTACACTCCCGTGCCCCGGAAAGCACGTAAAGCCGTTGGTCCTACGCCTAAACTCTTTCCGGTCGTGTCGGATTGCCATCCCATCGGATTATGAAAGTGAGGGAATAGAGAGTGCACTTGTGTTTGTGCACACACTTGTGCACTATAATATCTCCTGCGTAGTTGGCTAATCTCTCTAAAATCGGTCTGCAGGACATTATATTTGGTATCTTATATGAAATGAGACTGAAGATACTCGTACATAAGTTTCTATTTCAAATATTTATAATAATACTGATTCATTTATTATTATTTTTTAAATTGATTGTACGCATTTTTTTATTGATTTTTGATTTGCTTTCCATAATATTAATTTATATAATACGCAGTGCGACCGACGTCCGTGTCAATAATTGAGAAACCAGGCGAGCTGTCTGCTGATACGGAGTTCACATTGGTGTGTGTAACGCATGGCAGCCGGCCCTCAGCACAGGTCACGTGGTATAGGGAGAACAGAAGATACACGAGAGGAAAGGTTAGAAGTTTAAATGAATTTTTAATTTACATTTTAGATCTAATCTAAATAAAATTTTTCCATGTTATTTTGTATACCATTAATAAATATACAAAGGTACTATATTTTAGTATATATTTTCCGAATATTAGTGACATATGTGTTTCTAGTGGTGTTGTTTACGTGTGTTTTTCTACAGCATTAATATTTTGTAGCAGCCATCAATCTTAGAAATTTAATTGGCGAAATGTGTTTAAGAGATATATATTGCTTAATGCTTAATTTTTACCACTTTTTAGTTTAAATCTTAAGTTATTAATCAATCTGGCTCTGTTTATCTCTGTTTTGTTTCTAAAATATCGATTAACGAGTTAAAAAGGAAAATAAAATATTAATGCTACATTAATAAGCATGCTACATCCAAATGCTGCAATCAAAGATAAATCTTAATTCCATTTCAATTCCCTCAGCATAGCGAGATCACGAATGACACATCGACAGTCAGCCGCTTAACCATGTCTCCTCAACCTGAAGATGATGGTGTAATGATCAGATGTCGAGCTGATAATCCCGTGCTAAGAGTGGCCTTGGAAGACTCTTTCAGGATGAGTGTTGTTTGTAAGCTACTTTTACTTATTTGTTTCCTTTAAAAAAATCAAGATATTTATAAGAACTTTGTCGTACTTGAAACCAATGTTAAGTATTCAATAAAAATTGTAGCTTATACTCTAAAACTCCTTATTTTTTATAAGAAATGTTTAAATCCCCATATTAATATAAGTTGATTTTTTTATGCATTTATTATTTTTATTTTTTTGCAAAAATTGATGAAAATTATAAAAGTAAGAGTATTTTAAGCTTAAATAAGAGGAGGTTTACCAGCCCCATTATTTCATTTACTATTTGATCCCTCAATCACTTCAGACTTCGAGCCTAAAACTTTGAAATTGGGTATGAAATATTTAAATTTTCGAACGTGTTATTTTTAATGAAAAAACTTGAATAACATAAGTAATGAGTTCAGAATCTCTTATGATTATGTAAGAGGGTTCGAAGAAAATTATAGGAAATATGTATATTTACAATTTGTATCAAATTGGAATTACGTAATATCAAAGAGATAGGATAAACTATTCAACCTTTTACGTATCAACCTAATAATAATCACAACCCTTGTCACAAGTATTACATTATAATAAAAATATCAAAACGAAAGTAACCTTAATACCCTTGAATAAAGTATAGTTTTAATAAAAACATTTCAATTTGAAAACAACCGCGCAAACTCTGTTCTTTTCAGTATTTACCAAACAAACATTTTTGCCATTCCATATTCATATTCCCGTCTCGTTTAATTTGACTTCCTCCAAATTCAACCATATTAGCTTGTAATAGAAACTGAATTCAAAAATCAGCTTTGTCAAATTTAAAGAAGTTTTAAATTGGCTGCAAGAGGGATCAATTTACAAACTACTCACTTCTTGCAAAGGTCGTAAGTCGTAAAACGTTGCTACACAAAATTAAACCTAAAGTTTTAAAAATAGGGTTTACTTTCATCAGATAAACCGGTTCTAACGATGTCCCTGGGCAGTACGCTAAATCCTAACGACATCAAGGAAGGCGACGACGTTTACTTCGAGTGCAACATCAAAGCGAATCCTAAGGAACATCGCACCTCTTGGTACCATAACGTGAGTGAGTTAATTTGTTAACATATTACAAATTAAATAAAAAGTAAAGTAAAATTGCTGCCTGTAAATGGCCCACTATGGCCTCTCCTTTTGGAGGTTGGAGATTATTCAACCACGCTACACCAATGCGGTTTTATGGAAGCACTTGCAGCAGCTTTTCACCCAACACTAGCAGGTTTTTTCTCGGTGTTTTAACAAAATAACAACAGTACAGTACAACAGCAACAGCCTGTGAATGTCCCACTATTGGGCTAAGACCTCCTCTCCTTTTTTTTGAGGAGAAGGTTTTGGAGCTACCACCACGCTACTCCAATGCGCATGGTGGTGGTGGAATACACATGTGACCGAATTTCAGTGAAATTAGGCACATGCAGGTTTTCTCACGATGTTTCCTTCACCGTCAAGTACGAGATGAATTATATAACACAAATTAAACACATGAAATTTCAGTGGTTCTTGCCTGGGTTTGAACCCACGATCATCGGTTAAGATTTGCGCGTTCTTACCACTGGGCCATCTCGACTCAATAAAAACAAAATAATAATAACAAAATAATTGTCTTTAACTAAATAATATTCCTTAAAGTATATAATTAACAATAATATTATGTTCGAAGTTAATGGGTCGATGAACTGAATTACCTAATTACACACATACATAACATCTTAGACACTATAGTTGAAAGCAATTTGGCAAAGTCATTGGCTAATAACCCTAACATAGAACATAATAATAAATTGAGGTTAAATATAAACTCTAAGTTCAACACTATATTATATACATACTTCAGGACTTAAATATTTTAATAATCCTTACTTAGTGTGTAAAAGGAATCCGTATGGAAATATTCATGGTGCCTGCCCTAGTAAGTTGGGCGGTGCCTTTATATGTCAGTCAGTCATCTTATTCTATCTTATCTAATCTTATAGATTATGTATAAATGACAATGCCAGTTTCTCACCCACCGTTTGTTTATATATGACAAATAAAATAAGATCTTTGAGTAAAAATATATTGCTATTGTGAAATATTTACCCTCTAAAAATTATTCGACCCCTGTTAAATTTCCTGTTTTCGGTAAAACGCGGATACGTTACTTTGTTCACATACAACCTTATCGCAAAAATCTAAGTACACATTTATGCTGATTCTAGTGTATGTTTTTTCCTCTGAATAAAAAGTAAAGTAAAAAGAGCCCGGAAAATGACCCACAAAAAATGTAAATAAAACAGGTATTATATGTCTTCTAGATTAGGTACCAGTTGTTCTTCCGCAAAATAATAATGATTTGTCTTGCTAATCGGTTTGATTGCAAGAAACAGAGAAATGGGATATAACATGTTAGGCCCTACGGTTAACAGCATAAAAATGGCGTTTATGCTTTTACAGCGTTAACAAGATGCAATCACTTAAAATGAGGCAGTCCTAAATTTTCGAGTTTGTAAGATCGCGACTAGTTGTATTATCGGTACCAAGAACAATGTCTAAGGAACTTCATTAAGACATGCCTAATATCCCAGACATTGCTACGCCATACCATACTTGGAGGTATTTGGTATTATACACATATGATTAAATACCACAGATTACTGAAAGAAATAAAACAATAACAATACATACATAGGAGGTTATCATATATATTCATTAATTGTGATTAATAAAAAAAACTCGGTGCAGGATCAACAAGTGACGCAAAACATGTCGTCCGGAGTTTTCATTAGCACTAAGTCACTAGTGCTACAGAGGGTGACGAGGAGGGATGGGGGGCTGTACGCGTGCAAGGCGGCGAATCAAATGGGAGAGACGAGTAGCCAAGCTGTGTATCTTCGAGTTCAATGTAAGTGACAGAAATATAAAAAAAAAAACACTAAGATAATGAGATTCTATAGCACCATCGACAAAATTCAAGAGTCAGACATTTTTAATGATACTTGTAGATTCAAGCAGTCAATCAAATATTTTTAAGGTATAAATTGTAATATTTACGTTGCTACCTATATTTAAATTTCGAATTTTGAAATATATTTATTGCCAGTATTATTTGCATTACTTAAGGCAGTATATTTATACGTCTTGGTTTCATTAGTGTTTAAATTATACTTTATTTATAAGTAAATGACAATTGACCCATGACCCATAGTTATTTGGCATGTCTCTATTCACCTGTTTAAGAGAAAAATAATATCCAAACAAAATCAAATGTTACTTTATATATTATTACTTATTAAGATGTTCCTTGCACTTTTATTGTAACTCTTCATCATCATTCCTAAAGGAACCCAAGTTAACTGGAAATTGGTTAATTAACTTGGGTTTGACGCAGTATACCCTTGTCCTCCATTCGTTCCGGTCAGCCGTCATCCCAACTGTTTTATGACACATATTTTTATCAGCTTATGTTTCGCCTTCCTCTCTCTTTCCATCCATCAATACTCATATTCAATATAATATCCCTAAAAATATCCCTAAAGGACTTACGATATTACTATCGTAACTATAAATAAATATTTTTATTATATATTCAGAGTTTTTTGTGTTATTCCCTTAATGTATAAAATAATAATAGCCTTATCATCAGATGCACCAGTTTGTGCGCAACATACGCCGCTCGTTATTGGTGCGCGACTAGATGAACCACTACGAGTGCGCTGTACTGTGAGCGCAGATCCTGCTGATGTCGCCTTTTACTGGCAATTCAACAACAGTGGAGAGAGCTTTCAAGTATCACCAGCTAGATACGGTGAGTAAAAAATAGTACAATTATATTTAATCGTAAACAAAACGTATACCGTAATAGCCTGTGAATGTCCCACTGTTGGGATAAAGGTCTCCTCTCCTCTTTTTGAGGAGAAGGTTTGGAGCTCATTCCACCACGCTGCTCCAATGTGGGTTGGTGGAATACACATGTGGCCGAATTTCAGTGAAATTAGACACATGCAGGTTTCCTCACGATGTTTTCCTTCACCGTAAAGCACGATATGAATTATAATCACAAATTAAGCACATGAAAATTCAGTGGTACCTGCCCGGGTTTGAACCCACGATCATCGGTTAAGATTCACGCGGTCTTACCACTGGGCTGTCTCGGCTTTTTAACAAAACGTATATTCAATATGATATATAAATTGATCAAATTATTGTGATACTCCAGAAAACCATATATACTTAGACTTTTCATAAAAGATGCGGTATTGCTTTCACTTATTTCTTTCATCATTAATAAATAGCGATTGTTAATGATTTTTAAACTATATAACTTTAAATTAATATGTATTTATAGTATTAAAAACATATCATTATAATTATTAAACATAGCTATTTCAATGATTTTGTCATCACGACAAGTGATATAAATTGTGATTCGTGCGCAATTACGCGTGATAATTGTTAACGGTCCATGACTCTCAGTTATATGTGCGTTTATCACGCACCATAATTGTGATTGGTGTAAAATTAAATATGCGCGGGCGTGATATATTCGTATGTCTAGCGTTAATTAGTGCGCTTGTACATTAAATTATGATAAAAATATTAATTTTAGTAACAAAAACATATTCGTATTATAAATGTTGAATATTTCGAATTAATCAAAGGATCGGTTTTAAACCCATTTCTAACTTTCAATACAATTCAATTCAATTACATCAGTGTTAGTGGTATTAAATGATGTTTGAAAAAACACAATTATAAATATTGTTCCTGAACTATATGCATATGTAACGGAATAAGATCCAAAATTGGGCGCGCGCCACATTCAAAATTGTTTTCTGAATGTGGCGCGTGCCTTAATTGTCGGTAAAATACAAGCTATTACACTAACTCACTCTAAAGCCACCTTTGTCATAAATAAACGATATTGATTGTGAAGTAAATTGCAATACTGAAACTTGTAGTGAAAAAGTGTAATATACTTAAATAATACTTTGTATTTTCAGACCAATACATTATTTATTTTGCTTGTTTAAAATAAATAGACAAATTGTCTTATATATTTATCTATCTTAATATGTCTTATCTACGCAATTCAAAAAACGAAGCGCCATCTATTGGTACAGTGGTGTAACAGAAGCGCTTTACTCAATTCGCGTAGATTGTAAGTGAATCTATAATAGTGATGAGAGTTATATCTGGTGCTTTTGACAGTAACAACCGGTGGTACAATCAGCGAGCTGCGGTACCGCGCTGCAAGTGAACGCGACTATGGCGCCCTACTGTGCCGCGCTACCAACAGCGTCGGGAGGCAGAAGAAGCCATGCGTATTCCAGATAGTCCCAGCAGGTACGTGCTACTTATGTAAATATACTAATATTATAAAGCATAAGATCCCTACTTGGTATCAGGGCTCTGAAAGCTCGTCTCGGTACCATCTGCTTATCAGATGTTCTGCAGCAAAACAGCTATAGTTAGTATTATTGTGTTCCGGGTTGAAGAATAAATGAGCACACGTAACATTGTAACGAACATCGTAGTTCCCAAAGTCGGTGGCGCATAGCCGATGTAAAGTATGATTAATATTTCTTACAGTGCTAATATTTAAAAACCGAGATGGCCCAGTGGTAAGAATACGTGAATCTTAACCGATGATCGTGGGTTCATGTCCGGGCAAGCACCACTGAATTTTCATGTGCTTAATTTGTGATTATAATTCATCTCGTGCTTTACGGTGAAGGAAAACATCGTGAGGAAACCTGCATGTGTCTAATTTCACTGAAATTCTGCCACATATGTATTCCACCAACCCGCATTGGAGCAGCGTGGTGGAATAAGCTCCAAATCTTCTCCTCAAATAGGGAGAGGAGGCTTTTAGCCCAGCAGTGGGACATTCATAGGCTGTTACTGCCAATATCTACGGGCGGCGGTAACCACTTACCATCAAATCAATTCCTCCAGGAATATTGCATATTCTCGTCGATTTTTCTCGGTGGAACATTAAGAACCGCTGGTAACTTTAAATTCAATTTAATCTTGTAAAATGACGATTCAAAAGAGGTTATACTCGTATGAGCCTAATTGAATAAAATATACTGTGATCACAGACTAGATAATATCCTATAGATAGGATATATAAATGTTAAGTTGGAATTGGGTTTGTTTGTTACGTTTCAAGGTCGCGACATGACATTAAACAGTTAATTTTAGTTATAATATTTGAATGTCATAAATATAGTGACTAAGCATGTGTATTATCTTTAAAGCAAAAAAATTGAATTGAATTGACAGTGTGTGCGATCAAATTAACAATTGAGGTATGTAGACAATTTCAACTTATTCATTTTTAAATAATCTTAAGGACCAGGAAAATCGGTGTATTTCTTTAGTTATCTTGAACGCAAATTTATTTAAACAAAGTTTTCATTTCGTTGTATTTATATTTCAAATTATTACAACCTAATTTTGCTGATTGACGGATTCATAAAACTAAATAAAACTTTGACTTTATCACGAAACATTACTATATAGTTAAAATAAAGGCATAGTCAAAGATACGACAAAACTAACTCTATTTATAGAAAGGAAAAAATTTAACCCATCGAGGATAGTAAAGATCCCGTAAAAATGGATTCCCCGGAAATCCCTCAGGGGATAACGGTAGCATAAACTATAGCGAATTTCACGGTTACCGAATACAGCAGTAATTTCTGGTTTGGGAAAAGCGTTTTTTGAATTTTGCTACCGTTTGGTTTTAGGGGAAAATTTAAGAAAACTTTTCGCATATCTTTTACGAAAAGTATCATTTTAGTTATTTACATACGAATGTCCTGACTGAATGACATTACACAGATAACACATACACTATAAGACGCAGATATTTTTTTTTATAGAATAGGAAGGCGGACGAGCATATGGGCCTGATGGTAAGTGGTACCAAACGCTCTTAGACATTGGCTCTGCAAGAAATGTTACCCATCGCTTACATCGCCAATGCGCCACCAACCTTGGGAACTAAGATGTTATGTCCCTTGTGCCTGTAATTACACTGGCTTACTCACCCTTCAAACCGGAACACAACAATATCAAGTACTGCTATTTTGCGGTAGAATATCTGATGAGTGGGTGGTACCTACCCGGACGAGCTTGCACAAAGCTCTACCACCAGTAGATAACTTAAAATTTGTAAAAAGAGAATATATTAAAAGGAATGGCTTAACCCCTAGTATTTAACTTCATCTCTTTTCTAAGTGTCATTCTGTTAAGCACACAAAAATTATTAAATCAAATATTGGTTACAAATGTTAAAATACGATTTAAATGTTCACGTTTTCACCGTGAATATGCTAAACATAAAGAGAAGAAAATCATACTCCAAAATGTAAACGTAAATTCGTAGATTTCCGGAAAAATCAATAAATTCCTTTTAAAGGTTTTGAAATGTGGCAGCCATTTATTATCTTGATGCATTTCCCTTTTTGCTACTCTTTAACGACGTAGTCAAGCAAAAAAGACCAGTAGAGCTATTCTGTGAGAACAAAGTTAAAACTCATCGCGAAACACGATCGTGAAATGTCACTAAATGATATAAAATTGACTATAATAGTTATAGCTTTTAAAGGATTAGAAAATAAAGTTGACAGTATAGTATAGCTGATCAAGATCACAAATTTAAATTTAGAACTTATTGTACTAAGCTATTCTGTAGGTTAGCGGATATAAGTGTCAGAGTTATAATCGAACCTACGACTTGAACAACATATTTCCAAAAGGTATGAGACCATCTAAAATCTGGAAGTGATACATAATATATACAAATTATCATAATATATATTAATTATATAAATATCACAATTAAAACTAAATTACACTAAATTCGTTACTTTCATTCAATCGTGAGAAACGAATGGCGATCGTGAATAATAAAAATAATCGATTTTATAGCATCGACGTTAAATTGACAACGGGCGAATAGCTTCAACTTGCGAAAGCGTTCAAACTGTTAAACTCTTTTATGCCTTCGTTTATGGGACTTTGTTACAAAAAACGGTGTAAGAGTTGGAAACGAGAACGGTCTTAATAGTAATGCCGAGATGGCCAACGGGATTACTTCCGTGGATCTTAACGCGAAGGTAGCGGGTGATAATTTCGCTCGACAATGAGGAAAAACGCGAGACCTGCATGTGTTAGATAAAAAACTTTTTAGATTATATCCACCAATCCGCAGTAGATCAGCGTAATGGAATAAGATCATAGTCACTTCAACAAGAAAGTAGGTCGTCTTAAAGAAAAAAAAAAGATTCGTATTCAACTGTTTCTAGAAAAGGCATGAGGGAAATTGCGTAAATCGGTTCAAAATTCATGATCATGATCATCATAACTTCCTTGTTGGTGCAGATGGTTTTCTCGGGAACAACCTGGAATCAGACTGCACAACACACAGACTGACTAAATGGTCACTATCCTATATAGATACAGGTATCTGAAAGAAATATTAAGCATTCCTCATATCGTCAATGCGAAGCCAACCTTGGGAACTTTGATGTTTTGTCCCAAATTCTATCTCACTCCCATTTCAAACCGGAACCCACCGATACTTAATATGATTACGATAGAGTATGTGATGAGTGAGGTGGTACCTACCCAAACGGTTTTGCACATATATTCTGTGTATATCTATATTTAATGTGTGGTAAAATTATAGTTTCATCATATTATTTTGATGTTTTTGTGTCTCATTCTCTGTATCTTCACAGATTTATTTATCTAAGAATAGAAAAGTTTTTCACTAATAAAGATAAAAACCGATTGCTAGGCAAAGTGAGGCAAGTCAATTATGTTCAGTCATGATCATCAGTTTATTATTAAGACCGTTTAAAAAAAACATTGAACATAAATGATCATCACTTCCGTACCGAAATTGGTGGTTAAAAATAAGAAAGATTGAAGAAATCAATAAATAAATAAGAATTTAAATTTATACTGTACCGTAACAGGCCGCCGGCCTGCTGGGCTAAGGCCTCCTCTCACTTTTTGAGGAGTAGGTATGGAGCTTATTCCACCACGCTGCTCCAATGCGGTTTTGGTGGAATACATATGTGGCCGAATTTCAGTGAAATTAGACACATGAAGGTTTCCTCACGATGTTTTCCTTCACCATTATAGCACAAGATGAAATAGCACAAATTAAAATTAAATTAGCACACATGAAAATTCAGTGCTTCAGTGCTTGCCTGGGTTTGAACCCACGATCATCGGTTAAGATTCAGACGTTCTTACCTCTGGGCCATCTTAGCGGACTACACCTGTAACAATATATTAATTTCATAATTTCAAGACGTTATTAAAACGATGCTGAAATAATTATATTACTTAAGCGAAATCTTATTAAATTACTCACAGCGAAGTTACGTAACTAGCTCTAATCAAAAGATAACTCCGGAAGTCAGATCGCTGGCGTGCTGTCAAAGTCAGTGTGTAAATTAATAATTTTAAACTTAATTAAAACATTCGCCGATATCCGAACTTAATGTCGAGACTACAATTTCAAATAAGGCTGATTATACGGAGCGTAATTGAATACAAGCTGATCCGGGTAATTACCACTCATCGTATATTCAACCGTCGAACGGCAATACTTAGTACTGTTGTGTGCCGGTTTGAAGGTCGAGTGACCCAATAACACTACATTCACGAAGGACATAATATCTTAGTTCTAGTAATAGAAGAGAAGGGTGAATATTTACAATAAAAATGTATATGGGTAGTGGTCACCTACCGTTTTGACATTCCGTCAAAAAATCCATTGAAATAATCCGTCAAAACCCCACGACTGAGCAAAATCCTCCCCTTTTATTTAGAATGTTTAAAGCTTTATTAAATACACTGTAAAGTTTGAAAATTGGAATCACATTCAAAACAAAACATAATCTTTCATATTTATTTATTTCATCAAATGGGCTTCCTATAAGCGCTTTTGAATAATCTTCATTAATAAAGATTTAATTTACAAGATTGAAATCATACAACATTTTATCAAAGGTTCAGTGGGTGAGCCTTGAAAGCATAGTTAAAATACATACATTATATATATATGTACAATGTCAAAATAGTGAGCTATGAAAATATTTAAAGACAATCATATCATCATTATTCGCTTGATCTTCTTTTATTTCGGCGCGGTGTCTATCCTTACATACGCAGACGGGCTTGCACAAAGCCTTACCGCCAAGTATTCTTTGTTCTAGTGGCACTCTTTATGGTCCGTCAAGACATAAATATGACCACAATATATATTTTTGAAATAAGACACACATAATATCGGACTAATAATTTTATTCTTTTATTTTGTATAGCGAAGCGAACGGGTCTAGTAATAAATATTAATTAAGCGTACAAGCCGTATTATTTGGCTATAAAATATCCGCATACTTAAGTTGGTCGCGAGCCAATATTCTATGCGTTAAATAAAATTAATGGCACAGTTGAGAGTTGTGTGGCAAAGTGTGTGGGGGTGGCCTTATTCGCAATCGGAGTACGTTCTAAAATACGATCAAAGTTCCGATGCAAAATCGTGGCCCAATACGGAGTGGGTAACGAGAAAACTTACACTATACTAACTCGTATTTAAAGACTTACGTTTTTTAACCTCGCCCCCTTACTTTCCAGTAGTATTACGAAGATAGAGATTTGGTGTCGTCAGTCATGAAATTATCATTAGAAACAGTATATACTTAGTCGTGTCAATATTTACATAAGATAATTATTAATTATTAGTATTCTTCGCCAGCGTGTTAGCGGTAGGTGGTTAAGTGGTGGTAGGTGTTAGATGTAAAAGTAGCCTTGTCCTTTCTTGGAGTTCAAGCTTGTTTCAAACATAATTTTATCAAGAGGTCAGTCAGTGGTTTAGCCGTGATAGCGTAACATACAGAATGAGTTACATTCGGATTTTTAATATTAATATAGATATATTTTAACTTTCCTCATCATACAATATGTCTATTAGTCAAATCGAATTGTTACAATCATTCCTGAGATTAGCGCGTACTATACATACATACACGGCTAAAAAGTTATACATACTTATAGTTATAAGTGTCACGAACTATTTGAAAATAATATTTGAAATGTTTAAGACGAACAATTCAACTATACATTTTTATACTAATTTATCCGCAACGCACGTTATTGTATCTCAAGGGCCGCGATTATTTCCTACTCAATCTATAAGCGCTGAGATGGCCCAGTGGTTAGAACGCGTGAATCTTAACCGATGATCGTGGGTTCAAACTCATGCAAGCACCACTGTATTTTCGTGTGCTTAATTTGTATTTATAATTCATCTCGTGCTTGACGGTGTCAAATTTCACTGTTTTTTTTTTATATAATAGGAAGGCGGACGAGAATATGGGCCACCTGATGGTAAGTGGTCACCAGCGCCCTTAGGCATTGGCCTTGTAAGAAATGTCTACCATCTCTTACATAGCCAATGCGGTATGCTATTTTGCGGTAGAATATCTGATGAGTGGGCGGTACCTACCCAGACGAGCTTGCACAAAGCTCTACCACCAGTAATTCTGCCACATGTGTATTCCACCAACCCACATCGGAGCAGCGTGGTTGAATAATTTTATCTAGTTTGTAATGTCATGATAAACCAAAACACTTCAATAAATTGTTATAACATATATATGTTGGATTTACATACATATTTTTGTCAAAAATAAAATAAAGAACAATTAATGCACCTATTACAATATAATGCTGGTTAATTAAGAAGGTTATTAAAATCTAAGAAAGATGCATATAACCCTTCAAAAATTGGGTGAACACACAGATAATTAAAACAAATTATTGTTAGGACTGTCCTAACAATTCATGTAAGTAAGTTTTTGATGGATTTCAACGGCAATTGATGGCGCCATTTATCAATTAAAATCTTTAGGTTGATTGATTAGTTATACTAAAGATTTTATTACTTGGATAATACGAATAAATTAAGTGTTAGTACAATAAATATACTCGTATAATATGTATATATGATGTTACATAAATATTAACACAATCACCGTTACATTAACCCAAGATTAATTTACATAAAATGTTTCAACAATTTCAATATGTTGTTTTATCAAATATTTTGTTATAATAAATGCCTCGTATTTAAAAAAAAACACTACGACTGACCTATATGAACTGTGGAAACAATTAGTTTTGAAAACTTGGAATTAAATAATTATTATTAATTATAAAAGTGGAGCAGTTTTAGATTTTGAAATATCTTTCACAAAACATTTTTTTTAACTATAAAGGCTTAAATAAAAATTGTTCAAAACTAAAAAATTTAAAAAAAGTAACATTTAAACTATATACAAAGGTGAAAAATTCAAAACGCGCGTTCTAAAGCGCCATTTTTAAAAAAGTCCAGCTACGGCCATCTTTTATTAGTTTTATTTTTAATGGCCTGACCGGCCAGTGTTTTAAAAATGGTTTCGGTTCGTTTAAATAAAATTTTCAATCGTTTAAACTAAATTGTATCACGTACTATTAAAGACCTATCGCTTCATAAAAAACGGCTGGCTAAATTGTTTATATACTTTCTAAAGCAATAAAAGTAAATAAGTAGATTTTTTTTGTATTCACTCTATATAAAAATATATATTGTTTAGAAAAAATATATAGGGAAAATAACATCTTAGTTCCCATTGTTGATAGCACATTGGTGATTTAAGGGATTGTTAATATTTCTTAAACCACCACTTACCATCAGGTGGCCCGCTAACCAGTCTGCCTACCTAATACAGTAAAATGTGCTTCCATATTGAATAAATTAATTTTAATTCGAAAAGGCCTATTTCTATACATCCATCTTTTGAAATTATTAAAATAAATATTTTAAATCAACTCTTCGTCCATTTTCGAGTGGCAGCTTTACATTTAATAAATTATTGTAAAATTACGCTTCAAAAAAGTTTTCTTGAATAAAGTATAAATCATTATATAATATACTTTCTTATATAATATAATGTAGCCGAGCATATAAATATATCATCGACTTGAAACACATTCTACAGAAAATAGAAAAGAAACTAGATATACTAGAGTATGAAATATTAAAAGAAAATTAATCTGTCAGCTCGACCGTCCCCACCAAGAAATTGCACAGCGAAGAGGACTGTGAAGAAAGATGAAACCTTTCTAACCGTGCGGTGTTTAGCTGGCTACGATGGTGGACTTACCCAGCATTTTGTGCTGGAAATTGTTGGTGACACGAATAAGATTCTCGTTAATACCACAGCTGGGAAATCAGGTAAGTTTCTACCTCGCGAATATTTCACCCAAATTACTAAAACGTCATACTTGCGACCCAAAATTTTCGGAAATCATCCATTTAAAAAGGAATATAAAAATGGTTATTTTGTCTAGTTGATAAATGTAACCAACCACCTAGGTTCAAGTAACTAACTTCGAGAGGTTTTATCAGAAGATAAAATGTAACAAATTATGTGAATACAGTTCATGACATAATTATAATGGACGAGCCATAGTGCCCTGTCTTAAGTATTTGTACGGGTTGGTTGCGTTTGTGTTGTATCCAAATAGCAGCAATAATATCAAAGGTATTCTAGGAAGAGCTATTCTCTGTTAGGCGTTTATTTATATACTGCTGTTCTAGAAGCTACAGAAATTCAGTGGCATTCTTATTTGATAAAAACCAAGTGATGATTTAGAAATATCACATAATAATTCAAAAGAAACCTATTATTATTATTATCCTATTAAAAACATTTTTTTTACCACCCGTATTTTATTTAAAGAAAACTAAAATTAGATTCGCTGAATTCGAAGATGAATGATTTAAACGATTTATTTCAGATTTCCATACAGTATGGCTTAATGTGAGCTGGTCGGAACTCGAAGCCTTGTCTGAAGATGAAATGCTCACAGTCAGTGCCAGGAATAGCAAGGGTGTCTCTGATCCAGTTCTTATAAGAGATCTCGTGTATAAAGACGCTGCGAAGCATATTGGTAAGTTGTTCCTTAAGTCCAATGTATACCTATAACTATACTATTTTTTTGGTAACCTCTTAGTCTTGTTTATCTATTAATATTGCTGTTTATAAATAGACTATGACTAAGATGTCTTACTCTTTAAAGAGAGAGAACTAAAGGGAGTATGGTATATTTAGCTACAATTTTTTTATCGTTTTAAGTGTCCTTTTTAAGTGTCCATTAAATTTATCTTCAAATTGATAGCTTCTTGCAAGCCGTTCTGGGTTTAAGTTGAAAGAGTAAGTTAACCAGGACAATGAGATATATATAGCGGTAAATTGAACGTTTAGTATTCAGCCTTTTGCCGTCCACTGCTGGACGAAAGCCTCCCCCATAGAACGCCAACCATCCCGATCTTGGGCAGTCCGCATCCATCCCGTGCCTGCCACCTTCTTCAAATCGTCGGTCCATCTTGTCACAGGGCGCCCTACACTACGTTTGCCTAAGCGCGGTCTCCACTCTAACACGTGTCGGCTCCATCGGCCATCAATGCGTCTGGAGACATGACCAGCCCACTTCCACTTCAGCGAGCTAATTCTCCGCGCGATGTCGGTGACTTTAGTTCTCTGGCGAATGTCCTCATTTCGGATTCTGTCGCCCAGAGAAACCCCAAGCATCGCGCGTTCCATCGCTCGCTGAGCGACCTTAAATTTGTGGACCAGTCCTACGGTGAGTGTCCACGTTTCGGCACCGTAAGTCATCACAGGTAGGACGCACTGATTAAAGACCCTGGTCTTAAGCGACTGTGGGATCGACGATTCAAAAATATGACGCAACTTCCCGAATGCCGCCCAGCCCAAACGTATTCTTCTTTTAGCCTCCTTCTCAAAGTTGTGCCGGCCAAGTTGTATAGTTTGGCCCAGGTAGATATATTCCTGCACAACTTCAAGTGGAGAGCCATTTACGACCACTGGTCCCGGGGATACATGATTGTTTGCCATAATTTTGGTCTTTTCAATGTTCATCCCGAGACCTACTCGTCTCGAAGAATCGCTCAGGTTGTTTAGCATCTCTTCCAAATCCTGCAGAGTCTCCGCCATGATGACAATGTCGTCGGCAAATCGCAGATGTGTAATGTGTTGGCCATTGATATTAATGCCGCGTCCGTTCCAATCGAGCGTTTTGAAGACGTCCTCCAATGCATTGGTAAAAAGTTTCGGGGAGATTACATCCCCCTGTCTTACCCCGCGATGCAATTGGATTGGTCTTGTGCTCTGATCTTGTACTTGGACGGTCATAGTTGCGGCTTCGTACAAACACTTCAACACCTGGATATACCGATAGTCAATTAGGCACCTCTGCATGGATTCCAGAACAGCCCAGGTCTCAATGGTATCGAAGGCTTTTTCGTAGTCCACAAACGCTAGGCATAGAGGCTGATTATATTCCTCGGTCTTCTGTATTATTTGCCTAAGTGTGTGTATGTGGTCTACGGTACTGAAGCCTTTTCGAAACCCAGCCTGCTCAACGGGTTGGAAGTCATCGAATTTCCGGGCAAGACGATTCGTGATTACCCTCGAAAACAACTTGTAAACATGGCTTAAAAGTGAAATGGGGCGGTAGTTCTTCAGAAGAGCTTTATCACCCTTCTTGAAAAACAGAACCACCACACTTCTGCTCCATGTCTTCGGTGTAGTACCATTATGGAGGACGGAATTGAAGATGTTAGCCAGCTCTCTCAGAACTGGTGTGCCTCCTGCTTTAAGAAGCTCTGAGGTAATTCCGTCATCTCCTGGAGCCTTGTTGTTTCCAAGTTGTCCGAGAGCAATCCTAATCTCGCCCAAATCGATGTCGGGAAGATCGTCTGATAGGTGGCGTGTCAGTCTGGCTCGTGGGTCATCCGCACTGTGGGACTCAGGTGGAGGTACTCGTGATGAGTATAAATCGCCATAATACTTTTCGACTTCAGCGAGAATCTCTGGTTTTGAGGTGACGGTTGTGCCTTGTGTGGTTCTGAGTTTTGTCAGGTGACAACAGGAGGTATGTGACTTTGCAAGAACCTTTGAGCCCCTATTGAGTGCTATGGCATCTTCAATATTCCGGGTATTAGCTCGTCTTGTGTCACGCCTTATTAGTTTTTTAACCTTCCTGTTAAGTGCCTGACACTCAGATGGCGTCATATTCTGATGTTCTCGTCTTCTCGTCATCTCGTTCAGAGTCTCGCCTGAGAGCTTCGACTTACGTCCATTGCTCTTTTGTCGAAAGTAATTTTGGCCCACTTCGCGGATGACACGCACCAGACTATTGGTGGCGTCGTCAATGTCCTGCCTGGTTTCCAACATGGCAAATCGGTTCTGTAGTTCCAACTGGAAGCTTTCGCAACCAGCTTCGACTTGGGGCTGAGTTGGTCTAAGAGTCGACTTCATTAACCGCGATCGTTCTATTTTAGTGTTAATATTCAGGGTGCCTCTTACCAGGCGGTGATCACTTCCAGTGTTTACCCTGTTGATCACGGAGACATCCCTGAATATTTGGCGCTTATTGGATAAAATGAAGTCGATCTCATTCATCGCTGTGTTATCGGGGCTTCGCCAGGTCCACTTCCTTTGGGGCTTTTTCTGGAAAAATGAATTCATCAGAAATAATCCCTGAGCCTCAAGGAAGTTTACCAGCATTTGCCCCCGATGATTCCTGTGCCCATAGCCGAATTTTCCTACCCTCGATTCACCATCTTCTTGTACTCCCACTTTGGCATTGAAGTCACCCATAACAATTGTGTAGAAGGTACTGGTACGAGACATAGCTTTCACTATGTCTTCGTACATGGCTTCGACCTCTTCGTCAGTGTATGTAGACGTTGGGGCATACACTTGTATTACCTTCAAGGCATACCTCTCGGTTATCTTTAAGACAAGGTATGCCACCCTTGCCGACACACTGCCAACCTCCACGACATTGCTTCTGAGTGACTTGTGGATCAAAAAGCCGACGCCACCTTGGGATGGTTGGTGTCCTTCTCGGAAGTAGAGTAAGTGACCGGAATCTAGTGTCATCGTGTCCTCACCCTGTCTTCGGATTTCTGATAGACCTACTATATCCCAGTTAATACGACTTAACTCTACTTCCAATTCTGTCAGGTGTTCGTCCAGCCGTAGAGAGCGTCCATTATACGTGGCCAGAAACAGTCGCCGTTTGTGGTACCCTGCCGTAGCCCGGGGATTCTTAGCACCCCCCATCGCACCGTTACCATGGCCGGTACCGTGGCCAGGAATAGTGCGATTACCGGGAATTGGGGGCCGTGAATTTGAGTCGTCGCTCATAGGGGGGTTTTTGCCTTAGTCACCGCGCTTGGCAGGCGGGTTGGTGACCGCAGTGGCTGAAATCTTTCACTAATAGCGCTGCTGCCCGCTATCAGGATTAGCATTTTCGGATTCCAGCATTTGTGTGGTTATACCGCCACGATTTCGGTCGCCAGAGCCTCGTTCGTTGATTAGCAGGATGCACCACGAGCAGGTGAGGTTGACGGTAGGGAGCCTAGGTTGTTGTCGACTCCCCTTACACCCCTGAACGTTTACGTAATAACAAAAAAAAATTCAAACAATTTCAATGATTATAAAAGAATATAATCAAGTACCTTCAGAAATTTGTATATATTTTATGAAATATAATAAATATGTTTCGTCACATCCAAAACCAATCATATTAATATTATAAAAGATATGAAATCTGAGCAAAAATAGAATGAAAGATTGGTATAAAATAAGAAGTAGATACATGTATTCTACTCATGTGCTATAAAAGACAAAATTGCATCCTGATTTTTCATATTCTCCCATTTCAGTTAACATGCAATAAGGTTTCCTATAAATATAATCCAATGTTGCCATTCGAAAATCTAAATTTGAATCTAATAAAAATTAATCCGCAACGTTTCGAATAATCCCATTTCGTATGCAATTTGCAACTCAACAATATAGCAATATGTTGTATCGTGTAATAGTAATTCTGTTTCCGTATCCCGTGGGAGTGGACGTATATCGTATGCTTGGTTATTTCCGTCTGGAAAGGTACTTTAGGGACAGAATTAGTTGAACTTACACATATACTTTTGTATATTTTAATACAGGTATTGAATTCACTTGTAAGATTATTATCAAATTACTTAATTTATTTAAAACTGGCTGTCCGTTCTGACTTCGTACGAGTAAAATATGGACTTTATCCCGTGCATAAGGTATAATCATTTGCCAATCTATCTATTCGCCCATAAAGTAAAGCACATAGTAAAGTTCTAAGGGCATATCAAAATATTAACGTATAAAGCAAACGTCCTGCGTATTTTTTCATGCGTTTTTTTTTATTATTACATTCTTAGGTTCTGTCTGTGTGTGAGTGCTGACACATCCTAGATTCGTCTCATATTATAAGACAGACCTCTTGAAAAATATTAACTTTTATATATAATACATACCCAATATACCAGAAACTTGGGAACTAAATTTTTATCTCCCTTGTGCTTGTAATTACATGGCTCACTCACCCTATAAACCTATAAACATGTATTGCTGTTTGACGGTAGAATACGTGATGAGTAGATGTACCTACCCAGATGGACTTGCCAAAAACACATGTATTTGGAGACATTTGTGATGCGACATTTTTTTTTAAAGTAGCTAATGCAAAGATTTTTTTTTAAATGGAACAACTGTTAATACGACATTTTTTTTATCAACTACCTTCAATTATCATTCAATTTAATATAAATGAAGCACATACGTTCTTAGAAGTTCATATAATACTATTTTTACATAATAAGTTTCATTACTTTGTTTTCTATGATAGTATCAGGCCGTGGTAGTTGTTCCACTTCTGGACAAGGCGTCTCCTCTAAAGGAAGTGTTTAGCTTATTCCACCACACTACTTCCAGTAAAAAGAGGACCTTCTCCTCAAAAAGAGGAGCGGAGGCCTTTAGCCCAGCAGTGGGACATTCACAGGCTGTTACGGTTACTTCCAGTAAAGGTTGTAGACAATTTCTATTATGAGTAAAGGGCTTAATGTCGATTAACAGAAGACACGACACGAGCGTTGTCGAAAATCCCTGCTGCGGTCGCAATTGCTGGTGCAGCTGCCGTTCTTACTGCGGCTGCTGTCATCTTGGTGCTGGTTCTACGGAAGTAAGTCAATTTCGCTTTTGCTTAATTCAATATATCATAATTTCAATATCAATAATTTTTTTAATTAATAACTGCATACATATATTAATAAAACACACTTACACTTCAAAAATATATATATATTTCAAACTTTTTTTTCTGTATATATATTTTTATTTATAAATAAGAGTTATAGTTTCTATATTAATATAAAACAGCGCCGTGTGTTTTCTACTGTTATTCACCCCTTAGAGATATATACTGTATTGGAAATTAATAATAATTTTATCAAAATCAATTCAAAACTATCATAGATACCGTAACAAGAGATATGGCAAAATTATAATATCCTCTTATTTTCAAGTAGGCTTAACATACATATAAAAACTAATTGACAAAAAATAACCAAACTTTTAGTTCACAATATTCATTTTATTCATACGCCACATCGCCTTATTGCGGTCGCTGGCTCACCACGCTCACGTGATGAAAATAGGATATACCCAAATTGTTTTATTTTTAGAAAATTTGCATTCATTTTTATGTCACTTTTAGCCCCGTAAGCTAGGTGAATTCATAAACCTATCTATATTAATAACCTTAAAATAGATTTGAAATGGTTTTAACAATTTAATGAAGTAAAAGAAAAAACTTGAAAATTCCCTTGACTGACCCTAAATTAATAAATATGAAGTGTTTACTTAAAATGCTCATGCCGGTAAAATCATTTTTTATTAGTGGTTTATAATATTCTATTTTAAATTATTAATTATTTGTATATAACACGTATTATAATTATATGTACAAGTATTAATTGTTAAATATGGATAAACTTACTAAAGCGCAGCCCTAATGAGACCGACGCTAATTTTTTATCTATAATTATAAGAATTACACTTTAACTGCGGTTTCGCTCGCTTCATAATTCAGAATTCCTAAGTACCAATTTCCATAGTTCGTTCTTCAGAAATGATGGATTTTCATACAACCCTTGTTATTTCCTTAGGGGTTAATATTTCAAGTTCGATCAGTCATAAAATTAATTTTAACAAAAAAAAATTAAGCAGATCTTGGTGTGCATCAATTGTTATAAATGTTTATTTATATATATTTGTATGTTTTATTTAAAGCGTGAATGCAGATTATATTTTATTTATAAGATAAACATCATTTTTATTATATATATTAAAGCGTTCATCCCGTGATCGAAATTTCATAATCAGAATAAGATATAAGGAAAATATAATTTATTTAATTCGCGTATATCGAATATAGTTTTATTTTTTTAATTTTGCATTTAAATGTAAAAGGAACACATATGCAAATTTTCATTTTTTTATAGTAAAGGAAGGCGCACGAGCATACGGGCCACCTGATGGTAAGTGGTCACCAAACGCCCTTAGATATTGGCACTGTAAGAAATGTTAACCATCGCTTACATCGCCAACGCGCCACCAACCTTGGGACCTAAGATTTTATGTCCCTTGTGCCTGTAATTACACTGGCTCACTCACCCTTCAAACCGGAACACAACAATACCAAGTACTGCTGTTTTGCGGTAGAATGAGTGGGTTGTACCTACCCAAATGAGCTTTGATTGATTCATGGTGGTATCTCTCTAGTTTGGGCTGTGCGTTGATTGTCAGTCACTCAGTTAATATTTTATATATATATAGATAAACATTTATAATTATGTTTATATATCATGTATGGAAATCAACAAATTATAACTCCCAAGAGACTGGAAGAGAAACGAAGAGAAAATCTTTTATCATCTATATCTTCTTATACATAATAGTATGCTTCATACTCATACTGCCTCGTTGGTCTAGTGGCCGGAGATCCGAAGGTCCTGGGTTCAATTCTCAGGTCGGGCCAATAAAAATTTATTGAGTTTTTCTGTCAGAAAATTCTCAGTAGTAGCCCGGAGTCCGGAAGTTGAAAGTGTGTACACTCCCGTGCCTCGGAGAGCACGTAAAGCCGTTGGTCCTGCGCCTGAACTCTTTCCGGTCGTATCGGATTGCCGTACTACGGATTATAAGAGATAAAACATACTGTGTTTGCGCACACACTTGTGCACTATAATATCTCCTGCGTAGTTGGCTAATCTCTCTTGAGATTGGCCGCCGAGGCCGAAATCGCTCTGGAGGACATTATTAGTATACTTCAATATTTTTTTATCTTTGTTACTGTTATGTTGCAAGTCATATACACTATGTTGAACTTAATATATCATAACATGCCGTAATACGAATTGAATTACAACTAATACATATTAAAACATGATCAACACAACACAATACAACATAAAAATATGATCAATAAATGAACAGCCAAAACATAGACAAAAACATATCAATCCTTTTTGCTTTGTGTGTGAGAAATACAGTTAGCAATAGACGGCGTTTGATGCAGTGTACACTCACTGTATAAATAGTTCAATTTCGTTAAGGACAAATATTTGTACATACGCGTATGCGATTGTCGTTGCCTGCGTGTTTGTGTTACGTGTTTCCAGAACTATAACGGGATTTCACATGTATGAAATGGTTTTTTTTTTTTCGTATCATAACAAATTCTGTGTCAATATAGAAATTCATTTGCATTCGTATAAAATATTATACGAATGCAAATATATAATTCGTATAAATTTCTCGTAAATCACATTATATTTATATGTTTAAATATAATTTATAAACGTTATGATTTCAATAAAATATAGATTAATGAACCGGAAATATATATTTATACATAATGTAGACAGGCTGGTAAGTAGCCTATACTTGATGTAAAATGATAGCAACCGCGCGCGAATATTTAAAAATAACATTAAATGTAATTTATATTTACATTAAATATATTTATAAATACTTTTTTTTTTATTTTGAGATTTAATAGTTGAAAACAATATTGTTCTTAAAAAGATTAAGATTGTTTACATTGTTAACAATGAGCAATATTTATTTCTTATTGACTTTAATTTATTTCAGCAATTGTTTACATTAGCTATTTTATTAGCTGTGTTGACTCGCTGACAGACATAATCATTAGTAATAATAATAATATAACTAAAATTAAGCAAAGACGGCGTGTTTACAAATTTGTAATGTATAGTTTTTTTTATTTTAGTTTATCTCTGATAATATTTTTTTATTAATTTAATTATGTTCTTATTAAAGACAGCTGGAAAACCTTTACTAGTACAGCTCCAAAGAATATTTAATTCTGTCATATTTTCGGCGAGAACTCCAAAGGCATGGAGCAGGAGTGTTGTCGTAATGTTCTTCAAAAAGGGTGACATAACCTTTTTGAAGAACTACAGACCTATTTCCCTCTTGAGCCATTTCTATAAGGTGTTTTCTAGGGTCATCACGAATCGTCTCGCGCGTAGGCTTGACGAGTTTCAGCCCCCGGAACAGGCCGGGTTTCGAAGAGGATATGGAACCATAGACCACATTTACACAGTGCGGCAGATTATACAGAAGACTGAAGAGTATAATCAGCCCCTGTGCTTAGCAATTGTCGACTTGACGCGTAGGCTTGACGAGTTTCAGCCTCCGGAACAGGCCGGGTTTCGAAGAGGATACGGAACCATAGACCACATTTACACAGTGCGGCAGATTATACAGAAGACTGAAAAGTATAATCAGCCCCTGTGCTTAGCATTTGTGGACTATGAGAAGGCTTTTGACTCTATTGAGACCTGGTCTGTTCTTGATTCCTTACCAAATCGATTGGCGATACATCCAAGTGCTGAAAGGTCTACAAGACGCTGCTGTTATGACCGTCACAGTACAGAATCAGCAGTCTGAACCTATCTTCTTGCATCGAGGAGTGAGACAAGGGGATATCATTTCACCGAAATTGTTCACTAATGCATTAGATATGTTCAAGACGCTGCACTGGGAAGGGCGGGGCATAAACATTAACGGCGAGTACCTTTCGTACTTGAGATTTGCAGAAGAAATCGTCATCGTGGCAAAGACCGTGCAGGACATGCAATATATGCTGAGCAGCCTGGCTGATTCTTCTGCTCGAATTGGTCTCCGGATGAACTTGGAGAAAACCAAGATAATGTTCAATGAACACGTCAATCCGGAACCAATAGCTCTTAACGGAGTTCCTCTCGAAGTTGTTCAGGAGTATGTGTACCTTGGGCAAACTTTGCAGTTGGGTCGAAACAACTTCGAGAGGGAGGCACGAAGAAGAGTACAGCATGGCTAGGCAGCGTATAGAAAATTCGGTCAAGTCTTCTCGTCACGGATACCACAATGCTTGAAGCCAAAGTCTTCAACGAGTGCGTCTTACCGGTTATGACCTACGGAGCCGAGACGTGGACACTGACAGTGCGTTTGGTCCACCATTTAAAGGTCGCTCAGCGAGATATGGAGAGGGCTATGCACGGAGTTTCTCTGAAGGATCGAATCCCAAATATGGTAATCATAGAACCAACCAACCAACCAACCAACCAAGGTAACAGAGAACAAAGGTTATCGACATAGCCCAAAGAATTAGTAAGCTGAAGTGGCAGTGGGCTGGACACATACGTCGCAGAACCGACGACCGTTGGAGTAGACGTGTTCTGGAGTGGAGACCACGCCTTGGCAAACGTAGCGTAGGACGCCCTCCAGCTGTCGGGACGTCACGGTAGTATGCGCAAGCGATCCCGTGGCGTTCCCCGAAAAGACGGCGTGGGTACCGCTGGTTTTTTAGTGGGTATTCCGACGCCTTCAGCGTCGGCGAGCCCCAAATACCCCCCCCACTTCATGTGGGGGAAACGCGTCAACGCGTTTTTCCAGCGAAAAAAAAAAGGACGCCCTCCAGCTAGGTGGAGTGACGATATACGCAAGGTGGCTGGTAGCAGTTGGAGACTGAGAGCTGAGGATCGAGCTCAGTGGCGTGCCATTGGAGACACCTATGTCCAGCAGTGGACGAGAAAAGGATGATGATGATGATGAAATTACTTTATAAAAACTTGGTATAAAACGTTATTTAAAAATTTAATGAACATGTATTACACAAATAAACCCTTTGAAAGGAAATCAAGCAAGTAAATAG
The DNA here is from genome assembly GCA_905147175.2 of Nymphalis urticae. Lineage (NCBI taxonomy): Eukaryota > Metazoa > Arthropoda > Insecta > Lepidoptera > Nymphalidae > Nymphalis > Nymphalis urticae. The sequence goes on along the minus strand of LR990003.1, from coordinate 9,908,448 downwards.
GTTTAATTTTTATAGTAATACGCAGAGAGAAAAGGGCACCACGTATTTATCGAGCTGTTTTAATACGAGTTCGTTACCTGCACTTGACGTAAAACGAACACACAATATAACACAAAAATAGGAAATTAAAAACCCTTTAGAACTGATTATAAAGAATTTTACCAATACGACGTTTAATATATAAACTGTGAGCAGGAATTTCCATACATAATTCAGATTTATATGTGCAGCGATGCATTGGACTGGAGTATCAGCTATAAGTGCTATTCCGTAAGCCGTTAGCCGTAGCCGTAACAGCCTGTGAATGTCCCACTGCTGGGATAAAGGCCTCCTCTCCTCTTTTTGAGGAGAAAGTTTGGAGCTTATTCCCCCACGCTGCTCCAATGCGGGTTGGTGGAATACACATGTGGCAGAATTTTAGTGAAATTAGACACATGCAGGTTTCCTCACGATGTTTTCCTTCACCGTAAAGCACGAGATGAATTATAATCACTAATTAAGCACATGAAAATTCAGTGGTGCTTGCCCGGGTTTGAACCCACGACCATCGGTTAAGATTCACGCGGTCTTACCACTAGGCCATCTCGGCTTATTCCGTAAGCACAAAGTCGAAAGTCAGAAATGAAGTGATATATCAGAAAGTGATACACGTGACAGTAATAGTATCACTGTGGTCAATGTCGTGTATTGTACATTTAGTAGTTACAAGAACACACGTGTCAAAATAGTATATCATAGTCGATTGTCAATATTTAACGGGTGAATAATCAAGTGAGTTCTTACAGAATAGGAATGTTGAGTACAATTCACAGCACAGTATCAAACGAAATCAAAGTTAAGTTTCTCGATCGAATATTTAATTAGAATACTTTTGTGATTTAATTGCCGGAAAATAGTAACTACAGTTGCCGGTTATTCTTGGTATAATGCACTTTCTGCACCGGAGCTAACTTTAAGTTTAAATTGCCTAAGCTTTAACCAACTTGAATATACTTCATGTTCATTAAATTGACTGCTCTGTTGGTCTAGTGGCTATTTAAGGCCAAATCCCAAATCGGGCCAATAAAAAGTTATCGAGCTTTTCCGTAAAATATTCTCAGTAGCGGCTCGGAGTCTGGAAGTTGGAAGTGTGTACACTCCTACGCCTCGGAAAGCACGTAAATCCTTTTTTCTTGCGCCTAAACTCTGCGATCGTGTCGAGTTGCCGTTCCATTGGCTTATGAGAGTGAGTGCACTTGTGTTTGCGCACACACTTGTACGCTATAATATGTCCTGCGCAGTTGGCTAACCTTTCTTGAGATTGGTCGAAGTAGCCGAAATCAATCAGGAGGACATCATCCTTCATATTTTGATTTTATTTTATTGCATTAAATATATTCATAAATACAATTTAAAATATTTTTTGTAAAGATTTAATTGACATTCAAATAAAAATGTTGCCAAAGGAACTAATAAAATAAAAACTTATTTTTAATTCTCGTGACAGGCGTAATGAAGCGACAACAAGCAGCAAGCGACCGTCACAGAGCGTGGTTCAAGTTGACGCAAATGGTAGAAGATATCTCATCGCATATCCAGCATCAGATAAATTGGAAAGAAAACCAGATATATTGAACCCTAAGGCCGGTGAGTAATGAACACAGTTGTAATATGACAAACATACATAATACAAGTAAATACAGGTTATACTATACTGGTCTAGATTAGCAGTTCCACGTGAACTTGAACTATAATCGTTAGTATAGGATTTTCCATCCCGTACCACCACCCTCTATTTTTTACTCATGTCCCATTTTTGTTCACTTCACCCACCAAAGAAAAGAGAGATTGCCGCCGCAAACCGCATTTGCAAACACATTGTACCATAACTTTATTATAAAGCTGAATTATGTTAATTTTCTATATAGATCTTTAATATAATAATATAATATAATATCCTGGGACACACACGGTCATCTCATCCCAAACTAAGCAGAGCTTGCACTATGGATATGGATACCAGGCAACTGATATACTACATATACTACTTCTCTTTTGTAAATATTATACATACTCATATAGATAATTACACCCAGGACAAACAGACATGTTCATGCACACAAATGTCTGTACTGGGTGGGAATCGAACCCACACCTTCGGCGTGAAAGGCAAGTATCTATCAACCACGCCAACCAGCCCGCCTTTACTTAATGCAATATAGTATTTACATTTATATTCTTTATAAAAACTGCAAGTGTAAAATGTAAAACAATTTCAAGACAATACGATCAATAGGATACTGATATTGAATACTGCTGTGTAACTATTTTGTATTTGTCATTAGAAGTTAAAAACTTCATGAACTTCTAACGATCAACAATATAAACCTAAAAACTAAACCCGTAACATTAAACTGGAAGTTACTTAATTGTAGTAGTTTTAAAAATAGAATACTTCTTTATTACTAGGAAATATATACTTTATAATATGAAGACCTTTAAAAATAATAATTTGGAGACTGTTTCTCTGATCACATTCAAGTTACACTTATATGACGTCATCAATAACCGTAACCGTAACAGCCTGTGATTGTCCCACAGCTGGGCTAAAGGCCTCCTCTCTCTTTTTGAGGAGAAGGTCTGGAGCTTATTCCACCACGCTGCTCCAATGCGGGTTGTTGGAAAATATAATTTGATAAAATATTGACGTCATCAATGGGTAGATGTAAATGTTTAACTATGTTCAAGACAGAAACACGGGGGGCTTAGCAGGCCCCGTATTCCTAGTCGAAATGTTTGTCGTTATGTCACCACGTAAGAAAATAGCTCACATGTCAGTTTTTATAAGGTTTCAGCTATTTTCCTTTTCGAAACGATGGTTGTGGATTTGTAATGTATATATATATACAGTCACTGTTTAACTGCGGTGTTTTACATTTAATCGTGATTTATTTTTATTTGTCCTTGGTCGTAGACCTCATACCCTTTAGTATAACTTTTGATATTCAGGGCTCAATTATAAGGATCAAAAAAATCCGGGCCACTAAAAAAACTATCTGTCCTGCCAAGAAAATGTTTATATATATATACAAAAGTGTAAATAAAATTATATACCAGGTGGTATTAAAAATATACTAAGTTCCCAAGATTGGTGGTGCATTGGCGATGCACCACCAATCGATGTTAGAGAATGATTAATATTCTTACATGGCCGGTGTTTATAGGCGGTGGTGACAACTCACTTGGCACATTTGCCCGTCCGCCTACCTATAACATAAAAAAAGAAATTCTTAGTCTAAAATTCAGTAAGGATTTGCATAATATATTAATTTATGTTAAAATATTTTAATATATAATATAATTTATTTAGAGAGTGAGCCACCTCGTGTTGTGTTGGAGTCCAGCGACAACAAAACCTACACCATTAAGGAGGCACCGAGTCAGCCCTCCAAGTCTCACCCTCATCCGTCTTCTGAAGATGATATGGTATGGTTGTTTATATATATTACTAGAAATTTACCCGCAACTTCACTCCCGTCATAATTTAGAATTGCTAAATACCAATTTTTGTAGCTCTTCCTTAAAAAATGAAGATTTTTTATACAGACTTTCATCCTCTTTATCGCAACCTTAGGGGTTAACCACTTTTTCACCCAAATATGAGTGACTCATGAAGAAGTTTAGGTGTATAATCTTTTAACGTTTTGTGTAAATTTGGTGAAGTGACGACGTAAACCGTAGAGTTATATGTATTACGTTATAAACGATTCATTATAACCCTTATTATTCAGTTAGCTAGTAAGTAATAAAATATGAACAAATTAAACACAAATTTACCCGAATTGTCGTTGTCATGTGACACGTGGTGTCCGGTAGCCGGATACGGAATCGCCTGAACACTACCTTTCGGCTAAAATTCGCCCCGCATGCCAGTCGGTAGCATATTGGTTAGCACTCCCACCACAATTGAATTGAAGTTGGTCTTGTGGCGCGATTCCAACCGCTCGACGCTGAGGATGAGTTTGGGTAGAATATGTATAGTTATAATTATATAATAATATATTGCTTAAATGAATAGGAAAACCCTATGAGCTATTTTGCATCGCATTAAAACCGTCACAGCGATATTTTTAAAATGTTATCTGATTCGAACATTAAAATGAATTCGTACAAAATTTGTATTTCGAATTTTTTATGTGTAAACATGCTTTTTTTGTGGATCACATTTTCGAACTGAATTTTTCAAGCAGTAAAACGTTACGGATAACAAATTTGGATATTTGGTGTTGATGAATACACAATAATATAATATATTTCATTTATTTATATAAAAGCCTTGTCTTAAAAATTGTTAAGCAAACGAAGACGGAATATAATCAGGAAACCAAATTCGACTACGAAGCTGAATCAGTTATGTCAATATGCAAGGTCATCAAATTGCAATTGACTTCAATTAAAAGATAAAATTGTAATGTAACAATTTATTAAATGACAGGGCTTTGTGCAGGCTCATCTGGGTGGCACCAGACGAGCACAATGCCATATTCTATCAAGAAAACAATAACACATAGTATAATTGTTTTCCGGTTTGAATGGTGAGTGAGTGTAACTACAGGCACAAGGGATAACATCTTAGTTCCCACGTGTGGTAGCGCATTGGCAATATAGGGAACGGTTAAAATTCCTGACCGTGCCAATCAATTGGCATCCGTTACTTAGTGGTGCGCTATCTGATATATTTATCGTTGTTATTTTGATATTTTAATATTCTTATCGGTGTTTTAATACTGTTTCAAACAAACATTTATCTTTCTTTTAATGTATATTGTTTCTTATGTATTGATTCGTATTATCTATTTCAGATGCCGCAGAGATAACACACGAGCTCGGAGCATCGTTTGTAAATATACCATACATTGTAAATTTCAATGATTGCCAATGAATTAAATTATAAGGGAATATAGACGAATTCTTCCATATCATATACTATGTATGTAAAATGCTGGGAAGGTCGATGGAAATTAACAATATGTTTAAAATTCAGTTTACTAAGTAATGAATGAAAGAGTTCACATCCTCGCTGTTTTTTTTAATAAAGGTACGAATTGGAAACGATGTTGACCGTTTTACGAATGAATGAATGAATGCAAATGTATTGATTTGTTGCAACTGATTCATTTACGTAACAATTTTTAAACGTTATTGTAATTAGTGTAACTCCATTCGCTTTAAGAAAAACTTAGCAAAAATCCATTATTTTATATTCACGTATCAATAAAATACACAATAATAAGTATTTATTAATGAACTATACAACTGAAATAACACACAAGCGTATTAATTTATCAAAATGTTTCTAACAGTCTTTGACACCCACTGCACACACATATCTAGCACACACACACATAATAAAATTTAACGTTACATTTACAATACATAATGAGCGCAGTAGCGTTAATAATCATTGAATGTAGCTCAATGTATAGTCAAAGCAAATGCTCCGATACTAATTTTCAGGCTCCAAATAGATGTACAGTACAACAGACTGACAGAGATATAAATATACATTTAAATTGCTAACTAAATTATATATCTATAACTAATTTAACAAAGGAAATACGTAAAAGGATTTCAATTAGTGTAGTTTTCATTTAATCGGTAGTAAAAGGTTATTGAGTTTCTAGCTGGTCAAAATCGGTTGAAATTCAATCGAAACATTTCGAACTCGTGGTAGCCTTATATTAAACATAATCTTCTTAATTAACGATAAAAGAGACTAATTGAATAGAGTATATTTTGATTTTAAATACATTTATGCTGTATAAGCGATAGAGCTGTTTGTAGCAATCATAATGGAAGTTGTATAAAACTGAAGATGTTGCTATAGGTATTTAATGATTCTTTATCAAATATTAGCGATTATTTTGACAAAATAAAAAGTTATGCCTCAAAATTATATGAATAATTTATTTTGTATGCTTAATTCCATTGATCTTCCCTTTATATAATAGTTAATATATAATATAATTAATGTAAATTCTATGATATCTTTAAATAAATGTTGATTCTTTAATGATATATGATTTTTTTTTTTGTCGTGTATACCTTTATATGTATATACCTTTACCGAAATATGTTTATTAGTTATTTAGAATATTGGAATGCAATATGACGAACGAACATCAACACCGCCGCTATAATTATACTTATCTATAAACATCAGTATTACCGGCATACATCATTACCGGTTAGGTTATTCTGTATTACGAAACCCACCGCATAAAACGGTCGTGAAATGTCAAAAAGTGATATGCAACTTTGACCATTATAGTTATAACATTGCAAGAATAAATGCATCAGAATAGAATATCACCATAAGGCTGTTGTGGACATTGTACGCAATGCAATGAATTCTTATGAAGGCAGTTATCATTTTAGACTGATGTTCTTTCGATTTCTATCCCATTGGCAATTCTCAACGTGAAATAAACTACCCGGGTAGTGGGTAGAAGATACAATAGCGCTCGAGTGTCCTGATACAGATACGCTCACTATTCCCTCGTTCTCATAATCCGATAGGAGCAATCCAAGCTTGGACCAAAGGCTTCAAATTGAAGCCAGAGAATGTAAACACTGACGATATTTAGACTCCAATCTGATACTGAGAATTTGTCTATATTAAATCTTTTTGCATTTTATTACGCCCGAATTCTGAGGAAATAGAGAATGCGCTTATGTTTGCGGATAATTACCCACTGTAATGTATCCACTGTGTGTATGTCCCTCTCAGTGTACGAGAGACTGATTAGTGGTTTAAACTCTGAATTCAAACCCGAGTAACCAACCACCAATGTTTTTTTTATGGATTAAGCCGCAAACCTCCTCAAAAAGGAGAAGAGGTCTGATCCCGACAAAGGGACATATCCAAGTTGTTTTAATTAGCTAATCTCTCTTCAAAATATTCAACGTCAATATGACTGAAATGAGTCAGGGTGACATCATCTCGTATTGACTAATACAATATGTAGAAGACGAACTTTTGGTGAAAACGAGGAACTCTCTGGGACGTCAATAGATAATATCCTCTTTTACACCTGACAGTTACATTTTATGCATAGCAACCAACCTAAAAGTATAAATTTTATAAGCTTTTTAAGTAAACCTAGAAACGTTTAAAATGTCTGTGTCTAAATTTAAAAAAATGTATAAGCTTATCACAGGGACAGTTAGTGAGTTCATGAATGATTGCACGCCGTCAGAATAAAACGATCGCCTGCTATTTCTTTGATAATGATAATGTAAAAATTGTAAACAATTACAAATTCAGAAAAAAAACAGCTGATTTTTTTTCATATATCCTGAACCAGTAGTAGTTTTTATTTTGACGATTAATAAATAATTGTAAAATTTATTAATTTGTTTTGGTTAAAGATCTATCAAAATTTTTAGAAGAGCAAATAGATATCAAAATATCAGGAAAAAGCGATACTATATAAAGTATTTAGTTGTGGAACACGTAGCTTGAAAACGGGACTGTCCCACTCCAATCAGAATCTCCGGATATAATGTATGCTAACATTATATCCGGAGCTTATGGGCTCAAATATAAAACGATTCGTATTAATTTACGACTCAGAAATAAAATCTATGCGTGTTGTGTATCATTTCATAAAGCATACAATTAATTTTAAGTTTTTTAATTCAACTGCTGGGCTAAAGGCCTCCTCTCCTCTTTTTGAGGAGAAGGTTTGGAGCTTATTCCATCACGCTCTCCAATGCGGGTTGGTGGAATACACATGTGGCAGAATTTCAGTGAAATTAAACACATGCAGGTTTCCTCACGATGTTTTCCTTCACCGTAAAGCACGAGATGATTTATAATCACAAAATAAGCACATGAAAATTCAGTGGTGCTTGCCCGGGCTTGAACCCACGATCATCGGTTAAAATTCACGCGTTCTTACCACTGGGCCATCTCGGCTTCAGTTAATTCAAGAAACGTTATTTTTACTGTATTAATTGTCTACGAGGCGTTATCCAAATGGTATCTTCGAAAAAGTTTAATAAGTACATATGTATGGTTTTAAAAGCCTTTTATTCGTAACTCAAAAACGATTGGTTACTTATTTTTTATTTTCTATAGGTAGAGGAATTGTCAAATGGGTCACTTAACGGTAAGTCACAACCTCTCATAGACATTGGCGCTGTAAGCAATATTAAACATTCCATATAGCGTCATGCGTCACTTACCTTAGGCATTAAGAAGTTATGTCCTATCCGCCTGTAATTATACTTGCTCACGCATCAAACCGGAACACAGCATCACTAAATAGTTCTGTAGAATAAGTGGTGAGTGGTTAAATATAGAAATTTCAAAATTGAAGAGTTAAATAAATTTACAATATATTTATAGTTCAATGAACTCTGATACTCGATTTATCAAAAATGGTCAAGTTGATACACAAACGGAAAAACGCGGCGTCAATTAAGCCTGATTTATTTATCCCCCAATGATTTATTCACACCCGAAGGTGGCTTCAATAATACAATTCTCAATAAATCGCCGGACTGCATCGTCCTCACACTATATTTCATTTGAAATGTTGTTTTATATTTGATTGCTTTTAATGCTTGGCTACTTACAGTTGCTATATTTATACTTATTTATATAAAAACTATATTTTTTTCTCCCTACCTGCATCTTTACTCTTACTTATAAATTTATGCTTTCAAATTTTATTAAATTCAATTTTTATTAAAGATATACTCGCTCCCTAACTTTTTCTAATTTCGAATTATTTTTTAAGTATTTTAAGTATACTCCATGACGTGGTTAGAACTCGTGAATCTTAAAAGACGATCGCAGGTTCAAGTCCAGACAAGAACCAGCATTTTCACGTGCTTAATTCTAATTCATAATAATTCATCTCATGCTCGGCGATGAAGAAAAACCCCGTAAGGCAATATGTTGAACCAACACGCAGTATACCAGCTTGGTGGAATAAACTCCAATCCTCTCAAGGGTCCTGGTCATAAGGCCTTTTCCCAGCAGTGGGACGTTTACAGGTTGTAATATCAACAGCATCTGCAATAACATAATAAATAAATAAAATACATACATTTTCAAAGCGTTAATGAACTTCGCCTTTCAAAACTTAGTCATTATAAAATTTATTTCATATTCATTTAACTTGAAAAGCTGATGAAAGTTTAAACTAAAGTCATTAAACAAGCTTTCATATTATTTTATTTCCTGCTCCCAATGATGGAACTAATTTGTAAAATTAACTTTATATTTTTCTTCTTTATGTTATTTTTTAACATTGTGCAATTGATACAATTGTTGATCTCTGTGGTAGACATGGATCTTATTATAACCCGAACAATACAAGAATAATTAAAAAAAAAAGATAATTGATAAAGTTTCAATTGCATGAAAAAAAGTCAAATGATAATTTGGAAGTTCGCTGTTTTAACACTCCAAACATTGGTTCTGCGGATTAATTGCTCTAATCTTGTTGGATTGCCATCCCAGCGTAATATAAGAATGGGGAAAAGTGAGGTAAAATAACATACTCAACGTGATCAAAAAAATGAAAAGAAGCTACTGATAGTTAAAATAACAGTTCCGATGACCATGCATCGGATCACACTCTCGGAACGTATTATTCAAAACTACCCACTTTAACAGTACGTACATTAAATAGGTAATTTACTTGTAATAGCTTTTTTTATAGTATAGGTAGGCGGACGAGCATATGGGCCAACTGATGGTAAGTGGTCACCAACGCCCATAGCCATTGGCATTGTAATAAATGTTAATCAACGCTTACATCGCCTATGCGCCACCAACCTTGGAAACTACGATGTTATATCCCTTGTGCCTGTAATTACACTGGCTCACTTACTCTTCAAACCAGAACACAACAATACCAAGTACAGCTATTTTGCGGTTGAATATTTGGTGAGTGGGTGGTACCTACCTATACGAGCTTGCACAAAGCCCTACTACCAGTAAAATTGACACTTAGCTTTACTTAAATTTATTGTTTCTTTTGATGTTTTGTCTTTTATGGAAATAAATAATTTTCAATTTTATGCTAAGTATGACTCGATTCCTTAAACCCTTGGATTGACACTTCTATTAAACCCTTGATTGGCTTCAAACGGGGAAGACTCCTCATCGGACAACAGCAAAGAAAAATATATTCTTCACTATTAATTTATATTATTATTAGATTAACGATACCTACCATAAAAATTTAACTAATGAAAATTAATATTCAAACTTTACGAAAACAAAATATATTCGTCAGCAATTAACGTCAATTTGTTGAATTATTAACCATAGTTTATGGTGTAATTTCCGGAATAATCATAAATCTTGTTCGTGTATCCGGTTGTATGCTGTATTCGTATTTATATATTGATTAAGCAAATAGTTCTATATGAAGAAATAAAAGTCTTAAAAAGGCCAATGAGTTAAGACCTCGTTTTCCTTTAAGAAGTTTTTTAGAATTCTTTTCTCGGTGCTCCAATGCCTGCAATATGGCTCAGGGGTAGGCGTGAATCTGAACCGAAGATATGGGACTGAATTCTATTTTCAAATTTAGATTATTTTCAAAATTTGACTTTTATTATATAACAGCTTCTAAAAAAATAGACAATAGCATACGAGTTTATTTGCATGAAATGATAATATACATACTTTACTACACTTGTAAAATATTCATGAATGAGTGGATGAACCGAGTGGATGACTCGGTTAGCGTGATCTATAAGACTTATTCTGAAAGACCAAATACAAAATTATTACCGCCGATTTTTTAAATTTATTTGTCGTTATTAATATAACATAATATACATCTTAATATATGTGAAACACTATCAATTAATATATTATGAATACCTAATAAAAATACGTTGTTGATTAAGAAGGTTAAGAGGGATGTGCGGTGTAGCTAAAATGGACAAGATTAGAAACGAGTATATCAGAGGAAGTCTGAGAGTAGCACCAATAGTTGAAAAGTTGAAGAGTAATAGATTCGTTTGGTATGGGCATGTGATGAGGAGGGATGATAGGCATGTTACCAAAAGGGTGATGAGTATGAATGTTGATGGATATAGGGGACGGGGGAGGCCAAAGAAAATGTGGATGGATTGCGTAAAAAAGGATATGTGTATGAAAGGTGTAAGTGCTGAGATGAGATACGAGTGACAGAGAGAAGTGGAAGGAAAAAACATGTTGTGCCGACCTCACGTAGTGGGATAAGGGCAGGAAGAAGAGAAGATTGTATTAGCTAGGCACCCAACAATACCCCATGTATTGCTGTTTGTCGGTAGAATGTGATTACTGCGTGGTACCATCCCAGATCTTATCATACAAAAGTAAATTGTTAATATCACTCTATACAACTAATAAAATTAAACATGAATAAAAGTATTCCCACAATGTATATATGTAGTAGCGTGTGTAAGCATATGTTTAGTAGTGTGTGTGTCTTGTGAGTAGTGTATGGACATGCATTTTTTTACAGCTAATAGGCAAGCGCTTGACCGTTGTCTTGCCTGATCTTAAGCATAGTCACGGTCTAGGATGTAGCGCGCCTGCCCAGAAGGAACCCGTTTACCCTGAATTGAAAGACACCAACATATTGCCTGTTAACCATTTACAATTTCCACTAATTTAAATTAATCTAATCGTTAGAATGCCGTATTACATTCTTGCTTGAGTCCAAATACTACTGCTCACGAAAGCGAATCAAGGAACAAGTCAAATAGATAATAATAGAGAAGAATAAAATAAAACGCATGACAAATTAATGTAATTAATAAACATTAGCTTCAGATATTCGTGTTGTTTTATATCACGACCGTTAGCTTGAGACTGGCAGACGTAAATATATACAGAAAAAGTAATTATTGTAATTAAAGGTAACTGCCAATTAGGAGTACTTCATGTTTTCGTGTACCAGTTTGAAGATTGAACGAGCCTTTCTTACCTTACTTAGTGCCATAGTGAAGCACCACTTACCACCAAGTGGTCCATTTACTCGTCTCTCGCTTTCTATAATCTATATATTTGAGTATATATACATAGATTATATTTAAATTGTAAAATATGAGATAAAAATAAAATCCCATTGAGTGTCCCAGCTTGTTCTCAGGACTGAGGTATTTATTTCAGAACTGGGTGTTTTTGAAAGTCAATAACCACGTGTAACGTTTCTGTATTGAATAAATATTCCTGAGATAAAAAGACTTCAACAACCTCTTACCGATTACCATGAAAATTGGTACATATCTATTCATGTGCATAAATAAAAATCATATTAAAAAATTGCCGGTTTTAACGATCAAATAAAAAGTTAGACCTTATTTATGAAGGTTGCTAAGTGACTGACTAGTTATAAAATGATTTATCTCTTTCTTTCTCTCATTATTGCTTTTACATTGGAAAGAATGAGACACGGCATTGTTTAACTAATCATCCGCTAAGCAATGTTTATAAGGCTGTTAATACCCAATATCTATTAAATTGAGATGTCTGAGAAATTGAGGGTCTTGGAGTTAACTTTGAGTTATCATACAATCATCCAAATGGTATAACCAAACAAGTACATTAAAAAACAATACAAAGAGATTTATGGGAACCTCCACTTTTTTTAATAATAATAATAATAATATCCTGGGACAATCACACACGGCCATCTGATCTTAAACTAAGAGGAGCTTATACTATGACAGCTGATAATACTTTTCTTTTGTAAATACAGCCTCAGGACAAACAGACATTTTCATGTACACAAATGTCTGTCCTGGGTGGAAATCGAACTCACAACCTTCAGCGTGAAAGGCAAACTATCTACCACGCCAACCGGCACGTCAATTTTAACGATTAAAAAAATATATATTATTCATTTAAAGACATTAACAATTTTGTAATAATTTATGGCTTTACTTATAAGCGTTGCTTAGCGACTGATTATTTAAACATTGATTTCACTCTTTCTGTCATTATTGGTTTGATATTCGAAAGAAGAAGACGCAGCATTGACTAAGCACCAGCTAAAAACGGTTATGAGTAAGGTCATTAATTAATATCGTCAAATTATCGAAGGAGTTCGGAGTGCTCTTAAAGAATAGTCCTGTTGTAAAAGTAAAAATTCTTATAAGAAAGAAATCTTAAAAGAATTCTTCAGATAATTATGGAGATTCTTGGAGATTCAATATATCTTGAGAATTCTTTTCAAGATATATTGCTTAGTATTTTTATAAAGTCTCTGTTAATTTTATCGCTTAAAGCTTAATAAATAATAATTCAATTGTACATTTAATTTCAAATATTTCTCCTAAAGTAATAATCCTTATCAAAATTATTGACCTTTTCGTTTGATATATTATATGTTAGTACAAATTGGCGTAAAAACTTTGCAATTTGGACAAATAGTTTGGCGAAACTTTGGCTTGCGATTGGACGACGAATACACTCGGTATGAGTTGGTCGTTTGGTCGCTCGATATCGATTATATTTTCTTAATACTAACAATATAACTCTGCTTATTAACATATTATTTAGATATTTAATCAGTTACAACTCATTCAAACTCTTAACTGAGTTGGTACCATATTCATCATACTCATCATATATACTACCGCATAACAGCAATATTTAATATTGTAGTGTTCTGGTGAAAAGTGAGTGAGCCAGTGTAATAGGCACAAGGGACGTAACATCTTATTTTTCAAAGTTGTTGGCACATTAATGAAGTAAGAGATAGTTTTAATTATTACAATGATAACGTAAATTGGTCATTGACGAGCCAGTTGGCGTGGTTGGTAGATACTTGCCTATCACGGTGAAGTATAATAATGTATTTACCAAAGAAAAGTAGTATATCTAATATATCAGTTTTCTGGTTTCCATAGTACAAGCTCTGCTTAATTTGTAATCAGATGGTCGTGTGTTAATAATGTCCCAGTATATTATAAATAATAATTTAGATATAGTTATTATATATTTATTATACTTGATTTATGTTTACACGCAATAAATATATAAAAATTCATTAATTCATATAAATTTAAATTGTACTAAAAATATTATATAAAACATTATTTATCGTGGGAACAGACTGACACTGAGTAAAAAAAAACAAAGTTATTTTTATTTTTTTATATATTATTCTATTAACAAAATATTAAAGTTACAAAAACTGACTTGGCTGTCTCGTTGGTCTCGTGCCTTGGTATAAGGCTGAAGATCCCGAGCTCCTGGTTTAAACTTCCGGTCGCGCCAATCAAAAATTATTATTGTTCTGTCGAATAATCTCAATAGCAGCCCAGAGTCTGGAAGCTGCAAATGTGTACACGCATCTCGGAAAGCACGTAATGCTATCCGAACATTTCAGATTTAACCATCGGATTATAAGATTGCACCTGTGTTTGTACACACACTTATGCACTATAAGCTATATTGAAATTGACTGCCGTGGTCAAAATTAGTCAGGAGAATATAGCAACATTACCAGTTTTTACAACAATATTGAACAAAACCTTTTTTTCTATAATCTGAACAATAAATATTTTGTATTTTTTTCCAGATGGTCTCTATATCAAATCTTGTTTTATTTTAACAGTTATTCGCGAATTTCATATACAAACTAACAAATGTCCCAATTTTGTCTATTTATTTGTTACTCTTACTTTTTAAGTAATTAACCGATCATGATGAAATTTCGCAAACACTTTTAAGGGGCACAGAATGGACATAGAGAGCATAATACCTGATCCTTCACACACGGGCGTAACCACGGTAAGAGTCTAGTGTGTTGATAATAATTTCTAAATCTTAGATAAACATATATTTATTTATAGCTCTATATAGTCAAGAAACCAATCATAACTGCAATCAAACTTAAAGATCTATATCTCCAACTAGAGTACAGCTATGAAATAGACTCATGCAACATTTCTCGAGATATATAAAGATTTCCCTATGATATACATTTATTGTTATCATTTAACGTCCAATCCCAATTTATTGAAGCTGTAAAAGTTATGTACCGTTTACATTTGTACTCGGTTTTCGAAGCGATAAGGATAGTAATGCGTTTGCAATATTGGTTTAATAGTAACTGCCTGTTATTGTCCCACTGCTGGGCTAAGGCCTTCTCTCCCTTTTGAGGAGAAGGTTTGGAGCTTATTCCACCACGCTGTTCCAATGCAGGTTGGTAGATACACATGTGGCAGTATTTCAATGAAATTAGACACATGCAGGTTTCCTCACGATGTTTTCCTTCACCGTCAAGCATGAGATGAATTATAAACACAAATTAGGCACATGAAAATTCAGTGGTGCTTGCCCGGGTTTGAACCCACGATCATCGGTTAAGAATCACGCGTTCTAACCACTAGGCCATCTCGGCTTTTTGGATTAATAGTTAAGTATATAATTGTAGTTATTTGAAAGACTTATTAATATTACCAACTTTTACACGCTTCATTCGCGTACATTCGGTAGTGGATATGTTTAGGTGTTCGATTAAAAAAGTGGTCATATGTCCTTAAAGATTCCAAATTTTATTCAAATCCGTTCAGAGGTTCAGCCGTGTAAGAGTAACAAACCGACAGATTTACTTTTGCATTATTAATATTAGTATCGATGATTGATTGGAACGGTCTACTAGATTAGTCTCAAGCTCTCAGGGAAGGTAAATGTTTTAACCACGGAAACTCTTTATTTTCTACGGATTAAATCTTGAGTCAAGTCGCTTCTCTAAAGCTGTTTATACTATACGGCTTTTTAATTAAGAAATTCTTTGACATGCTTACATTCACGTGCCTCCGCAAACACATAAAATTATAATTCCGATCTTCTCTGAATGACGTCACAAAGACTACGGTAATGGTTTCCCCATTCGGCAATTGTTATCACACTTAATACAAGCTTACTTGGAAGAGTAAATATGAATATCAGTAATTCCTTAAAAATAAGCATTGCTAGCATTATCGTATTGAGGATATTATTAATTATGAAAACTAAAGAACATATAACAGAACCACCTGATATGTTATGAGAAAGTAGATTAGACATAGTTAATAATAATTTCGGTACACAAAGATTTTATTTTATCATTTCATTCAGTATATGATATCATTATTATGTATCACAATTTAATCTTTTTATTAATTATTTATGTGCAAAAATCCATCAATTATGAAACATTTACATCAGCTTTATGACAGGAATAATTAATAGAGGTTTTTATGATTAATTTTAAATTACACGTGTGTTATTTAAAATTTAACGTATCAAAATATATTCAATAGCTATTTAAATTATTCAAGCTTTCAAGGACAAGCAAATACAACAGCAGCAGGACGTCGTGGTACAGCATATTTTTCTGATATGGATTTCTGTTCTTGACAGTATTACCCAGTGGCTCAGCTATCATAAGCCCCCCATAGGTGAGAGGGCTTCAACATAAGAAGTTGTTAATATTTCCATACAAGCATCTCATGAGATTTTATATACAAGACGGCGCATTTGATTATGAGAATAAGCGATCTGTCACTAACTTAGCAACTGGTATCGGCCAGTCTTTACTCTGACGCAGCATGGTGCGTTAATGCGGCAAAATGTGACAGGTGACTGCCATTACGAAAAAAAGAGGCGATCGGTGGATGTCACTGGTGGTTACTGGTGGTAGGTACCACCCACTCATCAGCAACAGCAGTACTTGGTATTGTTGTATTCCGGTTTGAAGGGTGAGTGAGCCAATGTAGTTACAGGCACAAGGGACATAAAATCTTAGGTCCCAAGATACACATAATATAATACACAAATACGCTACAATATTATGAACGATATGATTATATGTAGTTGATACAGAAAAACACCAACCAACAATGTTATCAAAAATAAGTCTTAAAGTATCATTTTTACAAGAAACAGCTGATATCTTCCCAAAGTTTAGTCTGTCTGGGTTGTTATTAATATTATCGAGTTAGCTGGACAACGTATTGTTACCTCTATACATCGTCCACAACGCATTGTTCGAGTTTTGTCATGAAAAAAACGCAATGTTCGAGTTTTTTTCATAAAAAAAGGCTAAAAGGCATTTTGATTAACACGAAAAGAGAACACAGCTAAATTCGTGACATGGGTTCCCTATTGGACCACAATGGGTTGTAGCAATTAAATAAAGCCATAAAGCGCTTAATACGCTAACTAATGATTTATACATATTAGACCGCAACCATAAATATACTTCATAGTCTGTATTTAATTTAAATTGAAACAAATTTATATTCTTAAAATAAATTAATAAAAAAAAAACTATATCTGCATCTCTGGCAACTGGCAGTTCGATTTTGAATTTTTAATATTTAATTGAAAATAAACTTAACTTTATGTACAGAATGATATATTCTAAAACATCGTACAATTAATTTTGCATAAATTTTTATGCAAATTAAATTCATTACAAATTCATCGCCATTCGTGTAGAAATAATGAATTGTTCATATCATTTAACAAACGAAATAAACCTAAAACTGATTGTATAATTAATGCCACAATTTATACAAATAAATTAATAATGTTAGCTTTAGAAACAAATTATTGTTTATCAACGCAATAACTTGTAAATTTCATGGAAAATTCACTAAAAAAAATGCGGCAAAAATATCGAAAACATATTGCGTGTGATTGCCAAAGTTGAAGTTCCCATTGAATTTCAGAAACGTTTTATCTTATAATACGTATTTATACGAAGGATTTAATGATTAAATATAGATCAGCTACAGTACAATTCGTGATCGTTAGGATGGTAAGAGTACTAGCACCATTTCGCTGTTGAATTGCAATTGAATTACTCCGAGTGAAAAATTAACCCCTGACGTAGAAAATAAGGAGCTATGTCTTCAAAACTGTCCTTGCACTCCAAGTTCTAAGTGTTTCATCTACAAACGAGAAAACGTATAATTTGGAGCTAGAGGCGAATATTTGCCTAATTACTTCAGCATTTTCCACTACCGTAAACATTCACGCGGTGGTGACCACTTATGCCACTTCACTAGCAAATGCATACTATAATAATACACAAATGAATAAATATTGCCTGGCATGTTACCCAACTAAATTCATAAAACTTTGCTTTATTCCAACTACTAACAATATTTATTAAGAGGTAGTATACATTTTTTTCTAATTCAATTTTTTTTGGGTATATCCAAAGTGAAAAATAAAATATTATATGTAAATTACCTTTTTTTTAAGGGATAAATATATCACAAAATGTCCTCCAATCCAAATATGTTATTGAGAAAAGTTATTGCTTATTTTATATTATTATAACGAATAATATTTCTTAATGTAGTTCTTTTTGGAACTTTAATAATAATTAATGGTTTTAGAAGTAGGCGTTGACATCTACAAAACAGTTTTCACTTTCGCAGTTTCATCGTCAAAATGTATTTTGTACAAAATTATAAAAGTTCCTGAATAAATATTACATTTTATCTCCTATAAAAACTTTTGGCTCTTCTTGAAAATACATCGTTAGATAGTTTGATATTGTTCGTAGATGAAGATGATTATTATTTGTGTATTATATACGAAGAAAACAATCAATTAGTTTGTTAATAGCTTTTATAATTGATGTTGACTTCAGTAAACTTACGTATTATGCTGCGTATCCACTGGTTGGGAAGCTATAGAGCTCCATGATTCTATAATTACTCTAATAGTGGATACGTTCGTTTTCAGAGCATGCAACGGTGCATCAGTTCGAAGCGGGACTTAATGTGTCGCAACAAAGTAACAAGTTCCCTATGTAACCCCAACTAGTACAAATATCTGCACAAAGGCTTTTGGGCCAATTAATGTTTTTCTCAAGGCTACTGAGCGTAAGCGCTGGAACGTGCTCAGCGGACCTTATCCAGCAATACCAGAACCAAGTAGGCACTATTTTATGCAGCCATGACAAAATCAAAATCATTTATTCAACATGTAAGCATCACACTTAATCATTGATCGTCAAATTATAAAACTACCACCCGTTCGGAAAAGAAATAAATTGTTTAAGAAGAAATGGCAGTGACGGAGAAAGAATACATTTCACTGCCCCTTTCCCATGGGTGTCGTAAGAGGCGACTAAGGGATATCTGAGCGACCATCTGCTCATCTGGTGGTAGGATGTTAAACATCCGCCTGGCTTGTTACCACCGTACGCATGGTGAAAATCTCGTGAAGTGGCTTGCAGCCGCGTTTCGTGGTGTCTCGAGCAGCCGCGTTTCGAGGTCAGCCAGCGTACAGCCAGTGCCCGAGCGAGCATTGCCGCGATGGGTGTTGGTCCAGTGGAGACGGCTTCTGAACCAATGCCGGGGGAAACTGTATTGCCCTGCCGGACAGGGAGACCCGAAGAAACGGCTATTCCGCTGGCCGCCCGTGGTACAGTACAGGGGCCCAATCGTGCCTAACCAGCACGCGAGGCTGCCCCACCAGGCCACGCATAATCTCGGGGTGGACCGTCGTGCCGGTTGGTGAGCGGAAGGTGGGGTCCCGGCGGCCACTTCCGGGGGGGTTCGGTGGCCCTTCCGTCCGGTGGGTCAGTGTAGTTTCCCTTTTGGCAACCACTTAGGGAAACACGCCTCCACACTTTGCCCATCCCTATCGTGGCAATACGTCGCTCGCTTCACGTCTCTTTTCCACTCTTTTTTCCCATATGGTAGCGCATCAAAGCAGGAATGACGGTTGTACAGCGGTGCACACCCCCACCATACCCACGCTGTTTGAGGTCGAGTTCACTAACATCCGTGGACTCCACGCTAACCTCAACGCTGTCCACCACCATCTCGAGACAGCACGGCCAACAATGTTGTTTCTAACGGAGACACAAATACTCCGTCCTGCCGATACCAGCTACCTTAATTATCCCGGCTACATGCTTGAAGAATCCTTCAAAGCGAAAGCTGGAGTATGCTTGTTCGTCAGGACGGATGTTTGCTGTCACCGACTGCGCTGCTTGGAGGACCCCTCCTTCTCCATGTTGGTGGTACGTGTGGATCTGGTTCGTCAGAGTCGGGTCTACGTGTGCCTCTACAGATCCCACAATGGTGACTTGGAGACAAGCCGATTATTTGACCATCTTAGTCGGGTGGCAGATGCTGCGCAAGAGCAGTTTCCTAACGCGGAATTGGTGTTTTTGGGGGATTTTAATGATCACCACGAATCATGGTTGAAATCCCTCAAAACTGACCATGCTGGGAGGACTGCTCATGCTTTTGCTCTCACACATGACTTGACCGAACTGGTTGATCAGCCCACCAGGATCCCAGACATTGATGGGCAAGCGCCTTCTCTACTGGACCTTCTCCTGACTTCTCACCCGGTGGCATATCAGGTTGTAGTTCAAGCTCCACTTGGTTCTTCGGATCACAGCCTCATATCTACCAAAGTGCCACAGGCCAAGCTGCCGCCACCAGCGGTAGGCAAACGTCGCGTTTGGCACTACAAGTCGGCAGATTGGGACGGTATGCGCGATTACTATGCGTCAGTCCCTTGGAAGGAACGTTGCTTCAGTGGGAATGACCCGACAGCTAGTGCCGCTGCTGTTGCTGGCGAGATCATGTTGGGAATGGAATACTACATTCCTAGCTCAGATCTCGACAGTAGGGGTACGCGTAACCGTTGGTTCACTCGCGAATGTGCCGACGCTGTATCATCTAAGCAGGCGGCATATCGCGAGTGGATCAATGGCTGCATTAGCGGGGCATCTAACATTGACTCACTGAAAGCAATCTACAATAAAAACTCCAAGTCCTGTAGGAAGGCTTACACGAGAGCGGACGCACAGCGCATTGTACAGATTGGTCACGACCTTATTTCACATCCTCGGGGCTCCCGTAGCTTCTGGCGTCTGACCAAGTCTGTGCAAAACAATTTCTGCCAACCTTCGCTGCCACCGCTCAGAAGTCCGGACGGATCGCTAGCTCACAGTCTGCAAGAGAAAGCTGATATCTCCTGGCTAAACTCTTTGCCGACAACTCCGTCATCGATGATTGTAGTGCTCTGCCACCAGTAATACCTTCTTGTGGCCACACGATGCCTGACATCAAAATCAGGCAGCGTGATGTGCGAGCGGAACTGCAATCACTTGATGTACGGAAAGCTAGCGGTCCCGATGGAATACCAGCCATAGTGCTGAAGAAGTGCGCGGCGGAGCTGTCTCCCGTGTTAACGCGCCTGTTCCAACTCTCTCTTTCTTCGGGATGTGTGCCGGAGGCTTGGAGAAGAGCTAATGTGCAAGCGGTTCCCAAAAAAGGGGATCGGTCTGACCCGGCAAATTATCGGCCAATAGCTATCACCTCAGTACTTTGTAAGGTGATGGAACGGATTCTTAACAACCAACTGATCCATTACCTAGAAGATCACTGTTTAATTAATGATCGTCAGTACGGATTTCGACCAAAACGGTCTACAGGTGATCTTCTAGCGTACGTAACACACCTCTGGGGTGAAGCTATTGACAAGCATGGGGAATCGTTGGCTGTCAGCCTCGATATCTCCAAGGCTTTCGACAGGGTCTGGCACAGAAGTCTTCTCTCCAAGCTGCCGGCATATGGTCTGCCTGCTCAGCTTTGCACCTGGATTGCCAGCTTCCTACACAAGCGCAGCCTTCGTGTTTTAGTTGATGGTTGCGCTTCACAATTCTATGTAGTGAATGCTGGGGTCCCCCAGGGATCTGTGCTATCTCCCACTCTGTTTCTTTTGCATATCAATGATTTGCTCTCTCTCGGGAACATTCATTGCTATGCAGACGATAGTACAGTGCATGGTGGATACCACGGACGCGCGGTGGCTGGGCGAGCGGAAATTCAGGAGAGGCGGGAGGATCTTGTCATTGAACTCAATAGGACGTTAGAGCTTATCGCCAAATGGGGCCCAGATAATCTTGTTGAGTTTAATGCCAAGAAAACACAGGTATGTGCTCTCACAGCAAAAAAGTCACCATTTTCCCCTCTTCCCTCCCTCTGTGGCACTCCGCTGGTGATACAAAGCAAAATCTCCATGCTGGGGATGGACGTTCGCTGCGACCTTAGTCCAAGGGATTACATCGAGGCTGTGATAAAAACAGCTTCACGGAAACTCGGAGTTCTGAACAAGGTGCGGCGTTTTTTCACGCCACAACAACTGTGCCTGCTGTACAAAACACAGGTACGGCCTTGCGTTGAATATTACTCGCACCTTTGGGATGGCTCCGCTAAGCACCTACTTGAGGCCTTGGACCGGTTGCAGCGACGTGCGGTCCGCATTATTGGCGACGTAAAGGTCACTAACACCCTCGAGCCTTTACAATTGCGTCGAGAGATAGCTGCGCTGAGCGCTTTCTATCGACTGTATCACGGCGAGTGTTCCGAGGAATTATTTTCCCTAATTCCTGCTTCCCCCTTCCTTCACAAGTCTACGCGTGCTGGCTCTCGATGTCACCGACTAACTGTGACATCAATTCCATCGCGCACAAAGAAATTTGGCAACTCCTTTCTTTGTCGCACTTCCAAAAAATGGAATTCCTTACCAGCTCACGTGTTCCCCTCCTCTTACGACCCGGGTTCTTTCAAACGAGGCGTGAAGATGCATCTTGCGGGCCGGCAAGGCGAGGGCGTCTAGTGCAGAACCTTCTTCCCGACTGTACTGGCCGTCCTCGCGTTTGGACTCTACTACCACTTAACATCAG
Source organism: Nymphalis urticae (assembly GCA_905147175.2). NCBI lineage: Eukaryota > Metazoa > Arthropoda > Insecta > Lepidoptera > Nymphalidae > Nymphalis > Nymphalis urticae. The sequence goes on along the minus strand of LR990003.1, from coordinate 9,885,727 downwards.
GTGGAGTAGAGTCATTTGCCCTCCCGGCAAATATATAAAAAAAAAAAAAAAAAATGGCATAATAAACTTGACAAGTTATATAAATGAAAAAATAGCCAGGAGGCGATCGTTTCATTCTCGAAATTATCATCTATATGAGCTGCATATTGGCATATAGGAGATAAAATAGCTATAATTAAATGTATACTCCTTAGTAACTTTCGTCGTATGTACGTATTACTCAATTTTTTGAAGCTGCTCCGCGCGGTATCACCACATTTAGCGTTCCTGCTTCACACCCTGGATCGTATCGTGATGTTTAATATAAAAAAAGCCTTTAACTTTCATAAAACATACATTTGACATCTCAATTCTTGAGAAAAGAAGACGAGGAATTTATTTATATTTATTTCCATATTTAATTAACAGTTGCTTCTTCTTCTTCTTCAAAACAAACAAACTCTTCAGCTTTATTTATGTAATAAAACTGATATATTTATATAATGAAAATAAATCACACGAAATACTCGCATTTCAGTTTAATCCATGAAAAATCAAGCGCTGCAGGAACGAACTAGCAGCGAAGATTAGCTGGACGATTTATCTCAATATCGCCAGATGAGGATTATCACTAGCGGTACCATCTATATTCATTTGTGGAAAGATAAGATGGTAACTGACGGTCATGTAGCGATGATAAGGGTCCAAGAGCTTAGTTTTATTCTGTGTGTATTAATAGGAAAATTAGTTTTTTGTATTATATTATACACACACGGGCCAGTTTTGTCTTTGCCTGCTATCTAAGATCGATTTTAATTCATAATGCAATTCAAAGCTTATATAGCTCTCTGGCGCTGCTAAGCGATAGAGTTTATTGGCGCTTTATTAAACAATAGTCTCTATTATATAAGTATTATTGCATTTCTTTATTTTTGTCCATATAATATATTTCAGCCATTATTTCACAACCAAGTTTAAAAATTAACTCAAAAATGTACGTGAAAGTTATATTTGTATATATAGTTTTTCATGTGCTTAATTTGTGATTATAATTCTTCTCGTGCTTTTCGGTGAAGGAAAACATCGTGAGGAAACCTGCATGTGTCTAATTTCACTGAAATTCTGTCACATGTGTATTCCACCAATCCGCATTGGAGCAGCGTGGTGGAATAAGCTCCAAAGCCTTCTCCTCAAAAAGGGAGAAGAGGCCTTAGCCCAGCAGTGGGACATTTACAGGCTGTTATATGCCACGGTATATATATATATATATATATATATATATATATATATATATATATATATATATATATTATAAGCCGAGATGCCCAGTGGTTAGAACGCTCGAATCTTAACGGATGATTATGGATCCAAGCTCCTTAACTTTGATGTACTTAATTTGTGTTTATAAATCACCCCATGCTCAGTGGTGATGAAAAACATCGAGAGCAAACTTGTATATGTGTCAAAATTCTGCCACATTGGAGCAGCGTGATGGAATAAGCTCCAATCATTCTCTTTAGAGAAAAGGAGGCTTTAGCCCAGCAGTGAGACTTTAACACTTTGTTACTTTTTCTTTACTTTACTTTTTACAAACCCTAAGATAAATCGCAAAGGTCTTCGGATTATATACAAAAAATAAAAAGATGTCACGATCACTCACTGGCTAGTTAGTTACAGTAACGAAACGACAAATACAATAAAATCAATGCATTCAAAAGTGTTTTATGAAGTTAATTTAATTTCAGCATGTGAATCAAAATTTATATTAAATCAATAATTCAACGGCATACGGCAATGGCCAGTTACGAACAATTGCATTGTATTGTTTATAAAGGACTACTTTGCAGCCGCGGCTTCGCCTAGCCTTACGATACTGGCTTAATATCACACTGATATTATAAATAATATAGTATATGAATATGTAGCATATAATTAAGATATAGCTAGGCAAACACAAAACAGCTTATTAACAGTTTTTGTTTGTCTAATTGCGATTAGCGAAGTGTTATCAATAAAATACCACGTGGAAGGACGCCCATGCGATGGACCGACCAAATAAAAACAACTGCTGGCGGTCCTTTGCATGAATGTACCAGGCTCACCACTAACAGGGACATATGGCGAAGGCTCGTGAGGCGAATAACATCTGCGCCTAACAATTTATAATACTTCATGGCGACCACAACCGCTCTGACAAGAGTGTCACGACGAAGAAGAAGAAGAATATCAATAAAATAATTTGGACATAATAATGGAAAAATAATGTTCGCAACGTGCCAATTCTTATGTTTTTTTTTTTTAAATTATCAATTATGAATAATTATGATTATCGAACACTAGTATTGTTATTATCTCTGCTAAAGCGAAGTCCGCGATAGCGTGAACCGATTTTTTTTATTGGTGATTATGATAAATTTGATGATAATGATGTCTCCTGATCACATTTGAGCACGACAGCTTCTAAAATGGAAGTAGATTTTTACTCCTTATTTATTTTGATTAAAAACCTAACGTCAAATTTCTAACTAATTAATAATTCTTTAATAATTAAACAATTGCTTGTCTATGGTCTCCTGATCGACTGACGCTATAGAATCATTCCCTTCTGGAATATTCGGTATTTCGGTAATTGTTTGTTTGTGGTCAATTCCGTGACTAATGTCTCTCGGTGTGTAAATCAGCGATATATCATATTTAATGAAGAGTAATGCGCGCTGCAACTGCAATTATCAACAATTTGCACGCACGAATGATTTCGGCCTTTTTATGATCTGTTAAAATGTTTCCCAATGTTTTGTATCAAATTACCAAATTTATTAGTGAAAATGATGACTGTTGACGAAGTTTTTTTTTTTTTAAATTTAATATAGATAGTAATCTGACAAATATCCCTGAGTGAGAAGTCACCATCGCCATAGACATTGGCATTGTAATATACATAATATGCTTATTTACATACATCTTATACTTCTTATAGGTTACTTAATTAAAGAAACGATTAGATCGAACGAAGATCCGTGAGCAAATAGGCAATTTTATTTTCTGAATACTTAGCAAGACTTTTTCAATAATAACAAATATCAAAATAATGACGATGGACGAATCTTTCATGGCAGAATCTTTTTTTTTTTATTCGTTTTATCTTTGACCGTTGGCATAAGTCCCATGCAATAAAAGTTTGAGGTCCATTAAACGGTTATCCGATATAACGAAAGGTTACAGTTTTAAAACACTCGTTATCCACCCAATGTCTGATAATACAATGAATTATATGACACGCAATTTTACTTTTTATCAACTTGTACAATCTGGCTCCTTATTCGCGCGCCTTACTGAGTGTAAGAGTTACTTGGTAGTAACTTCAGAATAAAATTATCTTTGAATCTTGTAAAACGAAGATTAAAAAGTGCTCACAAGCGCCTAATTGAATAAAATATGTATTTCCAACTTATATTAATAAAATAAATTAGCGATTTTTAACCACAGGCCGATAGTCGATACATTTAACAGTCATACATATATAGTCGATACATTTAATGTTATAGTGTACTTGAAATAAAAAGTTTTTTTTTGTTATGTGTCTACAGTAACGTCATAATGCAATATATCAAATAATTTATAGAACATAAAAGGATACGCAGTTTTAATATTGTTTTTGAAAATATGAAATATAATCCAAAGATAGTTCCTTTAAAAGTTATTGGAGTAGAAATTTGTTTGAACGGTCGTATTTTGTATAAGTATTACAATTCAGAGAAGTATAGAAGTGGAAACGATGGTATCTAAATTTGAAACACAAAGGTTACTTTGGATATTTTAAGATCACGTATCTTTAGTTTAAACAAAAAAGATAACATTTTCTTTCCACAGTCATCGTTGCCTTAAACATTAAGGACTCGATCGTATGCGTTGTTTATTTACCAAACACATTACAGTAACAGTTTGTTAATATCCCACTGCTGGGCTTAAGGCCTTTTGAGGAGAAGGTTTGGAGCTCATTCCACCATGCTGCTCCAACGTGGGTTGGTACACATGTGGCAGTATTTCAATGAAATTAGACACATGCACGTGTCCTCACGATGTTTTCCTTCACCGTCAAGCACGAGACGAGATTATAAAAACAAATTAAGCACATGAAAATTCAGTGGTGCTTGCCTGGGTTTGTACCCACGATACGTAACCGATTGTTACGACTCACGCGTTCTAACCACTAGGCCATCTCGGTGTTAACACATAACTCTCCAGCATAACCTGACAGCGTTGTATGATATGACATTTATCGTGGCGCTCAATGGAATATACTATTCATACAATTGATATGGTATTTTACAGGTGGTAGGGCTTTATGTAAGCTCGTCTGGGTAGATAGCACCCACTAATTAGATATTGTGCCGCTAAAGAGCAGTACTTGGTATTGTTGTGTTCCGGTTTGAAGGGTGAGTGACAGTGTAATAGGCACAAGGGACATAGCATATTAGTTCCAAAGATTGATGGCGCATTGGTGATGTAAGCGATGGTTAACATTTCTCACATTACCAATGACTATGAGCTTTGTATGTATAGTATAAAAAGTTGCAGCATTCCTATTTAGTGACGATATAACAAAGTAGAAATCTTGGTATAGTTTTGGGTGGAATTCAACAATAAAATTTAATTTTGCATATGCCCGTCGTAAGTATATGAGTTATAATATGGAATTTATATCCTGATCTTATTCCGGACTCTTGGACAGCTGGACACTTCGCATAACTATTAACTTTGAACTTAGAAATATTAGGGAGCTTCCATTTCCATTTTGCAATAACCGAATTTTCACATGTATTATTCTGTGACCGCCGGCCGTAACACGGAAGGGAGATAAATATATATATATATATTTATATTAGCTAGAAAGAGTCAATGTGTATTCTTTGTAATGTTACAAGTATTATAAACACCATAGAAAAATTCGTCATGAAAAAAATTTATAACATACATGGTGATCGGTCAAACTGTGACAAAAACTATTAATCTCAAAAACATATACACCAACACCCATTTTTGTGTATAACATTGTACGTCATTCAAAAACATGTTCAGTTTAATTAAATTTGAAATCAATAGAGTTTTTTTTTAATTATGTCAAAGATTGTGTGTAAAGTATGAGAATTGTGAGAGTTAAGCCTTAAAAATACTAAGTAGGTATTTAATGAGGATGTACAGTGTAGAGCAGCATCACCATAAATGCATCTTAATTACACTCGACGCCAATAAACCTTGCAATAATGAGGAGTCCGAAATACCGATCGAGACGGGTAAGTCGGTCGCGGTTGCTGAATAATTTATGAGGATCGAACACGGCACAGTTTCTGAAAATGTCCTACGTATTTAGTGAATACTTTTTTGTGGATTTTAAAATATTTTAATTGATTTTTCATACTGCCTAGAAGGAATGCTTTAATGGAATACTTTTCGAATTAGTTTAATAATTTTTTTTTTATTACAGGCAAATTCAATCCATAATCATTGAGACAAAACCAAGATTGCAATTATATAAATATAATTATTTATTTATTTATTTATTTGCAAGTTTACACATTTAAAGTATTCTTAAATAAAACAGAAATATAACTCAATTTCAATGTCAAATTTTATTTTTTTTTATTTTAATAAAGTCAAATTTAAAATAGGTCCTGGTTTCCACCCGACGCAAAGCTGCCCATAATGCAGGCCGCATTTCCACGCTGTATTAATTAGTTGTATTATATTTTAATATTTTTAGAAATAAGGCAGCCTATTAAGGTACTTTGTAACATTATTTTGAATTATTCGCAAATCAAAATAAGCTTATCAGGGTCTTAGTAAAATTATAGTATTTACCATTAATATATAAATTCATACAATATGTAATGAAGAATTTAACAGAGACAAATAAATAAAAAATAAACTCAAAAATGTTTGTGGAGTAAGAAAAATTCGAAATTGCGATCATCACAAAGACCTACCACAAGTTAACAGATTAAAATGTTTATAGTTATCACGCACTGAACTCATTAGGCTTGAAATTATCCAGTTGATCGAGTGAACTTAATGCTTTCGCTTAATTAATTAAAAACGTTGAAATTTCAAGTGCGTTCCATGCTCAATTATACTCACCGCCACTCAATTTACATATTATCATAAATGTTGTTAAAATCGTACCTTATATAATAATTAATTATATATTTACAAGTACATTATATTCACGTCATTAGTCTAAATTTGAAGCGGGTGAAACTGCGAAGGGTAGCTTTTATAATGTCGATGCTACTTTCGATCTATACAACCATAACATTTTATTAATTAAAGTTGAATGCATGGGAATTCACGGTTCACTGTTACGGTGGTGTGAATCATATTTAGAAAACCGTTCGCAACTTGTCGCTTTTAATGATTTAAATCCTTCGAGAGCAACGTACCCTCAGGAGTACCTCAAGGATCACACCTAGGTCACACTTTCTTCTTAATTTTTATAAATGATTTGGCATTTGACATAAAATCTAAATACAAAATGTTTGCAGATGACTTGAAAATTTACAGAACCATTGATAGCCAAGCCGATGTGGAAGCTTTACAACATGACATTGATACTGTTTATTCGTGGTGCACAAAAATGCTACGTCTTTGAATATTAAAAAGTGTTTTTGCATAAAATTTACTAGAAAGAAGTCGCCGATGTACTGTAGCTATAAAATAAACAATATGACCTTAAAAGAAATGTCTAGTATTAAAGATCTGGGAGTTATCATAGATTCTGCTTTAAGCTTTTGACAACATATCGAGCATATTACATTTAAGGCATCTAAGATATCAGGTCTAGTTTTTAGGCAAATGTAAATATTTCAGGACCATAATTTGTCAATTCTTGTGTTTAATAGTACTGTGCGTAGTATTGAACTTGAAACTTGAACTTGAATATAATTCAAATATACGCTCCTACGGCTGATAAACCCTTGAATGAAATTGAGGAGTTCTATGGTCAAGTTGAAACTCTCTTGCAATATACCAAAAAACATGATTTAAATGTAATAATGGGTGACTTCAACGCTAAGGTTGGTTCCATGTCTGTACCAGGGGTGACAGGGGATTACGGATTAGGAACCAGAAATGAAAGAGGTGATACTTTAACAGAGTTCTGTCAAGAGAAAGGATTTATACTAGCAAATACCCTCTTTAAGCTTCATCCTCGCCGTTTGTACACCTGGACCTCGCCACAACATACAGCTGATAACATAGTTCGTAATCAAATAGATTTTGTATTGGTCAACAAAAGATTCCGAAATTCAATCAAGAACTGTGTTACATATCCGGGAGCAGATATAAAGTCTGATCATAATCCTGTCGTAGCAACACTACACTGTAAATTTAAAAAATTAGCTCAGCAAAAACAAAATTTTTACATCGATTTAAATATGTTGAAAGAACCCATAGTTAAAGCAAGAGTTTCAAACGCTATAAACGAATGGGCTAACGAGCACTTGACCTGCCCATCAACATCATTGACAACGTGGTCAACACTCAAGGATACAGTCAGCAATATTTGTCGGACTTATCTGCAGCCTGACCATCTAGTCAAGAAACAGCAATGGATGACTGAGGAGATCCTGAAATTAATGGATGAACGCCGAACATATAAAAACGCAGACCCAAAGAAGTACGACGAATTGGATAAGCTCATTCCTAGAAAAATTCGAACTGCTCGAGATAAATTCTATGAGACCAAATGCGAACGTATCGAAGGCCTTTTGAAACTACATGACGGGTTTAACCTTCACAAGGAGATCAAAACACTTGCGGGGCTTAATAAAACTCACAATTTGAATGCACTATGTGATGATCAGGGCAATCTTCTTCATGACTTAGAAAGCAAGAAAAAGGTTTGGAGTAGCTACATAGTCAAAATGTTTGAGGATACTTCTAGGAGCTCCGCGAATGTTACTGTTACGGATGACTCTGGACCACCAATTTTAACAACAGAGGTGAAACATGTACTTAGATCTGCTAAAACTGGTAAAGCTTTAGGTCCCGACAGTATACCAGTAGAAATTCTCAAACTGTTGGAAGAAGAACATGTAAACGCCCTAACCAACTTTTTCAACCAGGTGTATAACTCAGGCTCTTTACCCGATGATTGGCTAAAGTCCACATTTATTACTTTACCAAAAAAGGCAAAAGCAAAGAAATGTGCAGAATATCGCACAATAAGCTTAATGAGCCACGTACTTAAAATATTTCTGGCGATCATCCAAAACAGGATAAGACCACGATGCGACGAACAACTTGGGGAGAGTCAATTTGGTTTCCGATCCGGCATGGGAACTCGAGAAGCGCTTTTTGCCTTAAATGTTCTAGTACAAAAATGCAAAGACATGCAGACCAACGTTATCTTGTGCTTCATTGATTATGAGAAGGCGTTCGATCGCGTAAGACATGACATACTTATGGAACGTCTAATGGATGTAGGTCTAGATGGCAAGGACTTACGGGTTATTAAGAACTTGTATTGGAACCAAAGAGCAGCTGTGAGAGTTGAGCATTCAGAGACCGATCAAGTTGAGATTCGCCGTGGTGTCCGTCAGGGGTGTATATTGTCTCCCCTGCTTTTTAACATATACTCGGAAGCTGTAATATCTGAAGCTCTGGAGGGGTTAGAGGTAGGCGTCAAGATAAACGGTAAAGTCGTGAATAACCTACGATACGCCGATGATACCGTGCTTATAGCCTCTTCAGAAAAGGACCTACAGACTTTGGTGAACAGGGTTAACGAGTGCAGTGTGAAGGCAGGGTTGAGCATGAATATCAGCAAGACCAAGTTTCTGGTTGTATCGGGTGATAAAAATCTTAAGCCAAAAATTCAGGTGGAAGGTAAATACCTAGAGCGGGTGCGTATGTACAAATACCTCGGTGCTTGGGTAAATGAAGAATGGGACTGTGGGCAAGAAATTCAGACCCGGATTGAAATTGCCCGAGCAAGCTTTAAAAGGTTGGAGAAGGTTTTGTGCAGCCGCAAACTATCTTTAAAGCTCAGACGAAGAATACTCCACTGCTATGTCTGGCCAGTAGTGTTATACGGTAGTGAAGCATGGACTCTGCGAGCTGACACCCAAAAACGTCTAGAAGCTTTTGAGATGTGGTGTTACCGCAGAATGCTCCGTATTAGCTGGACACAGAAAGTTTCGAACGTGAGAGTACTCCAGCGCGTCGCCAGTAGCCGGAAGCTACTGCAAACCGTCAAGAAGAGAAAAGCCGAGTATTTGGGCCACGTCTTGAGACACGAGCGATACCAACTGCTCCAAATTATAATGATGGGAAAAGTAGAGGGCAAACGACGCGCTGGAAGAAGAAAAAAGTCCTGGTTGCGCAACATCCGCGAATGGACGAAGATCGCCAGCGTGGAAGAACTATTTCGCTTGGCGCGAGACCGCGAAAAATTCGCTGAGCTGACGGCCAACCTCCAGTAGTGGAGAGGCACAAGAAGAAGAAGAAGTGCGTAGTATCCTTGAGTACTGTAGCACTGTTTGGAGTCCAGGATACCAAGGTTACTCCGACAAAATAGAGCGAATCCAGAAACGATTTCTGTACCACCTATCGTACACGGACTTTAAATGTTGTCAGCTGTTAACTTACGTATCTCGTCTTACTCATTATAATATGAGGTCACTCAAGGAGCGTAGAAGGGTTTCAGATGTAATTTTCTTGTCGAAATTAATAAATGGCCTAAATTATGCACCTGAACTGCTCGAGCGTTTAAGTTTCGCAATGCCTTGGGACGGTAGCCGCTTACAGAATCGCAAGACGTTTAGTTTGCCTTATACAAGAAGGAATCTTGGTCAGCATGGTCCGCTGTATAGAATGCTATCTTTTGCTAACCGTTTAAGAAATACTATAGATATCTTCAAAGATAATATAAGGGCCATTAAAAAAAATTGTCTGCACAAATCGGTAAATTTTTAGTTTTATTTTTAAATTATTTATCTAATTTTTAGTATTTATTTTCTTTTTAATTTTGTCTTGCCTTAAAGTTATTTATTTTTATTTTATAGGTGATAGTTTTTATAAGTTTCATGTGTTTGTTCTAATAAAAATTTCATTTTTTTTGCTCTTTAGTCCTCATATAAGCATGTAATGTCCGCATCGAGAAGACTTAATTGTAAATATTTTCGGTTTTCGGTATTACTGTATATCATTGTTGATTGTATAATTGTAGTCGGTTTTGTGGACTAAATAAAATAAAATAAAAAATAATAAAAGTCATTACCAAAAAAAGTCTCCTAATTTATTACTAGTATAGTAGTATTAAATACTCGGGCAAGCTTAGGAAGTGCAGACTATGACCAATGTGGTTTCAAAAACGCAGGGGTATGAGCACTGACAACTGCTTATTAACTGCTGCGAAATTCTCGATAGAAAAAACTCGACCTTATAAAGTCTCTAGCCGGTCCACGTAGTCGATACCACCTAATCGTTCTACCGCCAAGCATTCATAGCATATTAAGCCGTGCTTCGACTTCCAGTACATAAAAATATCTTTTGTAAAACAATTTAATATTCGGTCCTTACATATAAAATTGGCGTTTTCTCGTACTGACCACTTTGATCTGAAATATCTCCTCTTTGGTTAAGAATTCCAAATTTAAATTTATTAATTCATTTAGCTGGTACATTTGAATTTTGAAAACAGTGATTCATTTGTTTTTTCCTCATTATTTTATTCTTTGGCGTCGCTTATTACCGCACGATGGAAAACATGAAATATCGGTATATTTACGAGTACGAGTTGTACCGTGGCACCAGTGCTGCAGAAACAGCTGTAAAGATTAATGAAGTGTACGGCGCTGGTGTCGCAAAAGAAAGCACGGTACGTTTTTGGTTACAACTTTTTCGTTCTGGAATTTCGACCTTCAGAACCAACCCCGTGCACGCCCATGTATATATGGCCAGGTATATTAAGAACTCACTTTATTACTCACATGTGAAATGTTGACATTCGATTTATGGTTATATACTATTTACGTGTATTCTTATGTTTTAATTATTTTGGTCAATGTCGCATATCACTTACCGACAATTCACGACCGTTTTTGCAGTGAGGTTCGAGTTAGTTCTTAAAGAATAGCCCTACTGAATAAACTTAAAATTCTTAATACAGTCAAAGCCAACTTTATTTATTAAATATAGAAGCGTTAGGTACATTTGCCTATTGACTGTAAATAATATAACAATAATTTAGAACAACGCTTAGATCATATCAATTGTAGGTTACGAAACAATAAAAAATTTTATATTTTTAGGTTAGGTTTCTCATTCAAACCGCTTAAAGAAACATGTCATAATTAATTTACTTATTCACATCATTATCTTAAACACCGCCCATAGATATTTTGTATAATGGCGTATATTACTACTCGGTAGCGATAGATGGCGTTGATTGAATCTGACACATTTCTGAATCGCGCTATCTAGATTCGCTACTGAGTATATATAATGTCAAAGCTATCATGTAATAATTCCCCTCCGACTACGTCCTGAGCCGAGGTGCGATCTCGCAGGAGACACCCTCAGGATGGACGTCTTGTAAGAACCCGTGACGGCTCCAATTTCACGGCGGAGTCCAGTACTCGCCACAACGCCCGGTGATGCTGTAAAGGCCATTAAGGCCAATCGCATAACTCATTCAGGAAAAATTATTGGCCAGATCAAATAAATCTTAATTGGAACAGTGGGAAGCTCTTCCTTAGTTTCATTTTACGTTTCATTCCTCGAAATTATTTAGCGTATATATATTGGCATTGTATTCCTTTTGTAAAGTAAGATGTTATGTCTCTCGTGCCTGTAGTAACGCTGGGCACAGGCTCACTCACCCCTCATCCCGGAACACAACAATACTACTTCTGTATTGCGGTAGAATATCTGATAAGTGGGTGGTACCTGTCCAGACAAGCTTGCACAAAGCTCTACCACGAAGTAAAACATGATAAAAAGGCGAAAGTTGTTACTTTTGAGTTAAAAAAAAAGAACTTAAAACACTTGTAAAATGAATTAAAGCTCTCGAAACTTGCATTCAGAACGCGGTTGAAATTTTATTTAATGCAAATACTTTTTAAAACACACTTCTTTTCTACTTGTACATTGAATCCGCTTTTTTAAGAAAGTTTTCAACTACTTAATGTAACTTTCAAGGCTTTTAGCTACTTAATTAATTTATTCCCTGGCGTACACTTTACCAGGCTGACTGTGTACAACAACTCTATTCAAACATACGTATTTATATGTTTGTACGATTGTGAAATCTATTCAAATGACATTAAGTGCTCTTTTCGCTTGGAGTGTTATGCGACGTATGTGTGAACGAGGGTCATCTCTGGAGTGTCGTTGTCATGACTTACGCGTGAGTTTATTGAATACCGACATTTATGATACCAATGGGAATCGTATGATTTGGAATTTTCAAATGTATAAACAAATAACGATATATTAAATAATGATAACGATCGTTTTAATTTTATTATATATATAAGTATCTTATGTTTATTAATCAACTGTCTTCGTATTTTATGTTCAAAAAAACATCACAAGAACAGATATAGATGAAACAATAAATGTGAATTTGTGTTGAATAAATATTCCTTTGTACACCGACAACGTGGCTGGGGAAACTGAGGAATGGGGCACACAAATAGCAACTACCACGGAAATTATGGGCTAAAACCTTACAATCCATAATAGAGATGAACACATTATATACAAGCTGAAATACTAACCAGAGCCTAGTAATCCAGAATTTAACTAAGATCAATTGACGAGAAAGACACCTGACCCAAAACAACAACAAACAAGAAGACAAAACAAAAAAAGATTATAAACCATAAATTTTGACTAAGATGCTGCCTGGAAATATATACATGCAGACACATAAAACCACCAAACTCAAAAATGATAGAAAGATAAAGGCGCGGTAATATGTGTGTGGTTGGGTGATGCATAATATAAAAACCTATCAAGTGTGTCAGACTCGCCTGGAAAGGTACTATATACCATACTATTCACTTTAAGAAATAAAAAAATAAATTTAACACTTCATTTATATTACGTCTACTTCATATCACTATGACAGCTTGACAGGTAACTCATATTTAAACATGATGCCTTCGCTTATCATAATATCTTAATGATATTTTCCAACTTATAAAACCTAACCCGGTTATGTAAGTATTTTTTATCGTTTCCATTTTCAAAATTTCTTAAGAACGATAGCACGACCTTTAGTAATGGAGCAGAATAAGAAGAAGAACGATAATTATGAGTAACATTTCAAGGTCAAATTTTATGAAAACGTTTTTCTATAGATAGTCGTACAGCTAAACTAGCGCTTTTTCAATCGAGTCATGCTATTTATAATAAAAAAATATATATTTCTTACTTTAAATATAGAAAAATACAAAGCCTTGCAAATGCAATAATGCTTTCTTTATAATGAAAATGCACCGCGCGCCATTTTCATGGAATTCACATCTGTAGCGGGGAAATATTCGTCTTATTACTAGTATCATTTTATTCAAGTACTTGTGTATACCGGCGACTTTAGTTTGTTATGAGTTCACAGCTGTATTTGACATTCTTAATAAAAACCTGCTTTTTATTTTTATACTTAATTATCGATCGAGTTGGCACAGTAGCGAGATGTGTGAATTAACTAACGATAACCGTTTCAAGCCCGGGTAAGCATCGCTAAGTCTAATACATTATGTATACAAAGTGATTGCTAATATGTGTTATGTATATAATCGTTAACATGCACATATCTTCCACCAATAGCTCTATCCTATTCACCCTTGGGTGGATGGATTTAATCTTTTATAAATATAACCAATATTTTTTCTATTCTCATGCAAACTGCGGACAGAACCTACAAATTTAATTGTTATTTATAAAAATAATTTAAACGCAACCATTGAATTTAAATAAAAATAATCTGTTTAAAGGAGCATTATATTAATTTATTCATCCGTGAAATCGTCTTACACATTGCAAGCAGATTTGTTCGTATAAAATAAATCGTTTGTACGATTCAATCTTCAGTAGCGAATCCGCAAAATCGAATTAACATCGTGTGAGAATCAATGAAGGTAACGGTTCGGTTCTATTTGTTTCACATTTCCTAAGACCTACATGCAAATGTACTAATTTTTCGCTTAAGTAAAATTTGCCTTATTTAACAGATGATAAATTAAATATCTCCTGTCATTTTATTACGTATTAATGTCTTTGAAATAAACTTTGCTTCAATTTTTTATCAGGCGTAACACATTTGTTGACTTAATTATGATTTTCAATTTTATCAAAGTATCAAAAGTACATAACTTTTCAAGATTACAATATGTTACGCGTAAAATTATCGACACATAATTATAGACAATATATCTTTGTATATAAACTGTGCATACAATATACATACTATAAAAATAGTAAACAAATTACTACTACAATACTACTCAAATAAGTGCATTATAAAGTGAAAAATAACTCAATTGGGGTTTTATTAAAAAGGTTTTATATGAACTACGAAACTTTGTTCCAGAGTAGTCCAGTTCCAGAGTCGTCGTTATTCAACAATATTATAATTGTAACTTTTATAAATTTTTCAATATATTATTGTCTTAAACAAAGGAATACACATCACAAGTTTACATTACACATTACTGTAGAGGTATATATGCTCCCTTAATTATAGGAAACCACAGCATACATCTAATATAACTAACAGAAAATATTATAAATAATAACATTCAAATTTACAACTTTACTTACTAAACCTCTTATATAAAGCAATAGTCAAACTACAATCAGAATAAATAGAGATGTTTATTTTGAAAAGATTATTTTTAAATTTATTGAGGTAATCGTTAATATCTAGGTTGCTTATCGCAAGTCCATTGTAAATAAAGTATTTAACTTTATTTACAAGTATCCATGATATATATACATAAGTTACATGTACTAAACTACACAATAATCAACGGTTTTTAATTAATTAGTTCCATCATAAGCAACATTTAAACAAACCAATTGTACTTTGAGATTGGTCACGACTTCAGACAGTTTTTAGTAAATATAAATACTTTGATAAAACTAAAATCAAGTTAGTTTTATTCATTTTATTTTTGAATATAGTTTTTTTTTATTTACAATTTTAGTATAATAAGCATAGAAGCCAGTAGTAGCTTGAGCAAATAGAGCTATATTACCCATATCATAATCAAAGTGCAGCATTATTATACCAATTTAAGCAAGTTGCTAATTAGTTAAGGTTATTATTTGGCAAGTATACGCTTATATTAGGAGAGAGAACATTAAATAGAGTTGCAATTTGTAAGTAAATGACTTAACAGAGTAATTGTATTTAATTGACTCTGTAATTAAAATGGTGGAAAAGAGTCTTTGCATTTCTGGTCGGTTCTTCTCGGTAGAATATATTTTCCGAACTGGTGGTAGCTTCATCATATGGTGATTTGGGTTGTGGAGCCGATTGAATAAAGAATGTTTGATTTGATTTAATAATGATCTAATGATTTAGACAAGAGCGGTCCAAGTTGACTCTACTATCACTATCATGAATGTAGTCAAACGTAAGCTTATGTAAAAGAAAACTTATTGGAAAGTATGCGAACGTCAGTCATCAAGTGAAATATAAACGTTACTATATAAAAGATTCATTGAACCGCATTAACTGATATATGTAATGGTGATTTTCTTTAAATCTCTATAAATAGAACGTAGTTTAAATTAAGGTAATTGGTTTCCATGTTATTGATATATAAATCAAAATCTATTAAAACCCTTGCATTGATGTTAGACTGTCATAATACTGTTATCATAAAAATGGATATGCTCGATTTTCTGAATAACTCACGTCAAAGAAAAATATATAGGATAAGCTGAGATCTCAATAGAATAAAGTTTTAATCATCCAAAATGGTTTTCGAGAGATCGGTGGAAACGAAAAAGATAATTTAAAAGATACATACCCGATTGTTGTAACCTCCTTCTTTTTTTTAAGTCAGTCAATAAATAGAACAAAAATAAAATTACAATGATTACCTTCACGTAAGGAAACCGAATTAAATATAATATAATAAATAATTTATATAATAATATATAAATATGTTTCCTAAAGGTTTTTACTACCTCAATATTTAAAATAATATTGAGTATCGATGGATGGCGTGAACTTCATGAACCGTAAATTCCATTCCAGGGAACGCCAAGGGGTTTAATTGTCTTGTGACGTCACCGCACCTTTGTGTCTCAGGAAGTCTACGCTCATACCTAGTACTCTCATTCACAGCTTCATGTATATATATAGAGATTGCTTGAGTGATCTACACCTTTGACATCGCTTGCTATTAGATTACACTTGAAGCAACGATTCCTTTCAATATAGAGATAAATGATAATTTGTTTACAAATATTATAAAACTAGCTTTTATCAATTTATTTACATATTTTCCAAGTATAGACAGTTGTTTTTTAACGCCTTTACCCTTTTAAAATCGCACGTATGAGTATTCACATTTCTACTTGAACTACTATTCAATCTTTCATCTAAATCAAATTGATTTATTCAACATTGAAGCATTACGCTGCCTTATTGATAGTCAGACAAGAAACTACCACCGGTTCGGAAAAGAAACCTCATTCCCAAGGTGTGCTATCATCCATACATTCATTAATTAATTATTAATAATACCTTTAGCACACAAGCGTTCCTTTACATTTTTCCTTTAAATTTAGCAACTGAAGCATTTTGGCCGCTTTCTTGCATTCTGTTGAAGAACCGTATACATTGCCCCACAAAAGTGCTACTGACAGAACACACACCAGTTTCCATATTTCTAACATAAAAGAAATGCCGAAATTGAACGCAAACTTTCATCCCCCATTAAAACCTCTTGAGAGATGTATTCTGAAAAAAAAGTATCTACGTTTCTACTAAGAAATTTCTGTGCTATGTTTCATCTCATCCTGATAGTCTGTGCGTGGCATGTATTGCTTAATCTCATTTCGATGGAATATTAAGACTTTAGAATCCTTAATAATAAAGTTAGAGTTTTAAATTATTTGTTTACTACTTTTATAATTTAATATATTTCCGAGGCACATTTATAAATGTTTTTCATTATACTGTCACGTAAAAATGGCGCATGACATTTTGTCATCTGACATGATATAAAAATAATATGAAATAATAATATCGAGACAAATATTTTTGTTCCTTCTAAAAAAGTACAATATTTGGGATAAGCGCCTGAATTTGTTTTGTTTAAATTATTAATAAATAAAATGTCAAATTTATAAATTTGCTTTATAAATTTGACAGGCGTTCATAAATTTATTCGGAAATTATATGTCAATAGAATAAGCAGATTTTTTTAAATATATCTGTGTATATTTATATCAACCGTGTGGATTTAGATTTTATCTGTTATTATTGTGATTATTGTGTCTGTAATTGCAACCTAACATACTGACCTGTCAAACCGGAACAATAGCAATATAAGTATTGCTGGGAAGTGGTAGAATTACAGATTAGTAGAAGGTACCTAACCAGATGTGCACAAAGCCCGCCACTACCATTAACAGCTATACCACTGGATAAATTAGATAAGTTATTAAAAACATATATCATATATTCATTTCATATTACATTCATACACTGCAGAGGTATTCAGTAAGAATTAATTTCGTATTTCGCACTAGACTATTTTGAGAAGGCTTTAAATGTAATAATTTAATTACTATAATATGTCTACATATATATTATATTAATATCTAATATTTATTCGGTATTTGACCCTACAATACTTACAGGGATAAATTAAAATATTTGTTTCAAATATAATCTTTATAATAGAAATAAATTTACAACAAATATTTTATCATTATTTTATTTTATCACAATAATACAGAATTTAGTTTAATCAACATCTTCACTTAGGGCACTCTTCTTGCTGCACACATTTACCGCTTTTTGTGTCCCTCACGGTTGGAGGATCGCAATAACAAGCTGAGTAATCACAAATAGCGCCCCTCTTATCTGCTACTGGGTTCGGATTATCGCAAGTTGCTTCGGGAGTTAGGTGGCCACAGGCGGTAGTGTACGCGTGGGTACCAACCTCGCACTCTCTGACGCCTGCAAATTTGAAAATACATTTAAGTTTTCTATCTATTTATCAGCAAAAGTGGGGAAAATCAATTCGCTGCCTAAACGTTGTTTCCCTGGAAACCAAGCAGCGAGCTTTAACGGCAAGGCCTTAAAGTACATTGTCAATACGCCACCGACCTTGGGCTTTGACTTAGTTACACTGGCTTATTCAGTCTCAACACCACAACACAACAATACTAAGTATTGCTGTTTGACGGTAACATATGTGATGTGTGTGGAAGCGACTGGTCCCTAGCCAGCCTGCACAAAAGCCCTACCACCAAATAAAGCATGCGAAAGGATTATTATATTCATAAATATGACTTCTAATTGTATTATCACAAGCCGTGTGTAACTATAACGTTAACTACGGCTTCATTTATTATTAATTTTATTTCTAATATAATATGTTCTATTATATATAGTTTCTAGTTCTGAATAGTCTGTTAGAACACACGTTATTTATTATTCAAACATTAATAAGGCTGATCACAGTATTACCGACTTTATTGGAGAATTTCTATATTATTTAATTTCCATATACTTTAATAATAAAGCCCTTTTTAAAGAGCTTTGGACGTGATCAATAATAATCGTTGCATCTGACATTCAATGTCAGATGCAACGATTATTTTTGCTTGTTTTTTTTATATAACTGTGACATATAATATATGTAAATAAAAATGTTATAAAGAAATAATTGAAGCAAAATCTACTACGTCGATTGATATAGAACTTTCATAGTTTAATAGTTCATAGGATAGACAAAAGCTGTAGTTTTTTTTTAATGTTTAGTATGTCAACATAGACAAATTGTCGGTCCCGAATTTCGTAATTGATAACATTTGAAGTTCATGAATAACATGAATTCAAGTTAATTCATATCATTTAAAGATCTCCGTAATGTCAGAAACTTCACAGCATTCATATTAAAGCTATAAACATTTTCTTTAAATAAAAATCATCCCGACACTTGAATCCTTTATAATCTGTTACACAATTAATAATATTTTTTTTATTGAAATAGTTTTTGTACATACATCCACCCAAGATACCCTGGCACCCTAAACTAGGAAGACCCGTGTCTTAGGGGCCATCACTGTCCCATACAGTGTATATTTAATTAGTGTTTATACGTATACTTATTATTTTTTTTACATTTCGTTATATACATTAAAAATGGAATATGTATTAGCTATATTTTATATAACTTAAAATAATTGCGACAAAAAATAGGCGAGACTGAAATCAAGTTTGTAAGATTCCTAAATAATAATTACATTGGTATTAATCACATTCAAGTAAACAAACGTATACAGACCATTCTACAAAATATGCCATTGTAGTACTTATGATATTAACAATAGAGTTGTTTTTAAATTAAATGTCTGTTAAGGAAAATTAGGGGTCAAGATAAGAACTGAAGATAATGTCAAGGTGTTGATTTCTGTTAGGAGTTAACCTTATCTTTATATTTACTGACAAACATGTCCGACTTGGTCCGCGTACAAATATTGAATTCTTAATTCAAAATTTTACCAACAAAATTATAAAATACAGGGCACAGATCAAACCTATATACTGTGATTATTTAATGGTTTTTTTTTAAATATTTTGATCTAGAGACGCGGTAGCGCGTCAAGCCAAGTTCAAGCTAACAGAACAGAGCTGCACCGTGTGTAATATTATAAAAATACAGAATTTCTCATTGCATTCCTTATTAAACGTGTACATGGGTACACGGGGGTTTTTAATTTAAAAATAGAACACCGAGCAAAGGGACTACCTGCTGTTAAGTGGTCTATTCTGCCATTGATTTTTTTATTTTGTCAAACAGACAACCGTGGACTGAATGATGATGAAGTAATTTATTCCAACTTTTCATATTAGAGATCTTCCTTAACTTAGTCAATGTGTCCATCAATGGAATGTATCCATCAATAAAAGGAAATATAATTCGCAACGAAATACAAACAAAATAAACGATACAAATAAAATTGAACGTTAATAATATTATTATTAACCATTCCCTTCTTACTTACGTTATTTACAAGGGAATATTCGAGATTATCGTTTCCATACTGGTATCATTCCAAAAATGTCGAGAATTCCTCAATATGAATTCATAATCGAGTATTTAGTATTCCTATGTATTTATAAGTACTCAACAATGTCAATATTATGTATGATCAATTACTTATATATTTCTAGTTATCAACGGAGAAATGAAAACAAACTTGTTATGAAAACAATATTATTTACGATAAAACTATTTTTTTTATTTACTACTTAAATAACTACCGTAAAACATTTAACTACTAGGAATAAGTTGGGACTTTGCCCTCGAAATATTAATAAATATTCTTAAGACAGTGAAATATCAATTAAAAAGAAGTCATTAATCATAAAATTATAAATTTAATGACATTTTATCAATACACGTAATGAACAATTCAAATTAACTAATTATTTACATCAAAATCATTTACAGATCAAATCGATATCTTACACAGACAGATAACAATTACGCGCCAAAAAAAGTAAAAATAAAATAAAAAAGCCCGTGACAGTTTTGATGTGTAAGCTGCCAGTGCTATTGTCCACAGATATTTGCTAACAATATATTAATGCCTTTTGAGTGTCATTCGTCTCATCGCAAAAAAGTTTAATACAAAGGTCATATTTATTATTTAGTATTGTTATAGTAGAAATAATGTAATATTAAGTTGTAGGTTGTACGACCCTAAAAACTCTTCCTCCTTTCTGTATCGGGAAGACTTGTACACCGAAAAAAAAACTAAGTCAAGATTGTTGTCAAGTTTTATACATTTTATATTGATGCCTTAAAGTTTAACAATTGTTTTGACATAATGGTCACACCTTAAACGCGAAGAGGCATGATGGTAGTGCTCTATTACCGTCATAAAAGTAACACCACATATAATTCGCGATTTATTCAGCTTTTGTGGTATAGTGGTTTGGTTTCCCAAAACTTCAAATGGTAACGTCAATGGATGCACTTAATACAAAAAATCTTACGAGAGTCACAAGTTCTAATGCAGCAGTTCTTTTCCACTCTACCAAATACTCTTCATGTGCATGTTCATAACATGTGTATATTTTTATTTTGAACGCTTAACCATTATTTTAGAATATGTAGTAAATTATAAGCTAAAAATAAAATGTAAGTTTAAAATATTTTGTGAGTCACATACTTGAGGCCATTTGTTAAAATTAGGACAATAAGACTGTAGCGACGGACTGCTACAGGCTACAAGACCCTTTTTTGAGAGCAAAAACAATACAGTGAGCGATACGCTTAACATCACGTTGCTCATACTCTTATATATTAAACTGGCTCATTACCCAAACAGGGGCAAAGCCTAAAACATTTCTGTAATAAAATAACTTATGAATAAATACTGTATATAATTATACTAAACTAATTCTGGCAGTAAACTCGGTTCCCTTAAATTAAATAGCTACACCCTTGAAATTGAGTAGAAATCAAGAAACCAACTGGTATTTATAAAGAAATATTACTCCCCGTGGCGTAATTTAACAAATGGAACCATATGTATGAAGCACAGACTATTCGTACTGTAAGGTACTGTACTGTAACGTAAACCCTATTCCAATCGGAGTAGGAATAAGGATAAACAAACCTTAGAATTACAAATTGCATGCGATTTTCTAATTGTTCTGCTGTATTACGCACTATAAACAGTTCTTGATTAATTTACCTTTATTTATAATACAACACTATTCTACTTAACTAGTTATAACTACATTAATTTAACTTTCAAAGTTCCGATTATAATTTCGCGGACATTGAAAGCGCCATTTTTTCACGAATCCATTGTGAATATCATAGACTATTCAGATCTCGACCAATGATATCATGTCAATTCAAATCGGTGACCATTGATATCGATGTCAAAGTTTATTTGGGTTTATTCCTCTTATGATTGGAATAGGCTTTACGTTGGATGAAAACGTTTCTAGTTAGACAATGCCATTTTTAATAACATGACATTTGTTTAGGAAGATTTATTTATTAATGTAAATTTATCATCGACTATTCACATAACAGTTGTTATAAAATACAATTAGTTTTAATTGTACAACCTGTGAATGTCTCATTGCTGGTCTAAGGGCCTCCTCTCTTTAATTTTTTTTTTTTTTGATGAGAAGGTTTTGCAGCTTTCCACCAAGCTGCTCCAAAGCGGGTTGGTGGAATACACATGTGACAGAATTTCAGTGAAATTTGACACATGCAGGTTTCCTCACGATGTTTTCCTTCACCGTTAAACATGAGGTAAATTACAAACACAAATTAAGCACATGAAAATTCAGTGGTCCTTGCCCTGTTTAAGCCCACGATCGGTTAAGATTCACGCGTTCTAACCACTAGACCATCTCGGCTGTAACTGTACAGCGTGATTTGAACATAAAAAGTTGCTACCAAAACTATCTAATCGTTATATCATTTAAG
Organism: Nymphalis urticae; assembly: GCA_905147175.2. Classification (NCBI taxonomy): domain Eukaryota; kingdom Metazoa; phylum Arthropoda; class Insecta; order Lepidoptera; family Nymphalidae; genus Nymphalis; species Nymphalis urticae. Next base: position 9,863,033 of record LR990003.1, on the reverse strand, counting down.
TTCAGACATTTAAATAATAATAAAAATTATTTAATAGAAAAAAAATAGAAAAACAGAATTACATTAATGAAGTCATATGTAATGTACAGTAAAGCTATTCTGTAGGATTTTATATCGTGAAATGTTGATGCGCGTATCCTTTGAATGTTAAGATTAGTACACACATTGTCACAACTCTGCTGACTTAGAAACTTGGGGTTGTGAAACTAATAACTCGCGACCTGCAGCCGTAATAACTAGGTATTTATTCCACTAAATTATTGTATACTAACTATCATTTATCTGCCCATTTTATTTATTAACTAATGAATAGATATATTAATAGCACACTTATCTTATCTATTCTTAAAGGGGAGAAAGAGAAAACAACTGACGAGATGTGAAACAGATACAAAAATATGTCAGAAGTGCGATAAGGAGACATCCATATATAGTTAATATTTACTGTTAACTACAACAAATTATATATTTTTTTAAATTTAAATTAAATAAATTGAATTCTTATTTTATTTGGGGTCAACTATAATTGTGTGGGATATATGTATGTCTAATATAAATCTAATCAAATTTCTCTAACTAGAAAATGATTGTGAAATCAAAAAATAGAAATCAAAATACTTTATTCCAAATATGTATTGCACTATCACTAACTTATTGATTGTTAAATTAGATTGTTTTTTATAGAACAGGAAGGCGGACGAGTATATGGTCCACCTGATGGTAAGTGGTCACCAAACGCCCTTGGACATGGGTACTGTAAGAAATGCTAACCGCCAATGCGCCACCAACCTTGGGACCTAAGATTTTATGTCCCTTGTGCCTGTAATTACAGTGGCTCACTCACCCTTCGAACCGGAACACAACAATACCAAGTACTGCTGTTTTGCGGTAGAATATCTGATGAGTGGGTGGTACCTACCCAGACGAGCTTGCACAAAGCTCTACCACCAGTAACTACTATCTATCATCAGTTCGAAATAGAGACAGCCAGCCCTGAGAAGAACCGGCTAAAGAAACTCGGCATGATGAACGTACTTTCAATTGTTGACAACAAATCAATACATTCAAAGTTAACAACAATCAGAATTGTTGCAATATGATACTTATCTAACAACAAATATAAGTTTTTAATTGACTATATATTCGAATTGACTTTGATTAAGCAATAATATTATTATCAGTTCTTCTTAATGAATTCCAAATACCGAACCGTTAATAGTATGTTTAATTATATTATATACTAGCGAGCTGTCACGACGGAAACAATTATCTTTTTTTACGCTAATAATAGGAAGAAAATTGGTTTATATTATTGGAATTATCGTGGGGATCTCTATTTTTTTGAATATAATATAGCCTATGTATAGGTGAAATTGGTTAAGTAAGTTAAACTCATAACCTTACAAACATCATCAACACTTCATTCATTACAAACAAACATACAAAAAAATCTAATCTTATTAGTATAGATTACATATATAAGTACTTACACTTTCCTAAGGCATATATACACCCTCGTGGATATAAGGACTCGGCCAATGATAACCCGACGATGGCCAAAACACATAAGATTATAACAGATTTCATTTTAACAGAATATTATTTTATTTGACCGTATAATACAAAAGCTTGAAGCTATTTGAGACGATACATTGGACATACGACTTTAAATAGCCTCCATGATTGCGTCATATTGATGTTTTTATCTGTATATATACATATAAATATATGTTTAAATTGTATGTCTGTTTGTATTATAAATTGAGGATAATTGTGATATACTGGTTATGATTTCAAGTTTGCAAGGTTTGAATATTGATTTAAATACTAGTTACGTTATCCGGCTTTGATCGTTGTTTTCATATAATTATCGTTCAACCAAGGATTTTTCTTTAAATCTTAGATTTATATCTACTCATATATATATTTGTTAAATGAATAAAATAGGGTTTGTTTTTTTAACGCATTCCTCTAAAGATCAAGTACAATAAAAAATGAGTTATATAGCATTTTTTTTGGAGAAAGCTTATAACATCGACCTTAAGACCTTTTTATTTATTTCGCTGGAAAAACGCATTCACGCGTTTCCCCCACATGAAGTATGTGAGACTAACCGGCTCTGGCTGAGACAGAATACCCACTAAAAAACCCACTCCGCCTTTTCATTGGGCATCACTGGAGCGCTTGACTATACTATCGTGACAACCATCTCGACGATTAATCCAATTATTCAGGTTTTCATTTCTTAGGTGGGTTGTCGGAGTACAGAGACCCTCCCAAACCCCGTCGACGCACACGATGGGGAGACCAGACCTTCCTCGTACGATACTCTCGTATTGCTCTTACCACTATCTCTTCGTGGTCTCCACAAAAGAGACCTGTTGCGAGCGGCAAGTGCGACCACTATGATCGCTGCACTATACAGTACCATCAAGCACACCACATTGGCGCTCATGTTATAACCTTTGGAGCTGTGTTACTGCTCGTGCGGTACGGTCTCCGCTGCAGCTGCGTTTAACGCAGGTGATACCACACGGATCAGCTAGTCATAATAAATTAGTTGAAAAACAAAAAAATACTCTCTTTTAATATTAGTACGATGTCACATTAACCTTCGACAAGTTCAGACCATAAAAACCGGCTTCAATTTATCGATTTTTTATTAAACCTAAACTCATAATGTCATTTTATTGTGTTCTAGTTTTCGCCCGCGGCTTCGCCTGGGCTGAAAACGTTTGGGGAGGGGGGGGGTAGGTTAGGTGTTAGTTATAAAAAAAGTAGCCTATGTCCTTCCTTGGGGTTCAAGCTTGTTTCATTAAAATTTCATTAAAATTAGTTTAGTGGTTTAGCCGTTAAAGCGTAATAGACAGACAGACTTTAACATTTATAATATTAGTATCGATATAGTAAATTATTTTAAGCATTTTATTTTTTAATATTTATATCCGAGTCATTTACCTGTTTGTTCGCTATTTCTTCTAAGCTAAACACCGGATTTTGATGCGATGTGAGAAATGGATAATATTACTTGGTGCCATTGTTCATAGACGGCGGTGACTACTTACCTTAACTTAAGTAATTACCATTACCATTTGCAATTTCCTGGTGGTAGGGCTTTGTGCAAACTCGTCTGGGTAGGTACCATCCACTCATCAGATGTTCTACCGCAAAACAGCAGTACTTGGTATTCCGGTTTGAAGGTTGAGTGAGCCAGTGTAATTACAGGCACAAGGGACATAAAATCTTAGGTCCCAAGGTTGATGGCGCATTGACGATGTAAGCGATGGTTAAAATTTCTTACAGTGCCAATGTCTAAGGGCGTTTGGTGACCACTTACCATCAGGTGGCCCATATGCTCGTCCGCCTTTCTATTCTATAAAAAAAGGTCTATCAACATATAAAAATTAAATCAATACATAATTCGCAATATATTAAATGCATATATATTTAATACAAAAGGAATTTGTATAATTTACCATAAAAGTTCTATTTATTGCTTAAGGCTTACTTCGACGTTATTAGATTAATTTAAATTCTCTTAATATAAAATGATATCAGAATTTCAATTGAAATAAACGCTTATGATGAAATTTCACTGTCTGTCCGTCCCCCTGTCTGTCACGGTTCATTTTCAAAGTAATTTCTTACAATAAATTGAATTTTAGTAAATGTTTTGCTTTTAGTTAATATTATCTATATTCTTCTTATTCTTCTGACTGCTTGTTGGTCTAGTGGCTTGATGTAAGGCCGCAGATCCGGAAGTCCTTTGTTCAATTCCCAGGTCGGGCCAGTAAAAAAGTTTTTGGGTTTTTCTGTCAGAATATTCTCAGTAGCAGCCCGGAGTCTGGAAGCTGGAAGGGTGACCACTCCCGTGCCTCGGAAAGCACGTAAAGCCGTTGGTCCTCAGGCGCTTTTGCAGGATTCTTTAATTCAATCTTTCCGGTCATGTCGGATTGCCGTCCCGTCGGATTATGAGAGTTATCTACCTGTTTGGCCGCTATTTCTTTTAAGCTAAACACCGTATTTGATGATGATGAATAGAGAGTGCACTTGTGTTTGCGCACACACTTTTGTGCACTATAATATCTCCTGAGTAGTTGGATAATCTCTCTTGAGATTATCCGCCGTGGCTGAAATCGGTCTGGAGGACATTATATATATTCTATACAAGTAAATAAATTCGAAGTGTCTGCCTGTGATTTTAAAATTGCCTCTTTCAAAATCAATATGGCTATTAGCGTTCGTATCAAATAAAATTTGATTCAATCAAATTAAATCTTAGTTTATACAGTCTGTCTAACGTTGGTCCTGTGACATGTCTGTCACAGCATATCGGAGGTAAGGACAGTCCAATCTGGCGACCTTCAGAATGTGTTGGTGGTGTCCCGCACTCTACTATTGACACGCAGCACTTGCGCTTGTATTTTATTTATATATTTAAGATCACTTACATTACATACAGTAATAATTACAAATTAAAAGATTACAAGCTAATAGGTCTAAGGGTAAAATATTTATATGTAACCACGACAGGCAAAAATCGACACTACGCACCTAAAATAATCATGAAAGAAAATTAAAATAAATTCAACAAAATTTGGAAGTATAAAATAAAATATAAGTAATATTAATATTACAATATTACTAGAAACTATCTTCTCTTCTTCCTGCCCTTATCCCACTACGTGGGGTCGGCACAACATGTTTTTTCCTTCCACTTCTCTCTGTCACTCGCCATCTCAGCACTTACACCTTTCATACACATATACTTTCTTACGCAATCCATCCACATTTTCTTCGGCCTCCCCCGTCCCCTACATCCATCAACATTCATACTCATCACCCTTTTGGTAACATGCCTTTCATCCTTCCTCATCACATGCCCATACCAAGCTAATCTATTACTCTTATTATACAGATATTATTACATATATATTATTATATATTATTACTAAAAACTATATAATAACAAAAGAAAAACAAATGAAATAGAATAAAACAGAGATCAGTTGTTATGAGCCCAGTTGTTATGTTTAATTTAATGAACTCATTAATATGTATTAGTCGAAAAGGTTTATATGACCGTATGGGCTTTGATGTCTAAAAAATGGGTTAAAAAAATAAATAAAACAATTTCTTAAGATGGTGATAGCCAATGGATTTGAGCCTTTTCTTGTACAAGAAAAAAAATATTTATTCTTCTGCCAATAAAGGTCGAAAAACGTTTTCTGACGAGTGCAAGATTAATTGTAATCGACATATAACAGTGATGGCGTTCTATCCACTTGGCTATATTATCTTAGAATTTTATCTTTTAGGTATAATTCATTCTACCTATCAAGTAGTCGTTATAAATAATAAAACACGATGTAATAAAATTAAATTATTAGCAATTGTCAAGAGTATGGTCAGTGATTATATCTTTGTAAGCTATTGATTATAGCCAACGCGCAGAATTAGTTAGCTGTTGGTATAGTAGTATCTTATTATTTTTATATAAAAGCTTACATATTACACTTTACATACATATTAATGAGCAATAAAGAATGTTACACAGTGAGTATTTCTGACTTTTATTTCACGCAATGAAATCCGACAGGTCCTGAGCCCCCTTGTAGGAGGGATCGGGTTATGTGGCATTCTTATCGGTTTCAAATTTTGAATAGTTTAATGATGATGAGTGAAAACCATGTTATTCTATAGTAGATATCTAGAAAAATATTATAATTAAATAAAAAAATATTTAAACACAACATAATTCCATCTTATATTAGAATTCAAACGTAACTAAAAATAACGGCGATCCACCATTCAACCACGAGGTGGCTGCCCGTTTGACGTTCCGTCAGAGTGACATAACAGCAAAAAGTATGCTAACACTCTCGTCTAATATTGATAATCTCAATCGATGACGGCGCCACAGTCTCGTCGTCATATATAGTTCTTGTCTTGTAAGCCCAGAAATCAAAGTAGCAGACGAATAGTCGAAGTGACTTATGTACCAAATTACCCAAAAATCTCATATGTATAGAAACGTATAAAGTGACAAGCGCTGTTGACTAAGACGTTAAATGCTTAAGTTTCTCGATGAGAGCAAATAAATATATGTTTTAAATTTGATACTATTACGATTTAAACTTTCTTTTATATAACCGACTTATCTCTATTCTCTAAAAAATGGAAGCGAGATTTTTAATAATAAAAAAAAATGTCACTTATTTATTAGCGTTATTTAGCGGGTGATTAGTTAAACAATGTTGTCTTCTTCTTTCGAATGTCAAATCAATAATGACAGAAAGAGCAAAATCATTGTTTAACTATACATCCGCTAAGCAACGTTTATAAGCAAAACCATTAATCATTAGTAACATCATAATAGATAAGATAGTTCAAGGTCGAATTCGATCGAACATAAAATTGAAACGTGGTTAAATCGTCACAACCGTCAAAGTCGAGCGTGCCAGTTCCCGTTTAAGCAAAGCAAGGAGTTTTGGTTTCATTTGAAATAATAAACACGAAAGGGCGTGACAAGATATCATTTCTGTTTAAATAAATGAACCAGAGGGAATATTCTACTAACAAATTGTCACTTTATCGCAATCGAAACGGTATATATTAACATCGTATCGTTTCGGTTCCGATCCGAATAAATATAGAATAGTCAAAGTTGGATTGGAATTGAATCGGGAACGTATCGTAATCGTTATATTTGGAATTCGGCCCCAGTTTTAGTGACATTACACATGGATTCACTACACCGGACATGGGGGTGTAGCGTTATATTTAAGCATTTGTACTATACACGACTAATTTATTCTTCAATATTAGTTTTTAATATTAGTAACTTTTGTCTTCATATTATAATCACTGGATATAATATAATGATTCTTTATTAATCGAAGAACATTTATATTTAATAAAGTTTAATTAAAACATTTTCGTTATTATTAAAATTTAGAGAAATTAGTTAACTAAGCGATACGTGGGTGTCAATTTTACATTGATTGAATTCTTTTTAAACAATTTCGTCTGAAATAGTTGAAACGACTGAATAATTTTTTATACAATTTGTCACATAATTCGACAATCTTTTTTAATAAAATTATAATCAATATTCAATATAGAAACAAATAAAGATTCGATTTCGTACTAGTTGTATTATCTTCTGAATATTTTATGCTAGATATATTTTCTATCCAATTAAATTTATGTAGAAACGCGAGGGTTTCAAGCTCCCAACGTTTAATTAGCAAACGTTTCTCAAATAAATAAATATGATGAGAAAATTGGCTGGACTGACGTGATCTGAGTTTTTATTTGATTAACGTGACACACGCGATATTATATTTTATTTCAAGATATGACTCGCTATACAATTTCAAACGCTGAGATGGTTGATTGGGTAGAACGCGTAAATCTTAAACGAAGATCGCGGATTCAGGCCTGGTCAAACATAAGTGAATTCTCATATGCTTATTTCTTATTAATGAAATTTATCGCGTGCTCGGCGGTGAAGGAAAACATTATTATTATTATTTTATATTTTGTATTATTCCTTACATCCCACTTTATACATTTATTTTTATTTTTTGTTCATATAAACGGGAGTGGAGGCCTGGTGTCTTGAAGAACAGTTTATCTATTGCAAGTACCAGTCTTCACATTATTTAGCTATTATGTAAATGTTACATTTTACTTTGTAAACTTTATGTGAAGAAAATAAATAAATATATTATTATTATTATTATTATCATGAGGATTGGATGTTTAGGATGAAATCTGTCACATGTGTATCCACAAAGCGGCATTGGAGCAACATGGTGGCCTTCTCTTTAAAAGTAGAGGAGGCCTTTGTGCAGCAGTGGGATATTTTTATAAAACATGACACACGTGATCTTCTCGTCCATTTGAATAAGGTATTTTTTAGCTTTTGACTCGTTTTTTTTATATTTTATACATAATTTAATACGATGTAGAGACATTTCTACACACAACATAATTTTATGTTAACCTAACTTGAGCCAGTAGGAAGTAAAATACGAAAAAAACGTCTGATTGATGAATCTTGACTCCAAATCAAATAACCCGGTTCTTGGGCACGGTACTCGTTTTCATAAAAATATACATATTTTATTATACTTACTAATTAAAATAAAGGTAATGTTAAAAATATCAAATAAAAAGGCATATTTTTTTTGTATAGGTCCACCTGATGCTAAGTGGTCACCAAGGCCCATAGACATTGGCATTGTAAGATATGTTAACCATCGTTTACATTGCTAATGCGCCACCAACCTTGGGAACTAAGATGTTATGTCCCTTGTGCCTGTAATTATGATGACTCTTGACATTTCGGTCTGATGGCGGCTGATGTCACTGAAATCGGTCAGGAGTCCTCAAGAGATACTAGCTAACTACGCTGAACATATTAATGTTAATACTGCCAACAGCCTAACTTCAGATTGTTACTGAAATTTTTATAGGCAGAATAACGTAAATAATAAACCAGGGTTTGTAGCTAGGTAATCAAAATTCGGAGCCTTACGAGCTATCTACTAAATCAATGAAGAAGCTAAATATATAAATAACGAGATGATTATTTGTTGTCATAACTTTACAGTATTTCAATTAATTTGGCTATTATTTATCCCGACAGGCGATGCTATAAAACGCTTGAATAGACAGACGATTGGTCAATTTACAAATTTATTTTATCAAGGTTTATAGTGCTAATGATTTATATTAAATAATTAATTGAAATCTCATCAATTTCAATTATAATTAATACAATATAATTTAATATGTTTGTGGCTTACTACATTTTTAATAAAACGCCTTACAAAATAATTCTTTTAAAACGCAGGTGTGGTTTATTGCTTTTATAATTTTTACACTTTATTATTTCATTTTTTTCTTAATACTATTATAAAATACTGACCGCCCTAACTTCGCACGTGTTAAATAAGGGTTAGGGGCTCATGAATAATATGATTTATTTGAAATATATATTATAATACAATCAGTATATCTGTCCGTACCTTCTAAGTAATTTTTTTTTAATTTAAAATAAAAAGGCGTAAGGGGAACTAGGCCTCCTGATCTAAAGTGGTTATCAGTGCCCTTAGACATTGGCATTAATTAAAACTTTGACTATCCGTTATGTCGTAAATGCTAAACTTGGGAACTATTGTTACGTCACTTGTGTTTTGTAGTAACTTATCCTTTCAATAGAAACACAACAATACTGAGTATTGGTGTTTGGCGGTAGAATATAGTATGAAGGTAGATAGTTTCTTATGTTTTTTTTTCAAATACTTAGTAATTATTTTAGTGACTGACTCGTTGGTGTAATGGCAAGATATAATAAATGACTGCAGATCCCTAGGTCCTGGGTACAAACCCCGGGTCGGGCAAATAAAAAGTTTTTGGTGTTTTCTGTATAAATATGCTCAGTAGTAGCCCGGAATCTGGAAGTGGGAAGTGTCGGCTCTCCCGTGCCTGGACTCCTGTGCCGAACTCTTTTCAGTCCTGTCGGATTGCCATCCCATTGGCTTATGAAAGTTATAGAATAAAAAGTGCACCTGTGTTTGCGCATACACCTGTACACATAAATGTACGCTGCGCAAATAGCTAATTCCGCGTTAGATTGGCCGCCGTGGTCGATATCGGTCAAGAGGACATCATTATCACTTAAACAACTGGTCTCAATTGCAAAATATAAACGGTAATTTTATATACAGAAAACATTCTTTAATTTGCTTGTTGAAACTGCAAAGTACATAACGGCCCATAACGGCAACGGTAATAATATTGTTAAGCCTAAATTATTGCAGGCCATGTCGAATTTACTACCCCATCGGATTATACAAAAGAGGGAGAACAGAAGGAAGGGAACAGTTACTGGTGGTAGGGCTCTGTGCAAGCTCGTCTGGGTAGGTACAATCCACTCATCAGATATTCTACCGTAAAACAGCAGTACTTGGTATTATTGTGTTCCGGTTTGAAGGGTGAGTGAGCAAGTGTAATTACAGGCACAAGGGATATAACATCTTAGTTTTTCAACATTTCTTCAAGTGCCTATGTCTATGGGCCTTGGTGACCACTTACCATCATTGGCCATGTGCTCCGCCTACCTGTACTATAAAAAATTCACTTTTCACCTTGTATGATCGCCGTTACCGAAATCAATCAGGAAGACATCCCAATTATTGTTGGCTTTATAATGAAAACACATACATTAATTATCATATTAAACGAGCCCTTAAGGTCATTTAATTATTGTATTAAATAACGCGCTAATCACTTTAAGACAACAATTCGAATACAAATTGACACTACTCTCATTAAGTAGTCACGTCGTGTGTACGTGACATGAAAAGATGATACAGGATTGAGTGACGCAAAAAAAATATGGATATACCTTCAAGCTTTGTGCTTAATTCCTCTCAAGTTATATCATTATGTGAGTAAATTAATATGGATCCATTTGACCCATCCAGTTTAAGGAATAGAATAAAAATCGGGGAATCGAATCCTAACAAGCATTACTAAGTTTTTACGTCCTCAATTCGTGTTTTAATTACTCTCTTTCTCGGTTGTACAGGAGGCTTTCAGGAAAACTGCGTATGTCGGATGATATATTTGTTTTTATAATGTATAAAATAGGTAGGGCCTGATGGAAAGTGATCACCTCCCAAATACATTGACGCTGCAAGGTAATTGGTAACTAAGATATTATGTCCCTTGTGCCTGTAATTACACTGGTTCACTCACCCTTCAAACCGGAACTAACTAATACTACGTACTGTTTGGCAGAAAATGTGATGAGTGGGAGTACCTACCCAAACGAGCTTGGAAAATCCTTACCACCAAGTAACTGTTACGGCTCTATCTTTTTGTATATCTGACTTCAGATTGGAGTCACGTTAGTCGGTTTCACTTTGTCCACTGAGTTAACTCTATTGATACTTGAGCTCTTAGGAAAACAATGAACAACATACTTAATAAATAACTGTTAATGATTTTATATAAGCCGACTATCGACTCTTCCCGACTTTAAAGAGATAAATTATTTTTAAAAAAGATAAATTATTTTTAAAAAGAGAAATTATATTATACCACACACAAGCACAAAATAAATTACATGAATAAAATGAAAAATTAGTGGTTCTACAAATAATGCATTCTATATATACTTTTTTTTTAATAAAGTCCAAACATCTGTCCAAGAGCCGGCGCTTACTTAGACCAATGGCTGAGTAACGGGGCAGAGGGAATAGTGCCAGCGTCTTGGGTACAATACCACAAGATAATCTCTTAGATGGCTTTTTTTTTTTATACATTTGTAATTCAGTAACAGCCTGTGAATGTCCCACTGCTGGGCTAAGGCCTCCTCTTCCTTTTTGAGGAGAAGGTTTGTAATGTGTATGCTTTTAGTTTTAGTTAGCTTATTTTACTTTTAGTTTACTGTTGTAATATTTTTTTATTAATTAAATTATATTTGTTAAAATTAATAATAAAATAATTGCGATTAAAAAATGTTAATTATATAAATAATAAATAAAATAAAATGGTATTAGACAATCTATTGTTTTATTATTTATAAATATTCAAAAAGAAGGTATCTTCGTTGCTACTTTTTTCTTACATCGACTCGGTAATAAATTCATATCACTTTTTCTTATTCCAATATTGAAATAATCATTTCAACTTTTTAACCATTTACTAATTCTACCATACATTAGTAAAAAATACTGTCAAGTATTCCAGTTTGGAGTATAAATTGACCCAAGGCACTGGCAAAGTGGCCCCTGTCAAAAATAATTTAATCTAACCGATTAGGAATGGGGCCCCAAATCTAAAGGGCCTGACATTGACTGTATAAGGAAAGACTTTCACTCCTTATAGCGTAAAGGCGGTTACTAATTACATAGTATTACGTGACTATTTATCAACATTTTTTTTTCTTTATTTACAACGCAAATATTCTTTATCAAGTAAACAGAAGTGGTCAATCGTGTTCAATGCTCCGTTATTCCACATGCTGGAACTTGTTGCGTACTGTGGCCACGAAGACCGCGATTAAAATGCGTCATATAAAAATATTGTGCAACCAGTTTGTAATGAATGTTTGAATAAAAACAATTGAATATCTTTAACGTGTGTATGCGTACTGTAGATTTTTTGACAATTTTTGTAGACATTTATTTATTTGTTTATAAACTTTATACCACATCCTTATATCACAGGACATACAGGAAATTACCATACAAAGAAGACTATCGCTACAGATATATTTTCTAGAAAACCATTGTGACAAAAACTTAAAATAAAAAGAAATTTATATAAACAAGCATTTTTTAGCAATACATATACATTAAATACTTATATTAAAATCTCTACATCTTACTCGCCTAACCTTATATAAAATATTTCATTACATTTATTTCTCAACTTTCTAATTTTGACTTTAAGCATTCTCTATTAACTTTACGAGTCATCAATAATTTTTAATTTGTGTTGTCTTTTGTAGTGTTTCAGTGTAAATACGTGTATACTATTTTAATATTATAAATGCAAATGTGGGCTTGTTTCTTTGTTAAGCTTAACTATTCAACTGATCGGTAAATTTTTTTTTCATGTTTGGGGTACTGAAAAGTACAAGGTACTTTTAACGCATTTTTTTTTTTGTTTACTTTTTAGTCGTAATTTTCAGAAAAAGCAACTACTGTCGAAATACTTTCGTTATCTGGTTAAAGAACCATTTTAAAAATGCGTCCTCTATTATATTGTATTTTCACTCGCATGGTTCGTGGCTCCACACAAACATTGATATCTCGATTCATACACAGTGTAAACAATATTTAACGATGTCGTTTAAACAAAAATATCGCAGTACTCTGAGTCAGTTAACATATTCTAGAAGTTTAAAAACACTCGGTGCTCGACTCGATCGTAACATATTTGACTTACTTTTTTAATATATATTCAAACACGATAAGCTATAAATTTAATTGTATTTGATAAGGTAAATTGTTGGTGGAAAGGAGTAAATACTGAGTTTCTTGCTTCTTCCCGGTAGAATCTACTTACGAACCGGTGATAGCTTTACAAATTTCAATATTATAACATGAATCACAAATAGTCTTGAGTCTTATTAAATAAAGAATGTTTTGATTTCAATTGTCGTTTCATTTAATTTTATATAAAGAAATGTAGGGATTATATTAATTAATGTGTCACGTTTTCAAATATTTCACGATCGAGTTCTAAGTAGAGTTTCAAGTTTATTGTTACAGAATAACTCCACATATATAAGTGATTTCGTCTAAATATATGATGTACACTTTCAAATGTATAGTTTTAAATACCATTTAAGTAAACAAGTTTCATTTAAAATATTATAATAAATATTGACAATTAATTTATCAAATGGAACTATTTTTCATATATTTACTAAGGTAATAAAACTTCAATTAAATTTACCAGTCTTTATTATAAATACGTATCGATAAACCTAGGTGAGACCTTTCTTAAAACGAACTTAATATAGCATCACATTTAATACGCTAAGCCCTTCAAGCTGCACTGTTACCGAGGCCCATGTTCATCGCGTTCAAGAGATCGCCGTTGTCAGCGTCGATTTCCCAAGCGAACAGACCGCCGAGTTTGTTATTCCTCACGTACTTCCCTTTCTCTATGACGGATCTCGCGTTGTCGTAAGTCACGAGGTCCCCAGTGGCTGGTCTGAACACGTATGGTGCTTGTGCGACGTTATCGTAATGGAACTCCCATTTACCCTGTGCAATTTCGTTCGCTATCTCCCGGTAGTCCACGACACCGTCTTGCCAAGTGCCCTTGACTGGTCCCGTCGCGTTGCCGGTGAAAGGATTGTTGTCTGTGTAACCGTTGACGCCAGTCCAGCCACGCCCGTACATGGCGACACCAACGATAATCTTCTTCGGATTCACACCTTGCGCTAACAAATACTTTACACCGAAATCAGTTGTGTAGGTCTCTTTAGGATTCCATGCTGGTGCGTACAGAGGCGTTTGGTGGCCCAAAGTGTCGTTAGACCAGGCACCTTTGAAGTCGTAACTCATCAAGAAAATGTGGTCCATGTAATTTTGGGCTTTGCTATAGTCGACCACCTGAATCTTGTCCCAACCGGAACTGATTGCAGATGTCAGCTCATATTTCTTACCAGTTAAAGCTGATAGCTCATCCAGCATTTCACGCAGTTCTTTCATAAGACAAACGTACACGTCACCATCTTCCGGACTACCAAGATCAGGGTTAGCGCCCTTACCACCAGGGAACTCCCAATCAATATCAACACCATCGAAGAACTTCCATGTTAGAAGGAATTCCTTTACTGAGTCAACAAAACAAGTTCTCTTATACTTGTCGGTAAAGAAGAAGAAAGGATCAGCTAATGTCCAGCCTCCAACAGAAGGAAGGATTTTCAGGTCAGGTCTCGCTTGCTTCAAAGACATCAGTTGACCAAAGTTGCCTTTATATGGTTCATTCCAAGATGATAACCCTTTCTGGGGCTTTTGTAAAGCTGCCCAAGGATCGTGAATAGAAACTTTAAAGTCCTCGCGACCGCTGCAAGAGCGCTGAAGCGCTTGAAAACTGCCTTCGATTTCCTTCAAACTGTCGTTAATACCATCTCCACCACAAATTGGGATAAAACCGTATAGAAGATGGGTTAAATTCGGGATGGGTACGCGATCGACTGGGAATTTCCTAGGATAGACACCCCACTCAACAAAGTAGGCACCCACAACCTTTCCTGAAGTCTGCTTAAAAGGTTTGTTTCTCTCTCCCATTGAGTAGTCTAGAGGTGGAAGGTGGCTTCCATCGGTGTCCGCTACGACGATCTCCGTGGGATCGCTCGAAGTACACCCATCTGAATTACAAAGTTCCACTTGCATCTGATATCTACCACCTTTCTTAACAGGGAAGGTGGCTGACGTTGCAGCACCTGACGCTCCAGTCCAGACCGGCTTGCCATCCAACAAAACCTTGGCACTATCAGCCGCATCCCCAGACCAAACGTTCCACGTTACGGAGACATCAGCAGCTTCTTTTCGTGTGACGAGCTGGTTGTACGCCGTGGCCGCTTGGTTGACCTCAACGATTGCGAAGGTACGCTCTCCCCATCCTAGAGCCGGCTTCCCAGGGGGGCCGCACTCCGCTATCACGAAGAGGCCAGCTAAGGCGAAAGTCAACGCCTGTTGCCACATAACCGGTTCTAAAAAGAAAATAATTTAGTTAAAAGTTGGGCGCGAACTTTACATTTAAGCGTTGAGTCGGTACTGAATATGCTTCTCTGTGGTATCTTTTATATATGGAGAGCATTGTAGGCCAACCGCTAACACGGAGGAGCCTGTATTGAGCCGATACTGATTTTGAGACGCGCAATAAAATCATTAGCACAGTTTCTCGTCCCAGTGACGTTAGTGGGTCGGTCAAGGTGACAAATAATTTTTAATTGTTTTACCTAATGATTTCTTTTTTTTGTTTATTTCCGAGATAATTAGCTGAACCCGTTATGACTAACCAACTGTTATGTGTGATATTAATATACGTGGATGCTTTGAAACGGTATTTCGTCGAAATATATAAAAAATATATTTGGACTACTTACATTAACAAAACAACATTAATGCCATTCACAAACGATATTATAACTTCTAAATTTTCTAGAAAGCAAACATTAAAACTAGCTATTTAAATCATCATAATTTGCTAGTTATGTTTTAATTTATAAAAGGTAATATAGAAGCGATTTAAATAAACAAACAACGCCTTAACGAGTTTAACAATAAGCATCACAATGCCATTATATGTTAATTAAGATTTTATCAAGTATACCGTTTAACGTACGTTGAAAGAAATGCAGAAAAAATATGTAATTCATATACATTATAAATAAAGTTATTTATTTTAACAATAACGGTACTGTTAAGCATTTATACAGGTTTGTTAGCATTGATGGAATATATATGTTTGAATACCAATACAAACAATTACAATTATTGTTACAAGAAAAACTCAAGTCCAGAAGAATAAGCTATTTATTATATCGTAATATCATTGATCAACTGTTTTAATGAAGTAGACAAAAAAAATATTATTATAAAAAAATTAGACCGTCATTAATAGTCCTAACGCTTTACACATTTACAACACACGACAAAGTTTTTTTATACCACACACTCCTTAACATACGGGCAAAGACGCGAGTGAAAACAACTTACCCAAATTAAAAAAAAACAAATGATCGTTAAACAAATCACATTATGTCTATAAAACTTGAAACGTGAACTGAAAACAACTTTAAGTTAACATACTAAGGTATTGTCATGGCTGATTGATTTATTATCATTAAAGATAAGATTAAAATCTATTTCAAATATATAACACTTATATTTGTTGATTAAAATGAGTGTTTTGTACTAAATGAATATTATGTTACAGTACTCGTTGTTATTTTTAGCTGTCGCGGAAATAAACAAAAAATAAAGCCTTAAAACGATAAAAAAACTTTTGGATTGTTTTTGTGTTCGCATTTTAACTTACAAAAGAAAAGATTAAATATTTCTAAATCATTATTCGGTATACAAAAGTGTAAACGCAATCTGTTAAAAAATCCATCATTTGTTTTTTTTTAGTATTCGAAATTCAAAACTCCAAATAATACATTTAATGTTTTCCGAATAGTAATAATGACGTTCCGTGACTCATTCTTCCGCTTTACGATAATGCGATCAACTCATTGTCAAAACTCGCGAACGCGAAAGAGAAAT
Organism: Nymphalis urticae; assembly: GCA_905147175.2. NCBI lineage: Eukaryota > Metazoa > Arthropoda > Insecta > Lepidoptera > Nymphalidae > Nymphalis > Nymphalis urticae. Next base: position 9,846,219 of record LR990003.1, on the reverse strand, counting down.
CGATAGTCATTCTACGAAAACAAAAACCCTATACTTATTCCTTTGAATAGATTTTTTTTTAAATAAAAAACTTTCAGAATTAATACTATAAAATATACAACCATTCAACCATATATACTTTCTTTGATATTCAGTTGACTTGTTTTCTTTATAAGCATTAAGTTTTTTTCATACAAAATTTAATGAAATTCGGTTCAGTGATTTAGCCGTGGAAGAATAACAAACAGACAGTTAGACAGAGTACTATCGCATTTATAATATTAGAATAACTAAAAAATCGTGCAGATTATTTTCATTTATTTCGATACAGGACAATCAATCATGACTTGTAATGTTGCTATTTTTACGTTTATATCGTAAGACATAACACTATATGTTCTGTAACCCGTGGTTTACGCGTTGAACGCCAGTAAAGCTCCAGTGGACAAGATTTTTGTGACATCTTCAACGATCATCGTTTTATTTCAGTCAGTATACTCAAAACCTCTAATGAATTATATATCAAAACCTTCCTCATAAGCCACTCCGTCTAATGGTGAAAACTGGATGAGAATTTGTTTAGCAGTTTTTGAGTTTATCGCGTTCAAGCAAACAGACACAGTGGGGGTCTTGTATATATAAAGCCTTATTGTAAATATTATAAATGTGATTAAAAATTTTATGTAATTAAATATTTTTACTAAAGAAAGTATATATTATTATATATTCAATTACACATACATAGTTGATTATGTATTTCACTTGAGGTACATATAGTTAGTATTGCGTTTCTTGCAAATTATTTTCGGTAACATGTACATTCCTAAACGGTAGTAGCTTCAAATTAAATTGAATCCTGTATCATGACGACCCAAGCCTTCGGGTATAAAGAATATTTACATTTTGATACTATAATTTTTATCAAATGCCTAGTGGAACAGATAAATTGATTAAGGAAATGGCATGTGTCCTTGAGCACATTCTCACGGTCAAATTCAGCAACGATCTAGCACAAATGCGGACCGGTCTGCTCGAAGGAAACGGAACATACATATGTGATATTTAAATTTAGTCCTTCCATAAATAATAGGCAAGACTTTCTAGAAAGATTTTAGAGTAAACAAATAAACTTTTATGAGAATTAAAAAGACATAGAGTAGAATAATTATATTTTTATGGGAATACTGCGAGACTCATAACTGAATTTATTTTTTTCATATCTACATATTAAGGATATAAATAAATACATAAAAATAACTAACTGACTGATATATCAACGCACAGCCCAAACTACTAGAGCACCATGAAAATTTTCATACGTATTCCTTTTACACAGTAGGTTAGCAATAAGGAAATGATAAAAGTTTGTATGAAAATCCTACATTTTTGAAGGAGCTATGGAAATTGGAACGCGCTAGTACATTTATAATGAAGAAAACCTTTCTATATAGGCTACTAGATGTATGATGAACGGTTTCACCCGCGTCAAGCTTGCACGTCTATTTCATAGAATTTTCAAATTGTTTCGTAGTTATGTTCACTGCTTTGCTGCAGTACTATATATCTTCTCAATAATCTTAGATAAGCACGCCTTATTTTTATTATACTGAGTTTGTTTGTTACGTCTTAACTACTGAAACTAATATGAAATTTTGTGAGAGCTACATAGGATGTTTGGTATATAAGGGCGTATGAGGCTCCAAAGCCGCAGACGTAAACTAGTAATTAATAAAATCAAATTGGTAGTAAACCGAGATGACCCAGCGGTAAGAACGCTGTAAGCAAGTACCACTGAATTTTCATGTGCTTAATTTGTGATTATAATTCATCTCGTGCTTGACGGTGAAGGCAAACATCGCCAGGAAACCTGCATGTGTCTTTCACTGAAATTCTGCCACATGTGTATTCCACCAACCCGCATTGCAGCAGCGTAGTGGAATAAGCTCCAAAACCTCCTTTTCAAAAAGAGCCTTAGCCCAGCAATGCGACATTCATAGGCTGTTACTGGAAATTGGTAATTCGTGAGATTCACGTTCAACTATACATACAAGTTGTTCAATATCGATAGATAAATATATATTCAATACAATCACGTGACGAGTGTCTTGCTAATCTCGAGTGGGCAAAGATAACATTCAAAATGACTTCACCGATTTCCATTAAGATGATTGTCTAGCAAAACTCGAGTGGGTAAAGCTGATACAAAATGACCATCGATTACCATCAAACATAACGAAATACCGGATTAAACCGGTTTTAACACAAAAACGCATTGAAATCAATATATTTATTTAGACAGTGCAAACTATATTGTCATAAAAAAAGACAAGTTACGACTTCAAACTTATAACAATTATATTTTTAATTTAGCGAAACTCGGCAGACGTTGTCCTGCTTGTGTATATATAGTAACAATTTACATATACATATACTACATATATATATTCTAATTGTCACAGTGAACAGTTGAACGGTATATACATGCCAAATTTAATGGTGATCGGTCAAATGATTTCGAAGTCTATTAATCTCAAACAGATGTACCATCATTGATTTTTATATATAAGATTATCTCGCATTCATGAGAAGCAATGATTTTCGGACATTATGTTTCTCAGCGTTTATTGAGATTAAACAACGAGGATTTTAGTACAAATCTCATATCATCCCGCTTCGCCTCAGGCGGTCGGGTATCTCGTGACGATTTACAACAAAACTCGAATAATAAAATTACAAACATTAATTGGTATCAGTATATAAGAACTCCGCAGAAAATGGTCGTAAAATGACAAATAGTGATATGCGACATTGACCATAATTACCATAACATATCAAGAACACACGCATCAAAATGGTATATCACCATAAGTCGGTTGTCAACATTTCACGGGTGAAATGAAGTGAGTACAAAATAGCAATGGCCGTGTAGCCAGGCCGTATATTATTTAAAAACTGACTTGGTCTAGATTGATCTTAGGTATGTTCTTAGGTATGTGTCTTCGTGGAGCAGCTAATTTTGAATGACGCTTATCATAGAAAATACCAGTGTGTTTTTTTTTAGATAGTCCATTCATGAGATAATAAAACATGGTCGTAACTTCAAGACCTTAACAACAATTGCTATCGATCAAAGTAAATTTGTACGAAAGATATAACCATGACGTCATATTGTTTTTTTTTTATATATAAAGTGAATATTTCTCTGTTTGTGTAGATACAATTTGATTTTATGACGAAATAAAATTAATTGTAATTCTTGATTTTTGCTCAAGTGAGCTGTTAATACTAGAATATGTTAAATCTAGACTCAACTCAAGTTTTTAATTTTTTTTAAACATTATACCTGACTAAGAAAAACGTAGTGATGAACCTGCTATCTAATTAGATTCCATTAGATGATATCCAATGTATATTAAATCATGTTAGTGGTGGTGGAATGAGCTTTAGGCCAGCTGTGGGACTTGCTGTCCAGCTATTAAAAAATATTTCCAATCAAACACATATTTTTACTTAATCGGAAACTTAGTATTTAAATCTTCTTGTTGAAATAATATTATTAAAAATGTTATTGAATTCGTTGTACACAAAAACCGTTACAAAGATTTAAAAAGATAAAGTTATCTTTATTTATGTTTATTAAACTTGTTGAGTTTATTGAATGTAATATGAAGTAAAATATTTGAAATAATTCACGGTAACAGCCTGTAAATGTCGCACTGCTGGGCTAAGGCCTCTTCTCCCTTTTTGAGGAGAAGGCTTTGGAGCTTATTCCACCACGCTGCTCCAATGCGGATTGGTGGAATACACATGTGGCAGAATTTCAGTGAAATTAGACACATGCAGGTTTCCTCACGATGTTTTCCTTCACCGAAAAGCACGAGATGAATTATAATCACAAATTAAGCACATGAAAAACTTCAGTAGTGCTTGCCCGGGTTTGAACGCACGATCATCGGTTAAGATTCACGCGTTCTTACCACTGGGTCATCTCGGCTTTTGAAATAATTATTAAAAATATTTTTTTCATCAAAATATATTATTTGTTTTGTTAATAACGATAAGACAACGAAATATCAATAATTTAAATATGCAACTTTATTATTTGGTCACCCATCCATTTACCAACATCACTCAACATCACTTAACCTGACATTCTTTCTCGATTTTAATCGTCCCGATATGTCGTTCAGTTAAATGTGACACGAATATTTAGGACGGCTGTCCTGCATTAGCACACAATGCGTGGTGGGCGTAGTGTTCAAGTTCGTGTCGTTGACCCGCGAACGAGGTCGACAAAGTGCAGGGAAAGTTAGGACGCGTTTCTTTGCTCGATATTTAAATTTTTTTTTTCTAATTTTAAATCAATTGATGATTTTAACTTTTTTTTAATATATGGCGGTTATAATTAAATACTTATGTTTATAACTTAATTTCATGTCAAGTTTGAGGACAAATAAAATTCAAACTAATTTTATTCGATTTCGAAGTTTTTTTACAATAGAAATGGCGTCAAATACTATAACACAAAGACCATTTTTGCTATGTATTTGAACGAAAGATACGTTTAAGATAATCCGTATCGTGTCTTTAACACATTTGTCGTCTGGTATTTTATTATAAAGCAAAATTCATGAGTCGTGATTATAATGATATTGACAAATAATTTATTATTTGCCATAAATGTCACATAATGTCGAGGATTATCCGACCTTTTATAAACCATTGTTTTGTGTTAATGGTTCGATAGATTAATTAACTGACAACATCCGTTCAGTTTAAGCCATATGCCATTTATGTCCCGTTCCAATATTTAACCAATCGTTATCGCGATCGTTTTTGAGTTACGAGTAACGAACAGGTGACTTACACACATACAAATTGGGACATATTTGAATTATTTCCCGCTGATAATTTTACTATCCGTAAGCAAAACGAATTATTTCTTAAATAAGTTTGAAAAAACCGACCATTAGTACGTGATATTAACCGTCATAATCTGTATTCAGATCTGTGTCCTAAGCAATTACTAACTTTATAGTCATGGTTCTATTTTAAGCTGCTGGAGACAGACAACCTGAATAGACCGACCACATAGAACTCATATTGGTATTCTAGTATGAATAGTGAATGAGCCAGTGTAATTACGGGCACGAGGGACGTTCACTACAGATTCTATGATATACTGTACTTTGGCAGGTATGTCTGCGTGAAGTCGCAGAAATGGGCGAAACGTTAATACGGTATTACAATTGTAATATATATGATCAGAATTATTATATCCTTCCTAATATAATCGAAGAGATCGCTATTTCGATAAGGACGCCCTTTGTTTTATATTTTATTTTGTTTACACTGTAACTTTACTTGGTGGTAGGACTTTGTGCAAGCCTATCTGCAAACAGTAGTACTTAGTATTATTGTATTCTGGTTTGAAAGGTGAGTGTAACAAGCACAAGGGATAAATCTTATTTCCTAAAATTGATGGTGCATTGGCGACGTAAGAAACAGTTAATATTTCTTACAACGCCTATGTATTTGATAAAAATAAAAAAAAACTATTTAGACCTACTAAGAAACTATTTATTTATTATTACGATATACAAATCGTAGCCATATCAATTAAAGTTAATTAGATCATATATGTTACACCCGCATTCATTATTTTAGTATTTTAAGACGAAAGATACATTTTTTAATATAAGAATGATTACAATCGAGGACTTCAATAATTAAATTCGAAATCTACAAAAGATTTTCCAATTAAAAAAATCAAAAGTCAAAATCAATCAGTTGCAATATTCAATATATATTTTTTATAATATAAGATTTGCAAAGTCGATGAAACTGGTCAACATTATGCACGTGACCTAACATGTACAGATCTAGTTTTAAGAACCGTTGGACCATCGCTAACTGTTTATACCATCCCTGCACTAATACTAGGCATTACGATCAATCAAGTATCGAGTTACAGTATTTTAACATTTAAGATAATAATCGATAGTATGTTTATGATAACCGTTGCATTTTGTTGTCACGGTTTTATTTTCTAAGTATAGCTTAATATTTTTTTTTTGATAATGACGTGTATTATTGTCGTTGGTAGTGTGCGCCAGTGATCTCGAGACTTGTAACGAATAGACAGTGTGAATGATGGTTTTTTTAGTAAGAACTTTGGCGCCGCGTAGCCCCTAATACTCCATCAGAGGAAAATACGTACATGCGTTTTTCTAGTAAAATAATAAGGGTATTTTATATGTGTAGGTTTTTGTTCGCTTATACTACCGCCAAACAGCAATACTTAATATCGTTGTGTTCCGGTTTGAAGGGTGAGTGAGCCAGTGTAATTACAGGCACAAGGGACATCATAGTTCCCAAGGTTGGTGGCGCATTGCCGATATATGGAATGGTTTATATTTCTTAATCTCAAAATGCAAAGTAATAAATTACAGGTCTTTTATTTTTTTTAAACAAACATACAATGTTTTAGTTTTTATTTTTGTATTTAGGATTAATAACGAAATACTTTTAAAGTCTTTCGGATCAAGATCAGGTCAATAGCCTCATTTTCTCAATAAATGTGAAGCGAAGTTTTATACTTTTAAAGTATTTATTACAAATAAAGAAATATATATAAACAATAATTTCTTAACTTTTATTCATCAAAATTATATAACTATATTTAATGGAATAACGAGATATGTTAATTAATAAATTACTATAAATAACATACATATCGAGGATGAAACCCAGGTGTATGTAAATATTCAACAACTCACACTAGAGCGAGATGAGAACAAGCTCATACACAGTAGTAGTAGTAGTAGCACTTTAAGTTACATACAAGTATAATATGATGTATTAGTACAACATATATATATATTATAATTGTAAATATATATGTATGTATATTTGTATGTGTGTGTGTATACTTGACATTCAAAACAGCAAAGATCTTAACGTCAGGAATGTTGCATCGAACGCATTAATGACATAAAATCGCTCGAATGTTGTCCGTACGTAATGTTATTTAAAAATATTACTATCATGTCTAACTTTGATTTAACTTACTTATTGACATTAAATACCATTAAATATCCCACAGATTATAAAACAAAAATAAAAAACAGACTATACATAAATAGGCAAAGACAAAACCGAGAACAGAGAGAAGAATTTTCGAAAGAAATTCAAATATGTATATTAAGAAACTAATATATTTCTTAGTATAAAACATAATAATTGTGCAACAATATACGCTATATACACAGTTGAAGCCAAAGTTAGACTCTAATAATTAACCGTAGGAAGTTCAGAGGTTCCCTTCTGTAAGAACTTCGTGTCGCACTAATGAAATGTCTTAAAACCGACTGTCGCTGTTACGCTATTTTAACCCGTATATCCTTTAAATGTCATAATTATTATAATCAATATCGTATATCACTCTCTGACACATCACTCACGTGTTCTGTAATGAATTTGAGTAGTTTTTTTTTTTATAGAATAGGAAGGCGGACGAGCATATGGGCCACCTGATGGTAAGTGATCACCAATGCCCTTAGGCATTAGCATTGTAAGAAATGTCTACCATCGCTTACATATTGCCAATACGCCACCAACTTTGGGAACTAAGATTTTATGTCCCTTGTGCCTGTAATTACACTGGTTCACTCACCCTTCAAACCGGAACACAACAATATCAAGTACTGCTGTTTTGCGGTAGATGAGTGGGTGGTACCTACACAGCGAGCTTGCACAAAGCCCTACCACCAGTAAGTAGTAGTTATGATTTAAGTTAAGCAAATCGGGAATATTTTTCATAGATAACTATAACAAAATATTCCCGAGCGAACCTCGGTCGTAATATAAAGTAATTATTTGCATATTATAATCATAAAATTCAATGACAGCATAGAATAAATAACAATACAAAAATCTGAGCACTATAGTAATAATCATTAACCAAGTCGCATCCTTGTAAACAATATTACTCACAAATGGGTGATAACTATTCATTACCTAATGTTAGATAAGATAATGTTTTCATATGGTAAATTTTCCATATGAAAACTTGGATTCAGTATTTATTGATTTATATTTATATTTTAACTAATGCTATAAATGCTATAGTATGTTTATTTGCTTGTTACGCTTTCACGACTTAACTACTCAACCGATGATGATGATGATGAAATTTTGCATACACGTTATCAACGGTATATAAAAAGACAAAAGACATAACTAATACTTTTACTCCCTCAAAATGTATACATGTTCCTTAACGGATTTTCGCGGAAGAATTTAAATTTCGAATCGAGGAAAACTATAAGGTATAAAAGTTCTCTTTTGATTGATTGATTGATTACGATCATAAAGTTTCTGAAAAAGCATAGCAAACTTTAAACAAAGTTATTTTTAATCCTAGTCGTAGTGGTCTTTTTCGACCCGCTTATATAAAACTACTTTCATAACTGAAAACAACAATCTACTCTACATTACAGACTAAGACTAAAATTCTGGACATTTAAGGGTTAAGTCAGTAAAATAACAGATAACCTAATGAACAGAGAACAAAGAGTTCGGAACTACCTCAGGAACGATCAGTTGAACCATACAAAGGAGAAATACTGCAAGTTGTCAAGAGTTCTAACTCCTTGATTAAGGCATTCGATAAAGCTTAGGGGTCTTTGTTGCGGGACTATTTCCAAGTCGTGATAATTTAAAGGTGATATTGTAGACAAATTCCAATAAAAAAAACGTTAATCTTGCTAATTGACTTCCATAAATCTACCACCGTTTAGAACACGTGATAAGAAACGAAATAATTTGCGATTTTTTTGTTTAAATCTCTTATATAACAATTATAAGTTTCACAACAGTAATGAAATTATTTGAAATGGTCAAGAATGTTCGTTACATTCCCAGTCATCTAAAACGTCATTCGTTTTGCTATATATTTTAATTAATATCGTCTCAATTCCATACGGTACAACGGACCGATTTTTTTCACGTTTATTAAATTTTAAATCAATCGACTTGCTTAATCAATTTTATTAAATAGTTTCTATTGTCAATAATTGTCCAATATTAAATGCCACTTTCGCCTAATAGCACTTCATTACATCAATTTTAATCACCGTTAACAACACAATTAACGTCCTACTACTGATAATGCAATTTTGAGTGTCTAAGTCTAGTAGTTAGATTAAATGGCTAAGGTTCAAACCCCGGGTCGGGCTAATAAAAATTTAAAAATAGGGTTTATATGCCTAGAAGTTCTCTATAGCATTTAGGAAACAGCGCGAATAAAGTATTTGTTATCGTTTCGTATTTACCGTTAAATCGGATTATTAGAGTGAGTATTTGGTTGGCTTTGTGCACGCCCATCTGGGTACCAATCACCAAACTGCTAGCTTAGTATTGTTATCTTCCGGTTTGACGGGTGAGCGAGCCAGTGTAACTATTTCGGGAAATAACATCTTAATTCCTAAAATAAATGGTGCATTAGCTTTCTAAAGAATGAATAATATTTCTTACAGTGCCAATAACTATGGGCTTTGACGATTAATGTTGGTAAGCGACACGTGTCAGGTGACCCATTTGCAACCCGTACCAATGTGTTTTATAAAAAAAATATGTCCGCGCGATGACTAATAAATATGTCCTATGTTACTGTATAGAATGGCCACCGTGGTCGGTCAGGAACACATCACAACGATCATTTAATTAAGGCTATTTATAGAGTAATTTATGGTGTCCAGTATAATGACATTTTAACTGAAATTGATCAGATAATTATCACGGTATTGTAATGTCAAAGATATTATAATAGGAAGACAGACTGGCAAATGAACCTTATGGTAAGTGATCACCATAGACATTGGCACTATAAGCAATATTGTCCTTGGAAACTAAGATGTTATCTCTTGTGACTGTAGTTACACTCACACACTCTCACTTCACAAACTTCAAATAAAAACAATTTTGTGATTGAACTCTTTTTTGTTTTACTGAGATACATATAAATAATTTACTTTACATAAACATTTTATGTATTGAATAATAATATTAAAGTGAAAGTATGTTCATTCGTTTGTTCTTCTTTCACATAGCTAGATAACAATAGATAGACGTGTTTTTTTTACATATGTATGGTTTGTAGGCCAGAGACATTTTATCACGATAAAATAAATTAGCGCAAAGTCGCGGATTAAAAATATGTATTTACTTTCAATTCGAAATAAGATAATTTAAATATTATTTTTATGTAATATATATAATATTTTTGTTCAAAGAGTGAACAGCTGAGTTATTTTTAGCTTTCTTTTAGATTTATGTTTAAATATAAGTAAGTTTATACATATTTGTATGTGCAATAATATACATTAAAAAATTATTCACTTTACAAAATAAACTATTTAAAAAACAATAAATTAATTACTTATTATAGAGTGAAAAGACTTTTCTTTTTGCTCATAACAGCATAATTCAAAAATCGAATTTGTTTTTTTTTCGTGTAATCCTTCATAAATAAACATTGCTTACAAGAAAGGAGGTTTTCTTTTGTGCCACGTATGAGTAGCATGCTCTTTGTTTATTTTTACTTTTTTTATTACATTTTTAAAAGTGTGTCACGAATCCCGTCACTCAGCTTAAGAAAAACTTATTGTTATAAAAAATACGTCATGAAAAATTATAAATATAACTGAAAATTAATTTAATTACTTTACTTTAATATACTTGATATGAGACTTAAAATTTAGAGGCAAATCGTATTGTAATTAATTTAGAGCTTTACTAAGCAATGATTGAATTTAATACCATTTGAGTTTAAGAGTTTAAACAATAAGTACAAATATGATGAAACCAATTACCCATTTACACATAAAATACTGAAGCGATTCGCGTATATATAGTATTTTTATATTTAATATTATAATATAATAAAATAAATAAAAAAATAAGTGTGTTTACTGAAGTAATAAATATAATATATTGATCAGTCAGTAGGCATAAGTATTCTTTTGTTTTTAAGTAATTTAATCATAATTAAGTTGATATTTTTCTAACTTAGGTTAAGTTACTGTTACTAACATACATATATATATATACTCTTTGTGAGAAATAAAACATTATTTTTATTACATATATATATATATATATAGCTATATAATATATATTGATCATCACGCATATACTTAAAAGCTTTATATTTTTATCTCAATATTAATATTAAAATCTCGTATGCATACTACCCGAAGATACGAAACGAGGTATTCGTAAAAAACAAAAATAGCAGAGTCCACGTGCATAAGCCTATATAACGGTTATAAAATGCTATATTTATAAACATATCTGATCGGTTATTAAAAAAAATTATCATTTAAAAATCGCGTGTTTATATGGAAATAATTTTCATTTGAGGTCAATGCCGCTGCATCTAAACTTAACACATACAAACTTATTTATTTATTCAAGAAAAAAGCACGACTTACTTAATACTTGGTAATAAAGTTGATTTTTGAATGAAAAAACGTTTATCAGTTATAAGAGGTAGCTGGCCCCTTCTCGCTCCCAATCGAAGGGACAAATAACTGTAGTATTAACGGTATGAAAGATGAAATAAATTCTCTCAATTTAATTCTTATCTCGAGCAATTTTATCGCTAAATATATTACGGGTTTCGTGGTTTTAAACACAAACGAACAGACAATCACCATTAAGAAATCCATTAGCAAATATTTAACAAATTAAAACTACACTAAATATATAAGCAGTTAACTAGTTTAAACCGGATTAAAACAGTTAAACTTACAAACCAGACACAAACAATAACACTTATGTCGAACAATCGATTTTCACACAATAGTCACCTATGAGTGCCGTAGTTGCGCGTGCGCAGGTACGCCGCTACTAAAGCTATGACCACAATGGTATCCAGGAAAACTGCACTGAATCACTCCCAAGGGCTCGCATTTGTATTGCGTACGCGCATAGAATCCGCGGATGCCTTGCTGTCCGGTACAAAAATTGAGGCGAAAATATAAAAACTTGAATATCCTTTATTTTTTAATTACATTTACACAAGTATTTCAAATAAAAATATCGTATTATTAATTTTTTTATAAGGATTACGTGATGATCCAAATCCACTTTTTTTTTCCGCCGGAAGCTCTTTGAGGTCTGAGCTGCTCATTTCAACAATAATTAAGTTTCTTATTATTTTATCAATATCATCACCTATATAAATATCCAAATCGAAATTAAAAATAACTCTTTTACAGGTCATGATCACGTGTAATGGTGGCATGAATGCTAGCAGCATTTATTCGTTGAATCGCCAATTTTGATCATCTAGGCCAAGAATTAACCTGCTGTCACCAGCAGAGGCGAGACAACGAGGTTTTATATTTGTTATTTTATTTATTTTAATTTATTACTTGCAATTAATTAGCTGAACTAAAAACAGGTAACCATTGCTTATCTTTTTTTTAAAGAATACTAGCAACACCCGTTTTTTAGGAATTACTAATATTCCTATTTTCTCCTCGAATTAAACGTATAGTGGGGATAACAACAGCCGAACAATTCAGTAAGTAAGCCATTGCGCTATTGAAGCTGATAAAGTTAATTGATCTTTGTTATAATCAACACTTTTAATATATTCCACCGAAAACTTTCTACCAACATTTTGTACACTTAAAAGCAGTAAATACCAGTACTCCAAAAATAACAGGTGACGGAAGTATTAAAAAAAATAAACATGTAAAAATTAAAATAGGAATTTGAATTTAGAAACAAAAAAATTTAAAACAATGCACGTTGATAACAGGTATATAATGTTTGTATATAATTAACTTATTAATGATATTTAGAACACATTACAGATTAACATCGATTCGCTCTGAATACTCACGCAAACACACGTGTGTATAAATATGCAGTCATATAACAAACATTTATATATAATAGAAGTATGTATATAATGTAATATTTGTATTCGTTTATAAATTATTTTATTATTTAAATAGCAAACTCGAGTAGTTTTTTTTACTATATAATATAATTATATTACGATTGAAATGACCACGACTACATTTTCTTGTGCTGCAAATATTTGTTACTCTTCTCGTGTTCGACGGTGAAGGAAAACATTGTGAGGTAAGCTACGTGTGTCGGATGAAATTCTTACACAATATGTGTATCCATGCAAGCTCCAAACCTACCCTTTTATAACACATTACACCAAGAGTTATAAATACAATTTATATGACTTTATATGACTTATGACTTATTATATACAATGACTGACCACAATATAAAAGGAATTCTTTACATATCACTACATATCCAAAAATTAAAATCGTCGCGTTTGTCTGTCGGTCGCGATGAACTCAAGAACTACTAAAAGGATATTAATACGATCTTCACCACGTGACAGAATAATTGAGAAAGGTTCAGTTATATAATTAACACAACAATACTAAGTATTGCTGGTTGGTAGTAGAATATGCGACTCACCCAGACTTGCACGAAGCCCTACCACAAATTAAAAAAAATAAATCACATCACCAAATTAAAACATCCAAATATGCTTCATTAAAGTAGGATTCCAGTCACATTGATATTTTTATACATAAATATCAATTAAAATACATCGAATTACAATAATTGAAATCTAATAAAATCGCGTTGTACGAATGAACGACGAATTTTCCCTCACAAAATGCCAGCCGATACTAACATTCAATTGTTTTTAATTAAATGATGTTTTTCGCACACAGTTCACGACATTTGAATGAACTGCCGCTTCGGAATGTAGATTTAGAAGGAATGACAGGAAAAAAATGTTACACTGTCTTAACGAAATCGATAAATAGTAAGCAAAGGCTGTTCGGTGTAGACGGATACCGATTCTAGATATGGCTCCAAACACATATACATCAATTAAATAAAAAATCCACGTGTATTTCCAGCAATATATTCTATTGCTGTGTTTCGGTTTGAAGGGTGGGTGAGCCGCAAGCAGGCACGAGAGATATAACATTTTAGTTGCCACGGTTTGTGGTATGTGGTAGCGGTGCTTGGAATGATTAATATTTATTACATTTCCAATGTACTAAGCTTATTAGTGGTATTGACCACTTACCATCTCTTTGGTGCCATCTCGTATGACTTATTATACTACACTATTGAATATAAATGAAAAGTTGACGCGTTTTTGTTTTTTTTATATATACTATTTTTAATAATCTTTGACCGAATGTATCAGTTCCTTGTGTCGGAATATATTAAAAAAAAATTGCATCATCGCCCGTTATAGAAGAAGATTTTTGACGCGAAGTTTGGGTGCTTCGAACATACGATTACCTGAATTGTCATTTTTAGTTGGTTTTGTTAGCATTTAAAGAAATTAATTATTATTTTGTTTGTTATTTGTGTATTTCTTATTATAAAATCAAATACTTATCAATGTAATCTTTTTAAAAATTCATTTTCACTTCTGGTTTGTATGACTATATTATAATATAATATGAAAGTGATATTTCATTAATATTTAAATCAACTTTTACGACACGCTCGAGTTTAGGCGGCTTTTATATACTCTGCCGGAAACCGCATGTATGAATTAATAAAATAAATACGAACTCGCCACTACTTTTGTGTCATAATATAAATTCTCTTTGTCCACTAAATTAGTATGCGTGTCGCGAGGGCACTTCGACGCGGACATCTGCGGCTCATCTGGCCTAAACAATAAATGAGATATTGGAAAGTGTTTAGAAAGTACCTACGTCACTAATTTAGATTAATTTTATTTACGGTAATTCCTGTTATTTATTTATTTTGAAACTCGGCATGAATATAATAATTTCGATGTAAGCAGATATATGCCTAGGCCTACAGATCCTGGCCTAGGGGACCCGCCAGCCAATAGACATCGCTCAGACCAAAATAACATAATTTTATTCTAATCGCTTAGAAATGGTAGTTTCAATTGTAAAATCCCTAAGGATTTGGAAGAATGAAAAGGCCTTATACCCCGAACACGCGATTGAAGCCGTAATCGAAAAAATATACCCGTATTACAATAGGGTATCTCCGTACCCCCGTGGAGTGCCGGGTTTAGAATAGCACTCCCCCATCTCTTCCCGTGGGTGTCGTAAGAGGCGACTAAGGGACTTCGTGTCACACGGGCCGCTCCTGGTACCTCTCTGATCAACAGAGTAGACTATGTGAGCGGTCCGGGCAACCAGGAGAGTGTCTCAGACACAATTATGGAGGCAAGGATAGGCTCGGTGTGCACTTACCCTGCCACCGAGTAGGCTATGCCACCGTCCTTCAAATCGTAATCCCATGCATTGAGGTGTCGTGGACATGTCTCACGGCCTCGTATGTATTAACCAGAGCCAGGGAGAGCCCTCCTGCGCCAACACGCGTGGCACATAAGCCAGATGAGACAACTGCTGCTTCGAGAAAACAGGCTTCTGCTGCAAAGCGTGTCGTAGCGGCAGTTGGCTCTAAAGCTTCACCCGTCCAGACCAGTCCTGTTGCCTCGTATGTGCCTCGACACAGTGACGCCGGGCTTTCCGAGCGGCTCGAGGCCATAATAGAGGCTAAGCTGGCCGCTTTCGAGGCCAAAATTTTTCCCGACCGGGTCATAAGACCTCCGTTGGGGAGGAAGACAGCACCAGAGGCAGTGGCGGTGGAGGTAGCGCAAGAGCCACTTAATAAGGGAAAGAAAAATAAAAAGAATAAAAGGAAAGGTGGGAACAAGACACCCGCTCAACCACCTGTTATAGATTTGCCTGCGGTGGATAGCATGGTACCGCAAGCAAAAACTTCTGCGACGCCACCTGAGACTTGGGCGTCGGTGACAAAGAGGAAGACAACGCCCAAGTCGCAGCCAAAAGCCGTTCCTCGTCAACCTTAAAAGGAGGCGAAGAAGCGGCGTAAAAAGAGACGGCAGATAGTCCCGAAGACCGCAGCGGTCTCGGTGACTATTCAACAAGGTGGGCAGACAGCATATGCTGAGGTCATGACAGCTGCCAAAAACAGAATTAAGCTGTCTGACCTCGGCATCGAGACGGTTGGCCTTAAAAGGGCCCTGACAGGCGGGATGCTGCTTAACATCAGCGGCCCCGACTGTCATGAGAAGGCCGACCGCCTCGCTACACAGATGCGTGAAGTCCTCACGGACTTCAGTGTGAGGATAGCTCGCCCGATTAAAACGGGCGAGCTTAAGGTCTTGGACTTGGACGATGCCACGACGCCAACTGAAGTCGCGTCGGCTGTCGCGGAAGTAGGTGGATGTTCGGCGGAGAATGTTAAGGTGGGTGAGATCCGTCGAACGCCCATGTCCCTAGGCGTCGTCTGGGTCCGATGTCCTCTCGCCGCCGTACGCAAAGTAACGGCGGCGGGACGGATCCACATCGGATGGGGTTCCGCAAGAGTCGAGGCACTGGAGAGCAGACCTTTACGCTGCTATCGGTGCCTCGAGAAGGGTCACGTAGGGCTGAGGTGCTCAAGCACCGTCGACCGAAGTGATAGGTGCTTCACTTGTGGAGAGATTGGCCACAGGGCGAAGGATTGCACCTCTCGGTCGATGAAGTGCCCTTTGTGCGCGGATATGGGTCGTCCATCGGCTCACCGTCTTGGCACCAAAGGGTGTTGCCCAACGAAAGAAAGGAGGAAGAACGAGGCTTCTCCTGTCTTAACCCAGACGACCGCCGAGGCTCTCGCCTCAGCACCGGGCCCTAGCCTGCAGGAGGCAATGGACGTTTCCAATTCGCGGGTGTAGGGGTGATTCAGGCGAACCTTAACCACTGCCGCAACGCTCAGCAATTGCTGATGCAGACCGTTGCGGAGCGGTCCACAGGTCTTGCGATCGTGGCGGAGCCCTATAATGTCCCCATCCACCCTCGCTGGTTTGGGGACGTCACTGGAACCGTCGCCGTGTATTGGGCGGGCGGTGATGGGGTCCCACCTTGTTCCCTGCTTGAAAGGGGGCAGGGATTTGTAGCTGTTCGGTGGGGCCCTTTGGCCATCGTAGGGTGCTACGTCTCTCCCAATAGGTCCCTCGCCGACTACGAGGTATACCTAGACGGGCTAGCAAGCTGCATAAACAGATGCTTACCCCGTCCCTTGATCGTCTTAGGGGACTTCAACGCTCACTCCAGGGCTTGGGGTAACCCCAGAGACGATCCAAAAGGAGAGGCATTACTTGAGTGGGCGGCTGTTCTGGACCTCCGGTTACTGAACCGAGGTTCGGAGAGCACATGCGTGCGATGGCAGGGTGAGTCGGTCATCGATCTCACATGGGCGACGCCCGCTGCCATTCGCATGGTGTCAGGATGGCGCGTCGCAGAAGAGGTGGTCACACTATCCGACCATCGCTACATCGTATTCGATGTAGCTCTCCGCCGTCCTAAACACCCCACTCATCATCGAGGAGGCAACCTGCTGCGTCGATGGTCCCTTAAGCAGCTTAACCGAGACTTTCTCGAAGCCGCTGCCATCGTTGCGGCCTGGTCAGAAAACGCCGAAGAGGTTTTGTCCGATCCAGAGGTGGAGTCAGTTCGTTTCCGGGATACGATGACGTCAGTCTGCGACGCCTCTATGCCCCGAGCGGGCCGCCCTGAGCGTCGGGCAGTGTACTGGTGGTCAGCACAGATCGCTCAACTGCGCGAGTCCTGTCTGCGCGCGCGCCGTGAGTACACCCGTACCCGGAGAAGAAGGCGAGCAACTCTAGACCAGAAAGCTGAAGCATACGAGGCGTTCCGGATAGCCAAGTTGGCGCTCCGAGTCGAGATCTCGAACGCCAACGCTCGTTCCTGGAACGAGCTCCTGGAGGGACTCGACAGAGATCCGTTCGGGCGTCCATACCGTATGGTGTTGGGCAAATTGCGCCCGTGGATGCCCCCTCTGACGGAGACCATAGATCCGGATTTACTGAGGAGGGTGATGGAAGTCCTTTTCCCGGTAATCCGGTCAAGTCCCAGGGTCCCCCTACCAATACCGGTCTGGTCCAGCGGGCTGGGGGTGACCGAACAGGAGCTGAGCCTTGCGGTCGATCGCATGCGGGCTCGTAACACCGCGCCTGGTCCCGACGGGATTCCGGGGCGGGTGCTGGTGTTAGCTTCGGCTTCGTTGGGGAATAGGCTGAGGCGGCTTTTCGACAGCTGCCTCCGTACTGGCACATTCCCCAAAGTCTGGAAGGAGGCAAATTTGGTTCTCTTGAAGAAGGATGGCAGGGCTGCAGAATCTCCCTCTGCATATCGTCCCATATGTCTGCTGGACGAGGCTGGCAAGCTCTTTGAGCGGATTGTCGCTTCTCGTCTGTGTAGGCATCTGTCGTGTGTCGGCCCCGACCTGGCTGAGTGCCAGTTCGGCTTCCGACAGGGTCGTTCGACTGGAGCGATCCTGCCAGCCTTCGAAGCCTGGATGAGACGAAAGCGACGAGTCACCTTCCGACTTACGCAGGTAATGACCGGTAACGGTTGTTTTGGAGAATACCTGTGTAAGATCGGACGCGAATCGTCGGCGATGTGCCACCACTGCGGTGCGGACCGGGACACCGCTCACCATACGCTGGAGGTATGCCCCGCGTGGAATGCGGAGAGGGAGATTCTGGTCCGCGAAATCGGACAAGACCTCTCCCTGCGAGTAGTCGTGTCGGCGATGCTCCGCAGGGAATCGGCGTGGAGGGCCGTAGCCTCCTTCTGTGAGACCGTCATGGTCCAGAAGGAGACGGCGGAGCGGGAACGGGAAAGGGCCGATCCTGCTCAGCGGAGACGACGTCGGCGTCGTCTCGGCCCTCCCACAGCCCCGACGCCCGGGGCTTAAAAGATAGGGCGTGACCCTGGGGCCGAGGATGCGTGAGGTGGGGGCCTCGCGTGTCTTATTTCAGACGGCCCTGAGGAGGACGGCAGCCGGGGTGGCCTCGCGCTGCCGTACGCACTAGCGAGGAGTGCGGGGGGGGCGAGATAACCTTCACCCCCTGAGGAGAGCTCCGCCGAGCATCGGGCGGTTCACAGTACGGGAGAGGCCGCAGATGCGTTATATCAACACGATCCCGTAGCCTCTCCGATCCGTGCCGAGGACGGCCATCGCAGTGGTTTTAGTGGGTAAGAATCCCACATAACCGAGTTCCCCCCAATGAGAGCTGGGTACCTTTCTGAAGGTTTCCACTGCGTTAAATAAAAAAAAAAAAAAAAAAAAAAAAAAGGGTATCTCCGTAAATCGGTTTTCAACACTCCTGCGTTGATAGTCAGTCAGTCATTGCCTTTCATTAATCAGTAAATTTACCTCGATAATCGAAATAATGTACTACTCACAAAATATGATCAAAAATAATAATTTAGATATTATAAAAATATATGAATAAATCTTTTTGTATTTAAAATAATTAAATTAAATAAGAATTAAGTATTTCATAGAATTTTATTAGCAACAAGTCTTCTTTTGCCTAGCGTTTTCCTGGCCTAGTAACGCCAGGGTCCGCTTAAATTTTATAAGCAATAAGTATTATAATTAATTTCTAACCGAACCGTTCAACAACCTCGATACTTGTTATTATGTAATCCGTACAAGCCGGGTTCCGGGAATCCGGGTTCAGTATATAAGTTGTTATGTGAACAGGGAGTTACCAAGTTTGGTCAGTTGTTTGTAACATATGATTTTAATTCATGGTAAACCTCTGTGCAAACCCGCCCGGGTTATTATCACACTACTTAGTACGAGCAGCAATACTTAGTATTAATGTGTCCGGTTTGCAAGATGAGTGATAAGTTACACTGGATACATGGGACATAACATCTTAGCTGCCAAGGTTGGTGGTGCATTGGAAACGTAAGAAATGGTTAATATTTCGTACATCGGAAGTATAATTCAATAAGGTTAAGTGTAATTCAGTTGAACGTCATAACGACATCGAGAGGGTGCTTTACTGAGGTTCTACTGTAAATAAATAGTTATATAATGTATTACAATATAAATATTTCATATAGAACCTTAGGATAACCCACGAGGGCGAAGCAGGAACGTTTAACCCGACTGAAACCTTGCGGATGATTAATTGTATAAACATATGATTTATTTTATTCTATTAATATGTGTGTCTCTTTATGTAACATATTTGCATTAATACTTTAAATATATATGTATATATACATATACTTGCTATTGGATTTTATCCAAATTTGAACCTTTCGCATAACCATTATAAATATGACAAGCACATTCCTACCCGCCATCTTAGTTTATAACTTAATTCTTTCAAAAAAAGAATGCAACAATTTTATTTAATAATTTACTTTCTCTTACGACCATTAAAATCACTATTAAAATTAAAATGTCCTTATTCGTTCAAACATTTAAATATTAATCTTAACCTCATGTTAATTAATCATTCAAAACTTTAATTATATTATAACATGTATTCAAAACCATAATTTCGTTGAAGATTTGATCAAGAGCCGCAATACGATATTTGGTTTTATTTGAACAGTCTAGACTCCAGGCTTCAAGCTGAGGCAACTTTGGTATAATTTGACCTATTTCTCTTTAATATATTAATGCAATTCAACTATGTTGACGTTTGAATCTAGATTTTAATAATAGTTATTCTATTCACTAAATACGCCATAAATGGTTTGTTGTGGGAAATTAATTCGGTTTTTGTATAATCTTTGATCTTGTATATTAGTGATTGAAAATATATCTTCGGAATTTAAGGTTCTAAATTCAAGCCCCAGGTTGGACCGTTGAGTTTTTCTTTCGAAGATTCTCAGTAGAAGTCCGAAATCTGGAAGATGGATGTGTGTAAATTCCCGTGCCTCATAAAGCACGTTAAGCCGCTGGTCTTGCGCCTGAACTCCTTCCGGTCGTATCAGATTGCCGTCCTATCCGTCTATAGAGAGGAAATCTTTGTTGCGGCTACCAACATTAATCACACATCTATTTTATGAATTACTATGAAGTATGGATTTTAAATTAAATTTTAATTATAACATTTTTACTTTTTATCAAAATCTGAAGTTATTTACTATGGTCATCCACAACTATGTCGACTACGAAACAGTTACACAGAGTTTTAATGAATACGGGTGATATTTGACTATTTATTTTACCACCAAATATAAACGAGATAAAAACCAGAACATCTAATGAAAATAATAATTAACTTAAAAATACAGCCAAAAGAAAACAAAATACAAAATTTTAATTATATATAAAATATTAATTTTATATAAGCTTCGCCACAATCATTGAGCCGCAGAATAAGGTGCTTGCCCTGTCAGCTGTTAGCATGCGCCTCGCGTAACATTACGCGGAACACGGTTCATCTCTGTTCCGTATAATTGTTAACAAAGAATAACAAAGGAAAACAATTTAAGGCACTGATTTTTATTATCAATTGATAATTAACTAAGAGCCGATTTGGCTTGTGGTTAGAACGTGTGAATCTTAAACGATGATCGTGGGTTCAAACCAAGCAAGCCGAATTTTCATATGCTTAATTTGTGCTTATAAATCTCGTGCTTGACAGTTAAGGAAAACATCATTAGTCTGCATTCACTGATATTCTGCTACATGAGTATTCCACCGACCTGCGTTGGAGCTGCGTGGTGGAATAAGCTCCAAACCTTCTTAAAAAAAGAAGAGGAGGCCTTGATCTAGTGGCTTGACTATTAGGATGCAGGTCCCAGTCTTTAATTCAAATTTTCATGAATAAAAAAAAATATTTATGAGGTTTTACTGTCGAAAACATTCTCAGTAGAATCTCGATGTTTATATTATCGTTCCTCGGAATGCACGTAAAGTCGTTGCTCCAGCGCCTGAACTCATTCCAGTCGTGCAATTATGTAATTAATGGCACTTTTATTTGAACACACACATGTGCACTATAATATACCGAAACAATTTGGGTACCTTCAATAAAAGTGCCTACTCTTTCCTAAAGACCTGCAACCTGCGACGCACTTGCAAGCCCTCTGTTGCAGACGTCCATTAACGGTATTAGTTACTTCCATCAGTTGAGCCCCCTGATCGTTTGCCTCCAAAGCCGAACACTAGGTATATATAAATCCTGCATAAAAGTCAATGAATACCAATTCCAGGCTTTTTATCGTCTAAATAATCTTGTAAACAATAATACGCCTTATCTATAAATGACTTATTGACATCGACATTTAAAATTATCTGCGAGATTTTATTATAGAAACGAATACCTTACGATTTACATATATTATTATATGATATAGTCGGAAACTTAGTATTAAAACACTCGTCTTATTTAATACAATGTCTGTCTGTTTTATGAAAATAATTGATATTATTGTGAATACAGATAATATTGCGGTAAGTAACCCAATATTGAGCTAAGGCCTCCTTTTAAGGGGCTACGAAGCTTATAAGCAGAAGGTTTAAAAATGTATAAGAATTAATTATTTTGTATACATAAGGTGAACTCTCCCTAAACTAAACTATGCTTAAAAAAAACAAACAATTTCCAGAAATCGCTCTTCTGTACACAATGGTGAGGAGCAAGCTCTTACTACCCCCTGCTCCCCAATTTACCATCCTGAATAATTAATTATCTTATACGGTGTGAACAAAAAACAAAGGTTTTTCCTCTGCTTTATACACATTTTCCTCCTCATCCATCCAATAACTACTTACATAAGCTTACGTAAATTAGTTACAAATTTTATTCCTTTTCAGATGTATGTATTGGATATTTCGTGTGACATAAAATGACACGAGAATATGGCACCCATGTTATGGAGCTATAATACCGAGGATAGCTTAATAAAAGAGGTTTTACTATAATCGATAACGGAAACACACGGAGCGAAATTTGACATGGAGCAGAACGCAAGATACGTTTTAGATCCAGTATTCTTAATAGAATAAGCCCAGTCAATAGTGAACACCATTGGAAAACAGGTGCTTGGCACTTCGAAGGGAGTTCGCGTCATCGACAAGGAGACGTGGTGGTGGAACGGCTCAGTACAGGAGGCAGTCCGAGAGAAAAAGACACAGTTTAAGAAGTGGCAAGAGACCAAATCTCCTGAAGACCGGGACGCGTATAAAGCAGTTAAATGTGCCACCAAACGAGCAGTTGCCAAAGCCCGTTACCAGATGCTGTCACCTCTGTATGACATGCTCGAGACAAACGAGGGCCAAAAGACTATCTTCCGTTTGGCAATTGCCATTAGAGTCTTTGTGTCAAAGACTCTAATGGCACTTTGGTTTGCGATGCAATTAAGGTGAAGGAGAGGTGGCGCGGCTACTTTAACGTGTTGCTTAACACACAACACGTCTCCTTCAGATCTGCCTCCTAATCTCGGACTTGTTGCACCGGTAACACCTGACGAGGTACTCAAATGTCTTCGTACAATGAAGAACCGAAAAGCCGTAGGCCCTGACGACTTGCCGATTGAAGCGTGGAAAGCGATAGGTTCTCATGGTGTGAACCTACTTACTGACCTTTTTAACCGAATTATTAGCCGGAAGATGCCCAACTCTTGGAGATTGAGTATCATTACCCCAGTATATAAAGGCAAAGGTAGTGTACAGGACTGCGAAAGCTACCGCGGTATTAAGGTTATGTGCCACACCATGAAACTCTTCCAACGCGTAATCGATTCAAGGCTTCGGCAAGAATGTACCGTCTCGGAATGTCAATATGGGTTTCGCCCAGGCTGTGGAACCATAGACCCCATCTTCGCCCTAAGAATACTGACCGAGGTCCACAGAGAAAAGAAGAAGCCACTGTACATGGCGTTTCTAGACCTGCAGAAGGCATTTGACTGCGTCCCACGCCAAATTATCTGGTGGGCTTTAAAGATGAAGAATGTGCCACAAATCTACATTGACATTATCCGAGACATGTACCATCATTCGGAATCAATAGTAAGGACCAACTGTGATCGGGAAAGGGTGTGTGTCGCCGTTGGCGACCTTTCCCGATCACAGTTGGTGTCCACCAAGGCTCGGCCCTGAGTCTTTTTCTGTTCAGTGTAATGCTTGACGTTGTCACAGCGAAAGCCCATGAGTCGTCTCCCTGGCTCATGATGTATGCTGATGACATTGCACTGGTAGATCAAGCAGGTATTGGAGCAAAAGGTGAACCAGTGGAAGGGTGTGCTAGCGAGGGGTGGTCTGATGCTAAATGTTGCGAAGACCGAGTATATGGCCTGTGGCAGTACGGACCCCGAACCCATAAAGATAGGCGGAGAATCCGTTATCAAGACGGAAAAGTTTAAATACCTCGGGTCCGTACTGCACGAGTCTGGTACGATCGACCACGACGTCAGCTCGAATAAACGCAGCTTGGGCCAAATGGCGGGAAGTCAGGTAATCTGTGATCGCAGGATACCGGTGAAATTAAAGGGCCTTGTGTACCAGTACTTCATCCGACCAGTGTTATTGTACGGCAGCGAGACGTGGCCAGCTCTCGCGAGACATGTTCAACAACTTCACGTCGCGGAAATGAAGATGCTGCGGTGGATGTGTGGCGTTACGCGACTAGATCGTATTCGTAACGAGCACATCCGTAGTAGCCTTGGCGTTTGCGGTGTAGCGGATAAGTTGCAGGAAAGCCGTCTCCGTTGGTTTGGCCACATTAGCCGTAGACCGCCAGACTATGTTGGAAACCGATGCCTGGACTTTGTTGTCGAAGGCCCTAGATCCCGCGGCAGGCCCAAGAAGCGCTGGCTCGATGTTGTGAGGGACGATATGAGAGAGCACGATCTCACTAAAGACGACGCTTTAGATCGGGCAAAGTGGAGGCAAAGATGTAGGAAAGCGGACCCTGGCACTTCTAGGCCGGGAAAACGCTAGGAAGAAGAAGAAGATTCTTAATAGAATAAGCCACTAGGGGCAGGACTAGTCCGTCAATATAGGCAAATTAAATATGAGAATAAGGCGCTGAATGTAGGCGTGTTTATTTTTCTATAATTACAAAAAAAAATTGGTTTGTTGGCATTTTTGTCCTCAGTATTGTTTTGTTGTGTCCCGGTTTAAACTATGAGTGAGCAATTGTAATTACACTGGCTCACTTCGTACCGAAAACGTAATGAAAATGTACATACGAGTTTTACACAGTAGGTTAGCACTAAGTGTGTATGAAGATTCTTTATTTTTGAAGAAAGAGCTATGGAAATTGCTATTCAGCCGTTCTGAGTTATGAGCGAGCGAAGAAGTGCGTAGACCGGTATTTGAAATACAAATAATACATACATTTGTGTAGTTTCAGACAATGCAACAAGAAATAATCCGGTGAGTCATAATTTGAAATTTTTATTTAAAAAAATTAACTTATTTTATAGTAGCAAATGAATGCCCGCTTGCGGTTCGCTTTGCGATGTAATTTCGATTAATAATAACTTCATGGTTTAAAAAACGTTTAATAAAAGTTTTAAGAAATAAATTAAGAATACATTTACGTCGTTATCACTACATTGTGATTAGCGTGTTTACTGGTGGTAGGGCTTTGTGCAAGCTCGTCTGGGTAGGTACCACCCACTCATCAGATATTCTACCACAAAACAGCAGTACTTGGTATTGTTGTGTTTCAGTTTAAAGGGTGACTGAGCCAGTGTAACTACAGGCACGAGAGACATAACATCTTAGTTCCCAAGGTTGGTGGCCCATTGGCGATGTAAGCGATGGTTAACATTTCTTACAATGCCAACATCTATGGCCGTTAGTGACCACTTATCATGAGGTGGCCCATTAGCTCGTCCATCTGCCTATACTATAAAAAAAAGTTAAATTGTTTAACTGTCTTCTTCTTTCGAATGTGAAATCACTTAAATCGATCACAGAAAGAAATAAATCAGTTTTTACTTAAACAATACCATAATATCGTTTATAAGTAAGTTATATAGTGGAAAATATATTTTCAATATTATTTTACTATATATGAAATTTCTAACCACTTTTTCGTAGATAGCAGGTCCAGAATAAACCTTAAAATAAATTTACATTAAGTTAAACAAAGAGCTTAACTTAAATCTGACCAAACGATTTTCGGAGACAAAGCACGCTTAAAATGAAATCGTTTTATAAATTTCTCAGATAAGCAGTTCGCTTAAAATACGGATAACTATTATAATAAAAAATATATAATAGGTGCGATACGTAACAGAAATGAATAAATTGCATCAGAAGCGTTTCACTCAAACGTTACTAATAGAAAATATGCTACTCAAAACCGACTAAATTTTTTTACATAATATAATATGATAGGGCTTTTATAATTTATATATATTTATATATTTGCGGAGATTTAGTTAAACACAGTTTCGCTCTTTCTGTCATTATTGATTTGACATTTGAAAAAAGAAGACACACTTTTTGTATACATTATATAAAAGCGAAATACCTGTCATCATGAGATCTCCTAGATTATCCGCCCGATTGACTTGAATTTTGTCACAGTTACTCCTTCCCCGACGTAGACGCCCACTAAGAACTGATTATTATCCTATCCAAAATACATTTTTCTTCTTATCTTCGAAGCCGGGACGATTAGCTAATATTTTATATATTACATTACGGTACCGACTATACCCTATGTACTATATATTTAGCTCATGTTCCGGCTGAGCACCTATTGTGTTACCCGAATATAAGTTATTGGAGGAACGCGACGATATCTTTTTAATTATTGCTTGAACAGAGCTACTCTGATCGTTCAATGTGGTAAAATCCCCAATATTATATTATATCTGTATATTAATATAATATAAATATCGAAACAAATATAATTCTCGTAAAATTAAAATTAGTTGAAAAATATTTATATTTATAGATTTTTTTATGCTTTTGCGAATATGTTCGTACGTGTTTACAAAATATCCGGCTATAAACGTCATTTCCGGTTAAGTTAATATCTAATATAAAAAATACCAAGAGTTAAATCCTGAGAGATCAGAACGCTTGGTAATCCAGGAAGTCTTTGTCACGTATTTGTAATTGATTCTCATGGCCTCGGCACGTACGTGGTTCCACATTACCGATTTTAATCCTGTCCTCAATCATGTACAACTAATGCTGTATTAATTAATATTAAAAAAATACAATGAGTTGGTTTTTTTTAATAAAATCTATTGCAATTTAGGCTTCCCTAAACGAAGGCAGTCATGCATGTGAGAATTCCTATTCCCTTTCCGAGGGAAGCGATATCCCATCAGTACCTTGTCGTAATTATGATTAATTTTTGAATACTTATTGAGATTTATTCTAACTTCGATCTCTCATGATGATACCTATTCTCGCACATGCGACCGTTATCGTGAGAACCAACTTTAAACAAAAGTACATTTTCTATTAAAATAATAGAAAATGTACTTTTGTTTTTTATGAAATTGGAAGGCAGACTGTTTTTTTAAAAATAGAATAGGAAGGCGGATGAGCATATGGGCCACCTGATGGTAAGTGGTCACCAAATGCCCTTAGACATTGGCACTGTAAGAAATGTTACCCATCACTTACATCGCCAATGCGCCACCAACCTTGGAACTAAGATGTTATGTCCCTTGTGCCTGTAATTACACTGGCTCACATAGACATTGACACCGTCAGAAATTTTAATCATTCCTTACATCGCCAATGCGTCACCAACCCTGTGAACTAAGATGCCTCTTGTAATTGTAGTTAAACTGGCTCTCACCCTTAAAATCGAAACACGACAATACTAAGTATTGCTGCTGGATGGTAATCACAATCGCAATGGGCACTACCAACTGTTCCACCTTAAAACGTGATGTGATGGTAAATCCGACACCCTGTAAGAAATGTTAACCATCGCTTACATCGCCAATGCGCCACCAACCTTGGAACCTAAGTGTAATTACACTGGCTCACTCATCCTTCAAACCGGAACACAACAATACCAAGCACTGTTGTTTTGCGGTAGAATATCTAATGAGTGGGTGGTACCTACCCAGATGAGCTTGCACAAAGCTCTACCACCAGTAGATAATCTTCCAGACTTCAAATTGCTACTGAGGATTTGTCACCGATAAAGCTCATCACTGTTTACTGACAAACTTGGAGCTATAACTCAAAATCTCAAAATCTTAGTTTTAATAAGCTAGCAAATAAATTAACGTAAATAAAGCTGAGCCAAAACATAGCATTCAATTATACCTCATCTTGTTACCAGGGATAAAAAAAATACAACTTATATGGGAGCATCAGGGCGCACTACTACTTAGAAATTACATTTCAGATATTTTTTTGTTCTTAAGAGACTTGTTTGACGTCGAGCTGGTCGAGATTCAATCCATCAATTATGGCTATGTTCCATCCATTCCCATATTTAGCATTGATCATAGATCAACATAGACGGTGTTAAAATATGGTTGCCAATTTGCTTTCCTTGTCTCTAACTAAAATGTAACCAAGACTTATAGGTTAATATAATATTAATAATTATCTTATAGACTCGTTTAATTTTTAATTATATTTTCACATTAAATTAATTATGACTTTAATAAACTAATTTTAAAATTTATTTTGTGACCAAGATACTTTTTATATTTATACCAGACGGCTAACGAGTAACTGAACTTCTTGGTGGTAAGTCATCATCATTGCCAATAAATACCATATATAATCTACCAATTAGTCATCAGATATATAAGTTAATGTATTTCCGCGCCATCGCGGCGAATTACAACAAAGCGAATAGCAAAAAAGAATCTATATGTAAAAATACATAACTATACCTTTAATGACGGACAAATAGTGTGGAAGTATAAAAATTTCAAACAGATATACCAATATCCTATATATTTATCATTTATACAAGATTCCTGTGTCAATGTACTCTCAGTTAGAGGGCTTAAGATGTTTTGCCTCTTGTAACGGGTCACTCACCCTTCAAACCGGACCGTACAAAGTAATAATGTTTGCCGATTGCATCGATTGCATAAATGATGTGTAGGTGGGACACAGGCTTGTATAAAGCTGGACAGTTCACTTTAGGAGTGCTAGAATTACGCAAGTAGACGGGGAATTAGTACCAATTTGGCTTAGTTTATTAAAGCTAAGGGCCGGTATATTTAGCTAAGGACCGATTGGCGTGGTTGGTAGATACTTGCCAATAATAAAATATAGACTATAAGAACACTAAATATTAATTTTAATGGCGAATTTTATTTTTCATTGTGTTTTCTATTAAGTTAATTGCACTATTTACAATTTTTTAATTAAGTTTTCCCTAATTACCTTCACTTAATGTTGTCTGTCATCGAATTAACGATAAATGTTTTTTTTTTTTAATTAGATATATGAAATATCTCAGAAGTTTGAAGATATTAAAATGTACAAATAATAAAAAAAAATACCTGTACTGGTGTATTTATTACATATTATGAAAAATAAAACAGATTTTAGTCAAATCTTTTCTTCATTTGTCTTAATGCTTATTATTTATCTTTTTTTTTTTCTTTTTTTAATAATATACCACAATATCATCCTTATTATATAAAAGCTTAATTATTATATATTTTAACAACATGACAACCCTGGTTAAACATACCCCACTACTTTTTATCAGCACTTCTTAAGCATGCAGACGTTACCATTTTGCAATGGTAATAAGGAAGAAAACGTATATTATTACTCAATTAAAAATATCCCATTACGAAAAAAGTTATAAACCAGTATGGTAATATTATACAATTTATAATATAAAATATTTTCATCAATTATAATAGAGATTCAATACATGCATTTTTGTCAAATATAATTCTTTGATCTGGTGATAAAAGTGGTATTTCCTTCCTCGGGGCTCAAGTTTACTTCATAACGAATTTCATCAAAATCTCTTCAGAAGTGTAGCCGTAAAAGAACTACAGACAGACAGAGTTACTTTCGCATATATACCATTTGTATATACACGCTGAAATACTAATGTTAAATAATACTTAGAACTGGTGTGTTGAAATTTAATTATTGTCGTAAATTACGAAATTATTATTCATAGGTCAAATTTTCCTGTATGCGTTATCCAGGTTTCTTGGTAATTTATATATGAATATTGGCTTACAATGGTGTGTGTAAATCGCAGTCAAAATGAACACAAATTATATACAATTGTGCCATACACTCTAACGCTAGTCGCTTCATTATAACCTATTTCATATTGTATTGTTATGTACAATATTAGTTACAGGATAAAATACGTATAATTAGTAGCATTTTTACATAGAAGAACCGAGGAGAGATATGTCCAGTTGGGGAACATTGACAGGCTGTAACATTTGATCAATATAAAAAATAATTACACACACAACAAAAATACAAGAAAGAGAGAGAGAGATACAAATATAAAGAGTAAGTCAAAGACAAATATCAAAGTTTCACATAACCCTATGTCTCTCGAGACGAGAGTATCTTTCGAACTTGGCAGAGCTTTACGGTCGGCCGCCTGCCTAACACTAGTTTCCCTTGGGAATGCATGCTGGTAGGTTGGTTACCCATTCACATGGATGGCAGAGGCAAGGCATATGACCGGTTATATAGTGACCGGAAAAGATTACTTTGCTTACAGATGGTAGAATTGTCTACGAGACGTAATTCAAAAGCGTCCTTGTAAAGAACGTTTAATTAAAAAGTCGTATGTGTGAGACATATAGGAAAAACTTTAACGCTTTTAATTACTAATGCAAAAACGATCAGTTACTGATTGACAATAAAGATACGTCAAAAAAACAAATATATGGAACCGGGCTTTCGTCCGCTTGAACAAAACCCACTTCTATTCTTTTCAAACAAAACCAAAAAGCCAACATTTATGAATTATAAATAAGCACTTTAATTAATTTGTTCGGAGCCTTGCTCGAGACTAACGTCTTAGCCACTAAAAATATCCGTTAATACACCACATAACGAGTTTATACACACTTGAAAATTCCTGAAATTAGAACCCCGTTTTATATAAAGTTCGACTCGACGGATCTAACTTGTCAAATGAGCGATGGAGTAATGAGAAAAGTTTTTTGATCAACCGCGCGTAATCATAAGTTTGATCGGAGAGTTATTGAGTTATATCATATTGTGAGTGTCAATTAAATGTACGACTCAACCGGGCGAATGTGAGTAATGCGTTCATTTATTTTAACAACCTACACTAATATAATAAAGGTAAGGATTTCGTTCTCAGTTTGAGCGCTAATCAACTACCAGTTTTAATAGCCCAATTCTTTAGGAAGGTTATATGAAATTTAACGCTACGGCTCATGGTGGGACAGAAAAGTTTACGTAGGTAAATCCGCGTGGAGCATCTGCGTATATACAATCCTTAGTCACTTTTTTATTTATTTAGGATCAGCGTTGTCTCTAGTCCATATAGTCAACTCATATCGTCGGTCCATAGTAACTCCATTCTTTCGCTTGTCGTTACTAAAATGTTTCAACTGTAAAAATAATCCGCATGTTCAATTGATGCTTGTTAAAATGTTTGAGAATAATAGCCAATAACGCACACTAACCCGTTTTTTTGTTTTAAATTACGGCCATCTTTTTTTACACGGTTACTAAGAAGAATTAAAAACAAACAAAAGAAAAACACCTTTGCATTTATAATAATTAGTTAAGATTTTATTTTAGTATATTTTATTTTATTTATATAGATGAAAATAGTTTAAAAATACTAATATGATGGCAGTACCTCATCTCCTTATATCGGAAAGTATATAAAGCCGTTGGTCCTTTTTTCACGCTTTGGAAACCTTCAGAAAGGTACACTAAAACCAATGCGATGACCATCGTTGGCATTCATCGGAGAAACTGATCGTATCTATATAACGCATCCAATCCATCCGTGCTTTGCTTCTTTCGTGGTTTGGCAGCGATCTCCAGTTGCGAAGATGTTATCTCCCCCGCATTTACTAGTACATGTGTGCGCATGCGCTATAATCTCTAGTGCGGTGTAATTTCGGTCTATATTATTTTGTACTAGAAATAAATCAGACTAAATCATTTTAAATGCTCTTACTATTAATGCAGTAATATTTAAATTATAATGAAATTTTACAATATTAATATTGTTATTTTGTCACCGCAAGCCACAAAAATTAATTAATAGCCACATATCTTGTAAAATAGACGAAATACAGAGCACTTATGTTTAGTTTTAGTTTAATAATATTTAATATGAATTGTAGTGTACACACAACTACAATAATGTATTAATTAGTATTTTATAATATAAATATATATTATCTGTGTATCTATTTATCCGTCATCTCGTATGACACACATCGCGGAGCGCGGGAAATAGAATAAATATATTGGTATTGGCGCGAAGTGAAGACGATGTGTGTGCATAGCGAGCTGATATATAAAATATAATATGTATTATTTAATTTGTAATACCGATATTACGACTTGAGTTAAAGCACGGTTAAAGGGTGAACATTACATGAATAATTCATTTTATTTTATGAATAATAGCTTATTAACATTTAAAAAAACATATCTGCGCGCTGTAAAGCCAAGATCAAAGTCAAGATATATAAAATAATATACTTCATTCATATATATGTATGTAAATAACAATATGAAATTTAAGCTTGACACGTCAATAGGCCAAATTTAAAGCGGGTGAAACAGTGAAGCGCCGCTACATATTGTAAGAATACCCCAGTAAAATAATCATCCACATTTACTTTTAACATTTTAGTCTCTTCCACGCGTATCTTGTTATATAATTCATTACTAATTAACGTTTAGCAATTCTATTACAATTTTTATCGGAATTCCTGCAATCACCGTGGCAACCATCGAACGAGTCAATTTATCCGTTCTTTGTTTCTTTTTTTTATATCGCGTAGTTTTTTTCGCTCAATAATTTCCAACCAGTGTTAATTTAGTTTAAAATATTACCTACATTTTCTAAAAGTCTCAAAATAATTATTAAAAATCAGTAGAACCTTACAATATATAATATTTTATATATTAAATTTTTTTTTAAACGCGCTGCGTCTTCTTGTATATTGTTAGTGTATATTGTTTGCGGATTTTTTTACGTAAATTTATTACCAATTAATTACATTTATTAAGCAAAGATTACGATTCTAATATATTCATTCTTAATATCTCTCGTGATCTGCGTCGAAGATTACGTCATCTCTCATTCTAATTTTAAAATCTTAATGTTTTTAAATTTGATTTAAACTTTGATTGATAGCAAAGATCATCGTTGCAAGAGTTTGACAAAAGTCAACTTTTTACACCACAGTTCAAGAACCACACAGTACAGTAATAGTCTGTGAATGTCCCACTGCTGGGCTAAGGCCTCCTCTCCATTCTTGAGAAGATTTGGAGAAGTTTGGAGCTAATTCCACTACGCTGCTGCAATGCGGGTAGGTGGAAAAAGGTGCAGGTTCAAGAATCTATTTCTTTTTAATATACATTAAAAAAAATGTATATGAAACATTTATACTAGTTTTATAAATGCGAAAGTTAACCTGTCTGTCTGTCTATTATTACGTTTTCACGATGAAAATTGAAAATTTGCTGTAGCAAGCTTCCTTCAAGGTTAACCTCAAAGAAGGAAATGAGTTACTTTTTTATACCTAACAGTTACCACCTACCTCGCCCACAATACGTGAAGAAAGCTGCGGGCGAAAACTAGTAGTATATATAGTATTTAGAATTTCATATGAAGTACCAGGGAAGCATAAAATAGTTGAGAGTTCCATACACAGTTGTTTATCTCGCTCACGTAGTGAAGATGTAAAGCCGCGCTATTAAATACAAGTGTTTATCGAATTGCTATAACATGACTGGAATTCATATACAATTATGATAAAAAATACTAGTTCTGCACGTAACATCGTTTACATATTTCATTATATATTTACATACATTATTGCACAAAAGGTGTGTTCGGTTCTACATATATTTGTGTGATATGGTGCAAGCCGAGATGGCCCAGTGGTAAGAACGCGTGAATCTTAACCGATGATCGTGGGTTCAAACCCGGGCAAGCACAACTGAATTTTCATGTGCTTAATTTGTGATTATAATTCATTTCGTGCTTTACGGTGAAAGAAAACATCGTGAGGAAACCTGCATGTGTCTGATTTCACTGAAATTCTGCCACATGTGTATTCTACCAACCGGCATTGGAGCAGCGTGGTGAAATAAGCTCCAAACTTTCTCCTCAAAAAGAGAGAGGAGGCCTTTAGCCCAGCAGTGGGACATTCACAGGCTGTTACGGATATGGTGCATAAACAAAACCAGCTTCCATCACTTAGTAAAAATATGTAAAAAAAAAAAACAGAATTAAAAATATAAATGCATGAAGTGAATATAATATTCGTTGAAATCTTATCTTTAATGTTTAAAACAATATAATTAGTAATTTAGTTTTGTGACCATAACGGATAATATTCAGTTCCCAAAATAGTCGTAACTGACGTTAAGTATGTGAAAACATTGAGTTAGGTATAACTTAAGCAATAGCGTCGTTTTAAATTTTTTGTTTAATAATGTAATAAAAATAATTTAATACTATACTATTAACAGTTTATATGGAGTAGACTTTCACTAGTTATACAGCTTTTTTAACTTGATTTTCAATAGATGGCGCTGCATGTATATTGAATCGGGCTATCGTTTGGTAGTTTTATCTTTATTATTCCAATTTCAAATTAATGTTCTCGATTCGATCTCGATTTTCGAAAACGTATTCTGTTGACGCACCGACGCAGCACAGACGGTACGCAATATCAATAAACCGTAAAGCAAGTGAACGCATGGTCCGTTTATAACTCGATCCACTTCTGTTCTGTAAATTTTGTTCTGACAACGACCCCGTGTTCGATTGGAGATGAAAATCAATCGAGTAGAAGTGTATTCATCTCAATATTCGCATAAAACACTATCGAACCTAATATCTCACCGAGTTTTGATCGAGGCGTCGATGGTTTTATTTATACATCAATGTATAAAAAAAAAGTATTATTTTTATCCCATTACTTAGCACATATTATCAACGAAAACAATACAAAATGTATTGCTTTTTTATCCGCTCGGCTTCGCACGCTTCGACGATGAAATACATCTTTTGGATAGTAGAAATAATAAGAGAGTAAAAATCGTTATTAGTGAGAGTGTAGCTCGCGAAAGGCTAAATTTCAAGTCAATGGGACCTTTTGTTACGGAGATCACGTGATGAGTCACTTAGTCATATATCGCTTATACATTGTATCGGCAGCGGTGAGGGGTTGAATAATCCAAGATGATGGATGAAAAATAATGATGAGTTTCGAAGGTGTAGAAAAAATAAAAGATGCGTTAGGCTTTCAATCAAAATTGCATGTGATGTCTTAAATGAATATACAGTGATCAGGAGAAGGGGTGCGGGTACAATATTTATTAATTTAACCAATCGCGGCCGATAAAAAGTATGACGTTGTGTTTGGTTAAGTTTCTCGACCCGAGCTGTCGCTACCTGTCCTTAATTGGAAAGGAAGTATGAACAACATATATAGATTAGTACTAGTAAAAATCATTGCAATGCAAGATACATTCATGTCCACGCCCAAAATACTCACCCGTATGTTTACCTAAAAGCAGTAGGAATTGGCGAAACTGTGAACGTTAGACGCCTACACTGTTCTACATAACGCCAGCATTAATGAGAATTTGCCTTAACTACCATACAATGTAGGGCGACCATAGTAATGTGCGATTTCGGCCTAATATAAAAAAATAGTTAAACGTGTACATTTGCACATTTCAACCGTGAAAACGATGACGAATTTTAAAATCTCTATTACGACTCCATAACTTATATAATACAATAAAATATGCACTGCTTATGTTTTTTTCTATTACTTGAATAATATTTTAATACTTTTGGCTTCAGAGATCCTTTTATGTAACCGAATACAATAGAAACAATGTGTGTATGCAAAATATCAAATATTTGAATCTAGTTGTTGTATATGATGTTACAATTTACCTACACAGGCCACGTTTCCACGCTGTACGCAATGACTATGTTATTATGACTAATTAAAAATGTTATCGACATAGTATTGTATTCTTAATTACTTTTTTTTAAATAAACTGTACAGTCGGGGATAATTGAGTTTGATACTTAGAAAACATTTCGGAAACAAACACAATCGATCAATCATTTTAAATCGTATATATAAATACTCCTGAACCGTAAATAAAACTTATGACTATTCCCTCCTCGGGAATTTTGTAGCTGGGAGGTTGGTTCCCTCCTAACTCACAAATTCTATTAGTCAGATGCTTGCAAGAATTGTTTCAAATGTATGATAAATAATAAATATCACTGAAATAAAAAAATAGTGTAATGAGAACCATTTTGCATATTTGTTATTTAATCACGTAATTAATAAATAACTTAATAATT
The DNA here is from genome assembly GCA_905147175.2 of Nymphalis urticae. Taxonomy (NCBI): domain Eukaryota; kingdom Metazoa; phylum Arthropoda; class Insecta; order Lepidoptera; family Nymphalidae; genus Nymphalis; species Nymphalis urticae. The sequence goes on along the minus strand of LR990003.1, from coordinate 9,809,819 downwards.
ATATAAATGAATCGTTAATTACAAAGCTTGCAATTAAACCAGTATATAAATATTTTAATTTCCTCAATAGTAATGATGTTAAAGAAAAAATGTTTTAATTATATGTGTTTACATTAAATGACAATAACAGGCAGGCATGCGGCTTACATAATTATATTACAACATCTGAATTACTAATCATTGGTCTAGTGGTTAAAATGGCTGCTGAACTTGAAGTCCTGGGGCTGAATTCTACTAATTTATAACGATTACGATATGTTCCCGATTCAATTCTTTGAATAATCTGTATTTATTCGAGTCGGAACCGAACCGATAATATGTTAACATATGTTAGCGTTATGTCAAAATCAAACGTAGTTGTTAACTTTGGCACGTGATTGTTATGAAAATAGTCGATAATTAAATTAAAAAGTAGGAAAACGAAAAAACGGCAAAGATCTCGCTTTGATTCGATCGCGATTGCTGGATTCGAATCGGTGAATCAAGATTGGGTCAGTTAAAGGTTATCGTGAATGTTTGCCCATTGCCATTAGTATAGTTAGAATGATGGACGTGATTTACTTAAGTTTTGTGTTTGTTTTGGTTAAAGTGCCAAGTCGATGGGTGATGGTGATCACTTAACATCAATCTATATATCCAAATGCCCTTCATTTCTAGAAATAATTATCCAAACTTTCAGTCGACTCGGCCATGAACGCAGTACCACGTAATCTGCAATTTGATGGTACATTTACCATTAAATAAGGGGTCGTCCATTAGTCACGTGATGTTTTTAGCAACTTTTCAACCCCCTCCCTGGTGATATGAGGTTTTAAACTACCCCCATACCCAAAATCACGTGTATTTTTTTAGTACAAAGTATATTTAATTTTTTCAGAATGTTGTCTTTAAATACAGGTACAATTTGATTAATTTTTGGAAAATTAATCATCGAATTAAAAATGTCCAGACTGACAATGAAGTTGCAGATTGTTTTGGACTGTCATAAAAATAATAAAGGAAGGTGTTAATAAAATATATATATTTGTACATGAAAATATTTAAAGGATATTGTCCTCGGACCACGTACTAGCGAGACTTTCTTCAACACTAGCAAGTGGATTAACATCTTGAAAGTCAGCTGTTGGCACAGTGCTTTGTTGATGATCAACGTCGGTTTTATCAAGCCCCTCGGCGTCATCCTTTTGGTTTAGAAATTGTGCGTTCAATAAAAAATAAATACTCATGATATCTCATTATATCCCTACCTACCCCCTTACCCTTATCCTTACCCCCTTTCGAGCCTCACGTGATTAATGGACAGTCCCTAAATTAAAAATTCATAATTAAGATTTTTTAAATAAATTAATTTTATTATACTGTACCAGGATAATATAAATGATAGAAGACCTTAGAATTAGTATGTGTTGAAATTCATACAGAATACATAAATATAATTGTATATAATTATTAAATGTCACTTTTTTGAGTGTAAAAAGGAGTACCAACTGAATTGGTTGCCAGTAGATTTCTTCTTGGTAGAATCTACACTATGAACCAATGGTAGTTTTATATTAAAATTAAAATTGTTAAATGACAATTCAAAAGTACATTTGATAGCGTAATTGAATAGAATATATATTTGACTTTGCCTATAAACTAGCCACTTTACAACCGTGACAGTTAATATAGAGATTAATATTGAGTCTCGTTTATTGTTTCATATTTCAAATCGCATGGTCACTCTACAATAAACTAGAATAACTAAAACCTCATATCTACTGAGCATTGCACTGTTTCACTAAAACATACACGCACGTACGAGCTACGTGTATTAACCCATGATCACTAATAATTTTATTCGATTGTGACGTGTCAAAGTGTGAGTGGTCTATGTGAAGATTTTTTTTTCATATTGCATTTTGCATTTTTCATAATATATATTGCATTTTGTGTGAACGTGTAAAGATATATCCTGAGATATGTTTTTAGATTTGCAATTTGTTTTTGGTTTGTTTTGCTGATATACTCCAGCTGATATAGAGTGAACATCTGTAATATATATTAATTTAATAAATTGGTGTCTGACTGTGTGAGTGGTTTTCTGTATGTGTTATTAAAATAATTTCCTTTTTTAATTGATTAAGATTCAAATAAGCATCAACAGTGCAACAATATGTATGTAAATATTTGGGTTATTTTAGGGATTGATGAATAATGTTCTCCTAATTGATATTAGGCTAGCCAACTGCACAGGGCATATATATTACAAACATAAGTGCACTCTATTCCGTCACTGTCATAATCCGATGGAACGGCAAATCTGACATAACCGGTAAGTTTCAGGCGCAGGAACAACAGCTTTACGTGCTTAAGGAGGCACCTTCTTCTACATACTTCCAACATCAAGACTCAGGGCTGCTACTGAGAATTTTCCAACAGAAAACCACAGTAACTTTTAATCGCCGCGATCCGATGTATGAACCCAGCACCTCAGAATCTGCAACTTTATAAACGCCACTAAACAAACGAAGTAGGTCAATGAAGCGGCTTTTGAGTCGAAATTGTACAGAATGGTCAATAACTTCAAATTGCATTTCCGAAAATCTATCACAGAGGCGCTAAGAGAGGGGCAGGAGAGGTTAATATTCTAAACACGCTTACGGATGGATATTTGACAGGTATGCTTCGTAGGCAATGTATACGGTTTTACGACAGACAGAACGTTCAAAAAATCTTTGCAAATTATATAATAAGTCTAAATTTTCCTGGTTCCTAGGGTTTTCTTTTCCGAACTGGTATTTTCTAATTTGACTATAAATAAATAAGTGTAATATAGGGTAATAAAATGTATATTGAATAAATGATATCATTTGATTTTCTGAAATTCTATTTACAAAATATAACTTTTAGTGACAACGATAGGCGAATATTTCTTTCTTATATTAATAACCGTTACAGAGATTAAAAACACACAACCGAAGTTTTATTACGCCAAAATTATTATTAATAGCTGTACCGCGAAATTTTCTATTTTTCCGGTATTAACAGTATCCTGTATTCCATTCCAAGATTCAAAATTCACCGCAGAACATAATCGTAAAATGTCAGAAGGTGATATGCGACATTGACTATAATAATACACATCAAAATAGCACTCAGTGCATAACATAAGTCAGTATTCGACATTCCTCGAATGAGATACCAAATGAGTGAGATAAAATAAAAAATAAGCGAATATCAAAATAAACGGAGATAAGCGAAATACCACTCACTCACTTACTCATCACGAGATCTCTATAGGTCGGGTTGATTTTTAAGCATAATCACTCCTTTGGTGACGTATAATGCAACACTACGCCACAAATCCTATCCAAAATAATTTTACATTAAAAAAAAATAGGGGTAATTTGTATGGATTTTACCCGTACGAAGTCTATAACTAGTATATATATACTTAAAACCGTCTTTTTTGTTTTTTAAAGTCGGTTAAAAATTGAGTTCCTTTATGGCTGAAAAGAACATTGTATGAGGTAATTCTCTTGAAACTAACTCGTTACTTATTGAGTTGCTGCTTAAGGCCAGCGAAGCGAGCAAATAACGGGTAATATAGTACAATACTATCACGGATATCGATCTCTGGCCGTACCCGGTTACAGAGCGCTATATATTTTATCACAAGTAATACCTTTCAAACAGAACCCTCAAGACCTCGTGGCTAGAAGGCGAGAATCTTAACCGCTGATTACGCGTTCAAACCCAGGCAAGCACCACTAATTGTGCTTAATTTTTGGTTGTGAAGGAAAATATCGAGAGGAAACCTGAATGATGTGGATGCAAAATCTGCCTAGTATCCACCAACGCACATAGGAGCTGCATGGTGCAGTAAGCTCCAAATCTTCTCGTCAAAAAGGAGAACGTTTAGCTCAGCGGTGGGACATTTACAGGATGTTACTTTACTTTTTAATAAGTTTCAGGAAGTTACAACGATTAGATTCTATATTGAATAAAGAATGTTTATTTGATTTGCTGAAGTTATTATACTATTATAAGTGTTATTTACATAAAATAACTTCTAATGATAGATTGCGAGGGCGTCAAATGTTCAGGGGTTACGCACACACAATCAAAGTTTGATTACGTCACAATTGGTTTTACAATGAATCTGGTATACCAAAATGGTGGTAGAGCTTTGTGCAAGCTCATCTGGGTAGGTACCACAAACTCTTCAGATATTCTACCGCAAAACAGTAGTACTTGGTATTGTTGTGTTTTGGTTTGAAGGGTGAGTGAGCCAGTGTAACTAAAGGCACGAGAGACATAACATCTTAGTTCCCAAGGTTGATGGCGCATTGGTGACGTAAGCGATGGTTAACATTTCTTACAATGCTAATGTCTAAGGGCGTTGGTGACCACTTACCATCAGATGGCCCACATGCTCGTCCGCTTTCCTATTCTATAAAAATTGATTAAAAATGTAACAATTTGACATTCGGCCACATACTGTATCCATAAACCACACAGCAATGAGCTCCAAACATTGTATTAGGCTATTGTAAAATCTAAAAGGTACGTTTTGTTTTCAACAACGCCTTAAAATACGGTCTTTATTTTAATAAAGATTAATACTGATTAAGAAAATTTAACTAAATTTACTGTTCCTTATTTCCTAACTTTTGAAGATTAAAATCTTTACTCTGATTTATCTATAAAAGATAGGTATCTACTGTCGTGTATTTTAGTATACCTTTATTAAATCATAAAAACTGTACGATACAATAATAAAATATAACATTTTCAAGACACTCGTGTGTCTTGTTGTTTAGTATTATATAAGTATTAAATAGTTAGTCTCGTTGTGTAGTTTAATAAAAATAATAATAAAGACATTTTTGTTCATTTTTGTTGTTATGTCAAATAATTCTCTGTCAAAAAAAATATACATATAAACAGATCCATTTTATTTGACTAAATTTATATAAGGGTTATGTTAGTTTGGACGCCCAATGTTGGGCAACGTGGAAGTCCTAGGACTCCTTCATGCCTTCCTTATTTATTTAATTTATTTCACCGACAATTTTTAAATAATGAGTTCCGTTATTAAAGTCGTTCCTATAAGTCACTACACGATTTTTATAATGACGCTTTGAATTCCGCCTCGTAGATATTCCTACCGTGAGCAAACCAATTGTTCTTTGAACAAAATTACCAGACATATCTATCTATAACGTCTGTTAAACCGGTTTGAAGGGTGAGTGAACCAGTATAAAGCCAGGCACAAGGGATATAACATCTTAGTTCCCAAGGTTAGTGGCGCATTGGAACTGTTGATATTTCTTACATCGCCAATATCTATGGAAGGTGACCATTTACCATCAGATAACCCATTTGCCAACATATTATAACCAATACCTTATTTTTCTCATGTAATTGAATTATAATTCTTAATAAAAAATTAAGATTTCTAACTACAAACGAGCTCGTTATCGTCCTATTATTTATATTAAAAAAAATACAGCACACTTCTTTACTTTGTCCTCGAATAATAATATCCAGCGTCAAGCTCGATTCTCTAAATGCATAATGAATTTGCTTCATTAAACAAAAGTAGGCGAATAAAAAACGTTACAAAAATAGTGAATAAACGCGATTTAATAAAGGACACGCCTCATTAACCGGCGTTACGTTCAAATGACGTAAACCTTTATTATGCAAACGTAAAATTGCTAATGAGCGCCCTCTCTCTTCTATTGAATTGTAGCGGTAAAATGACGCTGGATGTATTAGTGCAATAATAATATATATCCTGGGACATTATTCACGCACGGCCATCTGATCCCAAACTAAGCAGAGCTTGTACTATGGAAACCGAACAATTGATATACTACATATACTACTTTTCTTTTGTAAATAAATACTTATATATATAATTACATCTAGACTCAGGACAAACAGATATGTTCATGCACACAAATGTCTGTCCTGGGTGGGAATCGAACCTTCAGCGTGAAAAGCAAGTATCTACCAACCACGCCACCCTGCCCGCCCAATAATATAATTGTATTTCTCATAATACTATGTCAAAGTAACTCAGTAGACAGAACATATATATTACGGCTAAAAGTCGCTTGAAATCTGGATTAGTTGGAGTCTGACATTGTTGTGTTTTGATATTCATCTTAAAGTGAAAAAATATGCGTTTTGTTACATTTTTGGGTTTATAGAAGCGTTTACTATGAGCAACAATATTAATGAACAAATAATTTTATATTTCATTATTTTTAATATTTAATATTAAATTATTAGTCGTAAATTTCTTTAAATCCAGTTATTTGCTTTCATATAACAACGATACATCATTAATTTTAATTATAATTCTAAATGTAAGAATCTAAAGTGTATTCTATACTGTTTTTTTTTCAATTCAATTGCTATTTAAAATAATTTATCATCGCAGCAACATATTAGACGCCCAAGAGCCATGCCTCTGCACAAAGTGCTCAAGTCATTGTGCGGTCGGAAGCCAAATAAGATCTTATTACAGATAGTCGGTTCAACGGTAATCGATCCGCGACAGATAATAGTCTTTGTTATGATCGCTGCTGAGCTGATAGTCCACTGATATACAGCGATGCGTGACGCTATCACGTCTCCCCTCCGACTACGTCCCGAGCCGAGCTGCGATCTCGCAGGAGACACCCTCAGGACGGACGTCTTGTAAGAGCCCGTGACGGCTCCAATTTCACGGCGGAGTTCAGTACTCGCTACAACGCCCGGTGACGCTGTAAAGGCCATTAGGGCCAACAGCATAACTCATTCAGGAAAAAAAAAGTTATCACATCGCAGTCGTGTTACGCGCGGCAAGTGTAGAGCATCTAATTGATATTTATTAAACCAATAAATAAATATGTAAAATGATAAATAAAAATATAGTTACGTTATAGTGTAATAATATATGGTATGTCCCACTGCTGGGGGTTTGGAGCTTATTCAGAGAATTTCAGTGTAATTTCAGTAGTGCTTGGTTTAGTTTTGAACTCGTAATCATCAGTTAAGATTCTATAAAGTAAGGAGCTATGTTTAGATGGAATTAAACTGCACTTCTTGATGACACTTTAGAAAATATTTTTTATGGAACCACTTTTTTTTAAGGGGGAGGATTGTCCGCATTCTTCGTTCCATTTTTAACGCAAAAAGACAAGATAAGATCATTTTTAGGGTTGAATTTAAACGTATGCCACTGAAAACTTTTACTTGGTGGTAGGGCTTTATTCATGACATCGAGAGCCAGCACACGTAGACTTGTGAAGGAAGGGGGAAGCAGGAATTATGGAAAATAATTCCTCGGAACACTCGCCGTGATACAGTCGATAGAAAGCGCTCAGCGCAGCTATCTCTCGACGCAATTGTAAAGGCTCGAGGGTGTTAGTGACCTTTACGTCGCCAATAATGCGGACCGCACGTCGCTGCAACCGGTCCAAGGCCTCAAGTAGGTACTTAGCGGAGCCATCCCAAAGGTGCGAGCAATATTCAACGCAAGATCGTAGCTGTGTTTTGTACAGCAGGCACAGTTGTTGTGGCGTGAAAAAACGCCGCACCTTGTTCAGAACTCCGAGTTTCCGTGAAGCTGTTTTTATCACAGCCTCGATGTAATCCCTTGGACTAATGTCGCAGCGAACGTCCATCCCCAGCATGGCGATTTTGCTTTATATCACCAGCGGAGTGCCACAGAGGGAGGGAAGAGGGGAAAATGGTGACTTTTTCGCTGTGAGAGCGCATACCTGTGTTTTCTTGGCATTAAACTCCACAAGATTATCTGAGCCCCATTTGGCGATAAGCTCTAACGTCCTATTGAGTTCAATGACAAGATCCTCCCGCCTCTCCTGAATTTCCGCTCGCCCAGCCACTGCGCGTAGGTGGTATCCACCATGCACTGTACTATCGTCTGCATAGCAATGAATGTTCCCGAGAGAGAGCATATCATTGATATGCAAAAGAAACAGAGTGGGAGATAGCACAGATCCCTGGGGGACCCCAGCATTCACTACATAGAATTGTGAAGCGCAACCATCAACTAAAACACGAAGGCTGCGCTTGTGTAGGAAGCTGGCAATCCAGGTGCAAAGCTGAGCAGGCAGACCATATGCCGGCAGCTTGTAGAGAAGACTTCTGTGCCAGACCCTGTCGAAAGCCTTGGATATATGGAAGATATCGAGAGTTGACTGACAGCCAACGATTCCCCATGCTTGTCGTTAGCTTCACCCCAGAGGTGTGTTACGTACGCTAGAAGATCAACTGTAGACCGTTTTGGTCGAAATGCGTACTGACGATCATTAATTAAACAGTGATCTTCTAGGTAATGGATCAGTTGGTTGTTAAGAATCCGTTCCATCACCTTACAAAGTACCGAGGTGATAGCTATTGGCCGATAATTTGCCGGGTCAGACCGATTCCCTTTTTTGGGAACCGCTTGCACATTAGCTCTTCTCCAAGCCTCCGGCACACATCCCGAAGAAAGAGAAAGTTGGAACAGGCGCGCTAACACGGGAGACAGCTCCGCCGCGCACTTCTTCAGCACTATGGCTGGTATTCCATCGGGACGCTAGCTTTCCGTACATCAAGTGATTGCAGCTCCGCTCGCACATCACGCTGCCTGATTTTGATGTCAGGCATCGTGTGGTCACAAGAAGGTATTACTGGTGGCAGAGCACTACAATCATCGATGATGGAGTTGTCGGCAAAGAGTTTAGCCAGGAGATCAGCTTTCTCTTGCGGACTGTGAGCTAGCGATCCGTCCGGACTTCTGAGCGGTGGCAGCGAAGGTTGGCAGAAATTGTTTTGCACAGACTTGGTCAGACGCCAGAAGCTACGGGAGCCCCGAGGATGTGAAATAAGGTCATGACCAATCTGTACAATGCGCTGTGCGTCCGCTCTCGTGTAAGCCTTCCTACAGGACTCGGAGTTTTTATTGTAGATTGCTTTCAGTGAGTCAATGTTAGATGCCCCGCTAATGCAGCCATTGATCAACTCGCGATATGCCGCCTGCTTAGATGATGCAGCGTCGGCACATTCGCGAGTGAACCAACGGTTACGCGCACCCCTACTGTCGAGATCTGAGCTAGGAATGTAGTATTTCATTCCCAACATGATCTCGCCAGCTACTAGCTGTCGGATCATTCCCACTGAAGCAACGTTCCTTCCAAGGGACTGACGCATAGTAATCGCGCATACCGTCCCAATCTGCCGACTTGTAGTGCCAAACGCGACGTTTGCATACCGCTGGTGGCGGCAGCTTGGCCTGTGGCACTTTGGTAGATATGAGGCTGTGATCCGAAGAACCAAGTGGAGCTTGAACCACAACCTGATATTCCACCGGGTGAGAAGTTAGCAGAAGGTCCAGTAGAGAAGGCGCTTGCCCATCAATGTCTGGGATCCTGGTGGGCTGATCAACCAGTTGGGTCAAGTCATGTTTGAGAGCAAAAGCATGAGCAGTCCTCCCAGCATGGTCAGTTTTGAGGGATTTCAACCATGATTCGTGGTGAGCATTAAAATCCCCCAAAAACACCAATTCCGCGTTAGGAAACTGCTCTTGCGCAGCATCTGCCACCCGACTAAGATGGTCGAATAATCGGCTTGTCTCCAAGTCACCATTGTGGGACCTGTAGAGGCACACGTAGACCCGACTCTGACGAACCAAATCCACACGTACCACCAACATGGAGAAGGAGGGGTCCTCCAAGCAGCGCAGTCGGTGACAGCAAACATCCGTCCTGACGAACAAGCATACTCCGGCTTTCGCTTTGAAGGATTCTTCAAGCATGTAGCCGGGATAATTAAGGTAGCTGGTATCGGCAGGACGGAGTATTTGTGTCTCCGTTAGAAACAACATTGCTGGCCGTGCTGTCTCGAGATGGTGGTGGACAGCATTGAGCTTAGCGTGGAGTCCACGGATGTTAGTGAACTCGACCTCAAACAGCGTGGGTATGGTGGGGGTGTGCACCGCTGTACGACCGTCATTCCTGCTTTGATGCGCTACCATATGGGAAAAAAGAGTGGAAAAGAGACGTGAAGCGAGCGACGTATTGCCACGATAGGGATGGGCAAAGTGTGGAGGCGTGTTTCCCCAAGTGGTTGCCATAAGGGAAACTACACTGACCCACCGGACGGAAGGGCCCCCGAACCCCCCCGGAAGTGGCCGCCGGGATCCCACCTTCCGGTCACCAACCGGCACGACGGTCCACCCCGAGATTATGCGTGGCCTGGTGGGGCAGCCTCGCGTGCTGGTTAGGCACGCTTTGGCCCCTGTACTATGCCACGGGCGGCCAGCGGAATAGCCGTTTCTTCGGTTCTCCCTGTCCGGCAGGGCAATACAGTTTCCCCCGGCAATGTTCAGCAGCCGACTCCACTGGACCAACACCCATCGCGGCAATGCTCGCTCGGGCACTGGCCGTACGCTGGCTGACCTTGAAACGCGGCTGCAAGCCGCTTCACGAGATTCACCATGCGTACGGTGGTAACAAGCCAGGCGAATGTTTATCATCTTACCACCAGATGAGCAGATGGTCGCTCAGATGTCCCTTAGTCGCCTCTTACGACACCCATGGGAAAGGGGCAGTGAAATGTATTCTTTCTCCGTCACTGCACGGATAATTCGACATCGCCAATGTGCCACCAACCCTGGGAACTAAGATGCTATGTCCATTGTACCAGTAATAGTATTTGGCGATAGGGCTTTGTACAAAGCCCGTCTGGTGGGTGACCACTCATATTGTACCATCAAAGAGCAATATTAAGTATTTTTGTGTACCGGTTTGAAGGATGATTGAGTCAGTGTAACTAAAGGCACAAGGGTATAACATCTTAGTTCCCAAGGTTAGTGGCGCATTGGAACTGTTGATATTTCTTACATCGCCAATATCTATGGAAGGTGACCATTTACCATCAGATAACCCATTAGCCAACCTATTATAACCAATACCTTATTTTTCTCATGTAATTGAATTATTATTCTTAATAAAAAATTAAGATTTCTAACTACAAACGAGCTCGTTATCATCCTATTATTTATATTAAAAAAAAACACAGCACACTTCTTTACTTTGTCCTCGAATAATAATATCCAGCGTCAAGCTCAATTCTCTAAATGCATAATGAATTTGCTTCATTAAACAAAAGTAGGCGAAAAAAAAAACGTTACAAAAATAGTGAATAAACGCGATTTAATAAAGGACACGCCTCATTAACCGGCGTTACGTTCAAATGACGTAAACCTTTATTATGCAAACGTAAAATTGCTAATGAGCGCCCTCTCTCTTCTATTGAATTGTAGCGGTAAAATGACGCTGGCTGTATTAGTGCAATAATAATATATATCCTGGGACATTATTCACGCACGGCCATCTGATCCCAAGCTAAGCAGAGCTTGTACTTGAAAACATGACAACTGATATACTACATATACTAGTTTTCTTTTGTAAATAAATACTTATACAAATAATTACATCCAGACTCAGGACAAACAGACATGTTCAGGCACACAAATGTCTGTCCTGGGTGGGAATCGAACCTTCACGTAGATTACGGCTAAAAGTCGCTTGAAATCTGGATTAGTTGGAGTCTTACATTGTTGTGTTTTGATATTCATCTGAAAATTAAAAAAAATATGCGTGTCCTAATTACAGCGAAATCAGTAATAGTAGTAATACATTTATGCGTTTATAGAAGCGTTTACTATGAGCAACAATATTAATGAACAAATAATACTACATTTCATTATTTTTCATATTTAATATTAAATTATTAATCGTGAATTTCTTTAAATCCAATTATTCGATTTTATATAACAACGATACATCATTAATTTTAATTATAATTCTAAGTGTAAAAATCTAAAGTGTAATTTTCAATTCAATTGCTATTTAAAATAATTTATCATCGCAGCAACATATTAGACGCCCAAGAGCCATGCCTCTGCACAAAGTGCTCAAGTCATTGTGCGGTCGGAAGCCAAATAAGATCTTATTACAGATAGTCGGTTCAACGGTAATCGATCCGCGACAGATAATAGTCTTTGTTATGATCGCTGCTGAGCTGATAGTCCACTGATATACAGCGATGCGTGACGCTATCACGTCTCCCCTCCGACTACGTCCCGAGCCGAGCTGCGATCTCGCAGGAGACACCCTCAGGATGGACGTCTTGTAAGAGCCCGTGACGGCTCCAATTTCACGGCGGAGTTCAGTACTCGCCACAACGCCCGGTGACGCTGTAAAGGCCATTAGGGCCAACTGCATAACTCATTCAGGAAAAAAAAAAGTTATCACATCGCAGTCGTGATACGCGCGGCAAGTGTAGAACATCTAATTGATATTTATTAGACCAATAAATAAATATGTAAAATGATAAATAAAAATATAGTTACGTTATAGTGTAATAATATATAGTATGTCCCACTGCTGGGCTTACCTTCTCAGCGTTTTTTTTTTTATATTTGCCGGGAGGGCAAATGACTCTACTCCACCTGATGTTAAGTGGTAATAGAGTCCAAACGCGACGACGGCCAGTACAGTCGGGAAGAAGTTTCTGCACTAGCCGCCCTCGCCTTGCCGACCCGCAAGATGCCTCTTCACGCCTCGTTTGAAGGAACCCGGGTCGTAAGAGGAGGGGAACACGAGAGCTGGTAAGGAATTCCATTTTTTGGAAGTGCGACAAAGAAAGGAGTTGCCAAATTTCATTGTGCGCGATGGAATTGATGTCACAGTTAGTCGGTGACATCGAGAGCCTGAGAGACTTGTGAAGGAAGGGGGAAGCAGGAATTAGGGAGAATAATTCCTCGGAGCACTCGCCGTGATACAGTCGATAGAAAGCGCTCAGCGCTGCTATCTCTCGAAGCAATTGTAAAGGCTGTTTGTGACCTTTATGTCGCCAATAATGCGCACCGCGCGTCGCTGCAACCGATCCAAGGCCTCAAGTAGGTACATAGCGGAGCCATCCCAAAGGTGCGAGCAATATTTACCGCAGGACCGTACCTGTTATTTGTACAACAGGCACAGTTGTTGTGGCGTGAAAAAACGCTGCACCTTGTTCAGAACTCCGAGTTTCCGTGAAGCTGTTTTTATAACAGCCTCGATGTAATCCCTTGGACTAAGGACGCAGCGAACGTCCATCCCCAGCATAGCGATTTTGCTTTCTATCACCAGCGGAGTACCACAGAGGGAGGGAAGAGGGGAAAATGGTGACTTTTTCGCTGTGAGAGCGCATACCTGTGTTTTCTTGGCATTAAACTCAACAAGATTATCTGAGCCCCATTTGGCGATAAGCTCTAACGTCCTATTGAGTTCAATGACAAGATCCTCCCGCCTCTCCTTAATTTCCGCTCACCCAGCCACTGCGCGTCCGTGATATCCACCATGAACTGTACTATCATCTGCATAGCAATGAATGTTCCCGAGAGAGAGCATATCATTGATATGCAAAAGAAAGAGAGTGGGAGATAGCACAGATCCCTGGGGGACCCCAGCATTCACTACATAGAATTGTGAAGCGCAACCATCAACTAAAACACGAAGGCTGTGCTTGTGTAGGAAGCTGGCAATCCAGGTGCAAAGCTGAGCAGGCAGACCATATGCCGGCAGCTTGGAGAGAAGGCTTCTGTGCCAGACCCTGTCGAAAGCCTTGGAGATATCGAGGCTGACAGCCAACGATTCCCCATGCTTGTCGATAGCTTCACCCCAGAGGTGCGTTACGTACGCTAGAAGATCACCTATAGACCGTTTTGGTCGAAATCCGTACTGACGATCATTAATTAGACAGTGATCTTCTAGGTAATGGATCAGTTGGTTGTTTGTGATCCGTTCCATCACCTTACAAAGTACTGAGGTGATAGCTATTGGCCGATAATTTGCCGGGTCAGACCGATCCCCTTTTTTGGGAACCGCTTGCACATTAGCTCTTCTGCAAGCCTCCGGCACACATCCCGAAGAAAGAGAAAGTTGAAACAGGCGCGTTAACACGGGAGACAGCTCCGCCGCGCACTTCTTCAGCACTATGGCTGGTATTCCATCGGGACCACTAGCTTTCCGTACATCAAGTGATTGCAGCTCCGCACGCACATCACGCTGCCTGATTTTGATGTCAGGCATCGTGTGGCCATGAAGTTATTACTGGTGGCAGCGTACTACAATCATCGATGACGGAGTTATCGGCAAAGAGTTTAGCCAGGAGATCAGCTTTCTCTTGCGGACTGTGAGCTAGCGATCCGTCCGGATTTCTGAGTGGTAGCAGCGAAGGTTAGCAGAAATTGTTTTGCACAGACTTGGTCAGACGCCAGAAGCAACGGGAGCCCCTAGGATGTGAAATAAGGTCATGACCAATCTGTACAATGCGCTGTGCATCCGCTCTCGTGTAAGCCTTCCTACAGGACTTGGAGTTTTTTTTAAGGTTTGGAGCTTATTCAGAGATTGTCAGTATTATTTCAGTAGTGCTTGGCTTAGTTTTGAACTCGTAACCATCGGTTAAGATTCTATAAAGTAAGGAGCCATGTTTAGATAGAATTAAACTTCACTTCTGTATAATACCTTAGAAAATATTTTTTATGGAACCACTTTTTTTTTAAGGGAGAGGATTGTTCGCATTCTTCGTTCCATTTTTAGCGTACAAAGACAAATCAATAAGATCATTTTTAGGATGTATTTATACAAATGCCGCTTTGTGGTAGGGCTTTATTCAAGCCCGCCTGAGTAAGTACCACCCATTCATCATATATTCTACCGCTACCACCTACCATCAGGTGGCTCATTTTCACGTTCACCTACCTATTTTATAAAAAAAAACTAATATGTCTTCGAAACCGAGTTCTATTTCAATATATGTATATATATATATATATATATATATATATATATATATATATATTAATTTTTGCGAACGAAGGCCGCGACGCTAAATCTTAGTAGATTTAAAAAAAAACTGTGAAATTGTGAATTTGTTCTATTTAAATATATTTTTAAAAAACATGAATATTCATTTAACTTTTTAAAGCCGCATGAATTATTCACAGCTCTGATCCTTGTTACATAGTCTACGTGTGGAGCGCCGGCATTAATATTAAGCCGGTAACGATTCGGTTTTCTTCTGTTCCAAATCAGATATCCGTCCTTTGAAGTTTGTATGTAATTTGAGAATAGTTGAGAATTTCTTCAACCGAAAAAAGATAAAAATAACGAAGCTCATATTTTCCGACATCGTTTTAATTTATAAAAGTAAACAAATAAATATAAAATTTCAAGGTCAAAGACATTTATATTTAATTTTCATGAGTCGAGATGGTTCATTAGATAGAACACGTGAATGTTAACGAAAGATTGCGCGTTCACGATACACGGATGTTCCAGAAAATTTTCATGTGCTGAATTTGTGTGTATAACACGCGCTCGATGATCGAAAAAGGCCTCGTAATCAAAAACTGCAATAATGGTATATAATACTGACATGTGTTAGAAGTGTACATGTGTAAGACATGTTTAACCTGTTGTAAAATAAAATCTATATTAATTTTATAAAGAGGTAAAGTTTGTGAGGCCAACCTCGCCCCAGAACCTTACTGAACCAATTTGACAATTCTTTTACCAATAGAAATCCACATCATTTGTGAGTGTCATAGGCATATATATATTACCCCAAAAATGAAACGACTTTTTAAAAAACGTTTCTTACGAACGATGCCTTAACGACGAGATATATATGATTGAGTTCTATAGAAAAGTTATAGAGCTTAATAATGCCTACAAAAAAGTCAGCGCCAGCATATGTCTTTTTATATTTATTTTTTTAAATAAAAAAAAAATTAAATTAGGTCATGTTTATTGGTGATATTATCAACAATTATGAATTATTATCAAAATAAGTAAACTTATCGTCTCAAATGTTTAAAACAAAAGACTTTTCCCTTTTTCTGCATATAATTTAGACAAATGGTTAAAGAGATATTACGACATAGGTATGGAACCGTGACCGTGTCGTTATCTATCGAGTGATATTTCTATTAGACGGTTTTTTAATATACGTCAATCTATTTAAAAAGGAATTGCTTTATTACCAAGGAAATTTTATTTAGATAAAATTCATTTTTTGGTGGCTAATGTGGTTGTAATTGGTGGTAAGTGGTTAATGGTGGCATAGTTTAATAGATAATTTAAAATATCAAATACGCGAAAAAGAAGAGAAAAAAGAAAAAATATAAAGAATCGATCACAAGTAAAAATGTGTACCACCCAACGAAGTATGTACGGGTCAGCTAGTAGTTTACATATATATATAGTATATTTAGAGATATTATCTCTCAAGCGTACCCTGCTAAGTGATGAATAGAAGACGATAGTTGTTTAGAAAATAATCATTTTATGATAAATTCTGTTTACATAAATATGATGTTTTAAAAATCATGACGTGATAACATATTAGTAGTAGAATATTTAACGAATACCTTTTATAATGGTATCTATTGTAAGTTTATTGTATCTACTGTTGATTGTTGTATGTAATAAATATGCTCTGCATTTAATGATTCATTAATAAGAAATGTATATCCAGAGCTTCACTTCTGTGGCTTTTTTCGGAAGAACAAACCGATAAACAGAATTATATTTTTCTAATATATCAGGTATAATATCTTCAAAAAAGTCTTACATCGTAAGATAGGCTATTTGCTTTTAAAATAATATTCCGATGTAAATACTAGCTATATACTAACTGAATGCTGTATATAACTATAAAATCAGCTTGGCAACTTATATTAGTTATTTGATGGCCTAGTAGAAGCATTTCGTAAAAAATACCAGCAGTTGGAAATGCAGCACCGAGAAAACGTCATGCAAATACCTGACTACCGCAGACGAGCATTAAGAAGCAAGTATACCACCTTCCACCGGATCCGAGTGTATTTAAAACTAATTAAAAGTTAAAACTACTTATTTAGATTAATGACAATTGCTACACTTTAACATTCAATAACTTTAGTCTAAATATATCGCCGATTACAATTACATCAAACAATATAAAAATAATATAAAACTTGTATATCGATGTTTTTTTACGGCTAAAATGTCTATATCCGTACATGAAGGATTAAAAAATATAACAGCTAATGAGGATCGCGAAGGCATAACGCTTGTGACAGCCAGTTCATTGTTTAAAACTTTTTCAATTTCGCGCAAGCTTTGTACACAAACATCGTTACCATCCACTTCTAAGTATAATATAAAATTGATTCTAGCGTTTCGGATTGTATTCGAATTAAATATAAAAATATTAAAATAATATAAATATAAAAATAACTAAAATAAAAACTAACCTGGCCACCTGATGGTAAGTGGTCACCAACGCCCATAGAGATTCGCATTGTAAGAAATGTTACCCATCGCTTACATCGCCAATGCGCCACCAACCTTGAGACCTAAGATTTTATGTCCCTTGTGCCTGTAATTACACTGGCTCACTCACCCTTCAAACCGGAACACAACAATACCAAGTACTGCTGTTTTGCGGTAGAATATCTGATGAGTGGGTGGTACCTACCCAGACGAGCTTGCACAAAGCCCTACCATGACTACTGTTACTATATAAAATGGACGCTGTTGCCTTTAATTTAGAGGGCATATATTATTTATATGTAGTTCACTTGTCAATCGTTACACATTCTACCCAAACAATGCTTAGTATTGTTATGTTCTGGTTTGAAGTGTGAGTAAACCAATGTAGTGTCCCCATAACATCTTAGTTCTCAAGGTTGGTTGGCGCATTGAAGTATGGATAATATTTTTTTCTCTTAGTGACAATATCTACTGTAGATTTTTAACATCAGGTCTATTGTCTAATCTACCTACCTATTTTTAACGAAAATAATTTCTGTACAGTTAGTAACACCAGGAAGACGTTGTTCTGCCTGTGTATATGTATATACTGATTTTCATGGCCATGGATTTCAGTTGAAAGGTACAGAAGTTGAGGTGCTGCAGCACTTTCTTGCGACAAGAACAATAAATAGGACAAAAAGCCTTCTCCATGTAAAAATACATAATATATGCCACCTTTGAACATTCAAACGGTGTTAAAGTCTGTTAATCTCAATCAGATTGACCGGCATCCATTATTGAGGATAATTTACACAGCTTTTTCATTTAAAAAAAATTCTTTCGCCGTCTCTTCTCAGGTATGAGGTGTTTATTTCCGAACCGGCGGTAGATTTAAGACAATCAATAAGTAAGTGTAACGCTTCTATATTGAATAAAGATTTTTGACTTTTTTTTTTAACCCGTTATTGTCCACTGCTGGACATAGGAGCATGCCACGAAGCTCAATCTCCAGCTCTCAATATTTTTGTACCACAAATATTAATGTATAGACTAATATAAATCTTTATAAAGATAAAAGTTCTAAATTCAAAATTTATACTTAGATTTCAAAGCCAATACGTAACAGTAGAAATAAAGTTATAATAATAATAGTAAAGGAAAGGTTCGTTAATGTTATTATTATTAAAACCAACTAAAGACGGAAAAGTAATTTAATTTTCTCACTGTAAGAACGGACCGAGTGACATCGTTTCGTCTGAAAAAAAAAACCGGTCAAGGGCCAAAACCCTCAAACCGAGGTATTCGCGCCAATTAACGGACATTCCGTGCCATCTATTTATTTCAACTCCTCTTTTATGAACAACTTATTGTGTAACTTGAACTGAAAAGTATGTAGTTTTCGAATGTTTCTAACGCAAAAAGTTTTATTAAATATATCTACTAAGTAATATATTGCTTATAACTGACACCTTATTTATATATTTCCATATACATAATTAGTTAAAATTAAAAACAAAGTAGCAGCAAATGCTCGACTTCGTAACTCGATGGTAATCATTCCTTGACGGAATAACTCTTATACTGGTATTGGAACCTGTGACCTCTATATGCAGCCTTCTAAACTAGCGAAGACTTATTGTTGTCTATCACTATTGTTACTTATAATTGAAAAGGTTGAGATATTAAAAAAAACCGCTGAATTTCTTTCGCCGGTTCTTCTCAGATCTTAGGTGCCTATTTCCGAACCGGTGGTAAATGACAATGAATAAGTAAGTGTAACGTGTATATTGAATTAAGATTTTTGGCTTTGACTTTGAGTCACTAACGAAGCAGTTAGACACCATAAGTCACATGTATACATACATACTACATACATCAACAAACTCCAAGTCTTCTCCATGAGAGAGAATTTCTTGTAGTTACATTTACTAGCTATTAATGCCTTTATTATGTTAATGAATAGCATCTTTAATGAATCCCAAAATAGTAAACTAATTAGAGCGCTTCTTCACCGACTTAGTTGTTCAGTTTTCAGAAAACAGACCTAAGAGTAACGATGTAACATAAATACTACACACTGTGAAATGGTATCAGGGATTAGGGAATACAGAATACATGTATTTATTGGTTTTAATGAAGAGAACATAACTAAAAAAACCTGTGTTTACCTGGTACCTTTACCAGATATTTTGCCGCTAAGCAACAATACTTAGTATTGTTGCGTTCCGGTTTGAAGGATGAGTGAGCCAGTGTAACTACATTAAGGGACATAATATCTCAATTGGTTTGTGGGACATTGGCGAATGGGTATTATTTCTTACCTCGCCAATTTTTATGGGCAGTGGTGACCACTAACCATCATGTGGCCCATTTGATCGTCCACCTGACTATAACATAAAAAATAAATTGGTATGTAAATCTGGTGATATTTTTTTTCTTATATAAAAAGAAAAATAACATATTTTTAAGGCCCCTTTATTATGAAGGACTAAGGCTGAAGTAATCATAGTATCGAATTAAAAATGAAACAATAGGTGGTCCCTTATATTTAAATCTACTGAATTCTATCAATGAACACATATTTTCCTGAGTTACTGGCTGACTGATTGATATAACTGTTGGTATTTTCAGTGTCACCGTTCCAGTACTAAAAAGTAATGCAAAATCTAGATACTAGCAGCCAGATTATTCACCTATTTATGTTTTTTTCATTTATTATTATTATTGAATATATATATATATATATATATATATATATATATATATATATATGTGAATATACTTTTCGAAATTGTTGTTGTGTATAATTTAGAGGGGAATTTATTAAATAATAAAAAAACCCCAAAATCTATTTTGAACTGACTAATTTTTAAGACTTTGCCATTTCAAACGTATCCCCTGCTCCGAGGTTACAGCTACTGTTTTCTGTATTGTATAAATTTATCAAGAGAACAACAAGATGTACCTGACTACCGCAGACGAAGAAGAAGCAAGTATAGACGAAGAAGAAGCAAGTATACCACCTTCCACCGGATCCGAGTATATTTTACGATAGAATTAAAAATAATTAAAATTTAAAACTACTCATTAAGATTAATGACAATACTACACTTTAACATTCAATAACTTTAGTCTTAATATATCGCCGATTACAATTACATCAAACGACATAAAAATAATATTAAACCTGTATATCGACTTTTTTACGGCTAAAATGTCTATATCCGTACATGAAGGATTAAAAAATATAACAGCTAATGAGGATCGCGAAGGCATAATTGTGACAGCCAGTTCATTGTTTAAAACTTTTTCAATTTCGCGCAAGCTTTGTACACAAACATCGTTACCATCCACTTCTAAGTATAATATAAAATTGATTCTAGCGTTTCGGATTGTATTCGAATAAGAATATTAAAAATATAAATATGTATATTTTGATTATTTCTCTTGGGGGTAGACTTTCAAAAACTCTGAAAGGGATATTTATGTAATTCTAACCAGAAGCTTGTGTATAAAATTACTCGCTTCTAACTTTGAAAATGACTGATTTGCGTTCAACCTTTCATCCCTTATTTCACCCCTTTAAGGGGGAATTTCCGAAAATCCTTTCTTGTTGCGTAGTGTTTTATCATAAAATGCATTAACTGTCAACATTTCAAGTTTCTAACTACAGTGGTTTAGGCTCTGCGTTGATGAGTCAGTCAGGACAGGTCACTATATGTATACATAGATTTTTTTTTTGTTTATAGTATAGGTAGGCAGACGAGCATATGGGCCACCTGATGGTAAGTGGTCACTAACGCCGATAGACATTCGCATTGTAAGAAATGTTACCCATCGCTTACATCACCAATGCGCCACTAACCTTGGGAACTAAGATGTTATGTCCCTTGTGCCTGTAATTACACTGGCTCACTCACCCTTCAAACCGAAACACAACAATACCAAGTACTGCTGTTTTGCGGTAGAATATCTGATGGGTGGGTGGTACCTACCCAGACGAGCTTGCACAAAGCCCTACCACCATACCTACTTTTAATGTATAAAACATACGCTGTTTCCTTCAATTTAGAGGGCATATATTGTCTATATGTAGTTCACTTGTCAATCGTTACATATTCTACCCAAACAATGCTTAGTATTGTTGTGTTCTGGTTTGAAGTGTGAGTAAACCAGTGTAGTGTCCCCATAACATCTTAGTTCTCAAGGTTGGTGGGGCATTGACGATGTATGGATATTAATTTTTCATTCAGTCACAATATCTACTGTAGATTTTTACATCAGGTCTATTGTCTAGTCTACCTACCTTTTTTTAACGAAAATAATTTCTGTACAGTTAGTAATACCAGAAAGACGTTGTTCTGCCTGTGTATATGTATATACTGATTTTCATGGCCATGGATTTCAGTTGAAAGGTTCAGAAGTTGAGGTGCTGCAGTGTTTTCTTGCGACGAGAACAATAAATAGGACAAAAAGCCTTCTCCATGTAAAAATACATAATATATGCCACCTTTGAACATTCAAACGGTCTTTCATTCAGACTTTAAGTCTGTTAAACTCAATCAGATTGACCGACATCCATTATTTAAAATAATCTTACACAGCTTTTTCTTTATAAAAAAAATCTTTCGCCGGGTCTTCTTAGGTATGAAGTGTTTATTTCCGAACCAGTGGTAGATTTAAGACAATCAATAAGTAAGTGTACGCAATACGCTTCTATATTGAATAAAGATTTTTGACTTTTTTTTTTAACCCGTTATTGTCCACTGCTGGACATAGGCCTTTCCAATAGCATGCCACGAAGCTCAATCTCCAGTTCTCAATATTTTTGTACCACAAATATTAATGTATAGACTAATATAAATCTTTATAAAGATAAAAGTTCTAAATTCAAAATTTATACCTAGATTTCAAAGCCAATACGTAACAGTAGAAATAAAGTTATAATAATGTTAAGTAAAGGTTCGTTAATGTTATTATTATTAAAACCAACTAAAGACGGAAAAGTAATTTAATTTTCTCACTGTAAGAACGGACCGAGTGACATCGTTTCGTCTGAAAAAAAAACCGGTCAAGGGCCAAAACCCTCAAACCGAGGTATTCGCGCCAATTAACGGACATTCCGTGCCATCTATTTATTTCAACTCCTCTTTTATGAACAACTTGTTGTGTAACTTGAACTGAAAAGTATGTAGTTTTCGAATGTTAATGACGCTAAAAGTTTTATTAAATATCTACTAAGTAATATATTGCTTATAACTGACACCTTATTTATATATTTCCATATACATAATTAGTTAAAATAAAAAACAAAGTAGCAGCTAATGCTCGACTTCGTAACTCGATGGTAATCAGAATTCCTCGACGGAATAACTTTTATGCTGGTTTTGGAACCTGTGACCTCTACATGCAGCCTTCTAAACTAGCGAAGACTTATTGTTGTCTATTACTATTGTTGTATATTATAATTGACAAGGTTGAGATATTAAAAAAAAAACCGCTGTTTCGTTAGCCGGTTCTTCTCAGATCTTAGGTGCTTATTTCCGAACCGGTGATATATGACAATGAATAAGTAAGTGTAACGTGTATATTGAATTAAGATTTTTGGCTTTGACTTTGAGTCACTAACGAAGCAGTTACACACCATAAGTCACATGTATACATACATACTACATACATCAACAAACTCCAAGTCTTCTCCATGAGGGAGAATTTCTTGTAGTTACATTTACTAGCTATTAATGCCTTTATTATGTTAATGAATAGCATCTTTAATGAATCCCAAAATAGTAAACTAATTAGAGCGCTTCTTCACCGACTTAGTTGTTCAGTTTTCAGAAAACAGACCTAAGAGTAGAGATGTAACATAAATACTACACACTCTGAAGTGGTATCAGGAATTAGGGAATACAGAATACATGTATTTATTGGTTTTAATGAAGAGAACATAACCAAAAAAACCTGTGTTTTCCTGGTACCTTTACCAGATATTCTGCCGCTAAGCAGCAATACTTAGTATTGTTGCGTTCCGGTTTGAAGGATGAGTGAGCCAGTGTAACTACATTAAGGGACATAACATCTCAATCAGTTGGTGGCACATTGGCGAATGGGTATTATTTCTTACCTCGCCAATTTTTATGGGCAGTGGTGACCACTTACCATCAGGTGGCCCATTTGATCGTCCACCTGACTATAACATAAAAAAAATTGTATATGTAAATCTGGTGATATTTTTTTTTCTTATATAAAAATGAAAAGACAATATTTTTAAGGCCCTTTCTTATGAAGGACTAAGGCTGAAGTTATCATAGTATCGAATAAAGAATGAAACATTAGGTTGTGCCTCATGTTTAAATCTACTGAATTCTATCAATGAACACATATTTTCCTGAGTTACTGGTTGACTGGTTGATATAACTGTTGGTATTTTCAGTTTCACCGTTCCAGTACTAAAAAGTAATGCAAAATCCTGATAGTAGCAGCCAGAATATTCACCTATTTATGGTTTTTTCATTTATTATTATTATTGAATATATATATATATGTGAATATACATTTCGAATTTGTGGTTGTGTATAATTTAGAGGGAATTTATTGAATAATAAAAAAACTCCAAAATCAATTTTGAACTGACTAATTTTTAAGATTTTGCTATTTCAAACGTATTCCCTGCTCCGAGGTTACAGCTACTGTTTTCTGTATTGTATAAATTTATCAAGAGAACAACAAGATGTACACAAATTCGTACCAAGTTTTCTGAACAATGAAATCAAAACTTTAAGCACTTAATATTATTAAATGCTGTTTCAATGAAATCTTTTCTATGGATATGAAAAGTTGCAGTAAGAATAAAAGTTGCATATTTTATTTACTAATTTAAATTCAACTTCTGGTTAACTTCTGGTAAGTCTTCGTCTATAGATATTGACACTATGAAGTATATCTTTTTTTTATGAAGCTTACGATCGCGCGGTTCATAATAAACGTAAGGTTTATTATATATTTTAATGCCATCCTCATAGCTTATTGGCACATGTACTAATGAGCCAAGTAGTAATTGAAGATGACGACGATGATGATGTTAGATATGATATCAACGATTTCGATGACTGCGGTCCTTCCAACGTAAAGTAATTTATATTGTGTATAAATTATAGTGCTCGAGTGTGTACGCACACACACTCACACACACACACTAATGAACTCTCTATTCCCTCATTATTATAATCCAAAGGGATGGCAAATCTGAAAGCGTTCAGGCAAAAGACCAATAGATTCACGTGCTTTCCGAGGCACGTTAAGCACTAACAACTCCGATTTGCTATTGAGAATTACTCAACTGAAAAACTCAATAACTTTTTCATCAGCCTGACGTAGAATTCAAGCCAGGATAATAAATAATGAGCAGCTCATCTATGTACTTATGTACCTAAATACCTGTATAGCTTAACATAAGGATAACCTCAATAATCAATCCTGTAAGAGAAATTCTAAAATTTTATTAGTTAAAGTAAATCACGTATGTTTATATTTTATTACAGATGTGGAATACGAATTCACTATTTAAATACATTACATAGTTAACCGAGTTAATCACATTAATTCCATTAATCCCATTAAGCGAGTAATCTCAACGTAATTCGTTAACGTTTCCAATTAATATTTTCCACTCTCGTTGCTCCGATAATAGATTCAGTGGTATTTAGGTTTGTACCTCTATTTCATGCTAAACTACAATCCGTGTAATATGAATTATCAAGCATTTCTGCCATCATCCCTTTTGTCTGTCCAAACAATTAAAAAAATATTAGAATACAATTTACAAATTAACATATATCTGATTGATTGTATGTCTGTATGAAGAATAAAAGGCAAACACCTCTTGTGATTAATTGGAAGTATCTATAGTTTTGAGTATATAGTTATGTTGGCTGTAGAAAAAAGTTATAAGAGCAATTGGGGCACCAAATAGTAATTGGTCACGACCCCCTATAAATATTGGCGCACTGTGAAAATTCTTAATAATTCCAAACATCACCAATGCGCCACTAAATTTGGGAACTAAAATGTTATGTGTCTGTAATTATACTGGTTCGCCCTTCACAATAATACTAATTATGCTAATTAGTCTTGCTCTAAGTCCTACCACTAACCCCTGCCAAGTAAATACAATATAATAATACACTACAAATGAAATAAATGAAAAAAAAACATTAAAACGATTCAAACCATTCTTAAACTATACAATTAATTATAATAATGGTCATTTTGTGTTTGTGAATGTCTGTTCAACACTCACAAACACACATGAATAAAACCTTCACACGAATACTATTGAATTTCTATAGATCTAATAAAAGCAAGACAGGATTGGCCACCTAAACCTTTACCATTCGAAATATAAATCAAATGACTATAAATCATTCCGAAAATCTTATATTCATCTCGAAAACAGCTCGTAAAACTTCCCTCCAGTCATAAAACGCCTATTTTATCAGCTAATATGACATATGAAACTCTAAAAATTCTTACAATGGGTACTTTTTCACGATTCTCTCGGAGAATTTTCACGTGTTCCCAGTTTTGTGCTGTCATTGGATTTTCTCTGGACGAACAATCTTTATATACCTTATTTATTTCGAATGTCAATTTGTCATTGTTTTGATATTTTATAAGGTTTACGGAAATATACGGTCTCAACCGAAAACTTTAATCTTAGAGAGGATTGCGGGCTTAAAGTCTTAATTTGTGTTAATACGCGTCATGATCGGAGGGACGCATCTCTCACGAGACACATCCTGAAGAAATTTGTTTGAGTATGATGAAATTTCGCTGATCAAATCTACCTGTACACTTAAAGGGCGGTGAAAGAAACTTTGGACTTATTTACTTTTCATTTAATTATTCATAGCTCGAACTTTTTTTCTATTACCAACATCTCCAAGTTTTATTATTTATTAATTTAAGAGTCACTGCTATGTTTTATTTAACAAGATTCATCGGACTTTATTCATCAGTCATCGCCTTTGCTTAAGCAAACATTAATTAGATACTAAATCATTATTTAGATACTGGCAGTACAACATGTTTCAACAATTCCTTCTTTTAAAATAATGTACTTACCGTCAGGTGGCCCATATTCTCTTCCGCCTACCTATTCAATAAAAACGAATAATATTAAGATTTAAGCTTAACAAAATAACAGACAAAATAATCGAACTAGCGACTTTTACATTATTTAATAGATTTGTACAATACCCTTTATACCATTGAAGAAATAAAACGGGATTAACTTGAAACAATGAAGTCGAAAAATCTAAAAGCATACGACCACTAAAGACCGTTTCTGTTAAAAGCTGTAAAGTAATTAAAGATATCTTCAAGTAAGGATCTTGACTTCTCACGGTATCGTCCGGTCTAGACCGGCGATTCATTTAAAATATATCTAATACTGGATAATTAACCTTTGTTAAATCTTAGTTTTAAAACGAGTGCTTTGTCTGGCGAGATTTATATTTTTCTATCAATTATTTCGAGTAGATTTTCTTTAATCTTATTCGATACACTGGTTTTATTTTTCAATTTTTATTAAATGCCTATACAGATAATACAGAAAGAGACTATATTCAAAGAGTATATATAGAAAATTGAACATTATGGTAAATAGTAATATTAAAATATGATATCGATTTTTTTTCTAATGAATTAAATTCTACATTACTTCGCAAATTTTAAACCTCAGATGGTTATAAAATGGAATACAGTCATTTTTTTTAATTCAGCGTAGCCTTATCTTATAATATTTTTTTTTATAAATTTCATCATTACCTTCATAAACAAGAGAAAAACTACAGCCAATATTTGCCTGCTTAAATTTAGAACTTAAAACTAATATTATCAATTACGTTAAAGAATAATTATTTATCAAATAATTGAGGCTCGTACATGCTCGATGCTATGCACTTAGCGCATTTTTTAAGATATCCGTGAGTTTAGATATTTTACTGAGCCGGAACTACTAATATGAATATGTTAATTGTAGATATTATTTTATTTTATATATTTTTTTATTTCTGTTTATTCATTATTTATATGCTTGCTGTGGTCTCCTTTAATTGAAAGAGCACACATATTTTAAAATATTATTCCACGATGTAATGTACTCGCAAGTACATGTATGTATGCTTTGTTGGAGATCCTTAATAAATAAATAAATAACAGGTTCTTCTGTAGAGACCTCAGAGATTCTTAACCGTGAGAGCGTTACGAGGCGTAGTGATCAGTTGTGACGATACTCGCGAGCGATTCCAGCGCACAATACGTGCCGGCGAGCCACGTACCCTTTATGTGGTGAAAATGCGTAAATGAGTTTTTCCAGCAAGATAAAAAGAGCTCTTATAACAAGTTAACTGAGTGTAAGATTTTTAATTATGCTTGAAGGTTAAAAAAACATCCTGATTTGCATAAAATGTTTTTACAGAAGAAATGCTGAGTCATAATATATGCCAATTGTAAGTGGTACAGCTTAGAATACCAACTAAAGTTCCATGACTTTTTTCAAGTAGAATTTATTTAAACATTGAAATATATTTTTTTCGGTATTTATAAAGTATCAAGATTTGAATTTCGTTTATTTCTTAGAATTTATTCCCGTTTTTTCTTTCTCTGTATTAATCAAGCTAAAAAGTTTGCGCATAAGTCAACCTCCTTTAATACATGATCATATACAATATTATATATTCTGTGCGTGTAGAATGTTTTGTAATAGTTTTTTTTTTAAAGTGGCGAGATATCAAAATCCTATTCACATTATTATATATGACGAAGTGATGAACCTCCGTAATGTTTTTAAAAAGAGTGACGTCAGCATTGCTGACGTCACAATTGTTAACTTCTTCACGACTACTCATGTTACTTCGTTGAAACAAGAAAAACACAAGTACTTGTTGAGCTTCGTATATTTCAAGTGCAACGTAACAACGTTCCAGAGAGGTCCGTACTGTTCGACGACTCGAGCGATAATGCCTCGTGTCGACAGTGCGGCCGTATTTATATGGTTGCGCCGATACGGCCATACTGACAGGCGGTGCGTGCTCTGCACCAGCCTCGATGATTTTCGTAAATAGTTGTAGATTCTCGTCGGTTCTTGTTGACTCTCGTCGGTTCTTGTTGACTCTCGTCGGTTCTTGTTGACTCTCGTCGGTTCTTGTTGACTCTCGTCGGTTCTTGTTGACTCTCGTAGAGTTCTGATGCTCCACCGTAGTCACAATCACTACCCGCGGTCTCAGCAGCGTCCCGTGTGGAAGTGAACGGTTTATTCTTCCAACGATGTTAATCGATATCTGGAACGTGAGTCACGGTCATGCGACCGTCATTAGGCAAGTTTCTTAGCTATTACTACGCAAGATCACTGTTAATTAATAATACAAAGCAGGGTAGGTAAATAAATTATCGCAACGTAGGTAAAACCTAAATTGTTAAGTTACTAAGAAACTTATTAGTACGAAACATAGTAAGACACAATGTCTATCGCTCTTAAATAAATTGGAACGTACTCACCAGATCTCATTCATACGTTACCACAATTTTTCACTTACTAAATAATAATACTTTCGTAGGGTAGTAAAGTCCTATTTCAGGAAACTGAGCATACGAGAACACATGAGGTTCCGATCTTGATATAGCGATTTCCTCAGCAGTCAGGTTTTTTTTTTTTTTATTTCGCTACGAATGACGTCATCAACCGACTTGCATATGCAGCCATACATTTGCCTTCCTTTGGCCGACCGTTGTTGATATTTATAAGAGCAGAATGTGATACTTGTGACAGCCACGAAGAAGCACTGCTTTTCAAGAACTTGCTGAGCGCAATGATCAATGCACCTCTTTCCAGCGCTTGTTCATATTCCGTTGTTGGAGTTTAAACATCATCTGCCAATGACTTTCATGGGTAGTTGGTGGTTGCGACGCTATACGCATTTCATGAACTTAACCTAAATAAATGATATTGCGCCGATACGGCCGTTCTGACCGGCGGTGCGCGCCCTGCACCAGCCGCGTGTATGATTTTTGAAGTTGATCTGAAACTTAAGATTGGTGTTTGTATACACGATAAAATTTTATTGTTTGTGATTAATTTTGTGTAGTTTAATTTGCGACGTACACTGTGGTACTATGTTATTGCGTACTCTATGGTACTATGTTATTTCGTACTCTGTGGTACATACTATGTTGTTGCGTACTCTGTGGTACTATGTTGTAGCGTACTCTGTGGTACTATGTTGTAGCGTACTCTGTGGTACTATGTTGTAGCGTACTCTGTGGTACTATGTTGTAGCGTACTCTGTGGTACTATGTTGTAGCGTACTCTGTGGTACTATGTTGTAGCGTACTCTGTGGTACTATGTTGTAGCGTACTCTGTGGTACTATGTTGTAGCGTACTCTGTGGTACTATGTTGTAGCGTACTCTGTGGTACTATGTTGTAGCGTACTCTGTGGTACTATGTTGTAGCGTACTCTGTGGTACTTTGACAATGTATGTGTAATTGTTGTGGTAACATACTAATCGAAATAAAAAAAAAGGAAAACATACCCTTTTGTTTTAATCATCTGACTCATGAGTTTGTTGTTCAACAATATTGCCTCGCGAAGTAGATGGTATAGGCTCGTTGGCTGATGCTGGAGAGTTGTCTTCTTCCGCCGATACGGTTATCTGGTCTCCAGGTTGAGGTGGAGTTTTCACGACTACTCATGTTACTTCGTTGAAACAAGAAAAACACAAGTACTTGTTGAGCTTCGTATATTTCAAGTGCAACGTAACAACGTTCCAGAGAGGTCCGTACTGTTCGACGACTCGAGCGATAATGCCTCGTGTCGACAGTGCGGCCGTATTTATATGGTTGCGCCGATATATATATTTCTGATTTCTCTTTAAAATAAGGTTTCTTCACTAAAAATCCATTTAGAAGACTGCGAAATAAATCGTTGACATAAAAATAAATTCACAAATGATCGTCTTTCTACTATATTTAAGCCTCTCACTATTAAAATACCCACGTGTTATAATCGCCAAGCCATTCCATTTCAGAAAATATTATTATTGAACACAAAAGGGACCTCTCTTCTTATCAATACGTCTAGATCAAAGGAAACACGCATAACTTAGGGCGAAGTTAAATTAAAACGTTTATCTCATGGCAGTGCACTTGTCGAAGTTCGTCTGACATCTGGAGTCTTTGTGTAACCAGATTAATTGCCGAATTGCGGGATGATGCGGGTTTTATCCGGTTCAAACTGGTTATTATGGTCTAAGAAGATGGCCTCTTCTGTATTTGCTTAGTTTGCTGTGCCTATAATAAAGTGTAAGCACTGTTTTTTTTTAAATATAAAATTAGCCGCAGTTGATAAAGGTATTTAGTGTAATTCTACTTTTAATTAATCTGGGAAGTGATTGTAAATTGTTATGCTTGACTGCCTCGTTGGTCTAGTGGCTTGATGTAAGGCCCGAGTCCTGAGTCCTGGGTTCAATTTCCAGGTCAGGACAATAAAAAAGTCAGTGGGTTTTTCCATCAGAAAATTCTCAGTAGCAGCCGGGAGACTGGGAGTTGGAAGTGTGTACACTCCCGTGCCTCGGAAAGCACGTAAAGCCGTCGGTCCTGCGCCTGAACACTTTCCGGTCGTGTCGGATTGACGTCCGATTATGAGAGTTAGGGAATAGAGTGCACCTATGTTTGCGCACACACTTGTGCACTATAATAGCCCCTTCGTAGTTAGCTTATCTCTCTTGAGATTGGCCGCCGTGATTCAAATCAGTCTGGAGGACATTATTATTATAATTAGTTATGCTTATGATATTTTTTTTACTTTTATTTGAATTTATTTGCATTCCTTCTATGCATCGATTGGTCATCAACAAAAACTAACAAACATTAAAATCACTTTATGTGAAAAAAATAGAAACGTTGCATCTCAATACTTATGTTTTTTATCTTTATCAATGACCTTGAATCTACATATATGTAGATTCAAGGTCGTATCCTTTAGATATACATATAAGCATCTTGATATTGATAACGCTTGCTTACTACAGTTTTATTCTTAGGAAATATTAACATTTTATCCAAGAGAACTGACTAGTAAAATATTTTTATATTAAAGGAAGATCTTTAATATCAACTAAAATATCGAAATCAGAATAAGTCCGCAGGCGTTGCGATATAAACTTGGCTCTTATCTGTTGAAGTTCACCTTTGAGGCGTCTTGCGTTTATCGGAGCCGAGTTGAAGAGTTGGCGGACAATACTTTGAAAACTCATTTTTTTTTAAATGAAATCTCGCCGGGTGGTTTCGATTTATTCGCTTTTGTAAGTTATATTTTAGCTTTAAAGGTATATATGCCTATTGGTTACCAATAAAAACACTTACTTGTTAGGCTTAAAGAATATTTACTCCCATAAAGACTAACGTCACTCACATGAGAACAATGTTAAACTTGAAATTAATTATTACATTCCTCGTTCATTGTTACATCTGTCGACACTTTATCAATTCATACTCATTCAACACATTGTTACTTGCTTAGAAGTGAATGATCTTTTGTAAGATAGTCGGCTAGTCGTGTCTTAAATGTGGTAAGTGAGGTTACATTTCTTATATTTGAGGGTATTTTGTTAAAAAGTTGCACTTCTTCAAATGTGATCTTTATTTTGCCGTATATATCAGCTTACCACTGTCCACTGCTGGACGAAAGCCTCCCCCATAGAACGCCAATCATCCCGATCTTGGGCAGCCCACATCCATTCCGTATCTGCCACCTTTTTCAAATCGTCGGTCCACCTTGCCGCAGGGCGTCCTACACTACGTTTGCCGAAGCGTGGTCTCCACTCTAACACGTGTCGACTCCATCGGCCATCGATGCGTCTGGAGACATGACCAGCCCACTTACACTTCAGTGTGCTAATTCTACGCGCGATGTTGGTGACTTTAGTTCTCTGACGAATGTCCTCATTTCAGATTCTATCTGCCAGAGAAACCCCAAGCATCGCACGTTCCATTGCTCGCTGAGCGACCTTGAACTTGTGGACCAGTCCTACAGTCCACGTTTAATTCGTTCTTATCTTTGGTAGGACAATGAGACTCGCTCGACGCGTGCTGCGTTTAGACTTTTGTTTTATTTTAGTAAAAGTAGGTTTTTATAAAGATGCAAATATTGTAAATATATAACTGTCGAATATTCCTTGTTTTGGTTTCGTTACATGTTACTCTACATATTAATACTATGTGCTTTGTGTTTCTGTGTATGTATATTTTCTTTTTTATATTTATAGGTAGGCGGACGAGCATATGGGCCACCTGATGGTAAATGGTCACCAACGCCCATAGACATTGGCATTGTAAGAAATGTTAACCATAGCTTATATAGCCGATGCGCTACCAACCTTGGGAACCCAGACGAGCTTGCTCAAAGACCTACCACCGGTTTTAAGTCAGTGTAATAAAAAAAAAATTATTTGATGATTTTTTGAGTTGTCTTTATAATTATGTCCGTTTTTTTAATTTCAATATCCACAAAAAATAATTGATAATAAAAATTCAATCTACAGGGGATTCTCTAGGGCTTCTAGTAGAGATCTCTTATAAGGGATAATTTATCCTTCCGTAACAGCCTGTGAATTTCCCACTGCTGGGCTAAAGGCCTCCTCTCCCTTTTTGAGGAGAAGCCGAGATGGCCCAGTGGTAAGAACGCGTGAATCTTAACCGATGTCCATTGTTTCAAACCCGGGCAAGCACCACTGAATCTTCATGTGCTTAATTTGGGATAATAATTCATTCTCGTGCTTTACGGTGAAGGAAAACATCGTGAGGAAACCTGCATGTGTCTAATTTCACTGAAATTCTGCCACATGTGTATTCCACCAACCAGCACTGGAGCAGCGTGTTGGAATAAGCTCCAAACCTTCTCCTCAATTTATCCTTTGTAAAGTTTATTTTCATTGGATGTTTTAAAATTGTATATTTTTAATAGTGTCTTTGTTCCGTTTGCAGTTGAAACGCTGGGACCTCATTGCAGTTGAAAACTTGGACACTATTGGAGAAATAGTGTAAAAACTTTCGTTAAAAATATAACACCTCGTGTTATTTTCTCTGCTGGTAACAGGAGGGCTGGTTTATTTTTCGCCCAGAGGATCGGAATTGCGATTCATAGGGCATTCTTACCACCTTTCGACGCGATCATAATTGTACAGCAGCTATTTTCAATTGTTATTTTTGTTTATATTTAAGGCTTTAATACATAAATATACTTGTATAATAAAATAATAAATGGTAGTAATTTTAATTACATATAATATAGTTTACTTTGTTACATTAGATAGGTCCCGAGAGGCATAATTAAAAACACGAATTTTAATATTAGTGTCTGACTTCGCGCAAACAATAAAATGCCTATATTATATATATAGTATAGTATATATCTTAATAAATTATATACTACAACTAGAAACATTTAATGTGCACCCATTTGAAAGCAAACACTGCATGCTTTGTGGTCTTGCGCCGATCGCTCACGCTCGATCACGATCACTCGATCGATCACACTCATGTGTGAGAGTGGGGAAGTAGGTACCTTATGTCCCTTCCTGTACCCCCTAATAACGTGTATACAATTTTATATAACTGCCTCGTTGGTCTAGTGGCTTGATATAAGGCCGCAGACCCGGAGGTCCTGGGTTCAATTCCCAGGGTGTCGGATTGCCGTCCCATCGGATTATGAGAGTTAGGGAATAGACAGTGCACCAGTGTTTGCGCACACACTTGTGCACTATAATATCTCCTGCGTAGTTGGCTAATCTCTCTTGAGATTGGCCGCCGTGGCCGAAATCGGTCTGGAGGACATTATTACAATTTTATATCAATCTATTAAGTAGCTTAAACGTGAAAGTGTAACAAACAAAGAAACTCGCTTTCACATTTATAATATTAGTAAGGATTAGCTAACTAGCTCGTCAGAACATAGTCATCAGTTTTAAATCATCCTTTAAGTAACAGATTAACTCCGTTAGTTTTTAAATCACTCCAAAACTATAAGAGAACATTTTTAAATTAAATTTTGTGCTCGAAGTGTGACGAGAAATGCCTGTTCCAGCTACGAGATATTTATCCGGCAAAGGAATTTACAAACAGTAATATACATTCCGCGTATACTATAACCGTAACAGCCTGTGAATGTCCCACTGCTGGGCTATAGGCCTCCTCTCCCTTTTTTGATGAGAAGGTTTGGAGCTTATTCCACCACGCTGCTCCAGTGCGGGTTGGTGGATTACACATGTGGCAGAATTTCAGTGAAATTAGACACATGCAGGTTTCCTCACGATGTTTTCCTTCACCGTAAAGCACGAGATGAATTATTATCCCAAATTAAGCACATGAAAATTCAGTGGTGCTTGCCCGGGTTTGAATCTACGGTCATCGGTTAAGATTCACGCGTTCTTACCACTGGGCCATCTCGGCTTCGCGTATACTATAAATAAACTAAAACAGTAAAAAGAACAAACTGATATTTTTCTTTATTTATTTTAACTTTTCATTCTTACAGATCCAAATATGAAATAGGAAGATATATAAGATAGATGAACGGCATTCGTAATTAATAAAACAGCAGTGAGGTTGCCATCTAGTTGAGTGAATTTGTTCCAAGTTAATTTCTCGTCGCCTTGCGCTCGCTTTCCGATCTTGGATCTACGAAAGATTGGCCATTTAAAATTATGAGTTATAAAAGAAACTTTTATCAAAAGATGTTACTTTTGATGATTGTAAATCCTTAATTGCTCTACTGTTTGGCAAAGAATTGTTAACTGGAAAGAATTAAAGTTTATTCCACGGTAGGCTGATACGTTGACTGACACTGTCTGTCTGTATGTGAGCGCGAACTCAAAAACTACCGAATGGACTTTCATACATTGATTCACATTTCACCAAGAACGCAGTGATTCATGAGTAAGGTATAATGTATCACTCATTAGAGTTTTGTGAAATATTAATCGTCACCAATACTTCATCAACCTTGGGAACTAAGACTTTATTTTCATTGTGCCTGTAGTTACACTGGCTCACCCTTCAAACAGGAACGCAACAATACCATTAATATCTCTGAAGAGTGGTTGCTACCTACCCAGACGGGCTTGCACAAAGCCTACCTAGTAAAAATCTCTCTCTTTGAAAAAATAATTACAAATAATTCGAGATAGCTTATCCAAACACTTTCAACAGTTAATAGTAAACAAACTCACTCAAGTGGTAATTACAAGTTGGCGACACTCAGTTATTTTGTTTCGAACGTACGTATTTTCAACACTATAGTTTGAGATGGAAATATATATAAAATTGGGACATTTTTTTATTGAAACATTCAATATATTCAATTTTATAACGTTTCATGATTAAAAAAATATTTTTGTTTTTACTATAAAATTTCTGGATGCTTCTACAAAGGTTCTTTTGTTTACAATAAATACAATAAAAGTAGTGAAATTCAGTTTCGATTGTGCTCTTTTTTATGTTATAAGTAGGCTGACGCGCAAATGGCTCACCTGATGGTAAATGGTAAATCATTAACATTAGCGATGTAAGAAATAAAAACAATACCTTACATCGCCCATGCGCCAGCAACGTTTAGAACTAAGAAGTTATGTCACTTGTGCCTGTAATAACACTGGCTGATTCTGCCTTCAAACCGGAACGCAACAGTACTAAGTATTGCTGTCCAGCGGTAGAATATCTGATAAGCGAATGGTTTTTATTTTTTTGGAACAAAGAATACATGTTTTTGGCAGACTTATACAAAATGTTACATAATTAGAATATTTGTATTAAAGCCTATTAACGATTAATAGTCGAATGTATCACACCGATTAATGTATATAGTGTTGAATTTATTACTTAGTAACTTTGAAATGCTTATTAAAATAAACATACAACAACAGTTTTCACTGGTGGTAGGGCTTTGTGCAAGCTCGTCTGGGTAGGTACCACCCACTCATCAGATATTCTACCGCAAAACAGCAGTACTTGGTATTGTTGTGTTCCGGTTTGAAGGTTGAATGAGCCAGTGTAATTACAGGCACAAGGGACATAACATCTTAGGTCCCAAGGTTGGTGGCGCATTGGCTGTGTAAGCGATGAATAACATTTCTTACAATGCCAATATATAAGGTTGCGTAAGCGTTGGTGACCACTTACCATCAGGTAGCCCATACGCTCGAAGGTGGACCTTCCAATTCTAAAAAAAAAAACAAGAATAAGAGAAAGATAGAAGATGACCTAGTCGTAGTATAAAGAATCTTAGTTAAATTAACAAAAAATTGGTTTACAGTCTTACTTTTATTTTTATTTGAGTTGACATTTAGAATTTGCCGATTCCATTAATAATTCTATCCTTTATCCAACCCATATCGTATCATAAGACCTCATTGACTTCGAAAGCCTCGCATTCGCTTGAATACAATAGAATAACATATTATGTCGTTTGTAAGTGAATAACCATGAATTGGTATTATTAAAACCCTGCTAAATTATATAAACTATTCTTAAAGGGTACATAATATGCATATATGACGAAGCATACTAAAAGTGCACCAGTTTAAACTAGTATTGTTAATATGTCAGTTTTAAGGAAACGGTACTGCATTGACTATTACTCAAAACGATATCGCTGACTTTCTCGAGGTTAGTTTAACAATATAATTGATGACAATATAGTTATTAACAACTTTTCATATCGTTCTGACATAGTAATTTATTTTATGGTGGGAGTTAAAGATCACTCCACACACGTTAGACAAAGTCGCACGTCTGTAAGTAAAATATGTCTTTCCACGACGATGTATCCATTTTCTTATTTGCGGTATATTTGCATTACCTTCAGCGAGCTGATACAATGACGTGCCTTACCCTACCCCTCCTTGCCAACCCTTCCTTTTTTAACAGTTTTTAATATCTCACAGAAATAAAAACGACACACTTTTTATACTGTACCCGTAAGTTCAAGATATCAAAAATTTGCATATGTCCTTCCTTGGTGTTTAGTGGTTGCCATTAAAACGAAACTGATAGTTACTTTCATATTTATAATATTAGTATAGGCATTCAATTTCTCTCTCTCTCTTTACTTTTCCAATAAGTGGATTTAATGAGCCACATTACAACATACATACGAACAAATAAACGAAGCTCCCATCAATGTTCTGGATACCTTTCAAAGATTCGTACTAAATAAGTAGGACAAAGATTAAACCACATTCATACGCATACCGTTGAGTTATTAAGGTACTCAGGATACTCTTAACATGAACCCAAAAAAAATACAAAACCTACCTATGAATTATATAATAATATCTATAAAGTGTTATTATATATTAAGGAAGGCGAAACTCGTTTTGTTGTGTGCGGATTCCTTATAAGATGGCCGAGTAAGATAAAGGGGCGTTGGATTTTAAATAGTTGAAGATAAAGTAGGCTGGATTTATTGAAGTCTAGCTCCATATGGTCTTAAGTAACTTTTATTTCAGTTGACAATCATACATTTTACATGTGTGTTGCTATGACTTGATTCTAATAAAATCGTTACTTGGTTTTAGACAATACAAGCCAAGAAACTTTTTTTGTTCTTTTTTTCTCTTTTAAGGCATGAGAAACTGTCTCGCGTCTAATTGCTTATGTATTTTTTTATTTATAAATTTGGCTGAGAGCACGAGAATAAAAAAAAAACCTTTAAAAAAAAGTTATTTTACGCTTTCCTAGGCTTTAACCCACAAGCATAATTTAAGATTCAATTGTTTTAACCACTGAGCCATCTCAGAACATTTCAATGCTAAATGGTCATAAATCAAATCACCTTTAATCTTCCATTACTGAACTCTGGACCTGAAACTTTAGGGTAAAGTTTCGGACCAGCCAGCCAGTGCCAGCTCTACTCATTTCTTTGACGTTTCAAATTAAATTCGTATCCATCTTCAGATTATATAATTAGTCGTTAAAGATCTTGTCAGTGATTTAGTTAATTATGTCCTCAAATT
Organism: Nymphalis urticae; assembly: GCA_905147175.2. NCBI lineage: Eukaryota > Metazoa > Arthropoda > Insecta > Lepidoptera > Nymphalidae > Nymphalis > Nymphalis urticae. The sequence continues at coordinate 9,771,418 of LR990003.1, read as the reverse complement.
TTCTAAGCTTGGTTAAAAAATGATTCTTTTTTTTAAGTGTGACTTAAATTTTAGGAAACGTAAAGCCGATCAATGCGGGTCAATTTCTACACCAAAGATTAAGAAACAGTCAAAAAAATACAAAAATATATTCGATAGTTAGTAATTCAATATATGCTTAAGCTAATTGTGTGATCCTGTTTTGGTTATATTCACATGTCATATAATACTTAATATAATAAGATAAAATAAAAAAAATATTTAAATAAAGCACGACTAAGGAAAATACAAGCAAATGATACAGATATACAGATAAAATTATTTTTAAATTTATTATAATAATATATATTATAAAATATATATAATATAATAAGTATACCATATATATATATATATATATAATATAAGTATTCTTACTGGTAGTAATGCTTTGTGTAAGACCATCTGGGTGGGCGCCCAGCTTACGTACTGCCCAGTCTGCCCTAAGATCATGTGGTTACATTGAAGGTGTAAGAAATGGTTTTATGTTTTCCGTTTGCGAACGAAGATGAACAATTACCATTACATAACAAAATTGCTCACTTTTCTTTCCAAAAATGGCAAGAACAATACCAATGTGTGATAATGTCTTAAGCAAGTAATCCTCTTACCGAATGCTTTGAAATATTCCATCTCATTAGGAGATTGTGACGGACATGTTTACATGAATTAATGAAAGTGACAAGGGTCTGACGATCAGAAGGTTCACTTTTAATTATATAACTGTAAAAACCTTAACGATATGATGTTATTTTTGTGTTTTTGGTTTATTTGTAACGTCTAATTTTGGATATATACGGATTATTTGGAAGAATCACCACTTTCATTTGTTAATTATTCGATTAAATGAAATACGATATTTTCGTTTCTCACTCATATCGCTATAAAGCAATACTTATGTTATGTTCCAGTTTGAAAGTCGAATGAACTAGAAGAACCAGTGAAAATACCGGCATACATAACATCATAATTCCCAAGGTGCATTGACGATGTTACGAATGTTTAATATTTATCAAAGCGCCAATGTCTATGGCCGGTGGTGACCACGTACCATCAGGTGGACTTTTGCCCGCCTTCTTATTTAAAGAAATATATGTTTTATAAATTGTTTTGAGTAAGAATCGAAAGTTAAAATAAACACTTCAGCTTTATAATATTCATAAAGTCATCGATTTGAAATCAATTACGATGTCCACCTGACCGATTTCAGTCAACTGCGAAGGGTATATTATAGGGCACAAATGTGTGCGCGGCGTACACATGTGCACTCTCTATTCAATTTTTTTTTATGACGACAATTATCAGATAATGAATTAGTTACATAAAAAAAATATATAATATTTCTTTAACAAAATCCCAACAGCTACATCGAGAAGATTACGCGCTCCATCACGAAGATTGTGCTCAGTGTTTGCCGCAAACAAGTAACCGTCTATATTACTTCAATTTCTTCAAGTTCTTATCGTGGGATATTTGTGGACACACAGTGCTCGAGAAATATACCAAATATTTATAATACCAAGTATTTTAACACACTGTAAGCATTTCGTAATTTGTCCATTTATTGTGGTGAAACTTCGTCTTTGTACTTGGTTGGCTTTGGCATGCCCGTTTGGGTAAGTACCATACACTCGTCATATATTCTACCATCAAACTGCAATTCTCAGCATTATTGCGTTCCGCTTGAAATGGTGAGTAAGCCAGTGTAACTAAAGGCATAAGGATTATAACATATTAGTTAACAAGGTTGGTGGCATATTGAATGGTCAATATTTGTCGATGGCAATGTCTATGAGAATTGGTGACCACTTAGTCAGGTGGCCCATTTTCCCATCAAATGCTCTAATGGTAGCATGAGTAATATATAAAAAACAGTTATGGTCAATCACACATACATGTGGACTTCGAAACTTACTTTTGAATGACGAGAAAGCTTCGTAGACAATTTACCATAGTTAAGGGTTTTTTTCCAAAGGGATTCTCTCCTAAAACACCCGTATAATTTCGCGGAACTACCAACATTTATACCTCCTAATACTAAAATATATTAACTTTCGATATCCACGTATTATTGAACTGTAAATTCAATTCATTTCAATGAATCGATGTTAACGTCCATATCATTTATAATGTAATATTTACACAATACTAATAATTAAACGGTAATAGAATCATTGTGAGGGATTAGTTGTATTTAGAATTAATTATTTCAAAACCACATACGCGAAAGTGCTAATATTAAAATAGCGTGAAATTGTTTCTGTAAAATTGTTTATTTATATATTTTAATTGTATTTGTTTTTTTTTTACATATTCTAAATACACGGATCTTTATTACTCTATATAGAATAATTATGGACTTATCCTTTAAAATCATCATCATCATATTTTTCTCGTCCACTGCTGGGCATAGGTCTCTTCAATGGCACGTCACTAAGCTCGATCTTCAGCTCTCAATCTCCAACTGCTGCCAGCCACCTTGCGTACATCGTCACTCCACCTAGCTGGAGGGCATCCTACGCTACGTTTACCAAGGCGTGGTCTCCACTCCAGAACACGTCTACTCCTTCCTAATCCTTTAAGATATAAATATAATATAAAGGCAAGTCGAATTTGCACAAAATCCGTCAAATATAACGCTTTTTACATATTTTAATTTTGGAATAAATGTCTGTATTTACGGCTACGATATTAATATTAAATTTACTTGGTGATAGTGCCTTTTTGCAAGCCCGATGTAAGGAATGGTTAATTTTCATTAAAGTATGTCTAAGGGCAGTGGTAAGTAATACATACATACCCAGGCATACAAACAATTTAATTGTAATCTTTCTGCGTCAAAACATTCTCGTAAATATTATTTTTTAAATATTGTAAACCTTTAACATGTAATAATATAATAATAATATTCTGCGCCATTATTCACACACGGCCATCTGATCCCAAACTAAGCAAAGCTTGTACTATGAAAAACAGACAACTGATATACTACATATACTAATTTTATTTTGTAATTACATAATTATATAGATAATTACACCCAGACTCAAGACAAATAGACATGTTCATGCACACAAATGTCTGTCCTGGGTGAGAATCGAACCCACAACCTTCAGCGTGAAAGGCAAGTGTCTACCAACCACTCCAACCAGCCCGTCAACATGACGATTCATAAAATTTATTATGATATTTACTAACATTTTATATGTCTGTATGTCCACAACAGCAATCTGAGTAAAGGGATTGAACTACTGCCCGGCCCAGGGGAAGACGCATCAGGCGATTCGCCATCTGATTACTCGTAGGCAGAGTTAGCTTTGTTAGCAAATGACGGTCATACACAGCCCTCGAGATTATTTGGAGGCGTCATTTCATGTTTACTGTATTACTATTGTATGAATTTTTTACGTTAGACAAGAGATTGCTTATTTACTTATCATCATCTGTGGATTGCTTTATTTGAGTTGACGATGATAAATTCTCTTTACAAATTTACGTAATACGACAGCACAGATAGGTTATATTTTGAGCAATTTGTATTTCAGTTATTATCGAGACCCATAACTGGGCAAAGGCGTTTCGAGATTGTCCCAGTAAGCGACTTTAGTGTGGGTTGGTACTGCACAATGTCAATCGTTATTTGCACTATATTCACCTCCATAATCAAGTCCAATTACATAAAATGGCGTGGCTATCATAGGGCAAGGCGGTGCGTTGTACCAGGGCTACCTAAAGTACTGCCCCTATGTTGCCCACATATGAAATATTTCCATGTTACATTATATATATATATATATATATATATATATATATATATATATATATATACGTACGAACCTTTATCCTTTTGCAAGAAAAGTGTGTGTGAAAAGTTACAGTGTGTTAAAAAAAAAGTCATCTAAAATTTCGGTGATCTCTGTGCCAATCAATAAAACGCTGCACCGAAGCCTTATATTATATTATATTCTATAACAAAATAGCAGTACTTGATATTGTTGTGTTCCGGTTTGAAAGGTGAGTGAGCCAGTGTAATTACAGGCACAAGGGACATAACAACTTAGTTCCCAAGGTTGGTGGCGCATTGGCGATGTAAGCGATGGGTAACATTTCTTGCAGAGCCAATCTCTAAGAGCGTTTGGTGACCATTTACCATCAGGTGGCCCATATGCTCGTCCGCCTTCCTGATCTATAAAAAAAAGCCTTTGTCCGCGTAGCTTCGGTACTAGTCACATACAAATTAATCACGCAAAACTCAGTGGTGCTTGCTCGGATTTTGCACGCCAGATCTTTAAGATCCACATTCCCTCTGACTCATGATTATATCGTTCTGACCTGAGTGTTTTTACACAATTATCACACTTACCAGCAGAACAGTGATGCATAATTCTGACTGAAAAGTACGGAGTTTACAAGATTACTGTGACCCAACGAAAACTCGCTCAACTTGAAGCTTGAAGAGCGGGCGGTCGCAAGTTCGCAGTAATTACTCAGTAAGTTAACTACGCGAGACGGCTATCAATCTGGAAGTTGGCGTACGTTAAATTGTACTAGAATTTAGTTTAATCGATGCTCGTTATAACGACACCTCTTGTTTACGGAAAATGTATTATTTAATATGTGACCTTGAACCTTTTTAAGTAAGCAAATGGGAGGTTCGTCGAGTCCAATGTTAGATAAGATCTTGTTGAAGTATATGAAAAGGGACGTATAATACTACCGACGTTTTTTATGAGCTTCCTTAAGTCATCACAGTATTTTTATCACAAAAATTGATGGAGGATAGTCAATTTACGTAAGTAATATGATAAATGACAATTGGTAATTAAACGCAAGTTTGCAATTAACGCGTTTCGACGGAGTATATTCGCGCAAGTCGATAGTGGAGAAAATGACCAACATTTCGTTACACTGCATACTTGAACACATAATTTTGCTCTTGCACCTATCCCATTAAATGGTACATTCACAACACGTGAATATTAACCAAATTTAACGATTTGACCCCAGGCAAGCACCGCCGATTTATCACATGGATAATTAATGCTTATACAGCATCTCATGTTCTGCGATAAACAAAGCTATCATGAAGGACCCCACTTATTAAGAGGAGAGCTTTTATCCAGCGTTGGGCTATGTAATGTTTCTTCTTTACTCAGCACATAAAATATGTTCAATGGAAAAGAGTCTTAAGCCTTTTTTTATTTTTGAGATATATAGTTTATTTAACAGATTAAGTACAATAGAAGCATCGTAACTACCTAATGCAAGAAATTTATTAGACCCACGAGTCCAATAGCGAGTAGCATACATAACATACAACTATTAATTTCTCTTGAAGTTGAACCCCGAATGAATGAAAAACGTCCAATAAAAATAACTGAAAACTCTAATTATGTATAATGAAAATTTTCAAACGAATAGTTTATTTACAATAGAAATATACAAAGAAAACATAATTCGTAAGAACAGACCCATTTGTATTCCAACATTTTATAATTATAATAAAAATATTTCTTTAATGAAATCCTTTGTAATGTGCTGGTAAACTACGAGAAAATATTTTTATATCGTATTTAAATGTTACTTACGATAAAAGTTTTTGCTAGAATCTTAATATCTAGACGCAAATAATAGGTAATTTTAATAAATCGTATTTTATATGGTATTTTAAATTTATCTTTTGATTTTTCAACTTTCAAACAACCTATATAGAGTTCTAACTTCGGTAAAACTTCAATTATTTCTGGAAGATGAGCTTATTTTTTTATGATCTCAAAAAATCATATTTAAAATATAAAAATACTGGTAATTTTTTTTACGATATCTTCAAAAAATATTTTTTTACAAATTTTTGAAGTTACGAGTTCTTAAATTCTTTTCTGGAGCGATCGATCGACGCGTGACGTCACATCGCCAAACGTCGCTCGCTCGCCCACACAATTTCTTCTAAATTTTTGGGTTATTCTTGATTTTATTTTTTTATTAAATATATATTAAAATATATATTATCAACAAAAACAAGTAGATATTTCCGTGATGAGCATTTTAATATGAGTATCTTCGTAGTAAAATTTGTCTTATTTTAAGTTTTTAGTTTTAGGATCAAACATTTAATTTTTACAGGCTAGTTATAGGTATTCGTTTAATATAAACATAATTCAGAATTTCAGAATGTTCGTAATAACGGCCTTGATACGTTGAATACCAATAGTGTTGTCATAAGAGTATTAGAGATTGTATCGATTTAACATGCATTTCAATGTTAATTTGAGGTTTATTGTTAATCTTAAAGATGATTTGTGAACAACGCCGTATCGGCGATAAGTTGAAAAAATCATTAATGACTGTGACCCATTGAAATTGATATTTACCATATTATGTTTTTTTGAAAGTCAAATACGTAGTCTAATATAGTACATATGATACAAATGTCATTTAAATAGGCTTATAAGGGGACTTTGAATCGCCATGTTACTGCTTCTGTATTTTAATGACATGTGCAAATTAGCATCATTCAATGTTGGCAGACGACAGCACTGTAGACGCCTTATATACCGGCCGCGCTAATATTTGTTGGGAACCCGTCGATAAGTATAAAATTGTGTCTGAAATAACAAGTTTTTACTAACCAAAACCTGAGATTGGGTCAACCAAAGTTGGTACAACTCAACCCCAATACGACAAAAGTTAGCGCGATGACTTCTAAAATTTTGACCGCAATGACTTCTAAGATGACCATTCCCTGATTTTGAGAATACCGCCTCGCTACCAAATCCAGTATCAGGACGTTAGGTTCCGCGGTCTATAGGAAGGTGAAGGCAAATTAGCCTCTAAAAGCTTTGTGTGCTCAACAAGGTAAATACTTCACGTCAGCTCCTCGCCTAAAATTCCACAAGGCGATAACTCAGCCCCACGTGGAGTACTGCTCTCATCTCTGGGCGGGAGAGATGTTATCACTCTGCATCTTCTATCGCATCTCTTACGGCAAATGCTCTGAGGAACTGTTTAGATTATCCCATGCGCTGAATTTCACCACCGGACATTGCGTCTATATTCTAAATTCTATCCATACCATCTCGATGTCTGGAAATCCACTACCACAGCACTTTTTTTAAAGCATTTCTTGCCATTTCTGAGGAACCATATTACCCGGTGACTTTTCCAACCGTTATAACATAGATACCTTCAAGAAAAGTCTAAGCCTACTCATTCTTTTAAGGCCGACGCAACTGCATGCACTCCGGTGTTGCTGTCCTTGGACAGTGTTAATCACGTTCCATTAGGAAAGCTTCCTGCTTGTTTGTAATGTAAATGTAAAAGGGGGTTACATAAAAAAGGTTTCTTCCAGTAACAGATTATTTCATTAAAAGTAGGCTCCTCACATCGCTATGTGACCAAAATGGCATAGTATGTTTGCATCCTTCACATTCGACATTGTTAATTTTATTTGCACTTTTCATTAGAGGACAATTGGCAATGATGTGCCGTGGCTCTATATCGTACTATCGCACCCAGAACTGTGTACGTAAAATGTAAGAAATGTATATTATATTCTATATCGATATTATCTTCTATCGAAAGCGGAAAGCACTAGTATCTACATGATGAAAACGTACTTATTGCCAATCACAGTGATGATCAACTGCATTAACAAAATATTAAAATAAACAATAATAATAAGCTCACTAATATAATTCGAGTGATTTGTTGAAAGAATCCGCAATCATAAGATCGACTTTCGGTAGATTATTCGTTAGTCTACGTGAAAATACTGCTCTTATTTTAGCATAAAATAATATATTAATAATCGTTCTAATATTATTATAAGTAAAAGAACATATGTGAGGCGTCAAATCACAAAGACGGATAAAATAAATACAAAATTATCAACGCGCGTATCGCAAAAAAGTCGCCCGCAATAACGAAACGGCGATGTGACGTCACAGTCAAAACTCGGACGGAGCAAGAATTATTCGAGAGCGCCCAAATTGATTTGCTTATAAAAAAAAAGTTTACATCATATAATCATAATTTTTTCACACATGTTATTATAATCGAGTGAAGACTATTTTAGTACAAAAAAAAATTACAAAATACTAATTGCGTAGCGCATATGATAGTACACAACAATACCTGAAAGAGTTTAGGTTACGTTCTTTGCGAGTACTGGGAGTGGGTACATATGTAACTTATACACTGCGCAATATTCTAAGATTTTAGATTTAAATATATATTAATCTCAATTATGACATGATAAGTTCTTCTATGAAAACAGTGCAAGAATTTAAATATTATTTCAGTTTTTATTTTTATATTTGTTCAACAAAAAAGTCGAACTACTTCCTAATGACTCGACCTTACCCTTAAACTCGTCCTGAGTTCGGGATGTAGCCACTAGACCAACGACCATAGACATCACATCGAGTAAACATAAAGAAAAAGGTATATCGAAAAAAAAATAATCAAAAATTCAAATAGTACAGAACAACGAAGAGGCAGATGTTTATGATTAATTAATTCCATTTTTGAAAAATATAAAAATTGGCAGAATTCGTAATGACAAAATTCGTTACCATTAGCAGAATTTTTGAATTAAGAAAACCGATTATGCGCTGGTTCGGTTAATTAATAACTCGCTGGCTCAGGGCTCAGTGCGGGCCCGTGATGTATTTTACCGACCTAACTCATTCGTGAAATGTGCTATGTATTTTGTATTGTTGTTTGCTAAATTAGCATTTGAAATTTCGTTCATTACGTAAATGGGTATTAATAATTTAAAAAAAAAACACACACACATATAAATCTACGCTTTTATATATCACTAAAGAGTTTGTTTTTAACGCGCTAATCTTAAGTTATAAAGGTCGATATATAAGGTATTTTATTCAATACTAGTTTTAGACCACGGATTGTTAGGTAAAAAGTAGCCTTTATCATTCCTGGAAGTTCGCAAGGATTGGTAATTTGGCATTATCAAACTATTGTAGTGCAAAATATAACAGACCTACAAGTAAACCGCATGGCATACCTAAAGCAAACATTTGTTTACCTTTACTAGTCCTGGATATACATATAAATTCCTATAGACATACATTTTTATAGTAAAAAAAACACATACAAGATGATTTCAATAAAACTGAACTTCATAATGAATTCCTTGAAATCTTTCGTTTATAATAGTTTAAAATAACACGTTGCAAAGTTAATTAACCCTAGTCAGCTAGCGCATCTTTGTCTAGATTTAAGTTTCTTAAAGTCTAGCTTCGGCGTATTCCAGAAAGTTCGTTACGTAATATTATCCTGACTGATATTATAAATGCAAGCGAATTTGTTTGTTTTTTCGTTACGCTTTCACTACATTATTACGTATTAATTTCTCGCCAATTCATCATGAAATTTTACAAACACGTTGTGAGGGGTAAAGAAAAGAATATACCCCATGTTCTTTTCTTTACCCCTGACCCCCCAACCCTTCCCCGTTTCAAACGTAGGCGAAACTATTGGCGAAAACTAGTATCAATATTATGTTATATAATAAAAGTAAGTTATAATTTATTAAGATAATAAATGATATATAATGATTAAACTAGTTTTACATGAAATAAAATAATTGAATTTGTGATAATTAATCTATCAAATAAACTGCCTACCAGGTCTAGTGGCTAGTTCAAAACTACGTCGTGGGTACCTCGGATCGGGGCACTAAAAATTTACTGTCAGGAAATTCCTCCTCTCCTTCTGAGAACGTTTTTAGCTTATTCCACAACGCTGCTCCAATGTTAGTTGGTGGGTACAAATGTAGCAGATTTTCATCCGACATATGTAAATTTCTCATCCTCACAATGTTTTCCTTTTCGAACACGAGGTGAATTAAAAATACTAAGCACATGAAATTTCAATAGTTCAAGCCTGAATTTGAAATCATCACCATCTGTTATGATTACATCTAACCACTGAGCTATCACGAGCAAACAATTTGTAAATGACCAATAGTAAGTTATTAACATAAACGATAATACGGATGGTGGATACAATCCAATTTGTTTAAGGGTATTAGAACAAAACAATTTGCTGACTAACGTTGAATTCAGATAAACAACTGGTTTTAACGAGTTATAGTTCCTTCGTTTGATGGTAATATTTATTTTATTATATATGTTCGCATTTAGCATGTCATAAATAGTGAATACAATCAAAGTTAGTACTTTTATATAATATCTTTGAATGAAAACGCAAAAGTTCAAACAAAACGCAGGCGCAAATTTTTTTTTTTTAAATCTCCTGTTATCTAATCTTGTATTACAATATTTATTATTATTAATTTATTATAACTGGTGAAGTTAAATAAGACTCAAAATGCTTGAGCAAGGAAAATTATTTATTTATAATTATATATTAATGGTACAAAATATGTATACTAACTTGATATAATATTGAAAAATAAATAAATTATTATTTATCCATTCTATTTCCATTCTCTTTAAAATAAACAACATTTACAATATCTAGTTCAAAGATTATAAATAGGTCAGACCCTATTTGAAGAATAAAAATAGTTCAACATAAATTCTTTATTCTTTCCATTATTTCCTAATCAAAGAAAACATCATTCGCTTGCCTTTATACCGTTTATTTGGGGCGCACTGTTATTTATAACGCTGCAAGAAAAAATATAGGACTGATTTTTTCTGCCGGACATCGACGTGAAACCTGCTTGGGATGCTTTCACTGTTGGATTGACTTCGTGCCCGAGGGAAAGATTGAACGCTGATGGTATAAAAATATATTCTTGGATAAAGTAACTAAAACTACACCCGCGGCTTCAATCACATTATAATTCAGAATTTCTAAATGCCATGTTCCATAACTTCTTCGAAAACGAAGTATTTTATAGATACAAACTTTCATTTTCTTTTACACCTTAGAGGTTAAATTTTCAAAAATCCTTCCTTTGTGCTAATCTTCAGTGTTAGAGGTACACATATACGAATTTTCGTAGGCTAGGCCCTGTGGTTTGTCCTATATTTCTATATGTCAATCAGTTAGTCAGTTATTCTTTTATGTAAATAGAATATTGTATTAATATTAATATACTTACTTTATTGATTATACATATTTTAAAAAAAGTTAAAATGTTTTTAATATCGTATATTTAGTATTATTAATTCGTGAGTCTTTCAAGCTTATTTTAAATAGAAATAACTTTTTTATTAATTAAATTAAATTGAAACTTTCATTTACCAACAAAAGTGCTTGTCAAAAGTATTATAAGTGAACCTTATAACAGTAACGAATTATCAAATATTATAATATCAGCTGTTAAAAACCTAGAGCAAGAGAATGAAAATAACCAGAAAATGGTGTTAAACATTTGTTAAACGAAAATACATTACAGGAACAATAAAGTTACGAAAGGCAACGCAAAATTTTTAATCAAATTCAATCGATGCGCAAACTACAGCCTGTCAGGAAGCTACGAAATTGGATTCACTAACTCGTTCTAATTTCGATAATACTTTGGCTACACAAAGTCCTCAATCAATTTATTTATATAAATTATATAAATTTAGTTTTTATATTAGACGAAGGAGAAATTTAAATAAAAAAACTTGTGCACACTTCTGGTGACCCAAGAGCTGGCGCTTATTTAGCCCAAATGCTGAGTCTAGCGGTGCAGAGAAGCAATAGTGCCAGCGTTTTGGGTACAATGCCACAGGACAATCTTTTAGACGGCGTGTTTTTGCTAGAAATTTGTAATGTGTATTTTGTTTTGTTTTTATTATTATTTTAATTTTGTATATTATATGTGTCTGTACATAGTTTACTATTAAAACCTATTTATGTCAAACTAAAACAGCCTATTACTTTTATATACATATATTTTGATACGTAACTTATATTTATTTTAAATATATTAAAATGTCATATAATTCAGCTAATATATATTTATATGATTATGTGACTAAACGTGCTATACGCGGCATACTAGTGTTCTACGAACTACTCTTTAACACGGGACTGCTAATGAGAATTACCACATAAAAAAACTAATTAAAACATTAATTAAATCCGGGCTAATGTAGTTTACTCTATGATGAATACTATAATACAATAAACAATTTTATCCAAGTGAATTTTGTCTGAATTTTACAAAATAAGTTTCGAATTGGATTAAGAAAAAATAATCGAATTATGTAGAAAGTTTTGGACAATAAATAAACCCGAGTTGGTCATCTAAACTAAGTTTGATACAGCAACAATGGGTCTCCCGGACTTCCTAGCAGAAAACTCGAAAACATCAATTACGTACAGTTTTAAAAATAAACTTTAAAACCCCGAGTCTCCGGGGAAACGTTGTCTGATTGGCGGAACTCGCACGGATTCGCCGGAATTGGCCGAAATTCGCCAGAAACCGACGGAGTTCGAGGCACTGCGACGCTGACTCCGCGACATATTACTTGTGGTACAAAAAAAAGGCTTATTGCGTTCCATTTTATTGAATTAAGAAGTTACATCTCTCATACTCTTAGTTACATAGATTCACTCACCCTGAAAATTGGAACACAACAATACAAGGTGTTGCTCTCTTTGGCGAAGAATATGTGATATAGTTTTGGTACCTACCCAAACGGCCCTGCCACTGAAAATGTTACTGGCAGCTATTATATATAAAGCATACATATATAGATACAGTTGGTGCTTCTGACCCAAAGGTCTGGGTCAGGAATCGTTACCCTCATGATATTATACCATACACCAAAGAATTAGCGAACAATAGACCGTGTTCGAAGGAAAGTTTTCGCCTGTAATAATGTATTTATATACGTCTGCTCGGCTGAAGTGGTGCCGAACAATTGATTCTATTTGAAATTGCATAATATCGACAATGGGGGTAGCAATTGTCGTGACGGGTAATGTATTCAATCCTAACTGTTCCACGCCCGCGACTTTGGCCACAGGGTCCAATCACTTTGCCATATATTAAGTTAGCTTATATATGAGGCTTATATATAGTTTTTAAAAAACGGTTATTTCTAGGCTCTGTAAATATAGTTCTTGGGGGTTTCTTTGATCGTAGCGCCGGTATATTGGTAGCCGACAACCGTTGGAGCAGACGTGTTCTGGAGATAAGACCTCACCTAGCGTAGGACGCCCTCTAGCTAAGTGGAGTGACGACGTACCCAAAGTGGCCATCAACAGATGGAAATCGAGAATTGAAGATCGAGCTCGATCGAGCGGCGGAGTGGTTCAGTGGAGAAAAGGATGATGGTGATTGGTAACTTTTATCCTATAATCCATATAATCTTACTACAAGAAAGTGTCCTTGATAAAACTTAGTGTCAACTTATATTATATTATTTTCATTACATAACTGAAATAAATATATTTACACTACGCTTACACTAATACGGATACTTTAAAAGAAATTTCAGGTTTATTGTCCGATCATGCTCATGGGAAATAGTATTTCTCCCTCTCGCCTTGGACGCTGGCAATGAAAAGACAGAGACAGTTGTTTTAAGAATAATGTTATTTGTATGCATTACATTACTGGCTTAAATATAACGAAGTTTTGGACCAACAAAATGCCCATCCCAGGAGTCCACTAAAGGGGAGTGACTATATCAGAATTTTTCGCGCTAATTTTGTTAAGAGGTAAACTTCCTACATAAAGTTCTATAACTAACAAAGTTCTTCATACATTGTTGTTTATGTTTTTAATAAACAAAAGAAAGAAATTTTGTAGCATTTAATATTATTTTATGCATAGTACATTATTTTACTGGATTGTTTTTGCAATCTCGAGTTTAAGTATTGTTGTGTTCCGGTTTGAAGGGCTAGTGAGTCAGTGTAAATATAGGTAAAAAGAAGCATCCTATGTCCAATGGTTTATATATTTATATGAGTAAGTATTGCAATTGCCGCCCAGAAGGCGAGATGTTTATATTGTTGAAAAAACATCATTTTAGTGCATTATATTTTAATTCGTGACTTAATGTACAAATTACCATCCAAAAATTAATTTTCATCTTTCATCCTTGGGACGTGATGGTTTAACATTAAAACCTTCACACATATTATAACTGCAACTGTATCGTTAATGAAATCTTGAAAAAATCCAACCAAATTTTTCAGTCTTAAGATCATTTCTCGAACAATGTCGATTCTGTGCACGATTGTACTTGATAATTCCAACGCTAAAAGGACTTTCAAAGAAAAATCCCCACTTTTCTATTCAACATTACACTCACGTACAACTTAAATTAACTCGACGTACATATTTCTGTTGCACTTAATCTCGCTATCTACATACGTCTTCTGATAATATACCCGTTCTTTTCAGACAATAAAACGTTCGTATATGTCTATCTCTTTCAAACAGGTGTGGGCGAATCAGATGTAACTTTTCCTAAGATCACTCGGGGGTTTAAAATGGAAATAAGTTTAGAAGTCGCCCTTTCTATTTCGCAGAGGAAAATAAACTTTATTATACAGGTTATAAGGCACATCGGTATTTTGAAATTGGATTATTTCGATTCACAAATAGTGAAGACCCAAAGATGTAATCTATTTGGAAAAGTAATGTACTCATTTAAGAATAAACTAGTGAAGTTCGCCGTTAAAGTTAATGTAATTAAACTTTATATATGAATGTGTAAAGTTTGAATGTGATTCTGTGCCTGATAAAATAACATTAATTGTTAAAAAAAAATTACAAAGCCATACAGTTCAGCAGTACTATACTGTAATAACTCACTTCATTACTCCAATCTAATAATCTAATTATCCAATACAGGCAGTTGTCCTTCACCACCGAATACGAGATGAATTATAAACAAATTAATTGATTTTAATAAAGTGGTACTTGCCTGTATTTGAACCCACGATCTCCATTTAAGATTCACATTCTCTGTGCCACAAGAGATACTATAGAGCTTGATTTTGTACGCAAGCACTGATGCAATTTCTATTCACTCAGTATTATTAAACGGACATTCGACACGATACCGAACACTTGACAATTTCCAATTAATCTTTGTTTATCGACCCGAGATTCGAACCTGGAACTCAGAACCATGAATCATTAGCTAACTAGATCTATTATAGCGTTATTATGAAAAATCGTTTATTTACGCCCACTGTTATATTGTTCCAGGCTTTCATCAACGTATTTAGGTTATCTCCATATCCGATCATGACGAAGGTCGATCTTCTTAGAGATAGGTCACGAACTCCATCTGCTTGTTTGTTTGTCATAAGCCTGTAATTGGGGGGATTGAGATGACGGATGGAATTTATGAGCTATCCTTGGAGGTGAAACGAAATATATTTTATGTACAAGTTATTGATGCCAAGTTACCTGAAATGTGAATATAAACAATTTACTGTATAATACTGTAAAACATAATCTTGTAGACTGGACTGTAATTAGCTGTAGTTTGACCAGTTATTTTGATACTTTGTAGTTATTACAACTCCCTATATTTTTTCTTTTTTAATACTTATGTAAAAGCTTTTAATACAGTATATCATATTAATTACGTTATTTTCACTTATTTAATCGCCTTCAGTTTATAATATTTATATAGTTAAACTATCTAAATATTGTATAAATCCCGTTTATGTGGAAATTTCACATTATAACACATATATTTATGTAGTTTCATGTCGAACATACGATATGTAATATGTACATATAATGGTGGTAGGGCTTTGTGCAAGCTCGCCTGGGTAGGTACCACCCACTCATCAGATATTCTACCGCAAAACAGCAATACTTGGTATTGTTGTGTTCCGGTTTGAAATATGATTGAGCCAGCGTAATTACAGGCACAAGGAACATAAAATCTTAGGCCCCAAGGTTGGTGGTGCATTGGCAATGTAAGCGATGGTTAACATTTCTTACAGTGCCAATGTCTAAGGGCGTTTGGTGACCACTAACCATCAGGTGGCCCATATGCTCGTCCGCGTTCATGTTCTATAAAAATAAAAATAAATGTTTTTATATCACATGTTAAATAAATAAATAAAATAGGTTTAATAAATCATCGCGAGCTAAGCCGAATAACATTACCAACGTTATTCGGTTCACAATTTTTCACAAAGCTTTTACCGATATTTTACACTGATTGAAGTAAAAATTCCTGAACTGTACTATTTTAATAAAACACCAACTTACGGAGAGAAAGGTAATTTAGTAAGTAGGTGATATATATTAGCCAGATATTGCAGGTCATTAATCTCAAGAACAATCTGGGGGCCAATTCTACTAACGAATTGTCACTTTATCGCAATCGAATCGAAGCGTAATAGTTGCCGTTTATCCGTTTTCCTATTGTTTAATTTAATTATCGGCTATTGGCGTAAAAGTTAATAATTAAGATTGTTTATGACATAACGATATATGTTAATATCATATCGGTTCGGTTCCGAACCGAATAAATATAGAGTAGTCAAAGTTGGATTGGAATTGAATCGGATACGTATCGGAATACTTGTAGATTAATAGAATTCGTCCCAGATAACCATGAAATAAATATATGTTTACTCGGAGTTTTTATTTTTTTCAGGTCTGTCGCAAGTGTGGATCTTGAGGGACAGTTCGAGGATGGAAAACTCAACGATCTTGCCTTTCAAAACCCTTTTTAATATCTAATCATTCCAATAATTTTGATTTCCAAACTATATATTTTGAAATCCCAAAAGCTGACTGAAACTTTTTTTTGTTATATAAGTTAATTGTCATAATGTTTTAAATTACATATTGCTACCTTATTGTACCTAGACTCAAATGTAAGTTCATTCTCATTTGCAACCCAGCCCAGTAACCATCAACCCGAACTGGAGCAGCATAGTGGAATGAGCTCCAAACTTTTTCTACGAATGGAGAGACCTTAGCCCAACAGCAATTAGGTCTGAGATTTAAAATCGATAAGCAAGGGTAATGTTTTTATATTGAATAAAGAACATAATATATTATATATGTCATGTTATGTATATATAGGCTTATATATAATTATTCTACCGTCATCGTTATTCTCAATCGTGTCAGTCGGCTGACTCTGAACGGCGTTAGACGCTCCTCCACAATAGCTGAGTGGCATTCCAATTTGTGCGTCACATTTCTTTACAAAATATATTTTTTATGGTTGTATTATAATTTGTTTTGTTTTTATATAACGTAATAATACATACATATCACTATATGTACATATTTATATATTAGGGAATAGCGCTTTAACTGCGGCTTCGCTTGCTTCATAATTCGTAATTGCTAACTATCAATATCTCTTCTATGTTACACATTTATCCCTTTCTTTAATAATGAAAGATTTTTATACACTTTTATAAGCTTTCATCACTTTTTTCCCCTTAGGGGTTACGTTATCCTTCCTTAGTGCTTACTGTGTAAAAGGAACTCTTATGAAAATATAAAACAAAAATTTGCATATATATAATTATATGCATAAACATGTTTTCATTGCAAAAAATGAGAAATTTTCGACCACATACGGTAAAAATCAATATTATTTATTGCTTGTTTATTTTACTTAAAGCCGTCAAAACCTTCTTTATTTTAAATACAGATAATAAACGATCATCGTGCAATGAAGTTATATATTCAGCCAAGCACTGATGAATTACAAAGCGTTGTTATATTTAAATCTGTGATGGGCATAATGAGAAATCATGCGAAAAGAGCTACAGCTTTTTAAAAAAAAGGTGGATAAGCAAATAGGTGACCTGATGACATGTGGTCACCATCGCCTATAGATAGTGACGTTGTTTGAAAATTCTACCACTAATGTTATGTGGTCACCATAATGTTTTATAGACTAGAATACATTTATGATATGCCTACAGATTAATTAATAGATAATGTTTTCGGTTTATTTAAATTTTTGGTCAATTTTTAATATAAAATAAATAATAATTTTAAGTGAGGATCCAGTTTTACGTTGTAAAGTTTTGTAAGTGGCTGGCAGTGGATAGAGAGTGAGAGCTGAAGATCGAGCTCAGTGGCGTGCCATTGGAGAGGCTATTGCCATGGACAATAAAGGATTGATCATTATGATGATGATCCAGTTTTTTTACCATTTACTACACCAGAACCGATGTCTTAATTAACCTGGAAATAAACAATTCTTTATGTCATTTACTAGTGTAAATATGTATTTGTATTTGAACACGAAAAGAAATACACATTATCCTAACAAGAAACATACAAGTTTCTGTTCAAGAATTCTTAAAGTTTCTCAAGCAAGTTCTAGACTTTAGGCGCGAACTCGACAACTACAAAAAGCCTACTCAAAGGCCGTTCATAAAATACAATTCGTATGAGAAACACGTTTTCTGAAAACTGGAATACGCCTTTGTGATGTTTATTATCGCGCTTCTTTCCTGACGAACTGGGAGAACATAAACATTTGGCAGCCTCTTCATCTTAAAACGGAAAAACTAAAATTTACGAAGATTCCAAAACGGTTAAAAGTGAACCGCATCCGCTGTTTCAGATTGTATTGTTTGATTTTCGATGATGTAGAACATCGCACACATACAAAACACTGATATTGATGATCGTGTACGAAATTAAAAAAAAAAATGAACGTTTAAAATTGAGCCAAAATTAATCTTCAAATAATTATGTCAAAATTCAACTTCATTATTCCGATACATTTTAAGTCTAAATGATAATTAATGGTAACGTACCTGCCACTATCTTTTCAAATCTAATGACATTCAGTATCTTAAACTAAAACTGAGGAAAACTAAATGACATCCAAAATATTTTTTGAGATGAAATTATTTTGGCCCGTGTAAAGTAAATTTTCAAGATCCAATTTGTGTGAACATAAAAATATGTCAGTGTAAATAAAATTACTTCTGACGTAAAGTTGCGCTGTCGTGTGTATTGTTTCACGTCTTTTATTTCTTATTAGCGGTTTGTACATTGTAACTTTAGAGAAACTAAGTGAAGAAGCTGTTGGATAGATCTAAGTTACTGTAATAAGTTCAGAATAGGGTAAAGTAATGTGTAAGCTGCTTTAAGAGATAGCGCAAATGACACGTCACTCTCAGTGCCTACATGTTACTTTTTTTTCGCACATTTAAATTACATTTCCTGAAACCAGTTTGAGAAATTACTTCTAATCATGATATATATTATTTACTAGTTACCACCCGTGGCTTCACCCACGTTATAGAAGAGGGAGGGGTAGGTGTTGACCCTGGGTACTTTTCTGTACAAAAACGTATATACAATAATTGACAATGATCAGTCAATCAATCAATTTATCAATAAACACATTTCATTAAAAACTTTTACAAGTAAATTTAAACAGTTTTGTTCAGTTTATTTTTCAAGATTAATTAAACATAAAGCTATTAGTAAATACATATTATACATTAACAAATTACAATGAAACTTAAAACTACGTAAAAATCACCGAATTTTGACTTTTTTGGCATTTTATTATCTCCAACTTAAGTATATCAGTTTATATTAAGTATTGTTCCTATATTGCTTAATATATTGCATGATTATTTGAATTACTACTCTCGTGTGATCTATACTATGTACACTGTTGTACATATTTATTATATATAGTTTTTTTTTTATATCCTTCTATTTTATATCCAATAAAAATATAATTATTAGTATGGTAAAAGCTTCTGAATGTCTCTTTGCCTAAAGCGTCCTCTCTATTTGAGAAGTTTTGTAACTCATTCCATTTATTTATTATTACTTTACTATACAAATTATGCTAAGAACTTTATTAATTTAATTTAATCAATAAAATTCTAATCGAATAGGAGACCTTAGTATAGAAATCGGGCAGGTGGTGAAGACGAGACTTCCATTCATACAAAATAATAATCATACGTAATACCTTGTATAAAAAAATATATTTTACTAACAAATATTCTAAAAGCACGGATAAAAAACATTTTTATCTATATATAAATAGGCAAAAATATAACAATTCAGTACTTTTTTTTGCCGAGTCTGTCAACCGAATTTATTTTTTTCTCTTTATTTCGCAGCTATTGACTATTTAACTTCCGTGCTATCAATAAAAAAATGGAATGGTTTAATATTAGTATTTCTTAAATTTTCAATAATAAACACAAGTCTTTATTAAATTTAAATAATTATTTCGTGGTAGATTTTTCGTCTCATATTATTTCTATCTAATGTTTGAATACTGTGTATGTCTGTGAACTAGAACGTAGTTTTAAATTAATATAATAAAATATTAATTATTTATCAAGTCGATTGAATTCTAATTTCAAAAATAATGAGTCTTGATTACAATGATAGTTATAGTTATCGTTTATTTTTATTTATAATAGGAAGTCAGGCGCGTAATTTATCCAGATTTGACGAAGGAGTCATGTAATGTAATCTAATAAAGCCCCACTAACCATTGAAACTAAGATATTATGTCACTTTGGCGGTGGCATAATGAAGCGCCTTCACCAAATGTCTTAAAAAGAAAACATTTTAAGAAATGAAACTTAAATTAAATATTTTACATTTAACAATTCAAATACTATTTAAGTATAAAATACAGTAGGGTTGTGGCTTAATATAACCAGAGAAGTAAGATAGTTATTTTTAGAATGAATTCAATATAAGAAAAATCAGAAAACTAAGGAACCCTCTATCGATTGAAGTGATTCGATTTCAGTCTTTTCAAATCGGAGAAAATTCCGTTGCCTACCTTCATAAAATACCGGAGATTAGGGATCACTCGCGTTACGGTAATTGCAGGACTCGTCCTTGTTTACAACTATATACATATATACACTAGCTGACCTGGAAAACGTTGTTCTGCCATATAAATGATACCTACTAAATATTTTGGATTTTAAATAAAAAGTAACAAATTTTTGTAAGTGTGTGGGAATGGGATCTATAAGAGAAAAAGAAAAGAAGCGCTGTAGACGATAACCGCCGATAAAAACAAAAAAACACCAACCATTCATTTTCTCAATTCAATGTATTTCATTAATGTAATGGACATATTCATTGTTTGATTAAAAGTTAAATTTGAATTGAAAAAACTAGTATATTTTTATACTAAAGCAGTTAATTTATTTCGAAGAGCAATTGGGTGTACGTTATTTTTTGTCAGTCCGTCTTTAGCCAACACAAATAAGCTCGATGGTATGGCCACCCGAGAACATGCTGCGTATACTTGCCCGTGTGATAAATATGGGGTACCCAAGTCTATGCCACAAACGGACATCGTTTGGCCTTGCGACTTATCGATTGTCATTATAGATATATGCATAAAGCGCCACCCTGCGAATTTTTCCATGCGTTTATTTATTATTGTTTTCTTAGGTTATGTCTACGGATTTTGTCTGTGAGTGGTGGCTCATCGTACATTCGTCCCACATTATGAGACAGAACTTTTGAAAAAGGTGGTTCGTTATTTGTTTTCTTTATAATATTGGTAAATGGTCACCCCACCCACGTACATTGGCACTATAAAAATATTAACCATACATCGCGAATGCGCCACCAACCTTGGGAACTAAATTGTCCCTAGTGCCTGTATCTACAACGGCTCCATCGTCCTCTAAATCGGATCACAACAACACTAAGTATTACTGTTTAGCAAAAATATTTATATAAACATAGTACATACGAATGCAACATAATCTTTGCGCTAGCTATTTTGCCGTTGGCCACCACCATAATTTTTCTTCTTGCGCGAGAATTTTAATTTTGCCATGATTCCTAAGATATTAATTTAAATTAATCCATTTATAAATCCAGTGAGGCAACCGCGTCTTTTTATTGCCTTTCAATCGATTCAATCCTAGGCAACTAACAGTTTCTATTAAAATAGATAAATTGAATTACTGCTCAATATATTTTGATATATAGTTTAATATTTTACACAACTCGAGATGATTTATTTCACACAAACTATATAAACAAATATAGCCTGTTCAAAGGTGGCGCTGTTAACAGAATTCAAATGGAATTAAGTTTACTTATTGCATTAAATAATTAAATTTGATTCGGAAATATAATATTACTTCTAAATAAAATTTTTGTATGTTGTCAAAGTAATCAAAAACCCTTTAACAATAAATTAAACATCAAAAATGTCTTTAAAAATTTCAAACAATCAAAACAGAGTTAAATTAAATATTGTTATAATAGCTTGATAAATAATGGTCATTGATTTTGTTTTTTTTTTCTTTTGATAGTTTTTTTGACGCTGAGCATATGATTATACTATTATTTCTCAGTTAATAGTAAACACTCGAATTATGTGTGTATTGAATGTATGTAATGTATGTATACTTGAATTAACTCACATGATTTATTAACTTATTTTTCAAGATTATGCAATCTTTATTTACACTTGCTACAATTTCGGTTTCTTGACTCGGTTTCTTTCGGAACTTTCCTCCATAAAATTGCGATGAAGACACGATATAAGTCCCGTGTAATTAAAACGATAACAAAAACACAATGTGTGGTTGGGGAAGGAGAGACCGGTTGAGGAACGAAGTCCTTTGTGATATTTTTTCGTATGTGAATGGACTTCAGGAGCAGCCTTTCTACTGGATACGTGCCAATGAGCAAACCGTTCAATGCTCACACGCACATTTTCGTTATTTAGTTGGATTTATTCGTCTGTTCTTTCTGCTCTATTATTACACACACACGCACAAATAGACCAAATTATTGTTTTTACTGATAAAAACAGTATTCCGATAATGTATTTGATCTTTTGTATTTTACCAACCTTTTCATTATCATTAAACACGTTTATATATCTTATCAATGAAATAAATCGTTAAATATTTTGCTAATTTTTAAATGTCAATATGACGCGACGCTTTACGTGAATGACGTGACGAAAGTTCGAGGAGGTTCACTATAAGAAATTATTTTGATATTGTTCATACAAAAATACTAAAATCGTGATTACAAAATGGAATGATGGGTTAGGAGGGTGAAAATTTTGGGGTTATATGTATTTTTTGACGTTAAACCTAAATTAAAAAATAAATTAAAAAAATGTCAAAAGAATAGAAATAAAAATTCTGAATGAAATATACTTTACGGCCGATTCTCATACCTGCCAAATATACATAACAGCCGTTTTGAAGGAGCTCGACCACAAACACCATGACACGAGATTTATATATATAAGATAACATTAGTATATGTAGGTGGTCATTGCTTCTAAACCAGCTGTACTCAACTTGTGGCTTTTGTGGTTGACCCACTTGATGTTACTTTTTTTTTATTAACACCTAAATAATTTGAATTAAATAACTGCTTGGGGCCCCGAACACCGTAGTGTCAATGACCTTATGAATGATAAAAAAATGTTAAAATGTATGCGATAAATCCGTTCCCATTTGCTTAATTTAATTTGTAACAATTACGAAACCTAAGAAATCATTATCTAAATATTGTTTGTTTGCGGCCCACGACACCATGGGATTATTTTCTATGAAGAAAAGATTATATTTACCAGCTTAGCAAAAACCGATCTTGACACCGAGCTGTTGTTGTTGACCACTTTGTTGCCAATAGTCTTATCCGTATACGGTTAAATCAATCAGATTTGGCGTTCCGATCTCCGTTTTCCGACATATATACAAATTATATTAGAATATCTGTTTGAAATTAATAGACTTCGAAATCATGTGATCGATAACCATGAAAGTTGGTATATGTGTGTATTAAAATATACTTTGTTGTAACCGTTAGATGACGCCGCGATACAGTTGCAGTATTATATATTATACTATATGTACGCAACAATACAACGTAAAAAAATACATTACTGATTCCATAGACCGTCTCTACACTGTGTGGCATTTTGCCTCAGACGCTGGCACTATAAAATATTTAAATGAATAAGTATTCATTGTATTTATGGATACTATAAATAATTAAATGAGGCAGTCGAAACAAATAACTGTTGTTTACTATTAACTTAGCATAAAAACTGCAGTGGAATTGTCC
Organism: Nymphalis urticae; assembly: GCA_905147175.2. Lineage (NCBI taxonomy): Eukaryota > Metazoa > Arthropoda > Insecta > Lepidoptera > Nymphalidae > Nymphalis > Nymphalis urticae. Next base: position 9,747,390 of record LR990003.1, on the reverse strand, counting down.
CAAGTACGACACATCTGTATGTCACCTTACAAAAGATTGTCGCGCCGCCTGCCGTCCGTTTCGTTTCGTTTCGTTTCGTTTAGTATTGCTAAAAAGCGCTCTGAACCGAATAATTTACGAAGCTCCTCAACTAAATTAAATTTACATTCGTCTTGGACTTTACACCCTTGCAATAGAGGTCCTTTTAACTTAGCAACATAATCAGAACTTTGCAAATATCAACTTGAAAACGGCAACAATGAAAATCCTTTTAGAAAGAATTGAGTTCACTGGGATAGTAACATTTATAAGTAATTTTTAAAAAACGTTTTATGAGAGCTAACTATGACGCTGTCTTCATAAACTTCATATCATAGTTTAGTTTGAAATTGCTTTTAAAAAGTTTTATTAATATTTTTCTCCCTCCTATCAGTAATGGGTTTCAGTTTTTGTAGTTCTGTCTCTTTCTCTCTCTTAGATTCGATTCATTTTTTTTAAAGGGATACCAGTTTGAATGAGTATTCCCACAGGTAGGCCAAGGCATCTTCTAACTTTCGGAAGCTTCTAGCTTCCACCACGTGGCTCAAATGTGAATTATTGGATACACATGTTGTAAAATTTCAGTGAAATTAGAGACACGCAGGTTTCGTCACGACAGAAATTAAACACATGAAAATTCAGTAATGCTTGTCTGTGTGTGCACCGATATCATCGGTGAAAACTCAAACGAAAAAAATTAAAAAAAAAACAATAGTAAATCATCTTATCGTATATAATAAAATAAAACAAAACTAGATAAATTATATGTTTATTTATTAGATATGTCACTGGTTTCTTTTTTATTGAATACGTCAGTCAAATCGATCTTTGTCAACCCGATTAACGATGAGATATCTTGCCAAGTTTTAGCATCGATGGTTGTCATCATCTCCAACAATATTAAGGACGCTTGCACTAAATAAAACAATTATTGGGTTAATAAAGTGACAATATCCCGTAGCATGGGAAAAGGCATTACGGACAGGTATAAGGACATAAGGATCATGATTAGTGTGCAAACCCGGCTGAGTAGGTACCACCCAATCATCATTCTACCGCTAAATAGCAGTACTTGGTATAGTTGTATTCTACTTTGAAGGGTGAGTGAGCCATTGTAATTACAGACGCAAGGGATATAACATCTTAGTTCCCAAGGTTGGTGGCGCATTGGTGATGTAAGGAATGGTTAATATTTCTTACATCGCCATCTCTATGGGCGATGGTGACCCATATATAAACTAATACTTACTACATCGCCGTTCGATGGAATGACGATCGTTGCAGGGATTTTAGACAAAGATATGATAATTAAAAAAAATAGTAATTGTTTTTTTTTTCAAAAAATCGTCGTAATACTGTATAATTTCTCATTTGTATTTTTAAAGAGTAACTACTGAGTTTTATCAACTCTACTTGATAGTTTCCACATTACGAAACAGTGATAACATTTAACGATTAAAAATACAGTGAATGTTTATTTGAATATAAAACATATATAAGCAACAATACATTAGGAAACTGTATGTTATACAATACATTTTCATATATATATATATATATATATGATTCTTCTACATATTACGAGAATACCTAAACGTAAATAATTTATATTAATTATGGAAGCCAATGGATAGGATATAGAGAACTTAATGTTTACATTCTGGCAAAAACACTTGAGTTAGTAGTATTTTCAAATTACATCGTGTATAGGAAAGATATATATAACCCTGATGTTTCTTTCCTTAGTCCATTTCAGCAGTATCCTAGCTAGAGTCATGAGCACCTCTAACAAGAATTGAATTTTACGCATACATTTTAATGTAAGAATTTGAGAATAGTAATATATGTTCGGTACAAACTTTGTGCATTCATTTAGAGGCATTGTTTGTAATCTGTGATGCCTATCTTAAATACAAGCTGTTTTAATTGCTGGCGCCTGTGTCCCAGCGGCATATATCCTGTGGCCTTTCAATGTGCGCCACCAGGCCCATCCTAGCCGAACCGATAGGCATGTTTACACGATGCCTTTTTCTTTACTATTAGTATTATTACATAGTTTTTCTCCTAAACTAAAGAAGACTTAACAGTTTAATAAACCATGAATGAAACCCGTTGTGATTGCATACCTACAAAGTATTTTGTTTTAGGATAGAAAAACTGACTTAAAAAAGAAGCATTGTTTCATACTTCGTAAACTGACATTAGAGTTAATCAATAGCCAATTTGCAAATTAAAATTAAAATTACCTAATAGACGTTTCCCGACATTCTCGTAGTCACCGATAGATGGCATTATTGGCTTAGACTTGCACGTTCATTCAGCGTACGTGTTTTTGTAATGTATGAATGAATTTATGTTTTCCGAAGTTTTTTCAGGGCGATATGAAGATGAGTAATACACAAAACCAGGATGAATGATTGATTTATAAATAAAAACATCCGCGCAATTAACTAATAGCTCGTGTGCATTCCAATAACATTCCAACGAAAAATTATTTTTAACTCGTCATGTGTATAGTGGGTCAAATGTTATGGACGAATAGACGTATTTTATTAATGGCTTATATATAACTGTGGCTTGTATATAACTTATGCTAATGTAACATTTTTACATGATTTTATAATATAATTAAGAATATTTTTATTTAGTTTATTATTTTCGTGTATTAAAAACAAACGCCTAACGATATATTTTTATCTTTATAATCTTACATAGAGTAAGAACATGTCATATATAATAATGTTTTTTATCAATTAGAGTACATACCTCGCATTTGTGTTATTTGGTCAACTACCTTCTTCATATTTGATATTTCTGTTTCTATAGTAGTTTTAGCCATATTAAAAAAATCTGGGTCATCAATAAATTCAGATAAATTAGCCATTTCAATAGTTCAGCTCAAACTATAATACCTTCTGACAAAGAATTAATCCGTTTTTCCCGCGCTTACAAAACATCTATTTTATTTTTAATCTGTAATGCTGTCAAATTTTTATTTTTATTTTAAAGGCATAAATGCGTTAACATAAATCAATTAAATCTTAAAAAAATATGAATAAATAAAAGCATTGCAATCGCCGTAACAATTTAACGAAATAGGTCAATTGACACGATCAATTTGAGAACAATTCGATACTCAATTAAAAAAAAAAGTTACAAATGAATCAGTCTAAAGAGAACAATGCCAATCATCGTGTCGAGCGAACTAAATCTGCTTTTGGATGAGTTTTGGTATGCCGCGTCACTGAATGTCATTGTATTTATAAATAAGATCAGCTCCAGAAATAGGTGGCTACAGGTTTTCCAGGCGTACCGACTAAAATAAAGCAGCCTGGATTCGTTAAACAATAATATTGTCTGTACCGCTCGTCCAGTCATTGTGAGTCTATCAAACGCACAGTTTCAATATGGACGATGATTCTCAGCAATTCTCTTTACGCTGGCACAATCACCAGGTGGGTAAGTAAGGTTTTATATACACGATACATATCTGTCAAATAATTTTTTTTTCCTATATTTTACACTGCACAGATTTTATGTTATTGTTACCTTGATATTTCGTTTCAATAATTTTTGTTTACTGTTGTAGCACGTGACTAAAATGTAATTAAAATAAAATGTTTTTTTTTTTATTTGGAGATATTAATTATGTTTTTTATCTGTTTATTAAAAATGTTTTATTTCTTAATAATTACAGATACACTGAGGACCGTGTTATCTGAAGCACTGTTTCTTATTGGACACGATACAAATGGTACTAGCAAGTGACCCACCACTTTTTTACTTATACTGTTAAGCGTAATTGTATGTAGATTTTGGCTTTTTTAGCTTAACGCTTCTCGGTTTTAATAATGTTTCTATTATAGTCTTGAGCGATGACACAATTTTGAATTAAGAATTAGTTGCCTACTGATAAATATACCGCGATTAAGAAAATGCATGATTTTTAAAATAACAAACTCAAAATATGAACGCGAATGAAAAGCTTATAATTAATATCCAACTTATATAATTTAAATAACATAACAAAAACAAGAATATGACGAGAAATTTAATTAAAAATAAGTTTTTCAATTAATTTCCGTGATTCCAAACGTTTCGAACTATTTTATTTGTTTAATTACTTGCAAAATCTTAGAACAAGAATTATATTACATTTAATCCATCTATTATTATCTTAGCTGATCCGTGTCGATTTAATTGTCATTTGAATGCCACGCCATATGCTAATACAGATTACAGATAAATAATGTTGGCACAGATAACTAAAATAAACAATAAATGAATCATAATTAATTATGTTTAATAAAACAATAGCTTCAAATACAATCTACAATGTTAAAATTCTTTAAACTCAATGTGAAAACAGTTTTAATATCAATTTTATGTAATGCTTTTGTAACGCTTCAAAATAAAACTATTACTTAAAATTAATACAATACTAATTAATAAAAAGTAACAATACATTATTAAAAACTATGTATGCATTTATATTACAAATATAATAACGTTGCTTCCTACCCTTTTAGGCCTTGTGTCTTGAATCTTGGAGGCGAACTCATATCCGGATAGAGCAAATATTAATACCATACTAGCGAGCTAGTTACTAAACTAGTGTTTATTAACAATAATTATTATTAATAAAATATTTAATAAGTTTTAATCAAACTTACAGAAAGTAAATCTAAGTGTCTCTTTTATTTACCGAATTTAATATTCGAAAATTTACAGTTATCTCTTTCTATCAAAATCGTTTTAAGCAAGAATATATATTCATAAAAAAAAAACATAATTGTTTCAATTATTCCATAATTCACGTCAACTGGTAATATCGCTAGTAACGTCTAGCGTTGGCAGAACTTTGTCGATTCGAACTCCACGATCTTATGCGCGCCTAGTACAAGTGTCACATCAATTGCAAGTTTTTTTTTGTTATTCGTAAAAAGCAACTAACATTTTTTCAAGAGCTTTTTTTGTTGTTATTATGAGTGAAAATAAGTTACTTTAACAACATAAATAAACTACTACAACAAAATTAAACTATATATACAACCTTTTTAAATTAAAAATACGAATGTTAAAATTAGTTTTGTTCAGTATTTTTTTTTTCATATACAGATACATAATTCATGAACACAAAATGTTATTTACAAAGGTCCACAATAAACGCAATTCATTTAAAATGTTACTTTCTTATCCTAATAATTTACCCGAAATTAATAAATACGTTTGAATTCAACAGACAAGCGTAATAGGAGCCCTAGGGCGCATGTTGACGACGGGGGCCCTGAGTGACGTCACGCTGAGCGCCAGCGGGGCTCTGTTACGAGCACATAAACTGGTTTTAGCCGCTTGTAGCCAGTACTTCGCACAATTATTTAAGGTGAGGATCTGCAAATGTTTTCTGGAATCAACTTCTAGTATATATGATTGATATGGAAGTGTTAGTTTCATTATAAACATATGGTATATAGACTGTTAATAATATAATAATAATATCCTGGGACATTGTACACACACGGCCATCTGATGCCAAACTAAGCAGAGCTTGTTCTATGGATACCAGACAACTGATATACTACATATACTACTTTTCTTTTGTAAATACATACTTGTTTAGATAATTATACCCAGACTCAGGACAAATAGACATGTTCATGCGCACAAATGTCTGTCCTGGGTGGGAATTGCACCCACAACCTTCGGCGTGAAAGACAAGTATATACCAACCACGCCAACCGGCCGTCCGTGTTTTGTGTATTTATGGATATTGCTTAGGTACCTATTATTTTAACGGAGTCTATTGTGTATTGTCTATGCTGGCGCTTTCCTCACTATCGCTTACAAACTAAGATAAAATCTATAAAAGATAGATATATCTAGAAAAGTCCAAGACGGTATTTATATCTGTTATAACAAATCGCAAACTCGCCATATTTATGTTAAAAAAAAAACTAAACTAATATTATAAATGCAAAAGTAACTCTGTCTGTATGTTACGCTTTCATCGCTAGGACACTAAACCGATTTTGATGAAATTTTGTATGTAGTACGATGAAATTTTGTATGAATCCCGAGGACGGATAATACTTTTTTTTAACAACTCCTCACCCAAACCCCAACATTTCCCCACCTTACCTAACATGTGGGTTAAGCCGCGGACGCATTAGTAAAGTATAAAACATTAAACACCAACTTTGATTTCAATTTATTAACAGAGTAATAATCCTTATCAAAAAATTAACATATAATAACCGTGCTGGAATTTATTTAATACAAATAAAGTTACACCTATGTCACAATACAACAAATTTCGATGCAAATTATAATACAAAACGTTATTGTTGTCTGAATAATGAATAAAATTTAATTGCAAACAATGTCTTAACAGACAATGCAACAGCTAACATAACATATACATAACATAACAGCTCATACTATCCCATTGGCTCGCAGTAGGTTAATTTAATTTTATTACTATTTGATTTCTCGAAAAAAATTGCGTCTTGAATGTCAGCGAAGTTGCTATCGAAATTTTGGAAGTAAAAACAAAGTGGATATAACTTGTTAAGTGAAACAGTGTTATATTATAAATGAAGATATATTAATCAAGAACTGCAGTGCTATTCTGTAAAATCACTTCATTACTCACCTGTGAAATGTTGACAACCGATTTATGGTGATATACTATTTTGATGCGTTTATTCTTGAAAAGTTATTATTATTATGGTATATAGCACATAATATGCTATTAGCAAATCGCATGGAATATGTAAATCTAAGATTTGTTTATCTTTATTCTCTCTTCGATTGGAATAGACACAACTATGTTTGATATATTCGCAAGTATAATAAAACCATTCACATATTATGTTCGAGTTTTAACGAACAAAACCGAAATGAGGGCGTTGCTAAGAGTAATTTTGAACCAAGTATGGAACGAATATCTAAAAACTTTGCTCTTTAATTGTCCGTTTGAGCAAATGAAGCAAATATAATCGTGTGTTCGCACAATTAATTCAGAGTGCCTGCGCAACCGAGCTTCGCTGGATTCTAATATAAAATTGTTTATAATTTTTCTATTGTCAAGAATTGCGTTTTATTTTAGGAAAGACATACATAGATGCACTTAAAAAGCTAAACCTTATCTGAATACAAAATTTGCGCTCAGTCGTTAGTTAGGACGGTTAGGCTAGTTAGGTTAGTTAGTCAGGTTAGGTTAGTTAGGTAGGTAAATGTCCAACAGCTGGGCAAAGGCTTCTGCCACACTACACTAATGCGGTCTATTAATATTTGGCGGAATTTCACCGACACGTGAAAGTTTCCTCAAGATGTTTTTCTTAAACGTCGAACACAAGATGCATTATAAACACAAATGAAGCACATGAAAATTCATTGGAGTTTGACCAGGCTTCAACCCGCAACCTTCGTTTACGGTTCACGTGTTTTAACCATGAGAACATTGGCTTTGTCGTCCCACTAGGATGATATAAGTGGTGCACTATGAGATGTTGGGAATATTTCGAATCTTTAAAAAGTACTGAATTGTATATTACCTTTGATAAGAAAACAGGCCGCCACAAGGCTACGTGTGAGTAAGGTATATAAAATATAGGTCAGTAAACTCAGTGACAAATAACACGTAAATTGTATGTACTTGAATAAAGAAAAAGTAAAGACTAATAGTAACAATAATATAGATAATACATGTGAATACAGACGAATTAACAGTATAAGCCGAAACAAGAAAAGCTAATATACAAATCATTATGAAAAATAATGAAAAAAGTTAAAGAACTTTGTTTTTCAGGAAATAGACGCTGAAAACAATACGCTAGTCGTTGTGTTGGGATGCGAAGCTGCTGAGCTGAGATTACTTCTGACCTTCATGTATACAGGCGAAGTGACAGCTTCTAGACGCTGCCTGCCTGCCCTGCTTCGTCTGGCTCACACTTTGCAAGTATCAGGACTAACGGATGCCGATAACGTAAGAAAATCTGTAACTATAGAATAAGCTTCTAGCTTCTAGTTAAGAATAAATTTGAGTTAAAATTGTAGCAAAATTTGTATCATAAAGTACGCTTAGAGCAGATTGGGTACCTTAGAAATAAGTAGTTTATCACCAATCAAAAAGGATATACTACGATAAAGTGTGAATAGGTCAATATCTTTATTACAACCTTACATTACTCAATATACAGCACATGTTGTGTGTTATGTCCGACATGTACCCGATATCAACGACATCCTAAGAAGAGGGCCTCATAGAAGGCAACGTAGGACATACATAGCCCTTTAGTACTCACCAATATATTAAAACCAATAGGGTCAACAGCATTCCAAAAAAAGGTTCAGCATCTTCATTTGTCATCGTCTCCAATAGCTGATGTGACTTTATATACTTGATACTACTACGGCAACAGCCTGTAAATGTCCCACTGCTGGGCTAAGGCCTCTTCTCCCTTTTTGAGGGGAAGGCTTTGGAGCTTATTCCACCACACTGCTCCAATGCGGATTGGTGGAATACACATGTGGCAGAATTTCAGTGAAATTAGACACATGCAGGTTTCCTCACGATGTTTTCCTTCACCGAAAAGCACGAGATGAATTATAATCACAAATTAAGCACATGAAAAACTTCAGTGTTGCTTGCCCGGGTTTGAACCCACGATCATCGGTTAAGATTCACGAGCTCTTACCACTGGGCCATCTCGTCTATGATACTACTAAATATGGTCTTATGTTTTTAACAATCAATAAGGGTATCGCTTCTATATTAAATAAGTACTTCATTATCCAATGCTTCTAATAAAGCGCTATTGTTTTCGTATAAAGTCAACTCTTATGATTACTCAAACATACTTACCTATTTTCAGAACCCGAATTTGACCCAAACACAAGAAACGATCAACGAACCCGCCTCTCCTATTAATCTAGAAAAATCGGACCCCCAAGACTTCATGGCAAACGATATCCAAACAGATGTTAACAAAACGATTGAAATGAAAAGCCAGTCTACGGAATACGTCGAACCTGTTGACAGAAATAGCAAAGAGAAAATCAGCAAACTGGATCAGATTGTACAGAACCTCTACAGCACACACCGCGTCGGAAGCTTCATACCGGATATCACAACGCCTCCAATACCTACATTAGGTAGGTAGAAACATTATATTTGGATATATATATATATACACACATAATGAGCACCGATTTATTGCGATGCGGTTTATTTAATGGTTCAGCTTTGTGCAAGTCTTAGGGTAGGTACCAACCCAATCATTATATATTCTAAGGCCAAAACAGCAGTACTTGGTATTGTTGTGTTCCGGTTTGAAGGATGAGTGAGCCAGTGTAATTACAGGCACAAGGGACATAAAATCTTAGGTCTCAAGGTTGGTGGCGCATTGGCGATGTAAGCGATGGTTAACATTTCTTACTGTGCCAATGTCCAAGGGCGTTTGGTGACCACTTACCATCAGGTGGCCTATATGCTCGTCCGCCTTCCTGTTCTATAAAAAAAATCTTTCGTATTGTTATGTTCCGATTTGAAGGGTTAGTTAACGTCATTGACGATGTATAAAGGGATAGTTAATATAACTTACAGTGTCATCTATGGGCAGTTTAGTGCACCAATGTGCTTCAATTGGTGTGTCTTATTGAGATTTTCCTTCACTGGAACAAGATGAATTATAAATACATATTAAACATGAAAATTTCCTGTCGCTTGTCCGAGTTTGAACCGGCGATTTTCGGTTTAGATTAACTTGACCTAACCACCGGCCCATCATGACTCTAACAATGTAAAGATAATCGTAATATTATATTTAATAATAATAATAATGTCGTTCAGACCCATTTCGGCCACGGCGGCCAGTCTCAAGAGAGATTAGCCAACTACACTAACAACTACTAGCAGGAGATATTATAGTGCACAAGTGCGTGCGCAAACACAGGTGCACTCTCTATTCCCTAACTCTCATAATCCGATGGGACGGCAATCCGACACGACCGGAAAGAGGCGCAGGACCAAAGGCTTTACGTGCTTTCTGAGGCACGGGAGTGAACACACTTCCAACTTCCAGACTCCGGGCTGCTACTGAGAATTTTCTGGCAGAAAAACCCAATAACATTTCATTAGCCCGACCTGGGAATTGAACCCAGGACCTCCGGGTCTGCAGCCTTACATCAAGCTACTAGACCAACGAGGCAGTCAATAAATTCAGTTATATTTATATTAAAATATTAATCACTTCTTTTCAATTTCCAGAATCACAGGACTTCGATAGAAAATGGCGATCGAATAGTTCAGTGTGCACGATATGTAACAAGCGACTCAGCAACCAGTACAACTTGCGCGTGCACATGGAGACGCACGCGGGCCGGCGCCACGCGTGCCGCGCGTGCAGCCACGTGTCGCGCTCGCGGGACGCGCTGCGCAAGCACGTCGCCTACCGACACGCGCCCGCGCTGCGCGACCGCCCGCTGTGACGCCGCCAGCACTATACATCAAATATTCTGGACCAAAATATTAAAAAAAAACTAAAAACATGCATCTTAACGTTCTCTTCATAAACGTGTAATGCATTATCATCAGTGCAGTTATTACATTACAAGGCGAGAATTTGGCACAATCTTATAGTCAGTTTCTTGGTGGTAGAGCTTTGTGCAAGTCCGTCTAAGTAGGTACCACCCGCTCCTCATATATACCGCTAAACAGCAATACTTAGTATTGTTACGTTTTGAAGGTTTGAAGGGTGAACGAGCCACGGGCACAAGGGACATAACACCTTCGTTCCAAAGGTTGGTAGTGCATTGGTGATGTATGAAATGTTTAATATTGCTTAGATCGCCAATGTCTAATAATAGTGACCATTTAACATCAGGTGGCCCATTTGCCCGTCCGCCTACCTATAACATAAAAAAGTCAGCTGGTTTGTTGGTGAATTTGTGTTGTTCCGTTTTCACCATACAAACAGCTGTTATGTATGAATACGTTTAGCATAAAATATCCTTAGTCGAATCGAAGAAGAAAAGACGATAATCTACTAAGACAGGAAAAGGATGACATTACAGATTATAAATCAGAATGAGTAGTTTTAATAGACCAATATTAAAATGAAATATTAGTAGTAAGGCAGACATTTTACTATGTTTAACAAAGTCACGGTAATACAGCATTCTTTTATTTTTTTACAAAATACCATTTTATTTCACCGTTTAGAATTTGTGGGTTGTCTGTGGTTGAATTTTTTAAAGTCTACGCGACTGATTAATATGAAATCTTTAATATACCTTGAGATTTGTGACACAACTTATTTACATTAATTTTAGCTTAATAATTTATTATTTTAGTCACGTCATATTTATAAATTTAATAAACCCATTTTAATAATGTTGGCACCAATTGTATACAAAGTCGCCTTAACGGATAGAATATATTCCAATTTTAAAAAAGTTGCCGCGCTTACAAACCTTACCAATAATTATAAAAATATAACATACTTTCTTTTTTTTTTAGTTTTATAGTATCTTAATAGGCTGTAGTGTTCTTAGTAAACTCTAAATATTTTTATTGTTAATGTCTGCAAGCGCGTTATAGTAATATTGTTAGGTACACATACATAATCTATACAATGTAATTACTCTAGTCATTTTTTAATTATAAGGACTTTTATAAAAGACATTATAATTATTATCAATAAATGATATTTTCTTATCGAATGTTTTTTTTTATTAATAACGGTATGGATTCAAACACATTAAAAATTTGATCTTATTAGCGAACATCTAATAATAGATCTAAATGATAAGCATTGTAATGGAATCTATATAATAGATTCCATTACAATGTACTACGTACTACATTATAACTCAATATGCGGTATTATATACTTATTATATTTTTTCCCCTTGTAGTTTCGAAATTGGGTAACACTCATTTTTGAAACTTAGGTATACAGAGCAGGATGACGTAATAACTATTTCATGGTGTTTAAAAACAGATTTAAAAAGTTGAAAACTTTAAAATTTATTGTTATTTTATAAACTAAAACTAACATTTCCCAATTGTTTTTTGACTAAGCTCAATAATGTATTTTTATATATTTTCGTTGAGTTGGCCCAATTGGCCACGCCCCTTTGGGAAAGTTCAGAAATATTAGGTCTTTACATATGAAATTGGCTTTTTGAACGGGAGGAATATAAAGTCCATATTTTTTTGGAAAATATATTTAATTAATCAAAGTATGCACCGTTGTTATCTATGTACTTTTGCCATCTCATATGTAGTTCATTGATCCCTTTTGAAACGGGAAGGTAATAATGATAACAATATATCAATAATCGAATGTATATTTCTATCTTAATGCTTTTCCAATTTGCAACTGTTATTTTCCGTTGTCATGGCCACATCATCTCATCCGTTATTTTGGTTGTCATAGCAACATTTTTGTACAAAACCGAATGACGTTCCGAAAGGAGCCGATCGGGTATTAAGTTCTGTTTTCACTCGAATGTGAAGCCAGTAATGGTTACAGGCCGGCTTGGTGGACAGTCCTGGATTTAACTGTCGTGGCATGGCATGGCTTGGCTTGGCTCGTCTCGGCATGTGGCGTAGCGATATGTAGCGTGGCATTATATAGCGTGTCGATATGTGGCGTGACGTCACACTTTACTAAAAAACCATGGGGGCAAGAATCAATAAAGTAAGGACCTAATATATTGAATATTCTTGTACTAAATAACTTCAACTATATACGAATAAAAATAAAACTGCAAATACAAGTGTACACAATTTATTTATCACTTATATGCTTAGTTTTAGTAGAAACCACGTAAAAAAACGAGAAAATCTTTCAGAAAATTAGGTAGTATAAAAATACTGCTCGAAATGTTTAGATTTCGTTCTTACTAAGTAAAAACTTATAAAAGGACAAGCGTAAATGCATTTTACACTATCTAAGAATCTTTATTTGATAATGATTTATCGTTTAATTATAAACTATCAAATATAAACTATTTAAATAGCGGACATGTCATATTTAAATTTAAACATAGGGTCAGCAGAACAAATAACACGTTACATTTTTTTAATATCTATAAAAATAAAAAAATTGTCGAAGCAATTCATTAAGACGAGAACAAATATCTACTATATTCAGTACAACAAAATTGTATACCTAAAATGCGTCGTCTCTTTCTTTCAAAACAAATATGCATTTGAAATGACCAAGACAAAACATATTTTAGTTCAAGTCAGTTTTAATAAGTTTTACACTCCATGTGTAAATTATTATGGTAGGTTTTGAATGAATAAATATGTTTTTATTCGAATATTAAGAAGTAATTAAACGATAAACCATTGAATACTTTTAGTTAAAAAAAAAGAGTCCTGAACGTCATAGAACGCGTTCTCATTTATACTTAAAAAAAAAACTCAGAGCCTTGTCTGAAAATAATTTTATATTTGACAAGTTCTATAGACCCAAGGACTGTAATATTTCAATTTCGAATGAGTACTACGTCTCAATGTATAGGTTTGAATAAAGCTTTTATAATGAAAAAAGTTTTAACTCCAGTCACGTATACTGTCCGTCTGTACCGATAATGTAGAAGTTACCAAGTAGTAAATCTTTTTTAATATGTTATAACTAATTAACACGTCGTTTTTCAAACATTCCATTGCCAAGTACTTAAAAAAAATAGTCAAAAGCCATACGATTCACTGCCATTTAATGACAACAATAAAAACTTTGTTTAATCTGTTATATTTTTTAACTACATTTTTTGATTTTGTAAAGTAGTTTTTATTTAATAACAGGACAGTTTATTATTAAAATCTTTTAGACAGGTCATTACCCTATGATAATTACAATGGTGTCTTGACCCAATGTTTGTAAAACGATGGTTTAAAAAATATATATTTATTAGTAACTTTAAATACGTAATCAAAACACAGCACACAGAAATTGATACAAAAGTGTCGCAGGTAAAAACACACTTGGACTCGACAAATCAGAAGTAATAATCTCATATGACGATCAGGACTCGTACTTACCATTTCATTAGAAATTATACACAATTTAAATAAAATTGATTATTCGCTGAAGCTTTTAAAGTACTTCAGTTTGATTTATATTTAAAAAAAGTACAATATCTAATGAAGTGGTCTCTAGTTATGAGATCGTTTAATCTCTGAGCATTCAAAAAAATAAATATAAAAAATGCATTTATTCAAAACCTGATTAGTAACTTTAGTCACAAACCAGCTAATTAGTTTTCGTAAATAAATAGGTTAGTATATAGTATAGACTATTTAATCACGGGTTAGTTTTCAGGATGTATTTACTATACATTGTATGTATTACTAGTTATTTCTTGCATTGCTCTATTGTGCTCTGTTCTGCTCTGCTCTGTTCCCAATATTATTTTTTAAGAACTATTTATACAGCTGTACGATAATTCTATATTGATTTATGTTGAATTTGAATATATACGTTTTATATAATAGACATAAAAACATTGCGATACTAGAATTTTACAGTACGGAGCAGAACTTAGCCAAGTTGAACATATTATATAGTCTAAATAAATATCATATAATATTGTAACATGATTCATTCAATCTATGATGTCCTCCCTGAAATTCCAGCTTACATAAGCAATAATACATTGTATAGTAAGATAATCCGTAGTTAGAAGCGTTTATGCCGGGACGTCCCATATACGCGTGTTGGCGTCCTGTCCGACCGTGGCCAGCGTGCTGTTGTCCAACCACGTCAGACCAGTGATCTGACTCTGCGGGTGTGCATCTGAAAAAAAAAAGTTATTTACATCATTTTTAGTAGACATCTCTAGTCTATGATATCAGTTAATTAATTGTCTTTTTGCAGCGGAGAAGAAATGCGGAGCCAGATGATCTAGAGACTTGACTAATGCTTATAATATTGTAACGGATTATATAAATGATAGGAGAGCTTGGGGTTAGTATTCGTTGATATTCATACAGGATAAATAAATATAATTGTATATGACTGTTACGTATTGTAATTTTTTTGAACGTTAAATACATTCCAAGCCGCTGATAGCTTAGGATTAAAATTTTAAAATGACGATTTAAACGTGCTCGGCGAGAGCATAGAATTTATTACATAAAGTATAATTCGACTAAAACTGCAGACAAGATAGTATTAAAACGCGAGGTCAGGAGGTGTGAACGTTATGGGGCGGGCGAGTGGTCTGCGCGTACTCTTGATGTGCGTGTGCTTGTTGGGCGCGAGGCGGCTCCACACGAGCACGCTGGTGTCGAGCGAGCCCGACGCCACGCGCGCGCCGTCCGGGCTCCACGACACGCAGTTCACGCGCGCGCTGTGGAAGCCCCACTCCCGGTTGTGCGCCAGCTGGAACCGACGTGATTTGGGTATATATTATTATCATACATTACTCGAAACGACGAATTTGTGTAGGCCTACCTGAGAGGGCAGCCATTATCCACACCGACATAATTTATAACGAAACATTAATTTGTATAGTTTAATAGTGTACAAGAGATCAGACAGATATTTTCAGTGCCAATGTCTACATACTAAGGTAATAAGAGTCTAAATAATAAGGTATGATCAGACGATGAGCCTTGGCACTTATCACACCAAATTAGATAGTTTATTGAACTAACCTTGTACTCATCAGTTGTATACAATATCAGCTTCCTATTAGCATCACAAGCAACTAGGTGGCTGGAGTCCGGACTGTAGCGAGCGTCCGTGACCGGGCCGAGGTGAATTAACTCGGTCAGAGGCGAGAGAGTTGTGCCTTGGAGAGTGTATATGTGGACTTTGCTGTCCCCACCTGGAATTATTACATTGTAATAAAAAAATTGAGCAGATCGATGATGATCTTAAAAAATGTCAATAGTGAATTGAGGGTAGAGCATGATACAATTTTTTGTCTTCCATTTTACAAATAATGGAAATTTTGGAATGCAAACAGTGTAAAATGAAAATTTTCCCTGTCTTTTCAAATGGCACCTCCATTTCTCTAACTTTCCCTGGCCACCTTGAGTTTCCCTGACTTTCTAGAATATTTGTTTATAATTCATCTCTTGCCAAGGTATATGTAATGTAACAGCCTGTGAAAGTCCCACTGCTGGGCTGTAGGCCTCCTCTCCTCCTTTTTGAGGAGAAGGTTTGGAGCTTATTCCGCCACGCTGCTCCAATGCGGGTTGGTGAAATTCACATGTGGCAGAATTTTAGTGAAATTAGACACATGCAGGTTTCCTCACGATGTTTTCCTTCACCGTAAAGCACGAGATGAATTATAATCACAAATTAAGCACATGAAAATTCAGTGGTGCTTGCCCGGGTTTGAACCCACGATCATCGGTTAAGATTCACGCGTTCTTACCACTGGGCCATCTCGGCTTCTATGCCAAGGTATATATATATCATAATATGACAACTCTACTTATGTATATAATACTGACCACCAACGGCGACGTGCTTGTTTTTGGGGTCGATGGTGACGCAGCTCGGCTCATAGTCGATGGGGAGACTAGACTTCTTCGTGCCGCCCACTATGACCACCAGCTAGAAATATTATGTTACTTTATTAAAATGTTTTAATTGTCTACCTATAGAAATAATTAATAAAATAATAGACAACTGTATAAAAAAGCGAGTTTACTCTTAAAAACGTCACATCATAAAAAATCCTTATTATTAATTGATAATTAATTTAAACTAAAGCTTGAATTATGTAAAATATTAGCGAAAATCGCCTTATGAATATAGTAGAAGTTAGCGAATAAACATACTTTTTTTTATTGTTGAAAAATGAATAAGATAAAATGGTTATGGAATCATTTCGCCATAGATAGAGAGCTTTTTGTTCGAATATAATATAAACATGTTATACTTCGGATATCTTTTTCCATCTTTTATTACATAGGTTTAGTTTTCAACAATTAGAAAATTCTAATTACACTATAATT
The DNA here is from genome assembly GCA_905147175.2 of Nymphalis urticae. Taxonomy (NCBI): domain Eukaryota; kingdom Metazoa; phylum Arthropoda; class Insecta; order Lepidoptera; family Nymphalidae; genus Nymphalis; species Nymphalis urticae. Next base: position 9,730,382 of record LR990003.1, on the reverse strand, counting down.
AAACTTTTTTTGTTTTTTATTTAATTTTATCTCACTCGAAATGCAATTTCACTGAAATATAATTCCTTTTGTTTCAAAAAAATTGCACTACTACAATTATATTATTCTCAAACTCATCAGATTTAATATGCCTACCTCTTTAACAGTAGCGACTATAGTTAAATCTTCATCAGCGAGGTGGTCCAGTCCACGAGGCTGAGAGCCAAGCGGGATAGCGTCATCCGTGTATGTCGGGACATCGTCTGAAACACAAATAGAAATGTTTTATTTATATATATTTGTAAAAATTTTTATATTACTACCTGTTCAAAATGCATACTTTACTAGATAAATACCTCAGCATAACACTTGAATGCCAAAATGTACCAAGTAAAGTTTCTTGTTTTTATTGTAATTGGTATTTCGACTAAAAAATCTTAGAAGCAAGTTTCTGAAGATTGAATAGCAACTTCGAAACAAGTTAAAATAGCTGAATATAGAATATTTTTGGAAATAATCCAACAAGCGAAAGATGAGAGTGGCGGCGCTACCGTCGGGCTGCGCGCGCGCGCGGCGCAGGGTGTCGTCGATGCCGCACGACAGCAGCTGTCCGCGCGCGGCGCGCATGCCGTACAGCTGGTTGCCGTGGCCGCGCCCGCGCACGTGCCGCCCCTCTCCTGCGAACCACCAGACACATTATCCTCGATTCGCTGCAACGTCTTTACAAAAATACATACTAAGGTAACATCCAGTTAGTATCCTCGCTGCTCCAATGCAGGTTGGTGGATACACGTGGCAGAATTTGGGTGAAATGGCGGTTTCAGTAATTCTACCACTGAACATCAATACTTTGTACTGTATTAGCGGCTTGACAGCGGAGTGACCCAGTAGATACAGGCATATTTTTTTTTTATAGTAAAGGTTGGCGGACGAACATATGGGCCACCTGATGGTAAGTGATCACCAACGCCCATTGACATTGGCATTGTAAGTCATGTTAACCATCACTTACGTAACCGATGCGCCACCAACCTTGGGAACTAAGATATTATGTCCCTTGTGCCTGTAATTACACTGGCTCACTCACCCTTCAAACCGGAACACAACAATACCAAGTACTGCTGTCTTGCGGTAGAATATTTGATGAGTGGGTGGTACCTACCCAGGCAAGCTTGCACAAAGCCCTACCACCAGCATAACTAATGTTACATCTTAGAACAAATGTTTACTTCTTCCGTATCAAATAGAATAAACAAAATATAAATACCCGTCTCGACATTCCACAGCGTAACCGAACCGTCGTGACTCGCAGTAAATAGACCTTTGTCTTGCAACTCAAGACAAGTTATGGGCTTGTTGTGACCAGTCAGCACACGGAGTGGCTTGTCTGGGTTCTCAATGTCTAAGTAATTGATGTCTCCGGAAAGCGACACCGAGAGGAGGTGTTTGCCCTGCCAGAGACATGACACCTGAAGGAAAAAATAATAACTTAGAAAATATTATAATAAAGCTTAGGCTTAGCTACATACTTGTATATGTTTAGCATTCAACTATTGAATGTGTTGTTATTAATCCTTCAAAATAAATGAAATAAACTAAGATAATAATATAATAAAATATAAATTAAATTGAGAGAATGTATTTCTGTATAAAATTGTAATTTAAAAAAAAAGATTACTAGCAATTTTTAAGGATTACTAATATTCCTTATTTACCCCTCCGATACAGCGTACAGCTTGTTTTAGGAGTGGGAACAACAATAGCCAGGATAGGAGTCAGTTCCAATGCAAATTTCATAACGATTACCAATATGACAAGCTCTTCTAGAATCTACACTCACTTGCTGGTTCTCGACCGCAGTGCCCATGTTGAAGGTGACCGCTCTCTGCATGGTCTCGATGTCCCAGATGGCGCAGGTCTTGTCTCCGGAACAGGACAACAGCTGCTTCCCGTCCGGCGACCACGCGATGCCGTAAACGCCGCCTTTGTGTGCCGGTGAACCGATCTGTAATATTAAAATAAATAATTAATATATAACCTATTAATACGATAAATGAAAAAAAAAATGTTTATAGTTCAGTAGTATCTGTTAAATATATTAGTATCGATTCAGGATTGCTATCATGAATTAAAACTTATCTTAAAAAGCACAAAAATAAACGTGTCAGTTGTTTTGACACATGCGAGGTACTCATAATAATTCCTTCTTCTTTTTTTCAAAGCATTACCGTTACAAATAATATAAATACGAAACTGAGTTTTTTAATTTGTTTATTTGTTACAGGTCTTTAACTACTCAACAAATAATTATGAAATTTTGCATATACATTGTCAGGGGTATAGAAAAGGACCTAACAACTACACCCCCCCCCCCCCCACACACACACACACATACACAAACACATAGCTGCCTAGTTCAATATAAACACACAACCATATGAATAATTAAATTGAAATCAGTAGACCTTTTTTTATTTATAAAAGCGGCACATTATGTAATTATTTTGTAGCACCCAAGTGTTTTTAGAACACTCGAATTAAATTAAAATAATATGATATCAACTCACTTCTCCCTTAAGTTCTGACGTTGCTCCATCGAAAAGGAATATCTTGCCATCGAAACCGGCTGACGCGAACAAACTGCCGTCCGGACTGTAGCGGACAGCTTGGGCGAAACGGGTGTGCTCCTGGAATAGATAATGAATAAGTAATAAAAAATTAAATATATTCTTACCGATTACAATCAAAAAGGTTCTAATCTAATTAGTCACAACGCAGGGATATTACAACGCAAATAATGTGCATGAACACAGATACTCTCTATTTACCGTCACATATATTTATATACCTATGTCTATAGGAATTGGACGTTCATTCGTTCTATTTATTTATTTATTTATTAAGATCCTCCAGGAGTAAATACATCAACACAATATTAGTAACAATAACAACATATAGCTTAAAACTAAATGCATTACCTATAAAGGGGAATACCTCATGCAATGATATAAAAGGAGCTTACACGATAAAAATATGTACATTTACAAGTTTAAACATAATATGCTAATTGAAAAGTTACAAAAAAAAATATACTTAATAAAAAACAATAAGCAAAAAAAAAAGAGTTAAAAAAAATAATAATAAAAAAATACGTTCTCTTCGTTTATATATGAGATATCTTATAATATTTTTTTTTTCATAATTATAAGCACTCCAGTTTTAAATGATGGATGGGTGAATGTTTGGTTATCATATATTCTAATATATCATTAAAAAAACTATTATATTTATAATAATTCTCGTAACACCACACAATGCTCTTAAAAAGAATATTTTTTTATAAAATTAAAACAATAAAATAGCAACCATATTACGCCTCAAAATAAACCTCCAAATTAATTATTCGTTTATTTAATATAGTATTCATGCTTGAGTCTGCAGATACTAGACTGCTACAGCTGCTACTGAGGATAAATCAAAAAGCAAAACCTTTTTAGTGACCCCGTCTGAGCTTTAAAGACCCTAACGCACCCCCCCCCCCCCATTTGTACTGTTTCCACTTGACTTAAAGAGACAAGTAACATATCACATCACATTTACAGCATCATGGTCTCGTTTATACCTGTTTAGTGCACTTGAATTTGAACGGTGGACCCTCAAAGACAGCGATCGTGTTGTCCTCGGACGCAGTCACGATGCGGAACGGTCTCGCCGGACGAAAGTCGACCGAGTTGATCGGTTTCGATTGACCGCTAATTTCTCCCACCGATGTACCAGTTTCCGCCATAAACACATGACCGAATCTAGAAAAAAAATACTATAGTTAATGATCTTGATTAGACTAAACTGGAACGCATAATTTTGCCATTTACTAAGAAAGCAAGGCATAATGGAAATAGGAAAGAGGGTGTGTGTGTGTCTTTATGTTTATGTGGGTGTGTTTATATGTGTTTTGAGAGAGATATGGTGGACGCAAGAGGACGAAAAACGCTAGTTTTGAAAAGTTTAAATATTTAAACATTTTATCTCTGCCAGAAAATCCTACATTTAGGTAAAAAAAGTGTATTTATAATTTAAATAATAGGAAGCACCCTAATAACCTTGCCGTGGAGTACCGGCTTAGAATAGTACTCCCCCAATCTCATCCCGCGGGTGTCGTAAGAGGCGACTGAGGGACGGGGAAAAAACGGGATGGGCAGCAGCGTCCCCCCACATAAACATCTTACCCCCTACTGCGCTCGCCAACACGCCTGCTCAGCGTGGCGAGTATGGACAAACCCTCCTAATTGTAGATGCGCTAAAGAAAAGGCCGAAAAGTTACCGGCAAGCCCGCTAGGCCCAAGGTAACGGTCGCGGTATCGGCAGGGCAGGGGGTGCAAAGAATCACCGGTTCATGGCACGCTACCAAAAAAAACGACTATTTTATAGCTTGCAATATTAGCAGGCTGAAGTGGCAGTGGGCTGGAGACGTATGTCGTAGGACCGATGGCCGTTGGAGCAGACGAGTCCTAGAGTGGAGACCGCGGATCGGCAAACGCAGCGTAGGGCGCCCTCCAGCCAGGTGGACCGATGACCTTAATAAGGTGGCGGGCACCGACTGGATGCGGAAGGCGGAGGACAGGGAGCTTTGGCGCACCTTGGGAGAGGCCTATGTTCAGCAGTGGACAATAATTGGCTGTTGATTGATAATAACCTTGAGCATATTCATGCATATTCATCTATCACAAGAACGAAATCGTGAAATAGTTTTAAATATATTATAAATAGTGTTTATATACAACTTTTACTCGTGGACTATATTATTTATCTTGGTAGGTACGCACAATCTACTTATCAGGAATTCAACCGCCAAACAATACTTTGTATTGTTTTGTCCCGATATGACTGGTGAGTGAGCCAGCGAAATAACAGAATAAACGGACATATCATGTTATTATAGATAAGAAATACTTTATACTTCTTACTATACAATTGTCTATGGGTAGAGGCCATTTATAACAAATGGCGTAAATAGACTTATAATATAACGATATTAAATAACTAATACAATACTTTTCTAGCCTGAAGGTAATACAATTTAAGTGAAAACAGAACATGCTTCCACTTCCACATAGGTATTAATAATTAGAGAGAAAAAGTATGTATATCATCATAATTATATAAAAATAAGGAATCTGCTATTATGCAACTTTACAAGTAGCACTTATCATGTTATAATAAAATATTCTGTACCATTTCACAGATATCATGCGTGATAACTTTTTAAATTTGTCTCTGGGACATAATAATTTTCACACGACCATCTGATCCCAAACTAAGCAGAGCTTGTACTATGGAAATCAGACAACTGATATACTACATATACTATTTTTCTTTTGTAAATACTTATATAGATAATTACACCCAGTCTCAGGACAAACAGACATGTTCATGCACACAAATGTCTTTCCTGGGTGGGAATCGAACCCACACCACTATCCACCAACCACGCCAACCGGCTCATCATATTATTTATTTTCACATTTATCAAACTCACCTCTCCCTCCCTTCTCCGACGACTACCATACGTTGGCTGTCAGCGCTCCAAGCGATATCCTTGATCGGCCCGCCGATAGGTTGAAACTCGTTCTTCAAGATATGCTCCTTGTTCACCGTGTCCCAGATACGAACTTTGCCCGACACATCTGTAACAAAGTTTACATATAAAAGAAGCAGTGCAATTTTGTTGTCAATCGACTTATCGTGATATACTATTTTGATGCGTGTATGCTTGAAATGTTAAAATTATAATGGTCAATGTCGCATATCACTCTCTGACATTTCACGAGCGATAACTGCGGTGACATTCAAGTTTGCTCTTACAGAATAGCCCTACTGTGTCATTTGCGGGACTTTTATAATTCGTTTGCGTGTTATAAAAATTTAATTCATTCTTTAAAAATCCCTTGATTCTGATAACAACACGATGGTTACATTTGGATGTTTCGTTTTGTAAACGAAATCCATAAAAATAATCTTTATCGAAGTGGACTCTTATGAGCATTTTTAGGGACATTTTCGGGGATTCATTGAAATCAGCTAAATAGTAACTCGGAAATAGTCATATTAACTTTAAAGGAGGTAGTTTTTTTTATATTTGCCGGTAGGCCAAATGACTACTCCACCCGATGGTAAATGGTAGTAGAGTCCAAACGCAACGACGGCCAGTACAGTCGGGAAGAAGGTTCTGCACTAGCCGCCTTCGCCTTGCCAGCCCGCAAGATGCCTCTTCATGTCTCGTTTGAAGGAACCCAAGTTATTTTTAAACCACAGACAGACACTTCAATTTCATTTACTGGTATGCATGGAATATAGATATAATATGTTAATGAAGATATCTTTCTCGTTCATTAATTCAAAAAAAATATTTCAAAGTCACATATTTGCGTCTTAGATACATAAATATTCATTAAAAAACGGATCGTATTGCGTCCAGCATAGCGTATACACATACAGTATCAAGCTGTACCTAGACATGAAATTAGAAACGATCGTCATTTGCAAGACAAAAAATCTTGAAAGAGTTTGTAATTTCTCTCGAACGATACACCATTTATAAGATAAAAATGTAAAGTAACAACGAGAACATGTCCCCATTCTCGGCAAAGCTTTTCCTTTTAAGGAGAAAGTTTGGAGCTTTCTCCGCCACGCTAATATTCATTTACCAGCTAATCGCCCCAGCTTCGCAAGAGTAGATAAGGCGAAAAATATATATTGAATAGGATTTGCGTAAAATCCGTTCTTAGTGAGCGTCTACGTCGGGGAAGGGGTAACTGTCACAAATAACAAGTCAATCGGTCGGATAGTTTAGGAGATCACGTGATGACTGATACTTCGCTTATATACATATATAGAAATAATTAACAGTGCGTTTAGACTTTCATTTGTTTAATTTGTAAAATAATATAATAGGTAGTAGTTAGTTTCGAAGTCACCAAAAATATAATAATGATATCATTTCAGCAAGCAACCCAGCTATTGTATGAGTGTATTTTTTTAAAATATATATTATGCTGTAAATAAACTATTTTGAATTAGGATGTTGTTGAATGACGTAATAACTATATATGTAGAAGTGAATACAAATTTCATTAAAGACCCTGTATATGCATTTTGATCCTTAATTCTATAAGGATACGGTGCATTTACATTTGAACTAATAAATGAGTCAACGCGATGTCAACATCCTTATAGAAATAAATCTATCGTGAAACGAGTTATTCTACACTAAAATCATATAAAACGTAGCGAATTTTCTTAGAAATGTTGCATAATACTTTTTTAATGTTTTAAGTAGGTATATATTATATTATTTTATACTATAGGTAGGTTTTACGTACATTTATGTCCTGGCATAGGGAATACGAAACTTTTTAATAATTAAATTAAAAAAAATAGTTTCTATTACCATTATATCGTATTGATCCCCGATCCGATCATTGTTTTCATTTTATTTATATATATATATATATATATTGATGTAGGTATGTACAGTTCGTTTGACTAGATTCTAAACATAGCTTTATATAAGAGCGCTTCCAGTTGGCTTGTTTCCAAGTCAGCGTATCATGAGATTACATCTCGAATGACACTTATTCAGCATTCCCCTATATTCATAGTTTCAGTAAACGTTTTAGGATCGGACATAGTTAAGACTAGCACCCTTACGTTTCTCCGAACTGACGCACCCTTGGAGACAATTGGGAATCCCTCATAAGATATGTTTTGCAACTTCAAATGCGAAAGCGTTGAGTTTTCTTTAGCCACGCTTCATAGCTCTCGACTATTTCAATTTTTTTTAAAGTTCTAAATAATTTTACAGCATACAAAATTTGTTAAAAAATATGTAAAATTTGAAAAGGAATTTGATATCGTGTCTTTACCGCATCCTATCGAGTCGATTAATAAATATAATAATTTAGAAAAATTGTAACCGAAATAGCCATCTCATAATTTATCAGAAACCACTCGTGTTTTATATTTACATTATTTCATTAGATTCCGATTCCTATATATTTTCTGATAATCTCCCTCCGATTGTTTTGCCTTTAGATATAAATACATCAGCTTACCGCCGTCCACTGCTGGACGAAAGCCTCCCCCATAGAACCATCCCGATTTTGGGCAGCCCGCATCCATCCCGTACCTGCCACCTTTTTCAAATTTTCGGTCCATCTTGCCGCAGGGCGTCCTACACTACGTTTGCCTAAGCGTGGTCTCCACTCCAACATGTGTCGGCTCCATCGGCCATCGATGCGTCTGGAGACATGACCAGCCCACTTCCACTTCAGCGTGCTAATTCTACGCGCGATGTCGGTGACTTTAGTTCTCTGGCGAATGTCCTCATTTCGGATTCTATCTGCCAGAGAAACCCCAAGCATCGCACGTTCCATAGCTCGCTGATACGACATAATGATACGATATAAATACGACATTAAACATACATGGAAAGTTTATTTCCTTCCTCCTAACCTAGATTATCCCACTTTGTCTACTAATCTCTTTATTTATTTACCGATACCTACGTAAACTCTTTAATATCTACCAAAACACTCCACAACCAACTGAGCCAGTGTAACTACTGGCACGAAAGACATCTTAGTTGCCAAGGTTGGTGGCGCATTGGGGATGTTATGAATGGTTTATATTTCTTACGAAAAGAAAAGGATCACAGGAGCATAAAATTATTAACTTATATTATAGACTGTCTTTACTGTGTAATAAACTTTTGATCGCGCTTTTCGCTGTCATCACAAATATATATTCAAAGGAACAGACAGATGTAAACAGTAAATAACACTTACGAGTTTTGGTTATCTGCCAATGTAGCCAACCGCAAGGAAACAAATATAAATAATCAGTTATTTAAATCTTACTAATAATAGTTTTTGTGTATGATTACTCATTTTATTTATTTGCCAATACAATTTAGAACATTATAAATATGCACTTTATGATACTTGTATTAGTCAGTTATTCTTTTATATATAATAATAATTGTTTAAAGTAAGAAAAATGCAGTTCTCTTAATTGGTTTTCCTAAAACACCAGGAAAACTTTGACATAATATTATGATAAGGATGTCCTTCAGACCGTTTTCGGGCTCGGCGGCCAATCTCAAGAGAGATTAGCCAACTGCGCAGGAGATATTATAGTGCACAAGTGTGTGATAAACACAGGCGCACTCTCTATACCCTAATCCGATGGGACGGCAATCCGACACGACCGGAAAGAGTTCAGGCGCAGGACCAACGGCTTTAGGTGCTTTCCTCGAAAAGGAAGTGTACACACTTCCACGGGAGTGTACACACTTCCAACTTCCAAACTCCGGGCTGCTACTGAGAATTTTCGACAGAACAACTCAATAATGTTTTTATTGGTCCTTATATGTAGCCACTAGACCAACAAGGCAGTCTTGACATAATACCAGTATTTAATAGTGGCCCGTATAGGGTTGTTGTGATAGATATCACTTACTCCCTAAATAATTGGATAAAATTAGAGACTATTTTGTGTAAGCACCGAAATCATTTTTCATCGAGATATGCGAGGAACATTCATGAATATGCCTGCACGCAAACAGACACAAAAACCGTCTAGCGTTTTTCTAACCGAAACATATTATAACAAAATTCAGCTCAATAGGTACAAGAAGAATTGTCAAAATTTGTAATCAGCCGTGATATTCTCTAAGAAGTTCATCTTCATTATTCACCCGTGAAATGTTGACAACCAACATTGATATACTAGTTTGATACTTAAAATTAAATAACTATTATGGTCATTATCGCATATCACTAACTGACATGTCACGTCCCCTTTTTGCGGCGATTTTCGAGCGATTTTCGAGTTTACTCTTCTAGAATAGCCCTACAGAAGTAGAACAGAAACAAACAAACAGTAGAACATACTAAAATTTTATTGAAACCGACCAACGTGCATAAATTCGAACGCTTTCTCTTTCGAAGAATTCTGCAAGAATTCGAAACTCGACTTTGTGAAATATGTTTATGAAATCTATTAAATCGTTATGCATAATTGACAACAGTCATCATTTCACTGATCCAATGTAGCCCAAACCAATAAAGAAAACGCATGGATCTTAATCGAAGATGAAGTCTAATCCGTGCGAGAACCATTATGTTTTATATAGATTAAACAATCAATCAATGTACTGATCAAAAGATTTTACATGCCCACTTTTATATGTAAGATAAAAAACCAATGATACTATTCAAAACGGAATCAACTAATCCTATACAAATAAGTTGCCAATCTTAAATAAATATACATACATATACAAAGTACATATATATATATATAAAATAATGAGATCAAATCAACCACGAGATTTAGCTTGCTAACACTACTGTGGTCAATTGTATCAGTTACCTGTGGTAAGATTAAAATAGTATATGTCGGTCCTAAGCCAATAAATATGTGTGAACAATGAATAGCACTTAATTTTTCTAATACCAGATGTATAATATAATATCAATTTACAGATTTCTAATGATCAAATTGGATGTATGGCTGCCGTGCCCGAAATCGGTCTGGAGGACATTATTATTATATTATTATGTCAAAATTTTCCTGGTGTTTTAGGAAAACCATTTATGTATCTTGCAATATATAAACAAAAACTAACTCAATACTTTAAATGTGCTAAATTTATATTTTTTGTATATGACTTATATTTCTTAGTTTATAATAACAAAAAAATTGCAATCCAGTAAACAAGAAATAATATTTTATATATCAAAGAACAATTATTATCCACAATTACTTTTCGTTCTATCAAAAGATCAAGCATACTTGTCTTTTGTTATCACTTATTATCTATAATAAGTATATCTATAATTTTGTATATATAAAATTAGTTGATTCAAACAATAATTATTATGATAAGCACATTTATATATATATATTAGCAATGCCCATGTCTTAAGTAATATTAATATTTATTCCTCCAATTATGTGTAAAGCTTATAGATTGTGTTAGGAGTAGAGGCAATACTAGGGGGGTTCACAGTACCCTGGGAACTCTCCCTAGAGAAAGGAGGCCCACCGGCGCCTTGATAACGCGCCGGGGAAACGCGAACGCGTTTTTCCAGCGTTAAAAAAAAGAATAAAAAAAAAAGTAGTGGGGACAATAATATCAAAAATGTATTAGGATCGAATGTGTAAATTTTGCATTACAAGGCAATTGCCAAAAATGCAACATTATTTTATTAACTTTTAATCATTTCCTTTCTTAAATAAATAACATTAATTTGTTTTTATAGTACAAGTTTCATATGTCATTTGTTTATAATAGATATGAATTAATATATACATATATTAAGCACAATGACTATATCAAGATACTTCATAAAAATAAGTCAGTTTTATTTTATATATAGGTAAAAATAGCCATAGGCTTAATTTGCTTATTGTTTACTTTTATATTGAGAGAAATTATATAACACTTAATATTTTTTAAATAATACCAAGTTAGAATAAAATTATTTAAACAAACACACTACTCAGTTATGAATGATTAAATCAATCAATTTGAATATAAATAATCTCCACAGACATACTTTCATGCTTTTGTGATATTTTGTTTATAAATTTAATTTACGTCTGTAATAAAAAAATCCTTTTGTTTTTTTTTTTATTGCCCGACAGCATCATAATTTATCTATATGTATTTAATTTTAGAATTGTTAAATTTACACTATTCACAATTCATGGATATGTTATAAGCAAATACAGTGTCAGATTTAAGTGACTTTATAATGTAAGTACTTTTTAAGTATATTATATACTTATAAGGAATGTAGGCATCTGATAAAGCAGTAAACAGCATGAATCAGAGTACACACCTAAGATAACATATATGGTGATAATAAGATTAAAAAAATATATATTTTTTTATTACCAGCCAGTTACTCATTTTCAAGTATTCACCATGATTATAGTTCATAAATTTAGAGTTCCTAGGGTTTTTTATAAAGTTTGAGTTTGTATGTATTAATGCACTAATTTTAGGATACAAGTTTGTTTCTTTTGTGTTCTATAAACATTCTCTTAATTAAGGAAGGTTATATTATAATCTGTTAAATAGGGATGTTTAGTCCAAATATAAAACCATGAAACACATATAAGTATATAAGCAATAATTTTAGTATTTATTATTTGCTAGACAATTTTGTTCAAGATTAACTTATGAATGTTATTTAATATATTTTGTAGTATTTTAGCTGAGTACATCAGCTGTTGTGTAATTGAGCAGCAAATCACTGTTGTGTAATTGACTGGTAATGTAATTTCTAATATATATTATATAAATATAAATTATTGCCTTACCTCCAGAAGCAATGTAAAATCCGCTAGGCGAGTACTTGGCAACATTCACTTGACAAGAATGTTCCGTATAAACATCCGAAATTGCAGGATTTTCAATATCTCTTATTATAACAGAATTTCCGTTCGTGTATAGGAAATTTTTGCCTTTTGGATCACCCCCTAGCACTAAAGGTGTTCCCCGCTGTGTTCTGGGCAACGCCGCGAAGGTATACTCTGCGGAAAGAAGCACTCATATACTACACAAACATGGAAAACGGGTCTAAATTTTTAACAGAAAACTGTCTCGGTTCACCGCACCATGATTCACCAAAATACAGGAAAATCAACTTACTGTTAGAATACGACATATTATTTTTATATCTATTACACTATCCCTTAATGTTTAAATACAATAAATAAGTTTTATTCAGTACTTTTCAGTTAAAATAGAAAAACAAAATCAGCCGCTATTAGGTAGGTACTTTCCATAGCCTCCCAAAAATGACGTGACGTATAGTAATAGTGACGTACCAGTACCAAGGTAGATTTAACTTTAATAAAAGCTATACATATGTAATCGTTTCAAATCAATGAATGAATGTTTTTTTTATATATTTCAATCATATTATTATTTAAAAAAAATATCATTTTAAAAACATTCCTTGTGATAAAGAGCTGAATCTTAGCTCAATTTAAGTAATTAGTTTGAAAATTATAATATAAGTATACTAAATTAACTTACTATATTTTGAAAATTAAATTAAAATAGATTTACACTTTGAATGATGCAGTTAAAAAATATTTCTAACATATATGTGAAGAACATAATTACTTATTACACTTTAAGGTAAGCTAAATATCTCAATTACAATAATCGATTTTCATAATATGACTTTATTATTAGACAACACTAATGTCAACTTATCAAAATGAGGTTGGTAGCATTGTCTTATTTCAAGAAATGCCCATATTTGGCGATACATAATAATAGGAGTATTGCCATATGGTATATTCAATTAATATATATTTAAAACTATTCTACTGTTTCTTCTTAATTATATAAAATAACCTTCTTTTTCGTGCACCCTCTCGAAACTTTCCCCCACAGACCCAATAGAATTTAGTAGTTTATTATTTAGCCATGATAATTTATTGTTGCAATATTCATATCTATTAAAGAAGCCATGCATCAAGCAATATAAGGAAAATAATATGCACTTATAATTAATTATTATTAATAATTTATTATTTTGTAAATAAAACTTTATACCTATCAAATGTTTTCCAATAAGAACGATACGAAATTATTAAAAAAATAATAATGACGTTGTCAATTGTCATTGTCTATTTCTCGCATCGTATGGAATGCCTTGAACATAGAGTCAGTCAATTGTCAAACGTCGAGTTTTCAATAATGTCTCGGACTGGGGGAACATTGCATCATGAATGTTCATGAAAATTTCACTTATTCGTTACAATATGTGCCTTGCATTTTTGTAGCATATATGTATGGAACAATTGTAAAGTGATTTAACGATACGAAAAGGGTGTTTTTAATCAAGCTGTGATATTTTAAAGCGATTTTAATTGACGTTTGTTTCCACGTGGTGACTGTCACATTTGGTCTACGTGTTACGAATCTTTCGTCATATTAATTGTGTTTTTGTTCTCGACGGCATAAGAAGATTGAAATGGAGACTTTAAATATGTCTAAACTTAATCTGTCCAGCGTAAGAAGCACCGTTCCTGGCGACAATGCACTAAAACAAGATGTTATAGAGCCAAAGTTTGAGACCATTGTAAGTGCATTTTTGTTTATAGAACATTTAATTATTATATCGATACAACTTAAATTATATTTCCATAGTAAATGTATTTTTTCCTCTAGTGATTTTTTAAGACACGTATAAGGAAACATGGGCTATGTAGCAAAAAGTAACCCGATTGTGTGCTCTTAACCTTGAAAATTGCAAGAAATAGTAAAATAAAAAAATTAAGTTTTAGACGTTCCTTGTGACAAAAGTTTAATAAAAAAAATAGTCAGTTTTTCCTTACTATAAAACATATAAAATAAGAGTAAGCAATTAAAATTTTGTGTCATATATATTTCATTAGGTTTAACAAGATTTTATTTTATTTTAGGCTTTAACTGATCCAGATGATGAATATCACTGTGAATATCGTGAGGAGATTTGGAAGAACCTGCTGGAACAAGATGCAGAGAAACCTACAATACACCTGCAATCACCACAGGTAGAATATTATTTTTTTATAGTCATTGGGTTTTCTGCCAACAAATATGCAATAACAGCCTGTTGTTACCTTATGTAGGATCTATATATTCAAAGCTGATTTCTGGACTATCAAGAATGAGATTTTGGGATTAGAGAATAAACTTGTGCACTACAAGATTAACATATATATATTTCTCTTCTTAAATTATAAATTCCTTCAATACTACTCAATTCTTATGTTTAATATTGATACTGTGACCATGTTGAAATAGCCACAAAATTCCAAACATATTTAATCTTATTGGTATCTGTTAAACAAATTTGTATTTTTTATTTCCTCTTTTCTGGCGTGTATCTATGCTATTTGAGCGCAAAATATTCTGCCAATGTCAAATATAAAACTAAAAACATGTATCATATTGTTGTTAGACCTGACATATCTTTCATAACCAAAGTATAAATTATTATCTGTAATCACAAGAATTGATATTTTAAAATTTTCAATATCAACAACAATCTTAAAATTGTATACAAAACAAATACATGCATATTTTGTTAAATCAATAAATATGACTCACTCTAAATATTTTTTTTATACGGTTATTTGTTGGTGTTATTTGCTTCATGTAAATAAAAATATTTTTTTTTATTCAGTTTAAATTAATATTAGTCTTTTATGCACACTTCCATGAGATACATATTCAACTATTTTTATTTAAGTTACATTCATTATATTACCATGAACATTTTTTTTCTAACATTATACTTACACAATTTATGTTGTTATTGTATCATGTTTTAAATAGTTTCATCGTAATCTTGATTGTTGCATCATAATTAGATTTCATTTGTAACAGTAATTGTTTATGAAAAAGTTCTTATTATTATGCAAGTATATATATTTTTTTATATGGATGTATTTAAATAAAATAAGATAGAATAAAATTTTACTTTATATACAATATTTAATGTCTATAAAGTAAATTTTATAAAACTGTGTAGATGGATAAATCTTCAAGCTATAAAGTACTTGTACCATTATTACACTGGCTCACAGATCAATGCTACAATACATTGATAATTAATAGGTACCCCTCATAACTTTGAAACCCTAAAAGTTATTCCATTTTAGATTTTGTTGTAACAGAATGATTTGGCTTAAAACTATATTAAATACAGGGTTCAGTTTTGTTTCGAGTAATATGTAATTTGCTAATATCTCTGCTATAATTCACTACAAACAGTTCTTGATAAATATATCTTCATTTAATGCAACATTATTCCACGTAATTAATTATAAATAGATTATTTATTTAATAATAGGCATGATGACAGTATTAAAGAATTAAAAAATTATTGATTTTAGATAAGAAACTATTTTAAAAGGATTCTAAAAAATGATCCTATTTTAATATACACATTAGGATTAATAATATTAAAAAAAAAAAAGTATAATATTCTGCAATCGGCCATTTTATTATAAATCTGCCATCAGAGCGAATGACGTCACGCCTCTTTATTTATAACCGCTTCTCTTGAACAGTTGTTGTGTTTCAAAATTAATTTTGCATCGTATTGTACGTTGTTAAACTTTTTTTCCATTCCAATTCATTTTTAACCTTAGAAAATACACAATACTTTCTGCCTTTCTTCGTTGAGTATGTCTATATGTGTATTGTGTCTACAATAAAACGTTTACTGTCGTTTTCTGAGGCGTGACGTCACGTCAGGCGCCATGAAACTTGCGGGTGTTTTCGTGCGAAATTCAAAATAGGTAAATGAAAATGCAATTATTTGCGTAAACAGTTAGTTTAATACTGAAATAAAATTATTTTCAGTAATAGTAGATGTGTACCTACATTATAGAAGGCTATTTCAAAATCAGTCATCATTCCTATTTATAATAAAGCATGTTTAGGTTATACAAGACTTAACTTTTTGAATGCAATTCATCGGTTTTATAGAAAATACATTGAATAAAGAATATCAATTGTTACTAATATTATAAATAAGATAGTGAGTTTGTTTGTAACACTTTCACGTCTTATTTAATCAACATATCATCATGATTTGAATTAAATTTAGCATATTCATTGTCCGGGGTTCAGAACAGAGTGGAAATATGGGCGGAAAGTATTAATGTATAATACTTTAAATTTCATGGGTGTTAACACAAAGACAATTTCCTTTAACAGCTAGAGTTCCGCGGTGCCTTAGTTCAACAGCTCCGAGATGTTACGAAGAAACTGGGTCTGACACTGGCCACTCTACACTCAGCGGTCGCCCAGTTAGACTTATTCATGGACGCACACAGGCTACGTGCAGATAGACTGACACATGTTGCACTCGCCTGCTTGAGTCTAGCAGGTTAGTCGTGTTTATTTTTTCTTAATTGTAGTACATGTACAATGTTAATAATAAAGCTATTATTTTTCTTAAAAAAAAATAACAAAAGTTACAAAGTTCTATAAGATATCTCTATCTTTTTTCTTTTTATTATTATTATTTTCTTATTACTTATATAGGCAGGTGGTGGGGCAAATGGGCCACTAAGTTAGACTAGTTATTTTGTTGTAGTTAGTAAGATAAGACTAGTTATTTTGTTGTTGTATACAATATGTATATGATTAGTTTGCTTTGAGATAATAATGTATTTAAAAAAATTCTTTAACATATTTATTTTATTTATTACAGCAAAAAGCGAGGAGAAATTCAGCAGAGCGCCCACATTAAAAACATTATCAAAAATATCTGGTGTGCAGCTGTGTGGCAAGACTTTCAGACAGTTAGAATGGATGGTAGGGCAGCATGTGCGGTGGAGGCTGCTCGCACCGACGCCGGTTACATTCGCAGCTCTACTGGCACAGTACGTGGTAGCCGACAGCGATCTGACCACCAGGCATCCGAAGTTCGTTAGACGGTTCAAACGAGACGGGGCCAAGTTGTTAGAAGCATATTTAGATTTAACTTTATCTGGTGAGTTCATTTTTACAATAATTATATACTTTATATATGTGTATATATATATATTAGAAATATCAGGAATAAGTGTGTGTACAAATATATCAAAATACTAGCAAAACTTCTATGTAGATTTGATCTACATATTCTGTGAAGCTTATTTTTTTGATAGAAAAAAAATGCAATAAGATTTTTATAATTCCATCTATTGTACAAAAACAATTATACAAGTTCATATTGAACTAATTTTGTTTAACTTCCATTACTTATATCGCTAGCGCATTCTCTATACGATAAAGATTAACGTGTGTCGTGTGGCGCGCAGACGTGCGGCTGAAGGTGGTGGAGAGCGCGGACGTGGGCTGCGCGTGCGTGGCGTGCGCGCGCGCGGCGCTGGGGCTGGCGGCGTGGCCGGCGTGGCTCGCGGCGCGCGCCGGCCGCAAGCCCGCCGCCGTGGCGCCCGTCGCGCGCCTGCTGCAGCGGTCAGTATACCCCCTGATTGCTATACTTTATACTTTTTTGGAAAGCATTACTTTGTCGATGTTTATTATCATATTATTATTTAGACAGTAATATTATCTATTATATATTTATTTACGTGTAATAAATATTTAACATAAAACACAATATGTAAATGCAAAAACAAGCAATTCATCGTAAAATATTTTCATCTCTCAATTTTGAAAATAAATAACTGTATAAACTATTCATAATGACGCGACATATGGCTAAGTAAAATTTTACTGTATGCGCGGTGGGTGATGAGGACGTCACAGGACATTTCAGACCCCGATGTCAAACAACTCGCTCGCGAACTACACAAGTTATGTTAACTCAGTATGTTTATAAGATGCTATTTCTATTGACAAACAAATATAAAGCAATTTATATAATATATTAAAACAGTCTAACTTATGTAAATCTCATGATGATCAAAGGCCGAAAAGTCTTGGAAAGTCGATATCCCGTAAGGTTGACGTCCTTTCCTTTTGTGGTTATAAAAACGAAGCGAAAATCTGACCGTTCCATATAAAAAACTTAAATTAGAAAATAATTAAAAACGTTAATAATTATTTTATTTCCTACAGGATGATGCAAATTCTGAAGTCACGTGAAACAGTCGACTCTGAGGTCGACCAGGGCTACAGCAGCGCGAGGACATCACCCAACCTAACACCCTGTGCTTCACCGAGGTATCAGATCTCGCCAGCGTCCAGCACGTGCAGCACCTCCTCACGAAGCTGCTTGCACGTTGACACGTCATACCGCCAGCGTCCAGTCAGGTCAGATAATGCTTACACCGTGTTAGACTTGGACGACACAGAGGCGTCTCATGTCCCGAACCAAGAATACTATAGGCTACCTACCGCGGTCGATATGACCTGTCAAAGGGTCAATAACCCAGCTGATTACAGCTTCTGTAGGTCCAGTAGGTTAATCGAAGCTAGTTTCGATCCAGTTCAACCGTCTACGAGTATGGCTGTGAAGAGAGGTTTAGATAGTAATGTTGAATTTGATAGAAAGAGGTATCGTCTCGCCTCGCAAATGTCACAGGTTGTTCTTTGATTATTCATCTAGTCTTCGATAATATTCGTTGTTTTTTTTTTTTACTCTATTTGACAGATATTCGAAAACATTTGCATTTATGTTTTCACAGTTCAGATTCGAAATTCAATTTTTGTTTGTCTTATTTAACAATACATGAAACAATAATTGTCTGACTGTGTCCTTGACAGTATTTTAAATGTTCAGTACCATATAACAAGTTAAATAGACTATATAAAGATAATATAAAAGTACATACTAAGGTGTATTCGAATAATTCGGTTATAATAGCGACGATTCGGCATCTTCAATGAATTTCTAATTTAAATACCTGTATAGCTTTAGTTTGTTTCAAAAAATACAAACATACAAAACTAGTACAAAAGAAAATATAGAACAGATAACATTAACAAAAAATATTAAATAAATAAAAAATAAAAAAATGGTTGCCGAATTGCCGCGAAAACGCATAATATTGTGACAAATAATCGAGACGTACTGGTTTATTAAAAATGCTAGTGTATAATTATATCTAGGCTTTGCCTGCATCGATATTTATTAAAAGACTTGTATAATCGTTAACTTCTTAATACATTTTATACGATGTATTTCGAATTGTAGTTTTAGATAGAAACAAATTAGGATCGATTTCACAACCTTTTATTTAAAAAAAAAAAAAATTGGAATGTTTCATTCCAACACTACATATTTGTTATATTTTTTATACAGCAGTTATTAAATTAAAAAAGTATATCCTAAATAATTAAATAAATAAAGTTACAACAATACAAATTATTTAAAAAAATAAACCAGATTCCGTTTACAAATTTACCGAACGACAATATATGTAGTTATTTAAAAATAATTCGAATACGTATTTGAAATGACGTAATAAGGTTGTGGATTCGATGTGGGACAACGTCGAGGAACGAACATTAACTTTAGAGCTTTAAACGCCCAGTTATAGAAACGTTCGTTGTAAATAAATGTAGTCTCGAATGTTCTGTTCGTGTTCGGTCGTCGTCGTCGTCGGTCGTATGCCGTTTACAATATGATGAACCGAGAATTTCTTTTTTAATTTTTTTCAAAATAATAAAATTAGAATTTAACAGCACCCTTTCTTACAATGTAAGTCGTAGTTATGAACTTTTTAAACAGTGCCTAGTATTGTAATCCTATATCGCTGTAATGTATCTAGAACGATAGATGTTTTATTAATGAGAAATAAACGGTTCGTCACAGTGTAAACTTCATTAGTTATTCTTTAACCTATCTATCTATTATAATGTATCTACGCATGAATATAATAATAGCATACGGTTTATAAATAAAGCTATGAATAAATATACTGCCCATATATAAAGACAGTAAGTCTTATAGCATTATATAATAATATTAATTCTTATATCATTAGTATAGTTGGAGTCGCTATGGAGATATAAAAACTATTTTGATATAAGAAATAACGCAAAATCATGTAACAGCTTACAAATGTAAGTATTATTATATTAAGAATTATAGTAACGTTATAAATACGGCAATAGAATGAACCATTTCAATAAAATTTGCAAGTTTTATGATCCATGGAAACGTCAAATACTAATAAACGTTAAATGGCAGTCATGTAGTTAAACAATGTTTTGTCTTCTTCTTTAATATAACAAATTACTAATGCGAGAAAGAAAGGAACGTATCTATCTATACATCCACTATATGTTTTTATTAGTAAAGCCTTAAAAGTAAAAATTTTTACATTCAAGTATTTTTTTTTTATTATTAAAATCTTCATTTGTTCACAACAAGCAACTGATGTTTTGGACTGACTGTCTTCACTTTTAAATTTTCGAATGCAACAATTTTATTGAAATGGATTAAAAAAATATATCATAATTGATGAAACATTTGTATGGATAGATGAGTTACAGAATTGTTAATTGAGGAATTACCAAAGCAATAGCTTGAGGTTTATTTTGTTTCCTAATTGTAATTAGTTAATTTTCCTACGTTTTTCTATAATATGTTAGGGTGATTTTTTTATTTATACGGCAATGGATTGACTATAAGATTCAGTTTATAAAAAATATATGAGTACTTAACTGGCAACACATGTTGACAACGTAAATATTTTCAAACTTTTTTTTTTTTTAATTCTATTCGGAGTCGCAATCTTTAAGCCATTCAATAATATCATTATTTTTTTTTTTGATAAAATTGAATTTATTTTAAAACATCACCCTAATGTTAATTATTTATTAGTTTTATTAATAAATTAAGAAGACCCATTGTGAATGTAACACGAGAAGTCTGCGTCTATGTCATTCGAATTACTTTCAATGGGAAATGATTTTAATACGATAATGCATTTAAAAAAAAATAACAGACTGAATGAAATGACTAACAAAGACAAAAACTACTCGTGCTATATAAAATTAGAAAATTGTATATCAAATGCATACATACATTTATTTATTTTTTTAAGGTACGTTTTCGATGGTGTGGTTGTGAATAAAGAATTTGATCTTATTTTTTTTTCACAATTTTTAATGTATCTAGCAAGTGATTGAAAGTGATTTTTCAATTTATATTTTTATTACACACCATTTCAATTTTGGGGTTATGTTGCGTTGTCATTATTTGAATTTGGAAATAGCGAAATTATTAGTAAAAAAAGTTAAAATATAAGTATATGATCGATAAGGCGTTGCGTAATTAGCGCAAACCGGTTTGCACGGGTATACGCGAACAATTAAAGAATTACTCATTCTAAATGTAATACATTTTGCGTACAAAACAAATCGCTATTTCCTAATTAAAATTTAAATGTACACAAGGTTGTTTTTTTATGTAATTCAAAAACTTTAAAATTGTTTTCCGAAGCAAACGTTCTCTCTTAGTTACCATTGTTAAATTTGTAACGTTAATCTTAAAATTCATTGTTTATGAAAATATTATATTGTATTCAATTTTGTTACGCAAGTTAATTTTTTTTAAAAATGTACATTCAGCTGAAATTTTTTTCTATAAAAAATATCTCTTTCATCTATTCATCATTGCTTAAATTACTTATTTCTTAATTTTTCTAAGGTTTTTTTTTCATCTGACTGTACATTTGTTAAAAAATTTAATGTGCTCCCAATGTTTAGTTACAGTTAAAATTCACATGTGAACTTGAAGTAAAGTGCAGAAGTTTTTTTTATATTAATTGTTTTCTTTAGCCCCTTTCATTTATGCTAGAATTAAACACTAAAAAGCGTCTAAAGCGACTAAATAAAGTACATTAATCATATAACTGGATATACTCCTTCGACACAAAAAAAAATCATATAGGAACTTATATAATAAAAAAAATACCTAAGCTACAGTTCATCGCCCTTAGCCACAAATATGAATAAAAAATTGGGCGCACACTTAGAGTCACGACATAAAACTACGGCCCTGCTGTTAGCGGGTCAGCGTGTAAAGTGTAAACGCTCGAGAGACGCGGACGCGGCCTAATCAAAGACGAAAAAGAATGGGAAGTGGTCTGCCGCGTCTTGTCTCGTACATGCTCATAAGCGAAGTCCGTTATCCGTAAATGGAAATGGAACAACCAATATCACTACGTATAATAAAACGATTTCCCCGCAGCATCTGACTATCTGTCTGTCTGGGCGCGATAAAATCCATAACTACCGATACGATTCATCATTCACATACTGTTTTCACCCATGGAAGAAGTGATTCATGGATGTACATGGAAATAGTAATCGATAAATCATTCGTGAATTTATAAGACCAAATTAGACTTTTGACGATTTTGTGTTTGCCATAAAATATTAAAAATAAAAAGTAACGATTTCTAAACATTGACGTCATAATATTTTGAATAGAGACATTTTAATTATATCACCACTCATTTATCACACACATCTAACAGTCCGTCCCTCTTTTCGATTGGGACACCTTTGTAAGAAATAAGAACTCACGTAGCACGCGACCTCAAAATAACTCTTTAATGTTGAGTAAATATTTTCTTTTCGCTTACAAATAATACCAATTGTTTTTCTAATTTAGTGACAAAAAGTTTTTATATCATTGAAAGCATATGTGCATTTTGTATTTAATTACTTTACGGTTTTTCAATCAACCGAATCTTGCTATATTATAAAGAAACAGTCCGCAACTGTAAATGCCCCACAATTGGGGAAAACTCCTCTCCTTATCTTTGGAACTTATTCTCACAGGCGAGATTCATGATGATGAATTATGTTTAAACAATTTTTATTATATAACAGCTAAGTCGGTCGACTGAATTTGAACCCGCGGTCTTCACTCAAGTTCTTCGTATTTTATTATCTGGACTATTTATTATTTTGTAAATTATAATTACTATAAAATGCTATTAAATTATTAACTAAATAATCGAGAAAATAGCTTAAATTTTGACCTCATAGCGTTAGCTCTAAATCAAATATCGTAGAAATGAAATTGCGGTTAAAACTTTATCTGCATTTATTGTATAATGGCGAATGCAACCTTGAACTTACTGCCACTAACGAAAAGAATTTACTTTGAATGAATAATATGAAGGTCTCGTCTTTTCAATTTCAAGTGACTGATTTTTCGCTTGAATCTTTTCAATAACTTTATTGTAATATTCACAATGGAATGTACATAGTTCAAGGCAACTCATAAAATTCATCGTTAGATATCTTTTTTTTATCATGTATATTTAAAAATAAATAGACATCGTATATTGACGTATCTATATTGTTTTAGTACCTTAAAAAGAGTTTTTACTGTGCTATTGATGTACACCGAAAATAAACATTAAATTAGAATTTTAAGTCAATGTTCTACGTTTTATCTTATAATAAATATTAATTCTTAAATTTATATACATTTCGTGTATCTCGATACTCTAACGAAATGCTATTTAAATTTATCGACATAGAGTTTTCCCTGAAAAAACGCACAATGACACCGACTAAAGCTCGGTCGCCCAGGTACTAATAATATATTATATACCTAACATTTTCTTGACGAACTTTCATATAATAAAAAAGTTGAAATTACTAAAAACGTGGATAAATTATATATTATATTTACTTTTCTGATACATGTAAAATTTACATACGGTCCAAAATTTTACGTTTTTTAAAAGTTATTTATTTTATGAAATAGGTAGGCGGCAAATAGGTGAAATAGGGCCACATAATGGTAAGTGATCACCACCATCCAAAAACATAGGCACTTTAAGAAATTTTAACCTGTCCTTACATTGCCAATGCGCCACTAACCTTAGGAACTAAGATGTTATGTCCCTTGTGCCTGTAATTACACTGGCTCACTCAGTCTTCAAACCGGAACACAACAATACCTACTGTGTTGCTGTTTGGCGTTAAAATATTTGATGGTAGATAGGTTGTACCAACTTAGACGAGCTTGCATAAAGATCTACCACCAATAAAAAGTCATTAAAATAGTATTAAACTAAATTTTGAAATAAAACATCATTAAAATATACAGTACTTTACTTATCCTCATCATAGTATAGTTATATTTAAATATATCTGCGCGAAAATTGCAACTTGATGCTTTTTAATTACAAGATATCTAACATTAAAACGGAAATTTGGTACATTGGTGCAATTCATAAAAGAAGTAATTTGGATATGTCACACCTAAGCGAGTCGGTAAACAGCAGTGTCGTCGAGAGTCAGAGTAGGTAAACGTGGTGGTCTGCGTGGGGGACGTCTTCGGCGTCTCGGTCTACACTCGCAGTGCAGCGCACATAGACCAATACCAGCGCAGCCAGACAAGAAAAGAGGTATAGCCAGTGTCCTGGTCACAGTCGCCACTTGCTCGCCTCTAGACCACCTAGGAACCACGACTGTGGTATCAGCGCGAGACCAATAACAAGGATATCTTGCTCCAACATATCCATAATTCAGTGTGAAGTTCTCACAATTAACTGCTGGCGGATATCCACATCCTTTGATGTTTACAAATAAAACAGCAGGGCGCCAATCCTCAGCCTGTGATTTGTACTTTACGTGCAATTGAATGCATTTGTAAGCGTCGCTAGTGCAACCTTCTCGACATGATGCCCACGTGCAATTATCCAGTCCTAGCCTGTCGTCGCGCCGCTCCGTCACACATTCAGCTGGTATAGGATCAAAGTCAGCTGCTAAAGCGCTTAATGCGGGGTCAGCATACAATGGCACGAGGAAGAGAAGAGCTGAACCGCCACCTCCAAGGAGAAGCGCTAGCATAACAGTAATGTATCGAGTAAGTTTTGCACGTGCATCGCCTCTTCGGCGCGAAGAACGCACCACCAAGCGTTCTGAACTTCCACCCCTCATTTTATCACCACTGCGTCAACCCATGCTGAATTAAAATCCTTGTCCCAAATACTATTACTGAAATGCTTTAGGTAACATGCGCAAAATTGGGACATGCGCAAAGCACCTATTTCAGATATTTTTATTTTTGATTATTATAGAAAATAAAGTTACTTTTGACCCTGTGATAATTTATCAATATATATATAAATGTATCACATTTAGAAAATATTAGTAATATTATTTTAAGTATTACATTAAATATTACTAATAATTGCAAACTTTCTTTCGGCTCTTTTTGCATGCATCTACATTGAATATTAAAGTTTTGAAGTGAAGTGTCAACCTCTCATCTTGTCAAATGTCAATACTTGTCAACCTAAGATGGCGTAGTATATAAACTTGCTTATACAAAAATATTGTGGATTTTTCAAGTCGTTACAAATATATACTTAATTTTTTAGGTATGTCAGTTCGTTTACTTCAATTATTTGTTACTTCTTTGAGACAGAATCTACCGAGACCTTCAAATATAGTAAGATCAGGTACAACTTGTTACAAAAATTCACGTGTTTTTAGGCAGAGTTCTTCGAATTTGGTTATTATTTTATTTTTGTACAGGTTTATTTTATTTGAGCCCTAATTTATGTACCCAAATTCACTCAATTTTATTTTATTTTAATGTTATATAATATTTAATATGATTTTCATAAATTAAGCATGAGCTATCTTAAAACAGGTGTACACATAAGATTAATAACAGGGATGAACGCAATGGAACCGTTGGAAGCCAAAGACAATGATATAGTTCAAAACAAAAATCATACGCGTTACAAACGCCGTTTTTTAAAACGGCAATGGGAAACCAGCAAAAAGGAAACTGAGTCTGGTGAAAGTGAAGAAAAGAAGTTATGCGATAAACCATTTGAGAGGATTAAGAAGAAGAAAATGGCTGTGCTGTTAGGTTATTGTGGGGTTGACTACTATGGCATGCAAAGGTAAGCTATACAATTTATTTATAGTCTATTTCAATTTTGCAGAAAGGCTAGAGTTAAACAAACCTTAAATGTACGTAGTCCATGCGATGAGCAATTACCTATATTATGCACTAAAAATAATTCTTGATTAATGTATCTTTATTTTTAAAATAATACTATTACTTAATTTGATTATGTTCACTTTAATTTTACTTCCAAAGTCTCTGGTAATGCAACATGCCATTTATTTACAATTTTTTTAATAGAACCTTAGGTTAATTCACACTGTCATGTCAATTTAAAGTCGAAGTTGTTGTCACAGGTCACAGTTATTATATTTATATATTCCTAAAATTTAATAATCATTTAAAAGTTTAATTATAGTATACATATAAATCTTAATAAACTTAATTACCAGAAATCCAGGTGTCCCAACCATTGAGGAGGATCTCCTCAAAGCTCTGTATGATGCAAAGTACATTACAGAAGAGGATTTCAATAATCAACAAAATGCACAATTCCAGAGAAGTTCTCGTACAGACAAAGGAGTTTCGGCAGCAAGACAGGTGGTTTCACTTAAGCTACGTTAGTATTAATTGTTGTCAAATTCTTGCTTCTTTTTTGTTTTCTTCAAGGTTTTTAATTTATAATTTGTATAATTTTGATGTATTTTTATAATTTCATATAATTTTTTCTTCGTAATTTAACATTAGTTTCCCACAGTACATTTTCATTTTCCATTCATTATTAGTATATTGCAAGTTTTATGAATACATAAACAAAAAGTTGTATATGGCGGAAGTGTACTTTTTCTTTATATATAATTGATTTTTATACAAAAACCATATGAATCAAAGAATTGCTTTGATTGTTTAATAAAACCTTTTTACAAAATAAATAAACACCTTGTTGAAAAATATAACATGCTGCTTACAAAATATCTAGCTATATAATATGTATATAACGAAATATTTTAAATTTTAGCTTTAGAAGTCAATATAGATGAAATAAACAACAGATTACCTCAGTGTATAAAAGTGTTTGGTATAAAACGTGCAACAAACAAATTTAACTCAAAATCAAAATGCAACGCAAGGACATATAGCTATACTCTTCCCACATATGTCTTTGAACCAAGTTTAAGTAGTGAGCAAGAGAGGAAAAGGTATCGGATTACAGCCGAGAAAATAACAAAAGTTAATGAGGTTCTTGGAGTTTACAAAGGAACGAAGAGTTACCACAATTTCACTGAGAAAAAGTAAATAGTATTTTTTTTTATCATTATTAATAGAAACAACATTTTTTGCCATTTTTTTTTTTTACGAGGTCTTTAATTTATTTATCACTTTTAGTTTTATTTGATTGTTAATTAGTAACTAAGTAACTTACTTTAGTTAAGTTACTTCTGTGATTGGAATATGTTATATCTTATTCTACAAAAATTCTTTCTAAAAATCTGTATCATTATAGCCATATCAATTTTTTAAAAATGGATGACAGATTTTTGTCTGTGGGGTTATTTGATATGATAACTTTCTTCAAACGAGGCGTGAAGAGGCATCTTGCGGGCCGGCAAGGCGAGGGCGGCTAGTGCAGAACCTTCTTCCCGACTGTACTGGCCGTCCTCGCGTTTGGACTCTACTACCACTTAACATCAGGTGGAGTAGAGTCATTTGCCCTCCCGGCAAATATAAAAAAAATAAAAAAAATAAAAAAATTTCAATGTTGTGTTCCATCTGTAAAAGACCATGAACACTATTTTGTAAATGTAATTTTTTTATAAAAAAAAGTTTGTATGTTGTGGAAAGATGAGCAGGTACACTACAATCATATTAAATTATTTCAGACATTATCAAGATCCATCATCCTTAAGATATATGATGAGTTTTGCATTAGAGAGAGTGTTCATTGAGTCTGAAGTAGAATTTGCCGAGTTACTAGTTAAGGTGAGTTTTGTCTATATCTGATGCGATTTAAGTGCAGTCCCTTAGACATAAAGTGATAATATATACAAAGAATGCATCACTCCCATTCTCATATACTCTAGTTTTGCTTGCGCACTCTAGGGCACACAATATAGTCCACCTTCAAGGTATTCAAAAACACAACACAATGTTTAACATAGATCTAGATAGATATTTTCAATTTAATTCTATTTTTGAAATATACAGTTATATAAATAAGATAAAGATTCTCTGGTTGGTTAAACCACCTAATTTCCGACTTTGCAATGTAACATGACAAATCAAAAGTGCCTTTATGAGTCTACATGAATAAAGAATTGTTTGATTTGATTTGGGTTTTTTTTTCAGGGTCAGAGCTTTATGTTACATCAGATAAGGAAGATGGTTGGTCTTATGATAGCAGTTGTTAGAGGACAGACTGATATGGGAATGATAGAAAAGGCATTTGGTAAGGATAAAGTTATGATACCAACCGCACCAGGCCTAGGACTCATGCTTGATAAGGTAATATTTTTATTTTTTTCTAATATAGTTTATTTTCGTTCGTCCTTTAAGGACCCTTTAAGAAAAAATATTGAGTAAAAAAGTTAATTATTTAAAAATATGTTTATTATAGAATAACATACTATAACCAATTCCAACGTCAGAAGTATGTAAATAATTTTTACTGATTTCTTAAATGCAGAAAATATATTATACAAATGTACGGTATATGCCCCATTAATTAATAAATATATTGTAATAATTGTCTATGGGAATGTCTTAGTATTCATGATATTTGATAGCACATATAACAGGTCATACAAGTAAGTTGGATCTGTGCGAAGATGACCTTGTAATGTTAAATTCAGTAATATGATGTTATTAATTACATAGTCATGATTACACGCTTATTGCTGCACTTTTTTTTTATAGAATAGGAAAGCGGACGAGCATATGGGCCACCTGATGGTAAGTGGTCACCAAACGCTCTTAGACATTGACTCTGCAAGAAATGTTACCCATCGCTTACATCGCCAATGCGCCACCAACCTTGGCAACTAAGATGTTATGTCCCTTGTGCCTGTAATTACACTGGCTCACTCACCCTTCAAACCAGAACACAACAATATCAAGTACTGCTATTTTGCGGTAGAATATCTGATGAGTGGGTGGAACCTACCCGAACGAGCTTGCACAAAGCTCTACCACCAGTAAATGTAATGTCAAATCAATACTAGAGAGTGCCTTAAGTAACTGTTGAAAAGTCTTTGGGTGTGGCGATTAGCCTTATAAGAATACATATTATATTTTTTATAGTTTTCCAATAGCTATAATTAGTCATACATATCAAGGTAAAATTCAATTTGTATCTATATTTATGAAGTATTTTGTAAGAATAATTATATATTTTTAGGTTCACTATGAAAGATATGATGCAAAATTCAAAGATAGCCATGAAAGTCTATCCTGGGATGCAGAGGAGGAAGCTGTAGAAAGATTTAAGCGGGAGCAAATTTTTCCAAACATTGTTAAAGGTGAGATAGAAGATAATTCAATGGGGTTGTGGCTTGAGAAGGTAAAGACACATTCTTTTGAACCTCGTGATGATATTCCTGATGATAAGAATGAAATAATAAATGGTGATGATGATGATGATGACTGTGATTATACAGAAAGTAAAGATGCTAAAAATAACAAAGTTGAACATCAAGTTGCAAGTGAAACTAAAAGTAGCAAACCAGAAAATATTGATAACGAAGATGGTGAAAATGATGTTGATGAAATTAAATCTAACAAGCTTCTTACTGAAACTAGTGATAAGAAAATTGAGAAAACTGAAGATGTTTGTGAAAGCAATGGTGATAAAGATGTTGTTGATGATGAAATTAGATCCAGTGATAGTGTCGTTCGATAGAATAAAATGCTTAATTAAGTGTTATTAAATATGACAGAGCTACATGTATTTTGATGTACCATTGTTTAAAAATTCCGACCCTATTGAGACTAAATATGTAATGTTATTTGTAACTGAGTAAGTGATGATTGCTTATAAACTACCATTAAACCATTATTAAATTAATGAAAAGAATAAAAATTATTTCTAAATTGCTGAATAGTAAAAAAATATATTATTATTATTATGTGAGTATTTAATGATATATTATGAACTTCAAACCGTTCTTAATAAATATATCTTTATTTATAATACAACAATATTTTACTTAATTCTACTTTAATTTCACTTCCTGAGCTCCAATAAAAATGTCGCCAATATTCAAAACTCCTTTTTTCGATGAAAAAAACAATTATATGCAAATGCAAAAAAGATAGTAACGTCCTTTAAAGAGTGATGGTTAAAGTTAACAAAAATTTAAAATCAAATTCCGAAATGACGTCAATTTAAGGTCAAAGTTGTTTTTTTTCATTTTGTCATTGGAATAGAATTTAGGCACACTAAAGAAAAGTATTAATATAAAGAAAGGCACACACAAAAATCGTCTGAAAATCGCCTTTTGACTTTCAGCTTTCTTAACATCTTAATACATAATTATTCTTGGTAAAAAATCAAAAAGAGATCGCAGTAGAAATTCACATCTCGAATTTGGGGTTGATAAGGGTTGTTTTATAGGGGTTGGTTGCTCCTTTCAAACGATACCCCCTCACCCCGTGGAGACGCACATAAAAAATATTTTCATACCAACCAACCAACCAACCATATTTGGTATGTAAGCCAATGCTCTTGTGTGCACTTTGAATAATTGTCATTTTATAAGTCTTAATAAAATTTAAAGTTACCAACGGTTCGAAATATAGATTCTACTGAAAATAACCGAAAAAAGACTCTTCCATAGTTACATAGGAAATTAAATACAAGCGTATTATTATTTGTCCTGCATACTAATCAAACGAATCAATTATATTGGTAAAATTATGTACTTGATAAAAGCTTGCAAATTGGTCGAAGGTGTACTGAAGCCTTAATAAATTCTTACGTGTTAGTTAATCTGTATTAAACGTCTGTAATACAAAAAAAGTGAAATGTCAGGCAAATCAAACTGTCAGATTAGCTTCGCGCGCTTTTTGACAGTACCAAACTACAAAAACATGTCTCCAGATCTGAACTAACGGAATTTCTTCGATAAAACTAATAGTTATTGAAAGAAAATTTTTGTTTATACAAATATTAAATACTTTAATTACAATGGTTAGTATACATTCATAGTTGTCAATTGAAAAAAGCTATTTTTAAACACAATTTACACATACTTGTGTTTGTGTGATGCTGTTAGCAGTTTCTTATGTTTCTTACATTAATTTTATATGTGTTTAGAGTTCGCCAATACCTGATACTCCTGATAGAGATGGAGCTCGTTCTCGTATGACATCACCAGCTCGTGATTATGAGATGTTTGAAGATGAAGGGGCCATTCTGGGTGATAATCCGGAAGAAGAGGAAGAAGATGGGGAGGAGCTTTTTAATGATAATATGGAAGCGTAAGTAATGTTATACTCTAATTCGTCCAACATTATTTATACTTAATAGAAGCGTGTGTCATCGCATACTATATTTTTCAGAAATTCGACCAACTTTATATTTGTACTTCTATTGCACTATACATTCCAAATGATGCTAGTTCTATATATTAATATGTTTAACCCTCTGTTTATAATATAATTGTATTATAAAATGAATGTGTTAAGTGTTCTATGTCGGTTAGGTAGGTTTAGGTTTTAGAAAGATAACCAATTTCACTTTCAGCACTAATAAAAATATTGTTATTTTAATATATGTATATGTACACTATAGCCACTACATATGTTATATAAATAACTTTACAGTTCAATTGTAAAATAATCTGCTCTTTGAAATATAATCTATAATGTTTCCCTTATAACATATGTATAAAAATAAAAAGAAAAACATGTTATTTTACTGTAATATTTGAATAAATTCATGTTCTAGTGACTATCGTCCAATGCCAGCATTGGATAGGTACGATGCTGAAGATCTGGATGATGAAGACTATGAAGCAATGTCTGTCGGAGACCGTGTCGCAGCTGAGCGGGAACTTCAGCGACGAGACAGAGATGAAGGCAGAATGAGGAGAGATGATCGAGATTTGCTATATGGTTAATTAGTTTTGAATATTTTGTTAATCTAAATGTAAAAATAGTTAATAATGTCTTAGTCTATTGCTTATATCGAATAAATATTTAAAGTTCCGTTTAGTTTTGATCAATAAACAGTAATATTTATAATTTATTTATATTTAACTTCTTTGAACATGATTTGGCTTAGAAAAAGCTTGTTTTTTAGTAAGGCTGCTGGATATACAGACATGTCACATTTAAAGATAATAGAGATCAGCTATTGGCTATCCTAGTTAATTTAAAAAAAGACTAAAAAGTTGTTATTTTTAATTTTTTCACAAATACATAAAGAATAGCTATGATTCAACCAAATAGTTTAGATAACAACCATGTCACATCTTTTCACGGTCACAGTTGTTTATTTAACTTTAATGAGGTGTAACTGGCATTGCAATCAGCTATAGTTGTAGCAATGCTTTACATCAAATTAAAACTAAATTCGAAAAGGTATGAATAATCATAAACATCATCATTAAATCAATCAATGTTGTTTTATTCAGATGATTCTGACGATGAAAGTGGAGACGCTCCTCGTGCAAAGCGCCGCAGAGCCGCAGAGAAGGCTGCTACAGGTTCAGATGAACAAGTTGAAGAAGGTATTGAGAGTATTGAAAACTTAGAAGACACAAAAGGGTATACTACCAAGGAGTGGGTGTCTATGTTGGGGCCAAGAACTGAGATATCGAACAGGTAAAAAGGGAGTTTTACGCACTTGCGGATAGTTATTATAATGCCACTCTTGAGCAAACATACATGCTCTGTATGTCCTAATTTTTTTATACAATTGGTTGTGGCGCAGGCTTGTAGCACTGCTTCTTAGAATCACTTGTTAGAAAAAATCTGGGATCTGGGATGGTTAAGTCTTATCTATTAGCTATATTTATAGCCTCAACTTAATATTGTGTCTATGTTTTAGGTTCAAAAACTTCCTCCGCACATACACAAACAGTAAGGGTCAATTCGTATACAAAGAAAGAATCCGGCGCATGTGTGAACACAATCAGGCCTCGTTCCACGTAGAGTTCGACGTTTTGGCGCGAAGGGAACAAGTGCTTGCTTACTTCCTGCCGGAAGCGCCGTTCCAGATGTTGCAAATCTTCGACGAGGTTGCCAAGGAAATCGTTCTTCAGATCTTCCCGAGCTACGAACGCGTGACGTCAGAGATCCACGTCCGCATCGCAGACTTGCCGCTCATAGAGGAGCTGCGGACTTTCCGCAAGCTACACTTAAACCAGTTGGTGAGGACAGTGGGGGTAATCACCGCCACCACGGGCGTCCTCCCGCAACTGTCAGTAGTAAAGTATGATTGTAATCGCTGTGGCTACATCCTGGGGCCATTCGTGCAGTCACAGAATTCCGAGGTGAAGCCGGGTTCCTGTCCTGAGTGTCAAAGTGCTGGACCATTTATGGTGAGTGATATAGTAAAGTTTGTATATATACCAATAAGGGTTAATCGGGAAAAGATGACGTGACATTAGACACCTATTCTACACAGTTTCCATTAGGAATATTACCTGTGGACAAAATCAGTCATGCTATCAATACAATGAAATAATTAAAAACCATGACTTCATTCAAATAGTAGATGTATTCCCATTGTTTATAAGTTACTTTTATCTGCTACTGCATGCAAAATACATAACAAAGAATGTCACAAAATTCACAGCCATTGCTCGCGAATTATTTTCTACTAACCATATTATGTGTTTATTTTCAAATTTTTATCCACATTGTTTTACAGGTGAACATGGAACAAACAGTTTACCGTAACTACCAAAAAGTAACTATACAAGAATCTCCGGGACGGATTCCTGCAGGGCGAATACCAAGGAGCAAGGATTGCATACTGCTGTCCGACCTTTGTGACAGATGCAAACCTGGCGACGAAGTGGACCTCACGGGGATATACACAAATAATTATGATGGCTCTCTTAATACCGAACAGGTAGATTATTTTTTAAAATTATCAAATATAAAGAAATAGTGTTCACCCAGTCGTCGAAATTGGACAGTACTTTTTTTTATTTTCTTGTTACAAACATTTTTTTTTTTGTATTTTTTTATTAAAGAATACTAATGAATGCTCTTTAGTATCTAATAAACTAATAAATAAAAAAGTCAGTTGAAAACCAAAAGAGGAGGAAAAGATACGTATGAAATGTCTTGTCTTTGCCTATTGAAATATATATTTTTTTTATGAAATTTTTAGGCAGACTGGAAAATAGACAGACTATATTTATATACATTTATATTATTATATCAAAAATAAACAAACAATTGTATAAAAGAACTATTAATATTACAGGGTTTCCCAGTTTTCGCAACTGTGATTATTGCAAATTATATAGTGGTGAAAGATTGCAAGCATATAGTGGAATCATTAACAGACGACGATGTTGCCAGTATTGTCAAACTTTCAAAAGATCCCCAAATCGGAGAGAGAATAGTCCAAAGTATTGCTCCATCAATATATGGACATGATTACATCAAACGCGGCCTAGCTCTCGCCTTGTTTGGGGGTGAACCTAAGAATCCTGGTAAGTAATTAAATGTTTAAAAATAATAAATATTGCGACGTTCTACATGATCTCTGAAAATGTTTTTGTCAAGCTTAGTAACTGCAGTTAAAGAAAAAAAAAAGTAAAAGAAAATTCGGCAAGGCAGTGATATATTATCAAGTTTTATCAATTTGTTAATATATGCACAACACAATGCATTGTATGAATTTTACCACAACCACATGTTAGCTGGATATATGTTACGTAACAGAATTAGAAAATACCTGTAGCCAACTCTGCTCATACACAGTTACAAAAGAACTAATTTTATTATTTTGTTTAAGGTGATAAACATAAACTAAGAGGAGACATCAATGTTTTAATATGCGGAGACCCCGGCACAGCTAAATCACAATTTTTGAAATACACAGAAAAGGTGAGTAATATCCAATATGTAGGACGTGGGATTTCAAAGTCAAGAAATATAAAACAATGTGTAAATATGTCGTCAACAACGGTACTTACAATATTATATTCCTTAAAAAGTATTTTATAAAACTTATCTTTTAAACCAGCACAAATTATTATTAATGTTTGGCACAATAACAAATTTGTTGAATAGGTGGCACCCACAAAGATGAGCTTGCACAGAACCCTATGAATGAGTAAATTTTTATAGATATATTTGTAATTTTTAATTATTTGTAATTTTTATAGATTTTAATAGATCCTATGTTTTTATATTTAATATTTTCATTTTTCCTTACATGCTGATTATTAAATGAAACAGGAGAAATTTGAAGGTACATTAATATATATATATATGTAAGTCACATGAGTATATTAAAAGGTGTATATCACAGCATTTTCAATTATATAACAAATCACTTGTGATTAAGCATGATGGTTATGTAATATCAACTGCGCAAAATATATTATATAGCACATATGTATGCGCAAACAAGTGCATTTTTATAATCTGAGGGGACATTAATCAGACACGTAAAGCAGCCGACTTTTAATTTATTGAGTTACATACCGGTTTTCTTCGAATATATTACCTGATCATAGTTCTTAATCTTACATATATATATTGGCATTATATGATATATTGAATATTACTCATACGAACTAATACTTTCAGTGCTTTTGAAACTATGAGAGCTATATATTTTATGATTTGTGAGCAATTCAATATTTGGCTTATGGCACAAAAACTACCACACTAAAATTGTATTGTTTTGTAGATTGCACCCCGAGCCATATTCACAACTGGACAAGGCGCCAGTGCCGTTGGTCTCACGGCGTACGTGAGGAAGAGCCCCACTACAAGGTACATTTATTATTATGGATTATTTATTTTAACAAATAAGATCCTCCTAGTCTATTTCAGTCAGGAGATCAATTAACATTGTAGAAAATATAGTGCAAGAGTGTGCAAACCCTACTTTGTCTTCTTACTTGTACCTAGTCTAGGCTTGCACAAAGCTCTACCACCAAGTAAAATGGTATTATTTTTAAATAAATATTTTACAGGGAATGGACATTAGAAGCAGGAGCGTTAGTTTTGGCAGACCGAGGTGTCTGTCTCATAGATGAGTTCGACAAAATGAATGACCAAGACCGAACTTCCATCCATGAAGCCATGGAACAGCAGTCAATATCTATATCTAAAGCTGGTATTGTCACATCATTACATGCTAGGTGAGTTACTATATTTAAAAATGAGTCATCAGACTTGCCAGGTTGGGCAGTTTGAGCCTTTCGATTGTGTAAAAGAAACACCTATTTTCCCCATAGGATTAACTCTTGTGTTATTAGTCAGGACAACAATAGCTCAATGGCTAAAAATAATGAATCCTGCGATTTTTCATCGCTAGGCAACTTATATACCATCGACCTATGATACTAATAATTATTTACACTCAGATTTCGGACATTGTGAATAAAATCATTCATGAATTGCAAGTTATTTTTAATAAATATATCCTTAAACCAAGCTGAGATGGCCCAGTGGTAAGACCGCGTGAATCTTAACCGATGATCGTGGGTTCAAACCCGGGCAAGCACCACTGAAGTTTTTCATGTGCTTAATTTGTGATTATAATTCATCTCGTGCTTTTCGGTGAAGGAAAACATCGTGAGGAAACCTGCATGTGTCTAATTTCACTGAAATTCTGCCACATGTGTATTCCACCAATCCGCATTGGAGCAGCGTGGTGGAATAAGCTCCAAAACCTTCTCCTCAAAAAGGGAGAAGAGGCCTTAGCCCAGCAGTGGGATGTTTACAGGCTGTTACCGTTATCCTTAAACCTTATTATTTATAAGTTATTAAGTGCTCATTATTATTTCAGATGTTCAATAATAGCAGCGGCTAACCCTATCGGCGGTCGTTACGACGCGTCGCTCACATTCACAGAGAATGTCAACCTCTCCGAGCCGATATTGTCTCGGTTCGACGTGCTCTGTGTAGTCAGGGACGAGGCTGATCCCATGCAAGATGCTCACTTAGCTAAGTATGTACATCTATTTATGTAGTGTAAAAATTTTGTGCCTTTAAATATATAATCAGCCTGTAGTCGTGCCACCGCTGAATGGTTGAAAGCTTCACAATATACGCAATTCCAAAAAGCTGTGTAATTGATACTACACATTTGTACATATATATATAACCAGTAATGTTTTGCTTCCTCATTATGTTTTCGTTCAACGAGCATAAGATGAAATATAATTACTAATTAACCGCATTGAAGTCACTGGGACATTTTGGGTGCTAAAAATCAAAATATCCGTTTTATACAGTTTTTAACAATAAAAATTCTAAATAATATAATATTTAGAAAAAACTATGGTTACAGTTTATTGAATAAATAATATATAAACAAGAACAATCAAAAGGTGTTTGGCCTCATGTCACATCACAGTGTTACTTTTGATTAAATGAATAATTTACTTAAAAAATAAATTATATATATATTGAAATTATTTTATTTCAGTAATTAATAATTTCTATTTGAACTGGTCAATGGCATTGAATGAAACTGTGAATATTATTATTATTAATTGTTTACATTTTCACACCAGGTTTGTAGTGAGCTCGCACATAAGACATCATCCAACTCAGCGTGGCACAACTTTAGAAGATACATCAACGGACAAAGACTTTATCCTACCACAAGAACTCTTTAAGAAGTACATTGTCTATGCCAGAGAAAATGTTCATCCAAAATTACAGGTAAACATTTGAAATATTTACACAGTAAAATTAAAATCCTTATTCAATTTAAGCATTGCTTATTATTCACTGTCAAATATATCCGACCCAAGATAATGTACTTTTATATAAACACCTCAGAACTTATAAAATGTAATATATTGCTGATATTCATACATACATTAGCCGAGATGGCCGAGTGGTGAGAATGCGAGAATCTTAACCGATGATCGCGGGTTCAAACCCGGGCAAGCACCACTGAATTTTCATGTGCTTAATTTGTGTTTATAATTCATCTCGTGCTTTACGGTAAAGGAAAACATCGTGAGGTAACCTGCATGTGTCTAATTTCGTTGAAATTCTGCCACATGTGTATTCTACCAACCCGCATTGGATTTTTTTAGGATTGGAGGCTGTTACTGTACTGTACATACATAAATATACAAATACTATAAATTAAATTACATATATCATGGAAAAATATTTGAACTAATCAGCTGATATTTTAAAATAGAAGTGTTTTTGTTTATGAATGTCATACTCCAAGGAGAATGTTAGGTATGGCTTACGCAGCAAGAGAGACCATTAGCCAGTAAGCGATGCAGGAAGGGAGTAAGTAAGAGAAAATCGGTAGCTGCGTCAGTAGTCTGACTAAAAATAAATAGGATTCATTGACAGAAAGGGTTTAATATCTTTGATATTTAATGTCATATAAAAATATAAGAATCTACACAATTAATAAGAAAAAAAAACAACTAATTTATTTGTCAGTTTTTTCTCAGTTAACTTGGACTCATAGCTTGCTAGGTACCTACTTTTATGTTTGTTCAAAAGGATACAATTTTAATTGTAATTAAGAATAATTTTTATAAATCCATGACATAACAGAAAGGAAATATAAAATAATGTGTATTTTTTCTTTTAGAATATGGACCAAGACAAAGTTGCTAAAATGTACAGCCAGCTACGACAAGAATCTTTGGCAACCGGCAGCTTACCTATCACTGTTCGACACATTGAATCTGGTATGTTATTATAAATACTAGATACTAAGGCGTTCTATATTGTGTGCTTCTGGGTAATACATATTGTACTAATCACTATCAATTACTTTATCGAAAAACACATATTTCCTGTTCTATTTTTTTATTTTAAAAAATGTAATAGTAAACTGAGATAACTTTTATTGTACCTATAGAGTGTTTTAAAAAATTAAGAATCTAGATTTACAATGCATACATAGCTTCTGGTAACAGTTAGCTCTCTTAACAGGGAAGCAGACCTTTGTCCAACAGTGAGACGCCTGACTGAAGCCTAAACATAACATAAATTAGATTACTAAATTTATATATTTATTTCTCAGTTATCCGGATGAGCGAGGCGCACGCTCGGATGCACTTGCGGAACCAAGTGAACGAGGAAGATGTTAATCTCGCCATCAGAACCATGCTGGAGAGCTTTGTGGATACACAGAAGTATAGCGTCATGCGCGCAATGCGACAGGTAATATATGAAAAATTAAAAAAAAATATGAATAATATTGTTTATTATTTTGCTTCATGTTCGAATTTAAAAGCAATGTTTAAATTTAACGGTTAAATTGAATGTTTGTGATGCAAGTCACTTCGTTCACAAGCACTTGAGCATTATTTTGATAACAGTTTTGTTGTTTAATGAATGATTCAATGTTTATATGAAACGGAGTTGTCATACAAAAGGTTTCTTTCTTTATTATTGGGTTATAACACCTAAAGAAGTAACACCTTGTTTTAATGTTTATTTATTTTTCACATATATTCCTAAAAACACAGTTTACAATGTTAATTGAGTAATATTATGAACAATCATACAGTTCTATTAAGCCTACATATTATTGAAAATGTACATATTCAACAAATATCATATTATTTGAAATATAATAATAAATAAATGTGCATACTGTAAAGATATTGAAGAGCATCTTTTATACAAACAATTAATAAAATTAATTTGATTACAGACATTCCAGAAATATCTATCGTACAAGAAGGACCATAGTGAGCTACTCTACTACATTCTCCGTCAACTTACAATGGATCAACTAGCCTATATGCGGGGTCTTCATAATCATTCGCAGTCAACTATTGAAATCTCTGAGCGTGATCTTATTGAGCGAGCAAGACAGATTAATATCTCAGACTTAAAACCCTTCTATGATAGCAGAATATTCAAATTAAACAGCTTCAGCTATGATCAAAAACGTAAAGTCATTATTCACACTCTTCCTGAAGTGCCGACAGTATCATAAAATTAAAATATTGTTAAACAAACTATTTTTATATGGTTTTACATTATTAACTTTCATTGTTGCTTTATTATGATGTTAATCAACCATTTTGAATCTTATTTTTCTTGTCACTTATACAATACTAGGTTTATATTCCCACAGACGACAATATTCACAATTTTTATTTTATATCTTTTAATCATAAGTTTTAAGCATTACTTTTAAAATTTAGTAATATTGCTAATATTTTTTGCGAAGATTTTCGAATAAATTTAGTTTAGCTTTTGGAGCTGAATCAGTTTGAAAGTCAGGTTGCTTTTGTATTTTAAGATTTAATTTTTTTGTTTACCAAGTTTTTCAGGTGCATCATTTTCTACATATATATAAATGATATCATTGATCAAGTAGACTTGTATAAAGATAGTTAACAGATTATAACTTTGTATTTTATCATTACAAGTTATTAAGAAATTATATCGTAGAAATGTGTCTTCAGTAAAATCTATTCTATCCTTAATAATATAAGATGACAATTGTTTTAAATTGAAATCGTCCTTTATAATTAAGTATATCAATTACGTAAAATTCATTTCATTTAATTAAAATAACTACAATGACTGCTGATTATAAATATCTAATAAACAAATACTATGCCGAGTGCTACAGTCAAAACTATTTA
Source organism: Nymphalis urticae (assembly GCA_905147175.2). Lineage (NCBI taxonomy): Eukaryota > Metazoa > Arthropoda > Insecta > Lepidoptera > Nymphalidae > Nymphalis > Nymphalis urticae. Next base: position 9,689,239 of record LR990003.1, on the reverse strand, counting down.
TCTGTGATCGTAAAACATGCACTTTATAAGCTTGTTTTCATAAAATGTGTTTAAAATATACCCACCTAATTACACACAATTATTGTTAATAGAATATGTGCCTTAAATTTAAGTACAAAGTTGTTAAGTATTCTGTAATGTAACAACCCATTTTGCCGGTTAAAAGTAAATTGTTTTTTTTTTGTCATTAACTGAATAAAATATGCATTACCTTACTGAAATTGTTTTATTCATATTTAATTCGAATTTCATACTTTGCTAATTAAATAATAACAATTTAACTCCAGAAAACATTTTACATACAGTCTTAATATAAAATAGTAAAATAGAGAAATACTCAATCTACTACAATACGTTTACATTTTTAAAACTACAATAAGAGCATGTTTTTACAGCTTTAAAACTATGTCTAGAGTCACATTGTTAAAACATTAACACTAATATCGTAGAATCACACAAATCAATAATCTATATTTTTCTTTAAATAAAATTAAAATGACCTTTATTACCAATAAACAATAAATAGAATAACTTACAACAATTTTTACAAGCCTAATATAATTAAGATAAACTAAGTCATAGATTATTCTTTAACTCAAGTCTTAATTGTTTATCAGTAATCAGGTAACAATGAAATAATACAAATTAAAAAAAAAAAAGAAATTCACGCCAGTATGATTAATAAGGAATATATAGACAGAAATTTAACTTATCCTAATTTTCAATGACCAGCATCATGTATTAAACATACTGGCAAACTGGAACAATATATTGAAATATAGATAGAAAAAGAAAATAAAATTAAAAAAGAAAAGATTATAGAGAGAAAGTTTGTTATAGATTATAAATATATTCATTAAAAAAAAATAAAAATTAAACTTCAAATGCATAAGAATAAATCTAAATGAGAAAATTCCAACAAAGAAACAACTTAACAGTCGCTACATGACTCGGATCCGCTGCTGCTGCTGCTGTCGCTCTCAGAGTCGCTGCTGCTGTCGCTGTTTGAGGAGCTTGAGCTACCTGAAGACGATTCTGAAGAACTGCCAGATGAGCTGCTATCGGAACAGTCCGAGCAATCTGAGTTTGTGCGCTTCTTTTTGTTTGGTATCTTGCACTTTCCGTTGCTGAAACAATAAGCATGATTTAATCAATACTATGGCAAAACTCATGTAGTTATTTATAAATAAATTATATTTTCGCACAAAAACAACAAATAGACAACATTTACAAAAGCTTGTAAGGACAAAAGTAATTGACAATACAATTAATAAAATGAGAGTTTTGATGGTATTACTAACATACTTTTGTTACTACCTTCGCAAGCAATGGTAAGTTTATGTACAAAATTGTATATTTAATTATTTTAAATCATTATCAACTAGAAGTATTTTTTTCATAATTACTAAACCACAAAAAAAGAACTTGCATTTCTTATTATCAGTTGAATTTTTAATAGTTAACTATAAGCTACCCTCCAATATTTATCAAGTATTGTTTTATCATGTTCATACAAATTACCTAAAGATACCTGAAGGTTTTCTTGCATTTATAATAAAAAATTTGTGATACATATAAAAAGGCTACGAAATATCTTATTCTAGACAAAATAAGTGTGCAAATTAATAGGTATTAGTTATAGATGAAGGTAGTTCTGAAATTGTATTTGGAAAACCTTTAATAATATGAATAACAGTAATTTATAACTAAATCTCACCTGCACTCATTCTCTTGCTTGGCTTTCAAATTCTTCTTTAAGATCTGAGACCGAGACGGACGCACTGGTATCTTACGTTTGCCCTTGCATTCGTAGCTCCAGTGTCCATATTCCAGACATTTTTGACAGCGTATCCCTTGGGGAAAAGCAGCCGCCAAAGCTGCTTGCCTGCAAATAATATTTCGTTATTAAATCTCATCATCGATATAAAAATAAATATAAAATACAGGTATTTCGATAATTTCTTACTTTTTGCGCTCAGCTTGATGTCTGTTGTAAGTACCCAAAGTCATTTTTCCTTAGATAATGTCAGCAGCCTTGTATTATTTTTCAAGTCAAAATGTTTTTAACAATTTCCTAAAATGAAGGGGTATTATGGAGATATGCCCGACTCTTCCTTGATCACAATTAAATCTAATGCGCACACAAATTTGCGTCAAGCGTGGCCATAGAAAAATTGTCAAACACAAACCTTTGTTAGTGATTGGATTGGTGATACCTGTCAAAAAAAAAGATTAAAGATAAGGGATGGTTCATAATATCGTCAATAACAATTTTAGTTTGCTAGAATTAAGCTAGATCCAGACTTTTGTCAGTTAATTTGACCCGAACATGTCATGTAAATTATAACATAACGTATAATATTATTTAACATATGATACAATTTTTACTATAAATACATGTTTAAGTATAATAAGAAGGAGTAGTCAATGATTTTAACCATGTCTGAAATTTTATTTAAATAATAATATTTTTTAAGTTGAATTTCACCCATTTAAATATGTGCATAAAATAAAATAATCGAAAAAACACGAGTACATTGTAAGAAATAAAGTAAAAAATATTGCCCCGAAGGAGGAGGAACCAAAATGGTTCCAGACAGACCTGTGATGAATTATTGGGTTATTGTAGTTTTTTATGTGATAATCTATGGGTGCACCCGGGAGTAAGATCAACTGCATATGCCGAATTTTAGCTACAAAATAACAAGTAATGTTTTTGAATTATTTTAAATCACATTATTTGATATTTTTAAAAGCGTTACGAAGTAAAGAAAATACAATTTTACCATTCTATTTGATAACGTGATGATATTTAAATAAATCTGATTCAAATATTAAAATTAACATTAAAATTTTAAAAATACATCTAAATTTCGTATAAATATATCAAAATGATACAAAAAACCGACCTACAGCAATTGCCAAATTGATTAATATCATAAGTCATAACAAAGTTTCTACTAGAATTTTAAAAAATAATAATAAGACACTTGTCTGTTACTTGCTTAAGTTTATTATTTTATCGAATGAGTATTACATTCGATAAATTAACTACTTACTTTGACTAAATATTTTTTAAATTAAAACTTAAAATTTTGAACGATATTTCGAAAGATGAAAGAGGCACATATTTTTTTTAAATATATTTAGTGTAATGAAAAACGAAAACCACTTGACCTCAAAGCAATAAAATGGATAAAATTTGACATTCAATAACATAACCTTTAAATTTTAAGACAATATTTGGATTTGTTGTAATGACATTGGTTTTAACATTATCCTATTTATTAAATAAAACATGGCAAAATATATTGCTCAAATAATAGTTCTTGGAACTCAGGTTGTCGGACGAGCGTTTGCTAGGGCACTAAAACAGGAATTAGCTGCGTCACAAGAGGCTGCTAAAAGAGCTGGTGGAGGCCCTGAAGGCGCAAGAAGAGCGGCAGCAAATGCTTCCACAGGACTGACATTAGAAGAAGCTATGCAGATTTTAAATTTAGAAAAATTAGACCCTGAAAAAATTAAGAACAACTATGAACATCTGTTTAATGTTAATGATAAGGCAAAAGGAGGTTCCTTTTACTTACAATCTAAAATAGTAAGAGCTAAGGAGAGAATAGACACCGAACTGAAAAGTCACCAACCTAAGACAGATCAAAATCAATCCAAGGCCACCTCATGAAGTTAATCAAATTGAAGTTTGTCTTTGTTGTAGATAATTATTGTTTTAGTAAAAAAAATTTGTTTTATAAAATATTTTATTAGGTAGAAAACGGACACAATAGTGACTAGAATACATCAGTCTTTAACTATGTAACATGATTATGTAAAGTAGTTATGGCATTATATAAAAATGCAGCATAAGCAGATACATCGCTTAAAAATAATTTAAGCCTGATATGATTATTAATAAACCCTAAGCAATACAATTACTTTTTTTTTACTTAAGAAACTAATAATTATTCTAATTGAATGACAACATTTAGACTTACAATTTATGAATACATAATAATTATTCATGAATTAAATAAATTCTCTCTTCAAAATTGTTGAACATACAATTATTATAAAAGTTGATTGTGCTACATAACAAACAGATTAAATAAGATTATTAAAATTTTCTTAGATTCTGCATTAAGATAAAATTAGTTTTACAATAACGGCTACTATATACCATCGGTAGTGTATAATATTTACTTAGATGATAATGGACTTTGATATTTTAGGCAAAAATGTTATGCAACTATCGTTAGACATAATAAAATTATTGATATAATAAAAATAATGGAAGCATTTGAGTAAAAGAAGACTCAGATTTGTTTTTCCATTAAATACATCTTAATCCTAGTTTAAAATATAAAATACAAATTCAAAATATTGTATAAAACCTGTTACCTCCCATTTTGATCCCATCAAATTACTTCCACTCTTTTTTTTTAAATCTCGCTTCCATTTATCTTCAACCTCTCAAGTCTATATTTAAAACTTATGAAATACCTTAAAATAATAAAATGAGTATCTTTTCTGACTAGAAATGTTTCGATAGGAATTAATATTATTAAAATTAATATAATTTATAAAAGCTGTGATAATGTCAATATATCTTTGTTTCATATTTAAGGATGGCAGTATTATTTGTAGCTGGATTTGAATATAGAGAACAAATACTTTCTTATTTATAGTATAGAATTGTTACTCAACATACAAGAGTTGATAATCATAAATATTGCTTTATATAATTGTTTAAGTAATGCATTATATTGAAAATGTATTATGAGATTCCGATTTTCGAATTTGGAATGTGTATACAATATTTTTTATTGCTTAACGTCCATTAAAACGACAACTTCATAAGGGCTACATTCAGATATACCTAAAGTATTACAGAGCCATCCATAAAAACCTTTCTCAAAATCGCACACATCCTTCCACCAGTTAGCACCACTGAATGTAAGTTGTGCAATACCAGCATATAGCCCAAGACCAATGGTAAACAATACTATCAGAAATGGATAAGATAGTATTACTATTGGTGCCAAAAACACCTTTTTAATACAACTGAAATCCTCTGTAACATGTGTAAATATATTATACCAAGCCATGGTACCCATATAGAATGAATACATTGATGATATGAAAGCAACAAATGGAATACAGAGAAGACTGAATAAAAATATATGCGGCCCATTATACAAGGAACATTTTGAAACATCCATTTTGTTATATTCCTCTGCAACAATTGATGCTTCAATTATTTCTAACTCCTCTCTAGATATGTTTAATTTGACATCAACATTCTGTCCCTTCTTTTTTCCCCTCTTAATAGTACCCGTCATGGTTAAATAGCAGTCTTTACTCTCCGACAAAGAAAATTCCGGGGATATTGATCCTTCTGACTCTACTCTTAAAGCTGTGATTTCTGTGTCGGTATTATCAGTTTCTACAATACCAGGCACAATATTAACACGTTTTCTCCTTTTAGCACTGTTTTTAAGACTGTCTGTCAGCGGACCCATTTCAAAGCTGTTTTCAGACTGTGTTTGAGATAAACTGTTTGGAGTGGCACAAGAGCTCTCGTTGTATTCTGAATTTAAAATTCGGCAACTTCTTTGAATATCATTATCATTTATTTCTTTCAAGTCACCATGGCTGGAGCATGCATCAGATGAATTCTCGTAAATTGGTGATAAGTCAATAATTTCACGGCTGCTGTTAATTGTTGACAGGGGTTGGTAACCATTCTTCTGTAAGCTCAGAGGCTTTTGATGATCAGACTGTAATTGACTTTCAATCATTTCTTCATCATTAACATCATTGATGATTGGAAGATTTATTTTCATATTCGATTTGAGACCTTCCATTGTAGAATGAATAATTCCATTAACTACATGCTCAGAAACCGGTGAAAGTCCATTTTTGTATTTCGAAGGCAATTCATTATCTACAGCTCCCTAAAAGCGCAAACCGAAAAAATTAAATTAAAAATATTATTGATTATATTATATTGAAAGAAGAAAGTTTTAGTTATAAAAAATAATAATTAATCAACAATGAAATACACAGGTATTTTAAAACAAACCTGCACCGTGATTATGTGATCAACGTGTCCGGCGATCGCATTTGGCTTCTTTCCATTTCGTTTCTTTGGCAGGATGAATATAGGTTGTTCGACTTTCGCCATTATAAGTTCTGTCTTGCTCTGCTATTGTAAATATTAGTAATTTAAAGAGTGATTTTTAATGCGAACTTGAATGGAACTTACACTAATTTTATCCCAAAAAATCAGGCTATTGGATAAAATTTTAATTAAAATTCATTTATAGCATATAATTGTACAAATTTCGAGTTGTTAAGCTATGGATATAAAGAAAACATCATAAAATGCTAATCCACCATTTTCAATTTTCATTGTTTTTCGCATCGGTGTATACAACTCGGATACTTATACGAAAATAATTCTATTATATTTATATATACTTGCATGTTGAATTAATATATGCATTAATATACACTTGTAAAAATATATCTAGTAAAAGAAAACGTTAAATTACATACATCCATAGTATTATATTATTCTAGTACTTGTATCAAATATTGACAACAGTAAGTGACATTTGAGTTTAATTTTAAATTGAGGTTATGCTTAAGATAGGGTAGTTAATCTTAAAATTTATAAGTGAAAATTAATCTCAACCTATTTAATTATATACTCATAAGTATTCATTATAAAAGACCATAACAAGAATGCTAAAGGTAAGTTAACTTAAAACATAAAATTTAAAAGTTTCAAGCTATGGAAATATATAAACAAAAAGCTAACCTCTTTACAGGGGCTTGTAAGTTTAGTTACTGGAGGGGCTTCAGGTCTTGGAAAAGCGACTGTGGAAAGGTTGATTCAAAATGGGGGCAAGGTTGTTATATTGGATGTTCAAGGTACAAGGGCACAGGAGGTGAAAAAGAAACTCGGGGATGATGTTCTTGTTTCTGTTGGTAACGTAAGTTGAATCTCTTAAACAATATCTTTGCTTAAATATTGTTCTATAAAATGTTCTTTAATTTTATAATCATTCATACAATAATAAATAATTTTGTTTTTTTTTTATTATCAAATTTGAATGCATTTTTTTCTTAACATATATTTATTATGGTCGTACTGTACAGATAACCTCTGAAGAGGATGTCAAAAAAGCGTTGGATTTAGTCAAGTCGAAGTTTGGTAAATTAGACACATTAGTCAACTGTGCTGGTCACGCTCAAACAAGCCAGGTGTACAACTTCTTTCAGGACAAGGAAACGGAAATGGAACATTTTATGAATTGCATAAATGTAAGTGACTTTTTTAATATTGCTTCATATATAGTATTAATAATAAGATTTTTTGTATCAAATTCTTTAGAAATACTTCGATCATGTCTGTATCAACATTATTAAAGTGTTTCTTGACATATCTGATGTACAATTTAATGTGAGAATTGTGCCATAACAATTGATTGTAAACAAAAAATAAATATTCTTATATCAGGCAATATACCACTATAATTTTAACAGTGGTGGAGGCAAATATTTTACGTTCTGGCCTTTTGGAATGAATGAAACAATCAATTTGAATTTTTATTAGATATTCTAATGTTTTTGCCTTTCATTCAATTAACTTAAAAATATAAAGCTCTCATTCGGCAAGACTTTTTCTGACTTCTGACTTTTTGACTTTTTGTTGAAGATCAACAATCATTTTCATATCATTCCAACTTAGACAAAACCTTATTGAATTAAACATCTAAACCTTTCTCGTGAATTAGTCATTGGTGAAAACCGATCAGTAGTGTTTGAGTTTATCGACTTCAGGCAGACAGACAGACGAGGCCAGGGACTTTTTTGTAATTAGTAGTAATGAGTTGTATATAGTTTTCATGTTAACTATAACCACCTTTGTCACATTATTTTTGTAAACCAGTGCAGTTTAGTATAGTAATAAAGAATAAATATTTACATTCAATGATATTTTTACAGGTAAATACAATAGGCACATTTAATGTTATAAGATTAGCAGCAGGTCTAATAGGCAAGAACGATCCAACAGAAGATGGTCAGAGAGGCGTTATAATAAACACAGCATCAACAATAGCATATGAGGGTGATATAGGTCAAGCAGGTTATGCTGCATCAACTGCTGCAATTGTGGGAATGACATTGCCAATAGCTAGAGATCTTGCTCCGCAGGGTATAAGAGTTGTTACTATAGCACCAGGTTGGTTTAAATTGATTTTTATTATCTTTTATTTTTCTTTGTACACACTTCCTTGAGCAGAACTAACTTTTTCATAAACTATAAGCAGAGTGATGACATAGACTATAAGCAGAACAGTTTTAATTTTAAATAAATTACATGAACTTGTTACTAGTTGTCACTACAGTAGTTACATTTTGTGATATATCACAATAAAGAACTCAATAATTAAATAATAATTTTACTTAAAATTTTGTAAGACACAGACAGTTAATAAAAATGAACACCCTTTTATTAAGACTCAATATTTCTATTTCTATTGAGTGTAATTGTATAATTCTCGCTTATGCAGAACATGTGAAACCTAAGATTGCATGCTTAAACCCGGCATGCACCTCTGATTTTCGTGTGCTTAATTTACGTTTATATGCTTGTGTTCAGCGCTGAAGTAAAACATCGTCATGAAATCTGCATGTGTCATGAAAATCTACCACATGTGTATACACCAACCTGAGCAAAGCAGTGCGGTGGGTTAAGCTTAGATCTTTCTCGTCTAAAGGACAGGAGGCTTTAGCCCAGCAGATAATTCAAATACTCCTTTTATAGAGGGGAGGAGGCATCCGCTTAGCAGCTGGATATTAACGGTGTAATACTAATTTAACATTATTATTTTTGCAGGATTTTTCGACACTCCCTTAATAACATATTTACCAGAGAAAATGATAGAATTTTTAAAACGAATGACCCCATTTCCATCAAGATTAGGCAAGCCGTCTGAATATGCTCATCTTGTTACTAGCATAATAGAAAATCCAATGTTAAATGGTGAAGTAATAAGATTAGATGGGGCTCAAAGGTGGTGGCCATTATAAATATGTACAAGATACCTGTGTCGATTCTATTATACATAATTTTTTAAGCTAGTTGAGGTATTATGTTAATTAACTAATTGCTCATCCCGGGGTAAAATAAAGATTTTATTTCGGGATGTTTTTTATAACAACATATGTTTATGTGAGAACACTGAAAAAATCCGGTAAATTAAAAAACACTCCATGTGTTGTCGTTGTCGGTAACTATCAGGACTAAATATATATAGTTTCATTCAGGTGTTTCTATAAGTACAAATGTATATTTAATTAAAATTGTTCATGCCGTGCCATGGAGACGATTTGTGAACAAATATAATATTAATAAAGAGGAGCTGTTAGTGCTTATAAAATTCTTATTATTAAATTTTCCGGTTTCATAGCAATTCTCAATAAGGTAGGATTGTTTAATAATAATAACTTACCAGGACTTCAAATAACTTAGATTTCAAGTTAGTGGTTCTTTGAGATTTTGTATAAAAGATTCGACTGCTGTAGATTAATAAGTTAGACTGTTTATTGAATTAAAAATATATAAATAGTATATAAAGTCTATTTATTTAACCTGTTGGAACGAGATGTTCAAATCCTAATGAAATTCGACTACTTTTGTTCTTGCTTCGGGAATCGGGCATGTTATAATTAATAGCGATGAAGTTTCTAGTTTATTGTTGTAGAAATAATGCAACATAAAAAGTTAGATTATAACTAAAACATACAAATTATATTTGACTATGATACTGACATTCTATTTATTTTTTTGAGGTAATAACATTGAGTAATAAGGCAAAGGTTAGTGGTGTATTTACCCGGTCAAGGGGACACGTGTCCGGGGGGGGGGCTTTGTAGGAGCGGCAACCTTTCAGAATCGTTAACCGTTTTTTGTTATTTTTGTTATTTAACTTTTCTAAAGGATCTATAAGAATCTACATAGTCAACATTACACAAGTACTCTAAAATTAATTATTAAGTAGTTACCTCATTAGTTAAAAGATATTTTACAAACATGCAATTTATTGCACTAACTTTGATATTGCATAATTTTTAACAGGTCATCAGTACAGATAGCAGCTGTTAGTTTGAAATGGCGTTGAGTTGATTGAAAAAAATAATAAAAAAATGTTAATGTTTTCTCAAATATTAATAGTACATTTGGTGGTTAGTACGGGCTTTGTGCAAGCTGTCTGTGTAGATTCCACCCATTTATCAGATAGTCTACCGCTAAACAACAATAGGTACTTAGTACTATTGCGTTTCGGTTTTAAAGGTGAGTCAGTCCGATATATCATCTTCATTCCCTAGGTTGATAGAGACTCGCTAATATCTATGGGCGGTGGTAACTACTTAACATCAGGGCGTTTGCCCGTCCTATAGCATAAAAAAAAACAATTGAAACATGTCAAGTATAGTGCTAAGTATAAAACATAGTTAATTAAAATTATCTACAAAAGTAATGGAAACACTGTAGTGAATGTAAAATACGACATTGACAAACGCAGTGGTTATGTATTCTGTGGTTTTAGTTTTCCCGCTCAAAGAACTGTTATGTCATGTTTTTGTTAAAGAGTTAAGATATTACGGTGAGTTTTTAGAATATAAATACGAATGTATAAATAATGTAAGACGTAATGTCCCTGTGAACGCTGCTTAGGCGTCAATACACATAAGATGGCAATAACGACACGAACGCATGCTGTCTTTCTACGCGGTTTTTATTGATACATTATTTAAAATTGCGGGTCTGCACCGATGCGACTGCGGCGCGATGAAAACGAAGATTAATTCGTGCTTTTTAAATTGTTTTTAACACTTTTATTTAACTTGCAATATATAACTTTTATTTAACTTGCAATATGTATTTATTTCTAATTAAAAATAATTGTATAATTAAAATAGTTGTATAGGTAAATAATTTTAAAGGTCTAAGTCATGAAGTCTGTATTTCCAAATTATATTTTTGTTCCGTTGTAGTTGAAAAGCTTGAACCTCAGAGAAATAGTGCAAAAACTTTCATTAAAAATATAATACCCCGTCTCATTGCATATACTGGTGACAGGAGGGCTGGTTCATTTTTCGCCCAGAGAATCGGAATTGCGATTCAAAGGGAAAATGCTGCTAGCACTCTTGTCACTATTCCACGCGGTCACGATTTATACAGTATCTATTTTAAATTTTAAATTGCATATACTTAACGTTTTAATGTAAATATGTAATTCTGTAACAGTCAGTATAGACAGGTAAATTTTATGTTATTATAGTGAATACAATATTATAAACAATTGTAAAATAAAAGTCATTCAAGTATTTCGTAAGAATAAATAAATATAAAAGTATGTACTTCTAAAAACATAAAAAGTTTTCAATTCGATTGACTTAAAGTTATATTTTGTAGTCTGTATGCTCAAACTCGTTTCCTGACCACGAACAATGCGTTTGCGCAATAACGTAATAAATGGTTACATATTTATTTCAATCGGTTTGTCTCGCGAGGGCTTTTTATGAATATATTTACTGCTTTATCCGCCGTCAAAATGTCATTTGGTGGCATACGACGCGCATGCGCGACGGGGTTCCGTCTGCTTTGTTGTTCGTGTATACATTTGTCCTCGACTGTACTTGAGGACTTTTCATAAATTTGTAAATAAATAATATAAACTTCTTAGTGTATATTTCCATCTACGTATGTTTATTTTAAGAAAAATAAACTGAATATGTTTTTTATTATTTGTTTAAACTTAGGTATGCTCTTAAACTGCCCTAAGTTCAGTTCAGTATTTTAATTTCAGTAATTTATATTTAGAACAGGAAGGTAGGCAGAGTAATGGACGTCGGGATAAAGAAATTTTGTCATTGCACGAAAATTAAAAACCTATAAAGAAATACTGGAGTATAATGATTGTCAATAAAGTGCTAATTGAAATCTATGTTATGTCCCTTGTGCTTGTAATTAAATTGGCTCAGTCAACTACAAAAAAAAACCAATACATTAATATTTGACAGTAGAACATCTCATGACTGTGTGGAAACTATTCAGACGAACACACAATTTGCTTTAATTTAGTATGAATTTTTAAAAGATCTACAAATCTTGTACTTATATTAAAAAATCGAGGTAGGTATATTAAACTACATAAAAATATATTTCGTAGTGTTTGTACGTACGAGTACGAGTAAAATATTTATATTTTTTTTATAATACATAAACACTTACAAACTCCTTGTTAGATTAAGAACGAAAAAAGTTAAAAAATATTTACAAAAAAAAATGAAGGCAAATAATTTACAAATTTAAAAAAAAGAACCAGTTCCATTAAATGCACAGGTCTATAAATAAATTTAAATTCTTAGAAGTACGAATTATCAGAATATTGAAGGACGTCATTTGGAGAGCACATCTGGCATATGGAGTCGAGTGAATTTGATTTATACAAAAGGAATAAGATGCCTTTCTTAGGCGTGAGTCTGACTGGATTTTGCAGCTTACTGATATCGATACAAGTCAACAAAATAATAATACCATTTATGTAGTAGTCTGTAGTAGTATCTACTAAATCTACTAATCAATTGCTAATAAGCTCAACAGTTTTAGATCTACCCAAAATGTGAACCTAGGCTACTGGATCTGCACCCTTGTAAGCTGTAAAATATATGTTACATATAAATATATTATAATTTTCTAACATAACATAGCATTTTTAATTTAATAGAAAATATTGGGATATATAAGTAAATTATATATTTAAAGGCCAAGCATTCAAGGGCGCATCTGATGAGAGTTAAGATAACACACATATGCAATAAAGTATTACTTACTTTTGTAATAAGATGATACTTTTGAAAAATCAAGTGGCATTCAAGATCAAAATTACAGGGTTGCGTATACTTGCAAAAGAACCAAGCGCCACGTCATTATTGTTAATCATATCAAAATACTAGCTAGCCGTCTCGATTTCGTCGTTTAGAATATGGCTCAACATATTCTCAACATACAACGTTTAACATGTAATTCTAATGGTTTACGCGACACACATCATTAGAGCTTCCGGTCGGCATGATTTTTTCCGCCATCTTTAACATTTATCGTCATATTTCTGTCAATTTTCACAAAATCTTAATGAGATATACATCTAAATATTCTTCATGAATCACAGACCGTATCGAAATCCGATTGGTAGTTGTTAAGTTTATCGCGTTTATAGGTATTTTAGGGAGTTTATATTATAATATGGCGTGATTTCATTGTTACATTAGTACATAATTCTGAACGTAATTTGAAAAAACGAAGGCGGTTATGAAACTGCCAAGCGAAGCTACTTATATAATAATATAATGTATAAACTTTGTCTTAAACTCACTGCATCTTCTGGAGTAAATTTTATGTATATTGGCTTAGTAATTTTTTCAATTAAAAAAAAACCTCAAAAAAATACAGTTTGTTATTGTATCGGAAAAAAAGTGGGGCCAATCTTATTGTGATGACGATTACATTTATAGACAAATTGTTAGTTAACAATTTCTTTACAATGTTTAAGCGAAAAAATATTACGAATAAAAATTTTAAAATTAAGTGACACTAACATTTCATAAAAGGTAAAGAAAAATAAACTGAGCAAACCTATATGTATATCCTTCAACCTGCACTAAGGTAGCACGACGGAATAGGCTCCAAAATTTTCCTTAAAGAAAAGGCTTTTCTCTAGCATTTACCGTTTTTAATCACCAAATCATTAAAAATACATAAGATTAGGCAAATAAAAAAAATGCCATGTCAGACATAAATATTCTTGTACTTTCCAGATACATTACTAGCGATATTTTATTTTTCATACGATATAATATTTTGGTCTAATAAAACAAAGCCGTGTATTGAATTGCAAGCAATTATGAATTATTTTTGGAAACTATATCGGTTTTTATTTCCTAAGCCTTAAGACTGATTATGCAATGGATATATTAAAATACAGTTCAATTTATTACATTTCGGTTTTATCTCTATTAAAATCACATGACATCGAAACCGAAAAGTTAAGAAGAATATTTTAATAGCAGCGTTTTTGGTAGGCCGGATTGTCGTGTCGGTGATATTCAAACTTGCAATCTATGAACTATATATTAAAGTCGATTTTCTTTACGTTAGACGTATGGGACATACTAATATAATTTTAAGTCATTAATCATAAATGTCACTTATAAGTTACAACGTGTATGAAAGACATTACTTATGTCATAATTTAGTTTTTTTACTTTATGGCTTACTAACAATTGCTTACATTTGGGCTTCGTGTAGACGGCGGCGAAGCTACACCGGCGTTTGACCGCAATACTGCATGTATATGATATAAGAAATGTACATAATCCGTTATTATATATTAAATCCCAGGAATTTAATACTATGCCAAAATTTAACAGGAAATATGATATTTAATTATAGTGTACACATTTTCTAGGAAATTTGTATATTTCCTAAACAGTTATCAGAAATATGTGAATTTTGGAATAAGTTCGGTACAGCAACGGGTCCAATTCACTGGGGCGGATGTTGGTATTGCGGCTGCGAGAGTTGATGTTGCAGAAGTTGACAAAGGATGTGGCACTACACGAAATATTATAATGACTCGTCACTGTATATATTTCCCATGAATGGTATACAATTTATATTCCCTATAAATTTATAAAAATCAGTTGCTTGTTTATTTAAATTTAAATTGGGGATATAAAGATAGCTTTCAAAAGTTTGAGGATGATGAAAAACTGTTGGTGTGTTGTTAACTAGAAGCACACAAATATACGTCTTCAAAAGAAAAAAAAAAATTAAAAATACTTTTTTTCTTCCAAATGCTTTATTTTTTTCCTGCTTAAAAATATGATACGTTAATATTTTCAACAGCTGGCAACCCTCAACTGTTGTGTATGAACTCAAAGCGCGTAGGTATGACTCGTGTTCCAGCCGTTTGTATGAAGACAGAAGACTGTATATATTTATACTGTGCTTTAACACATGTCGATAATATTAATTGTTTTTTTTTTCTTCCTAAATTGTTAAAAAATCTGCCTAATGGTAATATTAAGTAGAAAAACGTGTTAAATAATCTTATCTACAAACAATGATGCCAATAAAGCGTACCGATATTTTTACATATGGGTACATCTTATTTTCACCTGCCGGAAAGACAAGCGTGAATTTATATACTCGATGTAGTTACGATTAAAGAGATAATTTTTTAATATATTCATGAATGAATATAAAAAAAGTAAGGCGTAATATCCATGGGAGCAGCTGCTTAGGCGTGACATTGACCATCGCGTAATCTTCATAAAATTGTGTCACGGCAGCAGAACCACACGCGGTTCGCGATTTTTATTCATCTACATCGAATAAAAAAAAAATTAGTGTCTGAATGTGGTTTCAAAATAACTGCCTTATTGTTAGTTATTATTTATATTTCCGAGTTATCGAAACATATATATCAATAATTATATGTCAAAAATACATTTTATTTATTTAGAACTACCGCTGCTACTTATCTAATTATTGAAATATTTTTATTAATATTCATTGATATTTGAACCCATGACCTCCGGATCTGCGGCCTTACTTGTAGCCACTAGACCAACTACGGCAGTCAAAATATGTATATGTTTTTTAAGTATAGTTAATAGTTAAAATACATTTAGTTTAATGCAATCTTGTACGTATCATGTCAATGTCAATCATGTATTAGAAACATAGTAATGTTGTCACGAGCACAAATTTTTAACGAGAACTGCAAAATAAAGGTTCATTACCGCCAAATCCGCTTAGATACGTTTTTGTATTTGTTGTAGTGTACCGTTGGCAGATAAATAAACTAACAAATACTTTTATATTTTTTCTAATTTTTTAGGTACTATATGTATCAAAGGTTATTTTTAATCATGAACTCAATCAATTCTAAACATTTCATACTCACCCTCCATCCTCATTCGATAAATCGTAATGTTAATTTAGAATTCGTTCTGAAATTGTATCTCTCTTCAATGTTACGTCGACAAATATTTCTCCATTCATCTACAGTTACAGCACTCATATTCATTGTGACATTATTTGCGACGTAAATTTTCACTTTTCCCATATATTTCACTATAACCTAATTGGTAAAATGGCTAATAAAAAAAAACTTCTAATGCTACTTATCTGAGAGTTCGAGGGTACGTAGTAACTAGTGCAAACTGGTTTATTTCTTATTATTACCAACGCAAAAACGTATCCAAGCTGATTTATTTTTACAACAAAGTAGGTATATTTATTATCTTGAATATAAACATTAGGGGCATCATTTATTAAGTAATTAATTATTCTAATAAATGGAACGCTTTTTCCGCGCTTTAAAAAGAAAACTTTATTTAATAAATAAAGCAATAAAGTCATTACAAAGGTGTAAATGTATTATAGGTATTATGAAGTTGTATGTAGCTTTTTTGAGAAGTATAAAATCAACCCGCTGAGTTCCTTTCGGTGGCTCTTCTCATGTCAGGATAATATCTTGTCTGAACCGAAGGTAGTTTTCAAACTGACAATTATTAAGTAAGTGTAATGCTTTTCTATATTGTATAAACGATTTTAATTTAAAATATAAATGATTTAAACTTTAACAAAAGATATTAATTTCCTGTCCATTGTCGGTTTTATCACTTTAACGTTTGAAGTCCTTAAACGGAAGTAAAAAATAAAATCGTTGTTTTCTCACGTCATAATCTTCGAGCCATGTGTTGAATAAATTTATTCGAACATGTTTTTGCTTGTAAGAGCTTATAATGTACGACTTACAAGTCAAGTTATATTAGATATTGATACGATAGAATGGATACGAGAGCTGCAATGGTTGTCGCACAATACTTGGTTAACGAATGAAACAGATCTCGTTTTAAGCATGTTCGGCGGTGCTATTCTGTAAGAACTCACTCCGTATCTTATTCGCGAAATGTTGAAAACCTACTTATATCATGATACGTTATTTTGATGCCTGCAACACTGGAGGGCTTGCATTTGCGTTGCTGACCTTTAGGGAGTAAGGAGGCTTTTTTTTAAGGTCATATCAAGTCGGAAAAGTCGCCAGCGAAAGCTGTTTCCACAAGTGGTTGTGCGAGGCAGGAAATTCCTTAAAAATCGCAATGTTGTGGGTTTCCAGACGTCATCATACATAATGGAATTTAGAATTCTGAATTTAAATGTTATAATTAATGATGATGATCGTTGTGACCGATTTCGGTCACGTCTACATTCTCAAGAGACAACTGCGTGCGACAAGAGTGTGCTCTGACAGTTACACTATCATATTCCGGATAGGAAGGCAATACGAACACCGATCAGTTTCAGTTCAGGCGCAGAACCAACGGCAACAATTTACAAGTTTATGGCTTTGCGTAAAGAAGTGAAGTAGACTACCAATTTCTAATCAACGCGTCGCTACTGATATTATTTCTCGACGGAAAACCTATTAAAAGGTGACCTTGAAATCAGTATATTAGAACTTGCCTTATAAGATAATACTCATAAATAATGCCTCAGCGTTCTAGAAGCTTCCAGACATTCAGTTTGATTTAAAATAGTTAATATCGCATATAACTTTCTGACATTTCACATTGTTTCGTATATGTTCAGAATAGCGCTACAGATGCCGCACACCGCGTCGTTTAAGTAATTTGCTATTAATTGTCTCCGAATAATTACACGGTTTAAGAAAATTAGATCTCGTAATTTTAAACACGTGCAATTCGGTACATGTGTATAATGTACAAATTTTTTTTCTCCTTTCAAATTAACGTGTTGTCTCGAAATTTTCAAATAAGACCGTCTCGATTCCGAGAATGGATTTTAACATGACAATAAATACATTTTAATTAAAGCACAAAACGTTTCATTGTAAAAAAGGAATAAGGTACATTTTTGTAGATGATTTATTTTAATTAACTGGCATTTTTGTTTCGACTACGACACTGTACAGAGGGTTAAATAAAAAAGTTTGTACACGTGGCACACATTCATCCACTTGGTGGTAGGGCTTTGTGTTTTGCCTGGGTTGGCATCCTACTCATCATATATTCACCGTTAACCAGCAATACGTAGTATTCTTGTATTCAGGTTGGAAGGGCTAATAAGGGGCACAAATAATGTAATAACAGGCACAAGGGTCATAACATCTTAGTTCCCAAGGTTAGTGGCGCATTGGTGATGTAAGGAATGGTTAATATTTATATGGGCGATGGTGATAACTTACCAAAAGGTGGCCTTTTTGTCAATCGTCCTAATTATTTATTATATTTAATAGCACTAAAACACATGTTATCCTCTTTTAGTCTACACTTAAGAAAGAGATAGAAATATTTGTTAAATAATTTTAACATAATGTTTGTTTTCAACATAACAACATTATCTATTTTAATGAAGTTAAACTAGTCTAATAAATGATTACAAGCTAAAGATTTTAGATAGAGCCTGACATAGAACTGGGTTTGTCTATGCCTGTAGTCTAGGCGGAAACAATGCTAGAAATCTAGACGGATTGTAAATAACTTCTTAGTGGGTCATTGTATGGCGCCCTGCAAAGGTAAGTTGAATACATACATACGGGTACAAAAAATTATATACCCTTTTTATTTTAACAATTGTTTTCAGTAAAGAGCCATGATGGCCCAGTGGTTAGTACTCGTAAATCTTAACAGAAGATTGTGGGTTTAATCTCGGACGAGCACCATTTTTTTTCATCTCTGTCAACCTTACACGTTGGGTTTTTATTTATTCTTGTCTATCATTATTTAGAAAATGTCTCTGGGAAGGTTTTAGTGTATGATACATTCGTATTTAATTAGATAGTATCATAGTGTGATATTGTAATAAAATAAATAAAGCGATAAAAAGCGCTTTAAAGGCATCGTGATTGATGCCGACAAAATAATAAGAGTTACGTTAGATAAATATACTGCAAAATCGTACATATATCTTCCAAATGTCTAAAGCTTTCTGTAAATAGAAATTGCCTTATTTTAATTTAACAATATACACCAGTATTAATAATATAAGATATTTGTAGTAGTAATAATATATAAAAACTAAAAAAAAGAAAAGTTTATAAAAAATTGTAAATTAAAGTTTATCAAAAAAAAAAACTTGAAAGGGATGTTTTAGGTTTTAAATATTAGGCTACTTTTGTTGAGATGAGGGCCAACCGAATTTTAGTATAACGTTTCAAACGTAAAACGTTTTTTTTTACGCCAAAAGGCTTAAATATATTATATTTATTAATGTTACCTAGTCTCTACGGTCACGTGTCACGCGGGAGCCCTGAACAGACCGGTCGAGTTATGCAACGACATTGCATAAGACAAAAGACCGGACCAGTGAGTGATTTAGAAGATTTTTACGAGCCTATTGTTTGTAGCTATCAAAAAAATAAAATCATTTTTTATTATTATATTTCAATTTTATTGAAAAAAATAATTTTATTTACATTTATTCGAAATTATGATAATAAATAAAACTATATTGAAAAGTAGTTAGTTTACGAATAAAAGTATATTTTTTTTTATAATTGGATTTAAAGATAGTTTCTGAAATGATAATTAAAATAAGATTTACTGATCTGACTAAATACAGCACGCTTATTGGTTGTCTATTGCGTCACCGGCTGCTTTCGACCAACAGTCAGATTTCAGATTAAAGGCAAATTAGTTAATCCTACTTTGATTAGCGTTTCAAAACGAGTTAAGACTTGCTTTTTTTATAAAATACGAAGGTGGACGAGCATATGAGTCACCTGATGGTAAGTGGTCACCAACGCCCTTAGACGTTGGCATTGTAAGAAATGTTACCCATCGCTTAAGTCGCCAATGCGCCACCAACCTTGGGAACTATGTGGGTGGTACCTACCCTTTATTTATCTTATTTAAGATAACTTACCTATTTACCGAGATCTGGGATGCCCCAAAGGGTTATGTATGTGGTTATTAACCGACGATAGCAGCTTCGATTCTGTTTCTCTCCCTATGGGCCCGCTACCATCTGGACGCTTGCCTGTGAGAATACATTTTATTACTAATAGTTCATTATTGTTGAGATATATTATATAATATATATTATAAAAACGATCTATTTAACGGAAGTGGGGTTTCCATACCTGTATTGGCTAGGGTCCTCTGAATGGCTTAATCCGGTTAAGCGTGAAGCATTGCGATTTAAGTTTTAACTTTCTCCTTAAAAAAAGAGGAGGCATTTGTCCAGCGGTGGGTATCTGTGGACAGAACGTAAAATTGAAAAACAAATATTTTACATCTAATATCATCTATACTAATATAATGAAGCTATACGCCAAAACTATTAGGGATTTAAAATAAAAATATTTTTGCATTTTTTAGCAATATTATTGCTAAAGTTTATAGGCTAATTAACATCACGAGTTCCATGTGATGGAGTATCTTAACGTGGGTGAAACCGTGCAGAGCAGCTAGTATATTATATTTCTCCTAACGATGTAAGTATCGCATTTTATTAAACGATTTAACATCAAAGATCCCGCTGAGTTCCGTAAATAATTATAATATTAAATTAGTTAATGAAGTCGGTATATTTGTAAACAAGTATATTGTTTCTAATTATGTACTATGTATTATATACGTTGACCGGTGTACGCTAAATTCAACACATCAGTATTCTACGCGAGTAAATATAATTAACATAATGTTGTTTTTTTATACTTTCACATAGTAACAATGGATTATTTAATTGTACCTTAATTTTTTTTGAACACGCTGTATATAAAATTATCATACTAATATTTTAAGGTGTGTTTTGTTTGTTTTATTTCGTATTCAAGCAACAAATACTAATCCGATTGCTATGCAGCTTTCACGCATAATATTTTATTGTATTGTTTGTGTGTTGCGTATTTTTTGTGATGTTCCAGGTTCAAACTTAGGCAAGTAGTACTAAGTTTTGAGTTATATTCAAGATTCGCTTAGTGATCACCGCTAATGGAAAACATCGCAGGGAAATCGACATGTGGCCGATGATTTTTGCGACTGTATATAAAACCGATCCGCATTGGAGCAGCGTGCTGGAGCATTTATGGTATTATGCTGGAAATATTAACGCAAGTGCCACCAAAAAGTATATGCTAGACTTATAGTAATATTTGGCCGTCACGGTTCGCCTGGCAGACGTGCATTGTCGAAATTTATTGTTATTAAAATATTTTATAAAAACCAATAAACAACAACAATAATGTGTTCAGTTAAATAATGATTTCTCTCTTTCTGACATTATAGATTTGACATTCGATAGAATAAGACAGCATTCTTTAACTAATCTCTCGCTAAGCAAGGTATAATATACTGTTGTGTTCTTTATTATTTGTTATACATACGAAAACGTTTATAAGTAAGAACGATAGAGTTTAATTAAAATAAACATACCTTTCTTATTATAATAATAATATATAGCTACGAAGAATATAGTATATTCTCCACCACAGATCACTTTCACACAAAGAACTTTTTACGAACACATAAGTTCACAATAAACCCCTGTTTAATTGTTCTCTCACTTTCAATAATCTAATCCTTATAAAGTACTTACAAAACTACACAGTTAGAGCGCGATAATATAATACAACTGACGCCATCTATTTATGTAAAGAAAAATTAAAATGACATTTGACATACTGTTTTTTTTTCTTTTTTTTTCTTTTTTCTGGCGTGTATTTACGCTATTTGAGCGCAAAATATTCTGCCAATATCACGTATATATAGATATGAGGGGTTTCAAATTTTGAATCGTTTAATGATGATGCTAAGCCGTGATGGCCTATTGGTTAGAACGTGTGAATCTGATCGTGGGTTCAAAACCGGGCAAGCACCACTGAATGTTCATGTGCTTAATTTGTGTTTATAAGACGATTTGACGGTGAAGGAAAACATCGTGAGGAAATCTGCATGTGAATAATTTCATTGAAATTGTGCCACATGTATATTCTATCAACCAGCATTGGAGCAGCGTGGTGGAATAAGCTCCAAACCTTCTCCTCAAAAGGGAGGCCTTAGCCCAGCAGTAGGACAGTAACTGTTGTACTGTTAATGATGATGAGTGAAATTTGATCTTGAACAGAGCATAGAGCAGCAGTGGAGAAGGGGCATGACGGTATAAGAGAACGTCACCGCATACGAGTCAGTATAAACCCCAAGGCGCTACCAGATATTTCACATCAACAAGCATTATCATTTATATAAATTAAGATAAAAATACGTTATATATTTCGCAATTAACTCTTGCAACGTTACCACTCATGACAACTAATTTAAATTTTGTTTTCAAATCAATCATTTTGACTTATCATGAACATTTTAATTGAACCATTACGAACGTCATCAAATAAATAACACTTAAAACATATCGACCGTAATCGCTTTAGGCGGAGTCGATTTTAATCGTTATTAAAATGAGAAATACTTTAAGATATTTCAGTTTACGATCATTTCAATACAATTCACGTGTTTCGTTGAATATATTAGTACCAGAAAATTTTATATTATTGTATTAGGTAAGAGGACGGGCACGTGGACCTCCTGTTGGTAAGTAGGCACCACCGCCTATAGACATTGGCGATGAATAAAATATTAGCCAGTTTTACCATTAACCAAATCTCATGTCCCTTTTGCCTGTAGTTACACTGGTTCATTCACCCCTCGAACCGTAACACACCAATACTCTAAATATTGCCAACCAATATTAATAATTTGGTAGTACAATATCTGATGAGTTGGTGGGACCTTCTCAGACGGGCTTACATAAAGCCCTAGCACCAAGTGTATCTATACTAATATTTTAAATACCTTCTCATTTAAAATATTAGTATAGATACTCAGGTAGATAAGTCGATCTGTCTGTTACATCATAACTAAATCATTCGTAATGCATTAAAATTTAAGTGGATTTTATCATAAGGATTTCATCCTCAGGAATTTGAAGGAAAAAAAATATCAAAAGAGACATAGAGGGAACACAATAATGAAGAAAACTCCGAAGACATAAAATAGTATACTATTATTTAAATCATTTATATTTTCAAATATATCTTTTATTCATAAAAGAAAGTCGTTTAATAATTTATATACTTTTTGTGTTTGAACAAACGGGTGGCAACGATTATATAATAGGTATTATTGTTTGTTTAGGCTCGTGTTAATTATGAATAAGCAAACTGATTCTCAATTGTATATGTTTACTATTCGAGTGGGCTTAAAGGTATTCGGAGCTGTGGTCACGCATAACTGAATAATGATATCCATCCAAAGTTCTCTGTTTAATTATTGATACGAACCAGATAAGTATACTCAAATAAATTATACGAAATGCTCTTAAATTATTTTTTATCTGATAATAAGTTATTCGAAATTTGTTTGGATTGAAACAGAATATTTAATTCGTGTAGCATTAATTAAAATAAATCTCTATTATCGTTTTATTGGTATAAATAACTGCGTGTTTAATGTCTTAAACTCTCTATAATGAATATAAATATTTATTATATTTATGTCTTCGTTGGCTCAGTCGCTAGTTTACAAGGCTTATACTGAGGCGTTGGGATTGAATCAAGATTGATCAAAAACAAAAAAAAAACGTTTTTTCTTTCTTTCAGTACCAACCTTGAGTCTGAAAGCAATGAATGTCTCGCTTCGGAAAGCATAGCTGGAATATTGTTAAATTATATTATGAAAATATATATTTATTTATAAATAGCGATGTAAATTTAATATGACAATTCAATATATATATTTGCAAACGTATTAAATTTTTTCTCATAATATAGAGAGGGTGGTGAGGTAGGCTAAACCAAACTATCAATTTCATCTCGTATTTAACTTCACCTTCTAGAATGAGTGGGTGAAAATTTTGCAAGTGAATTATAAATTTGTTCCATTCAACTTGATTGAGCTGAAGTGATGCAAATACTTTTTGTGATAATAATACAGTCTACCTAGTATAATAGAGACGAAGATAAACTGCTAGTACTGTTCGATTAGGAAGAGAAAGAAGGTGATATATAAATACTTGATTTTTTTTTTATTACTTTTTATTTACTTATTTATTACCATTAGTTAATATATGCGACGTCATACATATAAATCGATGTATATTTATAGCCTGAAATATTCACTGAACGCCTACAAAGGTATAAAAAAGATATCTTGATTTTTCCAGTATTTTTATATCTGATGCTTGTCGCTTTCATGAAGCGATTTGCGCTTTTATTCATAAAGCTATCAATGGAATGCAGACTACAGTAAAGGTCATCGAAATATACAAATTGCTGTTCCCGGAACGTATTTATTGAAGCAATCAATCTACAGTGAGACAGATCGTAAATTATGTGATGTGTCTATAGGCAACATTCTCAGTTTATAGCTCATAGCACGGTTTCCGATTACTGATGACGTAACCAATTATCTATATTAGCTAGACAATTACATAAGGAGTTTTTTTTAAAACAGCTTATTGACAAGGGTACTATTATTATCTGCCGGACAAATACGTAGAGTTCGATTGCATGGCATTAACTCTATGATATACATATCGGTGTACATTCCATAAATGGGCATTAAGCGCTTCTTACCCTATGATAAATGCTATGTAATTTATTTGAATTTGTGACTATGTACTGCAGAATACTTGCACACGCCAATGATATCTTTATAAGCGTACTGGTATTGATATTTATCTTACACTACTGATGGTTAAGCGAGCAAATAAATAAAACCTTATCTTATTACAAGAAAGATTATTCTATATTTTCTTAACGAGTCTCTTTAGTACATATGCTCAGACAATAAATTTAACAAAATCTCTTTGAACATGAACTTTTCTTTATTTAATATGAAAGGTTACTTATTGAAATGTAAAAACGATCACTGATTCCGAAAAGATACCTGAGAAATAACGTCGGAAGACACTCAGTTTTCTCGGGTTTTCTATGTCAAATTATTTATAATTTTCGATGATAGAAAGAGATAGCATGCGATTCCAAAGTTTCATTTCCTAGATGCGTTATCATATTCAATAGGTGTTAATGTCTGGGTATTTACAATCATTTGGTAACATATTCCACCGCCAAACTGCAATCCTTAGTATTCTTACCCTCAGATGGTCCAATTATTCACCAACCTATATTATAAAAAATAAGAACAAAAATAACAATATACTATAACAATAATACAGTTTTTTTCTTAAATGACAAGTACCAAAGGGCTAATAGTTCAATCAAATTTGTTTCGAGTTACAAACGCGATTACAAAATAAATATGTGGTATTATAAAGATATAACTCAGATTTAATCAGTATAAATATCGCTCGCAGTATCTTTACGAATGATACTAGTTCACATATACTATTACATACTGTATATATTGCGGTTGAGTTCTTGTTAAGTTTTGCAGAAGATTTTAAAATATTGGAAAGTTAATTTATAAATCACTAGTTTACACCCAACAACATTTAAGATATTCACTTGAGTATTTATACTATTAGTGAGACGGTACGGATTTATTTAATATATGAATAAATATTATAAATTATTGAGAGGATTCCATGAAACTGTTCTAGTGACCCACACTGGAATATTTCAATGGAATAAATGGACTGACGGCTATACATGTTGTAGAATTTCATCAACCATCAAACATATGTTGTTTCACACACTTCGTATTTCTTTAGGGAATAAACTCTAAGCTTTCACCGTGGAACATTTTAAAATTAAACTAAAATAATTCTAATATATTTGACAGAATACAGCGCATCCATGAACCTGAAAAAAAAAATTATGTAGTAATCATTAATCTATGTGACCTAATCTATATTATACATATTTAATTTAATACCTTTGATGTTGATATTATAATTGAGTATATATTTTTGTAATAATGTAATGTAATATGAATTAATATTATAAAATACAATAAGTTTATTTTCAATCATTAAATAAGTCACAATACAGTATTTCTAAAGAAAACAGCAAGCAATAATGTATGATTTATACATGTATCAGCGCAAATCAGATTACCTGGAAACCGTCCGTATCTAGCAGATAATTCTATATGGACATACCTAATGCACTTCTAGGGTATTACCTAAATTGTAGCCATAAGGCTCGGCGTGCATAATTCTAGATTTCAGCCTTTGTTGCGTGAGAAACGGGATTCGATGCGCCCCATATAAAAGACATCAACGCTTCGTACCTACTGCAACATTATAGAGAACATATTATACGCTTTATATTTAGAGGTTTTTTTTATTGAATTTATTTCAAATCACTTTATACTGGTATTGTTTATGTTATATAAACTCATATTATTATTATTATAAGAATCATACTAAAATATATATTAAATAAATCAATCCTTTTAAATATTTGTCGCGAATAAATCGATTTCATTAAAAGATATACATTTATCTCTATCGCATCAGAAGATATATCGCGAACGAGTACGTGGTACAAATAAAAAAAAACCCTTTTCCGTAACTTCGTGGAATGTAACAAATTAAGAATTAATTAAATTAATTATATTAAATGGAATTAAAACAAATATCGATGTGTATCGGACTATATTGCCATCTATGTGATAATGGGGAATGTTTTAATTGGGCTAATGATTGAATACTGTCGATGCGTGACGTCATGTGCATGGCGGAGACGAGAGCGATTTAGAGATAACGATACTGTGACGTAACAGCTTTTAACAGCACTGTGACATTAGTATGCTGTTATTAATAAAGTATCTTAAAAATACCTTTTAAAGATATGACTAATTACAAGAAGAAATTTCCAAAGTCAAACTACATTGTAACTTCTTTATATGTTTCATTTTGACACGAAAATGGATGTCACTACTGTCTAATATCTTGTAAATTATACAAATATTTTTTGTTCTCTTCTTTTAAGGAGAAGTCTTGGAGCTTATACCACCAATTTCTAATGCGGGTTGGCGGATACATATGCGGCGGATTTTCGGTCGACATATTCAGGTTTCTACGCGATGTTTTCTTTAACCACTGAAGACGAGATTAATCATAAGCACACATGAAGCACATGGGAATTCTGTGGTGAACCCCCGGGGTGGAACATGCGATCTTCGTTTAAGATTCATCTGTTCTAGCCACTGAGCTATCTCGGCTAATAGCCACGGAGCTAATATCATATGCACCTCTTTTATTAAAGTAAGCATATATTTACTTAGCAAGGTAATCACTTAATGTGCGCTGGTGAGTTTAATAGAAATTGGTATTTTTTTCCCATAAAGAAATAATAAACAGATATGATTAATGGTTAATAAGTAATAAGTAATTTAATAAGAAGATTTTAATAAGAAATATATATATTGATTATTGGTCTTTGTCGTATACGAGTCGTTGTCGTCTCGTCGCAGTATAAGTAATTACAAAATAAATACAGGTACGGTGTACATAAATGCTGCCGGATGTGCCTTGAGTGTAATTTTTGTGTCCATTTGCGCCACTTTAAACTTAGCGATAAGTGGTCAATAAAGCTTAAATTATTCTTATTAAACTGATTAACAAACGAGACGAATTCAACATTTAAAAAAAAACATTTAAATTGGGGTGTTCGTTTATGTGTATGTTAGAAAAAAAAATCGCAATTTTTTACCTTAATAATCATTAAATTGTTTTAATAATAATAATGCCAATGGTAATATTTGTTGATTCGATTATGTACTTGTGAGAACCTTCGCGAAAAATGTATTTGGAATTGAATCCTTGGTCTTCAATTACTCTTTGACAAAGTTCAAGTTGTATGTCATACGAATAGCACGTATGATATAAAGCCTTAACTTTGTACTTAACATTGCTTTTTTATCACTAAAATAAGCATGTATAATGAATTAAAATTTAATTTAATGCTTATGATGGCATGGCTTTCGAAATTATTTTATAAAATTTCATACAAAATTATTCAGTTTCATTAGTTATAGTTATAATTTCTAAATGCTAGGGTATTGTAATAGATTATGATAAATCTCTATTTATTTTTGGCTATTATCTTGAGGACCAATAATATCGACTTCAGGTTAATCGATGATGATGATTTTATATAAACAGATATTTCATTAAGCCATTCAAGATTATTATGTCAAATTATAGTCTATTAAAGATAACTTTAAAGACTTTATTATGTATAAAGGGCGGTTAAAAATAGAATTGTTTAGAAATAACTACAATACCCCAGGCAGAGATGAGTCCGACACA
Source organism: Nymphalis urticae (assembly GCA_905147175.2). Taxonomy (NCBI): domain Eukaryota; kingdom Metazoa; phylum Arthropoda; class Insecta; order Lepidoptera; family Nymphalidae; genus Nymphalis; species Nymphalis urticae. Next base: position 9,660,855 of record LR990003.1, on the reverse strand, counting down.
CTTTTTGCATTCCAATCGTATTACGCACAGAACATGCCTGACTCTGGATTTGGTATCGGTTTTAAAACATTTTACTATTAATATTATTATTTAAAAAATAAAAAATAATAACAGAGAATTCGTAGAATATTTTTTTAAGTAGTGGTTTTCGTGTTGTATTAATTAGATTTAAAAAAATCTAATTTGAAAAGCTACTTCTAACTTTTATAATTCGAATTCTAAGATTAATACATTTGAATATTATTTTAAAAAATATTAATATATGTTTGGTGTGGTAACACACTATACTAAAATAAATAGGTTATAAAAAATGCAGTTCTTAGTCATTGTATTTTATAGTGTATATATGCAGGGTATAAGACAATAAAAAATTTTTATATGTTTGAGTATACATAGAGAGAGTAAATATTGAGTCTCTTGTCAGTTCTTACCGGTAGTTACATGTCGAACGACAGATTCGTTCGTTACGTTCTAATTGATTCCTATCATGACGATTCAAAGATGGATAAAATAAATGTTTATAAGATCATACTAGAATAAATAATACTTTCATTTCGATTCTTTTGTAGGTTTTTATATTTATTTAAAAATGCATGAAAATACACGGTACGGTGCAGTAGGTCGTTATATCAGAAAGTTTTTACTTAAAATTGACCTTGAAATTATACTCGCCAAATTTATACCTTAATTTCACCGCGCCAAAAAGACTAATTAAAAAGATAAATCCACATATTAAATAATGTAAGTATTACTTTGCTTTCGTTTGCGTATTTGTCAATTTTAGTCTATTTCCTGTTCTGAGGTACAACCCATACAACATCACAATCTATGGGAAAGTTATTCGTGGAATGAACGATAAGAGTGTACTTCCTCCGGCATCCATCTCTTTCTAGCCCTTTTGTTGAGCATTACATTGAAAGGAGACGGAGCAACTTAGGAATGTCCCTTTAGAATTTTATTATTCATCGAAAGTAGCTTGTAGGTACTCAGAAATTATGTTATTTGTAAATGAAATCAGAGACGCTGTGAAATTTGCATAATAATTTATCTGTACATACATTAAGCCGATATATGTAATAATAAAAATATACGTAATCAATTTTAAGCTAATTTCTGGTTTATATTTACATATTCATTTCTATACTAATTTCACTTATTCAATTTATATATTTTGTTATCAAAAAATACTGATTATAATTACATGTTGTTAATAATTATAAATAATACTGATCGCAACTGCACTTTCAAATCTCAAAGATGGTTAGGTTAGGTTAGTTAATAACATTATAAAATTATGTAAACGGATTTTTTATTCAGATAAATATCTGTAAGAGATGTAATCTTAATAAAATATCTCGTTAAATATAAATAAAAACTCAAAACAGTTAGATATTTTTTGTTTAAATCATCAGTTTAACAAATTACAGTCTTTCTCTGGGACACCCTCATATTCGTCAGAACTGCTATTATATAACCGGACACGTTTGAAATGATCACTTGGATCATATATGATGACTATTACTGGTGGTAGGGCTTTGTGCAAGCTCGTCTGGGTAGGTACCACCCACTCATCAGATATTCTACATGGTATTGTTGTGTTCCGGTTTGAAGAGTGAGTGAGCCACTGTAATTACAGGCACAAGAGACATAACATCTTAGTTCCCAAGGTTGATGGCGCATTGACTGATGACTATCACTGGTGGTAGGGCTTTGTGCAAGCTCGTCTGGGTAGGTACCATCCACTCATCAGATATTCTACATGGTATTGTTGTGTTCCGGTTTGAAGGGTGAGTGAGCCAGTGTAATTACAGGCACAAGAGACATAACATCTTAGTTCCCAAGGTTGATGGCGCATTAGCGATGTAAGCGATGGTTAACATTTCTTACACTGTAAATGTCTAAGGTGACTTACCATCAGGTGGCACATATGCTCGTTCGTCTTCCTATTCTATAAAATATATTCTACCAATAAGTAGCAATACTTAGTATTATTGTGTTCCGGTTTGAAGGTCCAGTGTAAAGGCGCCAATTTAATTAAGCCTTTACTTACACTGGCGCATAGGAACATAACAGTTCCCAAGGTTGGCGGTGCACAGGCGATGTATGGGATGGTTTATATATCTTACTGTACCGATATCTATGGGTAGCGACCTTTTAGCATCAGGTGGCCCATTATCCGTCCATCTATTACCTAAGGAAGTAAGCAGTGTTTCACTAGTGGGATAGTGGAGCAATTACTTATACGCTTGACTTATATCCTGAGTGTCCTATATTTGTACACACGTCCTTATCTATACAAATAAATAGAATTGCAGTGTCTGTCTGTGATTTCATAATAACTGCCTCTTTTAAAGTAAATATGGCTATTTGAGAATTATCAAAACAATCATTTATTTTATTTTTCTCCCTGTATGTCTGTTTGTCCGGGGTAATTTATAAAACAGCTAAAAATAATTAAATTATTATAGTATTTATAGATACAGTTTACTCTTTGTTTCATCAAAATCGGTCGAGTCTATGAAAAGTTAAAGTTTACGTACATATTTTTGTTTTTATCCTGCGGGCGAAGCAGTAGGCAATGCGTTAGTACTAAAATATATATAGTTTGTTGGTCTCTGCTTAGAATGGCCGCTGGTATATATGGGATATAACTCTAAGATCTTCAATATTATTTTCATAAGTAATGCAAATTCAATATCACTTATATTAGTCGTTAGAATATGAGTTTAACATAACACAACATTGTCGAAATAATACTTTCAATGAAGTTGGTAAAAATGTAGTATATAAGTATTAATTATAAAAGATCAGGTGTAATACCTATAGTATTTTAAATATGAAATTTTATTAGTAATCATTTTATAGAGCACATCTATGGCACAGTACCTTGCGCATGTTGAAAATTAATTTATGTAACTTTCTTTTAAAATAAATACTAAAAAAATACATATAGATTATAGACACTTCAATCGGCGTTGTAAATAATTAATATATCTGTATTCTTATGAACCTTCATTCTAATATATTAAAATGTCTTACAGAAGTGACAGAAATCAACCAGTCACATTATACGTCAAGCCTACTATTCATATGTAACGAACGATACGGTAACATATTTTATCCGACCACTAAAAGTGTACATTTTTCTATAAAACAACTTCCAGTTTTGAGAACCTCTCGAAATGGGCTGGTTTTTACCTACACGACCGTAATTTTGATCTTTAATAATTCCACAGTAAAGCCACTTCAAGTTCTGCAAATTCATACGAAGTAAACGCAAATACGGTTGTCTTCCTCAGATGTTTGATGTACAGTAAGTAAGAAAGGGACAGAGAAGCGGAGCTTGAGTCTCGCTAGCGGGACATCGACCAGCAGCTTTCAGAAAAACTTCTCTTGCGAGTAACAGTGTTGTAACTTTTAAGAATATTTTTTTTTATTAATGATTCAAATATCTTCAAAATAAAATGTCTTTTATAATTTAACACGAAGTAAAATGATAATTAGCTCTGTTATTTCCACATACGCACAGTAAAAATGCAAGTTTATTAGTTTAACGTAATAGTTCAACTATTTTCACAATATAAAATTTACTTCAAAATCAGTCAATCAATAATATTCCTAACGAACTAACAAGTTGCAACGCATCAGGACTGAGGTTACTTGCCCCGTGGACATCGACAAAAACCGTGCAGCCTGCGTCGTTACGTCTGTGTGCTCCCGTGTAACGATACACGCACACGTACAACGACGCATACCGACAGCGCTCGCGCAGGAGAAACTAAGTTTTGCATTCAACACTCAGTTGTAAAGCAACTTTTAGGGTCATCAAACGCTTTATTGAGACCCTTTATAACTTCACGCGTCAAATATCATACAAATCAACTAAAAATATCGAATGTGACGTGATAAAGGATTAATTATCTAGTGTTCTCGTAACGGTTCAACGTGTTCCATATAAGAAATAGAAGTGATGATGCGAAGTGTGCAGTGCAATGGTTATAAGTGTGTCATGTTAAATCATTTATTATGAAAATGTGGAAAAACATTTTCTACGTGAAATCTGTAAGGAAAAAGGGGTGCGGGGAATAGGTGAGTTATATATTTATAATACGTTTACGGTGTTCGCAGGCGACTTCGTTCGTTCTGTCCATTAAAGTGCTACTGTTCGGTACACTGATGAATTCCATGCGATACCAGTTTATTTGAGCAAGTTGTGTATGTGTGGAGGCTCGGGAATAATTTAGCTTGATTTAGAATATGAAAGTATTTGTTTTGTTAATTATCTTATTGTATCTCGAACTTAATATATTATACAACGTTTATTGTACTTGATAATTGATTTACTAATAAACTAAATACTAAAATCAATTGTAAAATAAAGTTATTTTTAATAGAAGTCGGTTTCTATTCGAATAATTTACTCTAAACATAATTGACAAATAATAATATTATATAATAAAAGAAAATCTAATATGCATTATATTCATATGTATTGATATATATAACGAAGTAAACATATATACATATATGTGATATCGTTTCTACCCATTTATAATCCAGCGTTAGTCACTTCATATTAAGCCAACATTCTATTCCAAATGTACAAGGCTTACTTAAGATCATAGTGATCGTTATGTACGTTATACTTATGTAATTACTGTAATTTGAATATATATATTAAATACAAATGAGTTTCTTTCAGATTATTGTCTGAAGAATTTTTTATCTTTAATTTTGCAAAAGTTTAACTATCAATAAGTAAAGTTAAATGTTTTGATAGAATTTTTTTAATAAAAAAGGTATTTTATTCTATACAAGGTATATAATAGATAATAAATAGATTACATAAAAGCGTGGAGTCAGTATTTGTTGGTTTTTATACAGATTGTATTTAATTAACATAGTCATGTCATTAAATGGCGTTACAGTGCGAAATAGTGGTTTATACAGAGAATTTTGCCGGTTTTTTTTAGGTAGAATCTACATTCCGAACCGGTCGTACCTTATGAATTTAGTATATTTTCAATTGAATTCAATAAATCTTCGGAAAATGATTCAAAAGTTCGTAAAAGCCTACTTGTATATCGTTTAAATTTTTTTGATTTAATTCGATTATAAAGAAGTAGTTTTTTTAAATGGTTTATCATCAACGGATGTATAGTTGGTTTATTATATGACGTAATAACATGTCTAGTTTTTATATAAGAGTTTGTTTAATCCAGGTTTTTGTCATACATCTTTATGTTGATCGCGATCGCATTCTGTTTAGGGGTCCAACATAAATGGTCGTACATCTGTTTCAAGGCAATTGGTTTGTTCTAAATTCCTTTAAATGTTGTTATATTTTATTAGTGAACCTTAAGACATAATTTGACTACAAATATATGATTATAGTTTAAAGATTTTCTTCGTAAATTTAATCATAACAAATAACAAATTGTCGTTTCTCGTGTCGTAACTCTTTGACGATAATAAAAGGTAAGTGTTTTGTATAATGTTTGATATAGTGATGTTTTTTGGTGTATAATTTTGAAATATAGACTTATTAGTTCATTGGTATCGCTATTTTACAGTCATTATAGTCTTTATTTGCCATCACTCCGTTAAAATACTTAGTTACTAAAACAATTTTAATTTAATTTCCATTTGGTTGTTTAATTATAACCTTGTAGCCTTCTGTCCTAACAGAGGTCTTAGTCCAGCAGTGGGACTTTTACAGTCTACTTTTACTTTTACTTTACTTTGTTTAGTTTTCATTACATTTTACGATTAATATTGCACCATGATTAATTATTGTTACCAAGTCCCTAAGAATATCGCTACATGCTAGCGAATTAAACCGTATCAAATTATCGATTTAAAAAGTGTATCGCTTTAAGAATTTTGCCCATACACATCTTGCCCATTTTGATGATCCTTAAATAACGATGTTATTTCAAAAACAAACAAAAGATCTGTTCGCAAATGAAGTCTAAAATATGTTGAGTAGATTCTGAGATTAGCGCGAATAAAGGACAGAGAGACGTGGCTAGGATGCTGTCGGACTAGTTATCTACTAGAGATGTATATGAGTTATAAAAGTCAGTTATTGAAAAAAATATTCGAATTCCACAAAATTGTCAAATTATAGATAAATATGTTAATTATGTTCAAAATCTATACAATATATTCTATTACAAATACTGTTAATTCATTATGTAGAATGATCGTTTGTATTTCACCGCTAGTATATAAAAAACCGATTCTAACCAACGATAATTTTCGTGATAAAACCTGCCTGTTTATGAACTCTATATTCCTTCACTCATACGATCTCATAGGATAATCTGATCCGGTAATCTGTCACGACCGGTGAGATCAAATGCAAAACTGAAAAGCATTGAACTATAAACACTGACAACAGCAAACCGAACTATTATTGAGAGATTATTTAACAGTAACTCTACCATTGACCCTGGTATTTGAACCCAGAACCTCGATATGTGCATCCTTATAAGATAGCTACTAAGCCCATGTGGTTGTCTAAAATAATAGAGATTTCGTGAAACAATCTTAATTATTTAAATAAATTCAAATATATATTTTTAAGATGGAAATATATTAATTTAACATACTCCGCTTATTATACGTTATATAATACATATTAACATATATCTAATGTGTAACAGAAAATGGTCTTATCTATAAATTAAAATATGAAAAGAAAATGCCGCCCAGAAAACTTATATTTTACACTCTGATCACATATGTTATGATCAGTCTTTTTGTGACATCATTAATTTACAAGAAAGCCGTGCGAGATGTCAGCGAAGGTTATAGTCGAGTGGTTAGAACACGTGAATTGCGATGATTGCGCGTTTCAATCTAGACTATATAATTCACCAATGCGTTTCCATTCGAAAAAAATATAATCAGGAAACCTGCATGTGTCGCATTATAAAAAATCACAATGCAGCTTCATTGGATCAACGTGGTGGAATAAGTTCCAAGCCAGAGAGAAGGCCATAACTCATATCTGGGACCAAGTTTTTATATTACTTTATTCTATCGTAAATAATGAAATCTATATAAATACATAAATGTTTTAAGCTTACAAATTTTAATATTCATTTTATATTTAAATCATATTTAAATTAAATTTGCAGCACAGGTGCACTCTTAGTTCCCTTAATCTATAGTGGGATGGCAATCTGCCAGGACTGTAACGAGCCCCAGCACCAAACGCTTTCTCAGGCCCGGTAGCGTAACACTGCCAACTAACCAACTCCTGTTCCTGGGAAATCCTTCGATTCGTCTGCAATGTCATGGTCTAAAGCGCGCTAGTCATTCAACTAGAGTGGCAGCTAAATGTATGGGCTTAATAAACATATATTGAATTAAACGTGTTCCGTCACATAATTAACAAACCACAGAGTCCGAATGATTAATACGGATCATGATTTCACTTCAAGTTTTGCAATTAATTTTCTAAAAACAAGTTCACATGAGCGTGGAAATCTTTAACGAGATAAATGATAGATATAACACCGATTAGGATTTTCACGCTTATCTCGTTAAGAGATATTTAAAATGGAGCTTTCAATGGCTTGATGAATAAATATACAGTTCAAACACGTCGAGTCGTGATATCTTAGTAGATAGAACATGTGGATTTTCAAGATTACGGGCTCAAATCTGGGAAAGAGCAAGTGCTACCATGTGTTTAAATTTTTACTATTTTTGCCGTTATAGAACATTTGTTTTTATAGATTTATATTAACATTTATTTTATAGTGAAAAACTTTATTCAATATAAAATCATTATCATCAACCACATCGACGATCATTAACAAAAATCTACGACCAATTAATAAATATTCTAGTTGATGGTAGATTGCTTAAATTCAATACACAAATATAACACGTATATTGAATAAATATTATGACTGATACAAGTGCTTATATACTAGCGCAAAGCCGAATAATTTGCCTTCAAACTGTATATATTTACTAACATGTTTGTAACACTAATGGCTCTACAACTTCTTTGACACACTTAAAAAAAATATCTATCTTTTCTATCTATACTTAACGGTATTTTGTCGATTGTTATCTTTGTAATGTTTTACTATTTACCATACTAGGATAATGTGTATATTCTCAATGAAAAAGTCGATATTATAATTCTCAACTGTGCGCAAATACAGGTGCACTCTCTATTCCCTTATTCTCAAAACCCGATGGGATCGAAAAGTCGAGGCTGTACTAATGGCTTTACGTGCTTTCCGAGGCTGGCTTAATATTGCCAACCTTCTTACGCCTATTGCGTATCGCTTGACAGGTTAAACTTTTTTTTACCGATCCCGGTGTTTGATCCTTGGGATCAACGAGGTAGTCATACTAAACGATATAAATATTACTACCTTTACTTTCAAGCTACATTTCAGTGGGCGTTGTAAGCATCAATGTTTATGAGATAAATTTCTAAATGAATGGGTTTCCTTTTCTGGGTCAGACGTATCGTAACCAGTGCATTGAATACATCGGATATTCACGTCATAACAAGTTAGAAAGCGTCTTAGATAAGCTTAAAGTATTATTTTAGGATATGTCCCCGTGTATCAGATAAGACGTACGGTATTATATGACAGTTACAATTTGTTTTTTACTAATCTGGTAATAGTCGTATTGTTTAGAGCGACTTGAGGTTCTCTCTCACAGATCGTTGTTCATCTTTCTTATATGACTGTATTTAATTTATCTTTTACCACAGATATTTAGAATGTTTTACATATTAAAATTACAAAAATAAATAGTAGCGATATCTTGTTGTGTAATCGAATTGTTAAAGATGCTTTACCGCAGCGTGTTGACTAAATTGAATTGAAATGAAGATGAATAACATTTTATGTACGATTGAATCGTAGGTCATCATTGAATACGGCAAAGTTGGCTATAGCATTTTTTATATTTTAAAATATCGCAAAACTAATTCAGTTTATCGGTAGCGAACGAGTCACATAAAAACCCAATTGAGTTACTGTTCACTTTTTAGTGCATTTTCTGTTATTTTTTAAATCGGATATTTGTTTTTAAGAGCTTTTATGACACATGCCTTTATTTATTAAAAAGCGTGGATTTCGTGTTCGTTGATTTCCATAACGCTATAACCTATAATATATTTAGTTATTTTTAATGAAAATAATTTATATTCTATATTATAGCATCTTCGTCATAAAGATGGCCTTCACACAGCTGATAAAAAAATTAGTTTTTAGAAAAGGCGCTAAAATACTAGTTCGTAGATTTATGATACTTCTTCTAGGAACTTTGGTATTGTTTTAGCAATCAATAAGCCCAAGCTAGAGAATACTTCTAAAGTTAGCAACAAACCATTTCAATGTGATGGAACATAATGCGAGCATTCATTCAGCGAGTCGAACCCCTTGAGTGCTACAAGTCATTTCAGGTAGACGCGTAATTGCGTTTTGAATTCGTATATCATACTGCAAATGAAATTGGAGCACAATAGAACACTGTGCTCGCAACTAGCATGCTCATTTGTAGCAGGCGTTATAAAGCGTTACGTTCATTAGGAATATAACGTTATTATAATATTGTAGGTCAGTCGCGAGCTTAAGTTGGATAAAGATTTCAACATACGTGACATACCAACTCAAATAGAATGCCCAATTTGTATTGCTACATGCTACTGTTTAAACATTTCCTGTTATAGTTATAACGATTACAAAGAAAATTAATGGTATAATGTCTTCTAATCTAAATATAGGTCATTAAAATTCAACTTGCGTGGCAAAACTCATTACTTCACACCACACGCTACTCGTGGGAACTGGAAATATTTTGAAGTTCTTAATTAACAGTATTAACTCTTATATATATAGTAATAGAGATGATTTTCAATCTACAAATTATTCAATCGTTAGGTTTGGATGAGATACACTTTGGATTCAGTTAATCATTTATCCAATTTATATTGTGTTAAAGATACGAGTATTTAAAGTTCATCAGATCATGTTTTCTGTTTAAAACGATTTCGCGATAGAAATGTTACTAAAATTATTTTACTGTCTGTCTATTCAACTATTTATTTAATTTAATCTTCTCTGTTTTCTGGTAGGATATTACCTCGCAAAAATTGATGTCATCGCCACTAACTGTATTTATTCCACCTGCCATGAATCCAATTTTACCTATTAAATTTTAATTACTATGTAACCAATTTTCATCTACTTATTTTCCCCTTAAAATATGGGACTTTTCAAGAGGCGGATAAACAGATATCTCAAAATCCAGCAACGCATGTGCAGTTTCCTTGGTCCTGCAAATGTCCTTGGATCATGGACAGTAATCATAACATCAGGTGACCCGCCTGCACGTTTGTTCGCAGAAAAACACAAAAAAAGGTTTTAAGTTTATAATAAAAAGATCTTGTTGAACAGAATCTATTAGAAAGAAAGTATTAAATTATAAGTATTATGTTATTTCCAATTCAAAATAAACTTTATTTCAGTAGGCTTATAAAAGTTTAGTTGAATCGAAATTTGCTATATATAGTGTGAAATCCTGATTCTACTGAAAAGAATCGAGCGGAAGTTTCTTCTTTATTATAGGAAATAAGGCCTTTGCCAAGCAGATCTTCAGATTCTTAATGTCTGATTTTGTTTTAAAAGTAATGAATCATCACACAATATAAAATATCACATACCTTAAAATCAGCATAAGCATATAAAAAAGAAAAGCTCTAAAATTGATCCTTGTGGAACACCAATGTTATATAAACGTATATTTGCGATACACGATCACCTAATAATATCATGAAATATTTAAAACTTCAAAACATATTTTAAACATCATGCGTCTATGTAATTTCATTACAAATTTATAATTTTTTAGATAATAAATAACGTGTAATGATGAGAAATAATATGATATTTGTTAGAAGATACTACCATTGGTGGTCAATTAAATTGACATAAAGTACAACGTACAAGTTGCAAGGGTCATACTAAGCACTCGTAAATACCAGTTACTTGTTAACCGTATCATATGTTTATAAACGATTGAGCTCTTGAACAACAACTATAGAGCCAGTTAGAGACATGATTTTGATTAACTAATAAACAAAGAGCATGCTTTATATTTAATAAAACTCGATGTGTTATCTAATAGTTTGTGTGTTTTAGTTTAATGTTTATTTTTAGAAATATAATTAAATATTTGTGTATGAAGTACATTTAGAAACGTAAGCTAAAGCCTATTTAGCTAGTTATAGTACTAAAAAATTTATATTATATATACTAGGTATATATATTCTTTCTTGTATTAGTATAGACGTGTTGCCAAGATGGCCCAGTGGTAAGAAAACGTGAATCTTAACCGATGATCGTGGGGTCAAACTCGGGCAAGCACCACTAAATTTTCATGTGCTTAATTTATGAATTTAATTCATCTCGTGCTTTACAGTGAAGGAAAACATCGTGAGGAAATCTGCTTGTGTCTAATTTCACTGAAATTCTGCCACATGTGTATTCCACCAACCCGCATTGGAGCAGCGTGGTGGAATAAGCTCCAAACCTTCTCCTCAAAAAAGAGGAGAGGAGGCCTTAGCCCAGTCGTGGGACATTCACAGGCTGTTACGGTAATAGACGTGTTGTCTATGCCTTTGGTGTTCATCTTTAATTTATGTTAATGTTACTTAAATGTGCTCGTATGTTTATTGTCAGGTAGAAAACAGTTATTGCTGTTCAAAATCCTAGTTTATTTGTGACCACAATGAAATTTTGCATGCATGATGTCAGGTGTACAGAAAAGGTAGTATACCGCACATCTGCCCCCTCCTCACACGCGAGCTAAGCTACGTGCAGAATTTAGTATTATCAGAAATAATATCAGTCATACATTAAAATTTTGGCTGATTTTATTTTGTCAAATTACAATATATAAAATGTTTTCAAAGGCTATCTTTAACATTATACTCATGAAACATTATTCATACTCACGTATACGGATATCTCGTAACGCGTAACCGTATCGTATCGTTCGATTTATAACGTGTATTGCAACTTTGTAACGCGTTATTTGTAACGTTATTCGTTATGTACTAAATAATATAATACGTGTTAAAATTCTTTTTATTTTGATGTCAAAGGCTTCGTACTTAATTTATAGTTTTAACCTCAACAACAGAACATTAAAGAGCGAATATAAACACAAGCTCACGACTGTACATTAACTGAGAGAGAACTTTAAACTTTGACATCAGAGAACATAATCGCGGTAACATAATATTTAATATAAAATTTATTCAGTTGTAATTTCTATCTCGTTAGAGAATTCATTTGATATTGTAAAACAAATTCATAAAACTAGCAGTTCTTGTCAAGTCGGACATGTTTATTAAGTACTTAAACATTCAAGCACATTTAAAACAAGTTATAGCTGTGATAATTATAACAATTGGCCATTATTAATTCTAAATGGCTTGAAATTTGATAGTCTGTAACTTAAGTTATATTAATATGACTGTTTCGTATCATTTTATAGGAGTTTGGTTTTATATAATCGTGATTATATTGATTAATCATGGCTTTGTTAAGTTATGAGGTGCTTTTTTATCGTTTTTATGTTTTATTTAAAAAATGTAATTATAATATATATATATATATCAACCCTAAGGAATGTATGTATAGTATGTTTTAGCCGATTTCAAAAACAAGGAGGTTATTGATGCAGTGTATTTTTTTATTATATGTGATACGAAACTTCGCTAATTATGAACTGTTTTGTAGAATCTCTTTTTATTATAAGATTATGATTGGATGAATCATATTTAAAAAATAAATCAGAGTACACAAACATTAGAATTATAAAATTCCTTGAAATTTCAGAAGAACTCTGCTATATTAGACGGTACAAACAATTCTTGACTAATATATCTTTATTTATAATACAACACTATTCCACTTAACTACTTATATTCATTTCCAAACTTCCGACAACTACTTCGCCTGCATTCCAAGCGCTTAGCGAGCTTAGAAAGGCTTACCAATTAACAAACAACACTACTTATTACAGGCTTAGGCTAAAATTAAAAGTGTACAAAAGTTGTTAAATATTTATTTTCTACTGATCAAAGGTCGTTGATTAAAAAAGTTTGTAAATGTTTTTTTTTAATATTTATTTCTTCATCGCTTACCTTATTATGAATAAAGCACCCTTTTTTAACGCTGGAAAAACGCGTTACGCGTTTACCCCACGGGAACACTGGGGGGGGGGGGTTATGTAGTGCTCGCCGCTGTCCAAGGCGCCGAGTGCGCCCTAAACATCAGAATACCCACTAAAACATCAGCGATACCCCTTCCACCTTAGCGAGGAGCGCCACGGGATCGCTTGCGCATGCTACCGTATGAATAAAGCACCTAAGCGAACTAACTATTACTACTACAAACTATTCTAAATGCAAAATTTGAATCAAATCGTTAGAGTCCACACAATATTTATATATATACAAAAATTGCTTATTTAATATTAAAAGTAATTTATATTTATATAATATACACCGAAACAGTTATATATAATCATATATTGCCTTAATGTACTGTGTTTTCTGATTTACTATTGAATGCGGGAGTTTGCGGCTTACCCGTAGTGCTGGTGCAGCTCCCGTGCGGTTGTAGTATCGCGATCCGGCGTCAACGCGGCTGCAGTGCCATATATATAGCGCTTCCAGTATAGATAAGGTGGGTTACCTTGCCCATAAAAGTAGGAGAGCTGTGTGTAACTATACATATACGAGTACCATGTGCGACATCCACTCATCAATTATAACTACTACTATACGAATTGATTGTATTTTTATATAGTTATATGTATGTATGTGTTGGTATAAATAAATATATAATTCATTTTGATATTCCATTTTCAAATCTCATAACGAAAACGTAAATCACTTACGATAATAATGCCTTTTATATTGCACATGTCGATATATATTATTGCTAGTTACCGCTTCGGCTCCCCACATGTAATAATAATGTCCTCCAGATAGATTTCGGCCACGGCGGCCAATCTCGAGATAGATTAGCCAACTACGAAACAGATATTATAGTGCAGAAGTGTGTGCAAAAACAGAGGTGCACTCTCTACTCCCTAACTCTCATAATCCGATGGGACGGCAATCCGACACGATCGGAAAGAGTTCACCCACATGTGTGGGGGGAGGAACAGGTGTTAGGTATCCTATGTGCATTTCTATTCCCCTGATAACTAGTATGAAAAAAAATTTATAATGATTGGTATGAGTACTTAAACATCACCAACAAACTCACTTTCGCGTTTATAAAATTTGTTAGTATATATTATTGTTTGTTGTTAATGATGTTTAAATAATATTATGCAATGATTCACAAAACGCTGAGTCATTGTAAATAGTTATAAACTAACTTCCATTTTAACCTACGCTCTGTCTATTTGATATAACGAAGCTTTCTATTGTGATATAGTAAACTTAGATATTCATTAAAAGCATTATGCGTTTGTAACGAACGAAGATGTAATTTATAATTAGATGAAAGTACTATTCGAAGAGTCGAGATGGCCCATGTGAATCTTAAATGAAGATTGGTAGTTCAAATACGGGCTAATACTGTAAGGAAATATGCATATATATAATGCTATATTTGTGAGATGAAATTCTGCTCTAAGGTTGGTTACGAATTAGCTATATAATGAATATATATAGTGCTTAAACACAGGTGCAATCTTTCTTCCCTAGCTCTTATAATCCGATGGGAAGACAATCTGAAACGACCGGAAAGAGTTCAGGCGCTGGACCGAAGGCTTTACGTGCTTTCCGAGGCACAGGATTGTACACACTTTCAACTTCCATACTCCGGGCTGCTACTGAGTATTTTCTGACGGTAAAACTCAATAACTTTTTATTGGCCTGACCTGGGAATTGAAATCAGTACGTCCGAGTCACGGACCTACGCCTTATATCAAGCCACTCGACCAACGAGGCAGTTAAACTCTATATGATTACTTACTCGTTCTATTAAGTTCAGGTTGTCGTCAGGCGACATCCTAATTTCGAAATATAAATTGGATTGAACTTTAATTAATTATCTTCATTAATTATAAAATATTTTTAACGAACGTTCATGCTAAAGCATGATCGAAAGTTAATTACGTTATAATATAATTAACAACTCCCAAACAAAGCGGTCTGTCTCATTAAGATGTGTTTTATGCAAAAATGCAATCATACAGCCTTAATGTAACGATACAAATATATAAAGCACTTAATCATCTTCCAGAGCTCATAATTAATCATTAAGCAGTATATGGTTGATTAACTTCTGCACCGAATTTTTGCCTGTAACTAATAATCTCAAAGACTACCAAAGTCTGTAGTTATCATAGTGCAAAGTGCAATTATAATAATTTCGTAAAATTTCGTGGTCTACAGCGGTATTAGTTAGCCATTAAACACATTATAGGCATATAGGAAAAACGTTAATGTAATGCTAATGATAGTAATTTATAAAATATCCTATAAATAGTACCTATGAATTATTATAATTTTAATTTATTATTCAAATATTTATATTTATATCAGAAATAAATTTAAAATATAAATATTCATGTATTAAAAATTCGAACAAATTAATTCGTTGTACACTTGTGGCAAATAAGTTATGAATTGTATAATTTTCTTTCATTCTCTTCCTTTTATATAATAACTACTAAAATATATAAAATAATTATCGACTCGATACACGTATTCGCCATCTATATAACATTACAAATTATATGTTTGTTGATAAATGTGAAAAGATACAAAGATAATTAATACAATCCAATAAAATAGTCATTTCATGAAAATTTTAGTCTTAAGCTTTTGTTCAAACTCGACATTTGATGTTATAATGAAGTTTAAATATGATATTTTATTTTTAACTTTCATCTCGATTTACCTATACAAAATTAATTCAAAGATTAGTATTTTTTTATAAAGAAATAACTGTAAAGAGCCCTCGATGTTCGTTCCCGGACTTTAACACCAGCTAGCAACCCCACACACACCTTTTAATTTCTGTCCAATAGTTAAATTAGTTTTTTTATTGCTATCTAATAAATCTTTAAGCGTATCAAACGAAAACCATAATTTAATACGAGAATGATTTCATAAATTCGATTCAAGTCAATTATAAATTGACATTGCAAAAAAATTTAAAGAATTTTACGGTGTCCATTTGTATGTGAATGTATTTTAAAGTTTTTTGTCTAGTTCAGACTTAGCTATCGCTATATATGGTGTTATTTTATTAAGTCCCGCAATCGCGTTGAGGCGGTGACTTTATGTCACCGCGATTTACGATTGCAATTGGAATTCTAGGCACTTCTGGGTGCGTTGAGATCTAGACTCGACTGATATGGAATTTTTTAAGTATTCAACTTATAGTCCGGTAATAAATATAAACTATTTTTGTAGTTATTATAGCTTGGCAGTTTTTTTTAAATGCATGTAATCCAAAGTGTAATGATGTTAAAGTTCAAAAAAATTATGACTGATCTGTATGGTTGTGTGTATGTGGGATTTATATTATTTGGATTT
The DNA here is from genome assembly GCA_905147175.2 of Nymphalis urticae. Classification (NCBI taxonomy): domain Eukaryota; kingdom Metazoa; phylum Arthropoda; class Insecta; order Lepidoptera; family Nymphalidae; genus Nymphalis; species Nymphalis urticae. Next base: position 9,644,237 of record LR990003.1, on the reverse strand, counting down.
TTTTTAATAATATATATATTTGCTTATAATCGTAGTTTAGCGGGTGATTAGTTAAATAATGCTGTGTCTTCTTCTTTCAAATTGATATGACATCAATAATGACAGAGACAGAAATCAGTGTTGAACAAGACAGTCGGAAAATAACGTTTGTAAGGTAATTAATAAAAATTTAATCATTTATTATGGTGACCCAGGTCTGGCTACGTACCTAAAGTAAAAAAATAAAGGATTTTTCAAATCTCTTAATAAAAAGGAACAAAGGGAACTAAATAATTATTTTAATGTACACAAATAATTTTAACTCAGTTAAATAGAAACACAAGAACGACAACACATAAAATTAATCGTAAAGCACTGAGTAGAAAAACGCGAGTGAACCTCAAACAGCCAATACCGTAGAAAACAATTTTAGAGCTGAGCCTAACTATTAGTGTTTTTACTTGTGGCTGTGTGGTATTAATTATAATATGACGGCGTTTTTAATTAGCAGTTTGAACCTTAGCTACTATTCATATATTTTTGTAATAACTTAGTATTAGTATATTTATAAAATATTTAATTATCTCTTACGAGGGATATTTAGCCACGTTTAAAAAACAAATATTTTTAATAAAAGTTTAAGCTCTAAAAATTTTAAATAATCTTTAATTAAAACATGAACATTTGGGTCAAATCAATATAGATTAATTCATCAATGTCACTCAGTAGTACGATGTAGATTTTTTTATCTGTATCATATTATTTTTATTTGTTCAAATATGTCATACAAAAATTCTTCTTTTTTTTTCGAATAATAAGCGAAAAAAACGAAATAAGGCAAAAGCAAACGATTAAACGTAATTAAAATAGATTCACCAATAATAAAAAAAAAAACAATTAATTAATAATATATTAAACGAGTTTTCATAATTGTTTTTTTATTAATAAAAGTTTTATCAAGTTACATAGTGCTTATGTTAGCTCTGAGTAAACATAAAATTCTATGTAAATTGTGCCATTGAAGAATATTTTATAGCTGTCTTATAGCTCCTGGTACTTAAACATATAACACCTGAGAATATGTCAGATGTAAAAATGGCATGTGTAATTGAGCGTGTCGAGAATATTACTTGAATTATCCGTTTCATACATTAACCAGCAGGCTTTGGAACTTAAAGTAAATATGAAAACGTTAAGTTATTGTATATTTTAAACAGTTGCGTGACATATATTACATTATGTTCTACGAATGTTAGTATATTTGAAAACATTTCTACGATTAATTCGTCCTGAGATTCTATACGAACAAACTAGAAACTTACCGCGGAAAACGGTCGTGAAACGTCAGAAAGTGATATGTGACTTTCACCCTAATAATTATACCATTTCAAAAATACACGCATCAAAATCGTATATCACTATAAGTCGGTTGTCAAAATTTCACGGGTGAGTAATGAACTGAGTTCTTACAGAACAGCACTGCTGATTATAGCCGATAAACTTAACTAGTAATGTAATAAATGCGAATTTGAGTTTGTTTGTTTGTTCCGCTTTAACCTCTTAACTATTGAACAGATCATCATTATATTTCGCGAACACGTTTTCAGGGGTACAGTATATAAGGTACTTTTAAAACGCAGGCACATCCGCGGGCGGACACTAGTGTAAAATAAACAAACATTGTCGTGGGCAATAACAAATTTAGTATCATTCGTAAGCACGCAGTTTGTATTAATTTAATTAATTTTTACAAGTCGTTTTGTACACATTGTACAAACTTAAATGATAAGTAAAGCGGTACCGGTTTGGAATGTAGATTCTACCAGTAGGACGTTGTGCGGACCCGCTTGGGTCGGTAATAGTGTGTTCCGGTTTTAAAAGTTGAGTGAGCCAGTGTAGACAACAGATAGACTTTTTTTTATAATACAGGTAGGCGGACGAGCATATGGGCCACTTGATGGTAAGTGGTCACCAACGGCAAATGTTAACCATCGCTTACATCGCCAATGCGCCACCAATCTTGGGAACGAAGGTGTTATGTCCCTTGTGCCTGTAATTACACTGGCTCACTCACCCTTCAAACCGGAACACAACAATACCAAGTACTGTTGTTTTGCGGAATATTTGATGAATGGGTGGTACCTACCGAGACGAGCTTGCACAACCGCCAGTGAGACAAGGGAAATAATGACCACCACCAGGCGACCACGAAACGAAAGACTTAGCGTGGGCAGGCTACAAGGTGGACCGACGACGTAGTAGAAAAAGAGTCGCGGGAAGCCGTTTGATGCGAGCAGCGCAAAACCAGCCAACCTGGAAATAATTGGGGGGGGGGGCCTTTGTCCAGCAGTAGACGTCTTTTGGCTGACATCATGATGATGATTATGATGAATTGAATTGGTTAATAAATGAAGTTGAATATGTTCCTTATATTGAAAACTTTTCTAAATTAAATGCATTAAATATTTTTTGTCGCAAGTCATCTGTCGTCGCGAGCAATATTTTTGCATATTAAATGTCTGACGGGTGTATAGTTTACGCTTCAATTTAATCCCGAGGGAAGTATGCAAATCTCGAGATAAATTGTCTATCAGTACTTCAGCGACATAAATTATACGCTTGTTAACTTAATTCAATTCAATTTACCTGTTCCGTTCGTGTATTACAATAAATATACCTATAATTAAAATATATTAGCATGGGTTTATGTTTTAGATGTATTCATAAGTGTATGAGTATATAAATGTAATAGTTTTAAAGAATATATTATAAATAAAGTAGAGAAAAAATATAGGGGCATTCGAATATTATTAACTGTTTGTAGTAACGGACATTTACTTCTCAGGGGCCACAGAATTTACTCAATTTTTACCCACTACCAATCGTACCATGGCCCTCTTAGACATGGATCAAATGAACCAAGTTTTTTTTTCCGAATGAGTATTCTTTGTTCCGTTTTGTTCTCAGCTCGTGGGTCAGTAGAACTGCTTTAAGGGAGAGAGCGATTGAAAGTATCTTAAACCAACCATTTAATTGATAATATGAAAATTCCAAAAGTCCTCCAAATCGATTGAATTTTTTATATTCTATAAACAGTGATCTTTCGCAAACAGTTCCCAGATAATATCTAATCCCATAATATCTAAGACCCCCGACAACTTTGAAGTACCATAGCTGGTATTATACAAATTGTGTCTATTTAGCAACTAATACTTGTATCTAAGATCCTTAACCAGATTGTAAACATATACGATAACGAGGTCCGGAGAGGTCAACTTACCTTGACGCGTGTCGCACTTTAAAGGGGCGGTTAGACAGTGTGTGCTAGCGCGAGCCCTTTGAAGACGTGCTGCTCGTGTTAGCTGATGTTAACCCTAATGCGAGCCTTTTTGTTAACACGATTCGTGGATGCCGAACAACGCAAGCCGCGCATACGCGTAGGTCACTATACCCTATTTCAATGAAAGGAGCGAAGATAAACAATCCTTAGATTTACATATTTCATTCGATTTGCTAATACTTTGCTATAGCTTTGTATTTATTTATAATATTACATTATTCCACTTAAATATTTATATCCACTTTAATTTTAATTTTCAAAGTTTTGATAACAACTTCGCCATTTTTTTACGAATCCATATTTAATACTACTGTTATTCGCGGTCTCGTCCAATCATATCGGGTCAATTCAATTTCAAACTTAGTTATTTGTCTTTACTTCTCCTGTGGTTCGATTATGCTTTAGTATCCCTTCGATGAGGTCCGTGATGTACTATGTACCGTGTGTCATGGCACGTGTTATTGAAAAATCGACAAGCCTATCTCTTTTTTTTTCACGTTGTTGAAACATTCAAAAAGAGGGGAGCCGAGCTATGTGGAATTCTTATCCACTAAAATTACTGCGATTTCTAGGCGCCGAGTGCGTCCCGAACATCCCGAACATTACCGAACAATATCCACTAAAACCAGCAGTGCCCTTTCCGTCTTAACGAGGAGCGCCACGGGCTCGATGCGCATGTTACCGTGAAAGAGAAACACCTACCTATTCCAAGTGAGAAGTAAACTAAGTAAATCTCAGCGCGTGGTGCGGTGAATGCTCCGCTTACAACTTTTCGTCAGTTTTGAATCTCGCTAGATTTACTGTGCATACAATTCTATTATACGACAACATATGTAAAATATTGTCAAACTGTCGTGTATGCTTGTGTGTGTAGCAACAACATAAGCAAAGAACACAAATGCACGTTTAACAATACATGACTTTCGTTTCGGTTTTGCGGTCGGGAAAAAGCTTCATGCTTATAACATAATGCATTGACGATTAAGGAAGATCACGATTATCTTTTTGCATAGAAGTCGATACACGTTGTTTATTGTGGGTAACGCTATTATTATACTATGCCTATAGTTGTTTATTTTGAAAGTATTGAATTTATTAACTTATATAGAAATATATTTTTAAGTATACCACGACGTATCTACGTGAAAATTAATAAATAAATCAGTTTAAAATTCTTTTTCAGTATATATATGTATGTAATATATAATATATAGGTTATTAATAAAATATATCTAACATTATGTCTTTAGTCGTTCGCTCGTTTATGCTTTTGCTCTTATCTTATTTTAACATTTAAACGGTCTATTTTTTTAATTAATAAAAAAAAATTGTCTTTAATTTTTAAGTAATTCAATTTAAATTAAACGGTTCCTTATCAAATATGGGAGAAAAAAATAATTATATAACAATTACCGTTTTTAAATATTTGTTATTTAAATACGTATGTGTTAGGTACATAAAATGTTTACAGTTCATCTTGTGCTTGACGGTGAAGAAAAACATCGTGAAACCTGCATGTGTCTATTTTCACTGAAATTCTGCCATATGTGTATTTTTTATATTTTATTGCGAAAAGATTTTATTTTTATTGGATATTAAGAATATTAAAATTTATTCTTTAACGGTATCTTATTTATAAGCGTTGCTTAGCTTAGCTTTGGTTGAATATTTAGAAACGCGTAGGGAACAAACATACAAATGTTCACTGTTTATTTATATACCTTAAAATATAATTACGGTCAAAATCAAATCGACGATTCTATTCAATGAAAAGGAAAAAAACAAATTGAAACTTCAGCATAATATTTTAGAAGGCGTGTTCTTTCTATAAATTTATAATGCGTATGCCGTTTTTATTTTAGTTTTAGTTATAGAATATATGAAAAAAAATATACCATGTAAAAAAAAGTAAATATAAATAGATGCACCACCAAAAAAAATGGCAACATTTTTAAAAAGTTGTCATTTAAAAAACTAAAATCTCGATACCAACTTACATTAAATACACGTGAAACTATAAATATATGATATTGCATTCAGAGTAACCGATACAATTCTCAATCACACTTAACAGAATTATCATTACTAACCAGACCAGACCTTTTATATTATGTCACGTATTTTATCTCAACTATTCCTCATAACAGTGTAAAGCTAGTTTCTGAAACGATTTCCCAACTGTATATCGAAGTTAATCGGTGAACGTAGAAAGGGTCGATGCAATCGGTCCAAATATGGCACTCGTACCTATTGTTGAAATCATAGATCTAAAACTCTATTAGACATGGTGTTTAAATATTATTTTAAAGTTGTGACAATATTTAAATCAATCGTTCTTGTAAAAGAACTCTTGATTTATTATTTTAAATTTCAATTAAACGAAGCTAATACAAGGTCTGAATTTAGATTCTATAGATATAGATGACTAGCAAGGATCCCAGTAGAACTCGGTATTACACTGTTATTACAATACATGAAGTAACTACACGTATATATGTAATTGTATCACAGCTGGACAAAAGCTTTTACTGTTAAGGGCAAAGTTTGAAGCTTATTTGCCAGTTGCTTTACTTTGGAATAATTTCATCCAGTTCTTGTCGGTTTCGTCACGATGTTTTCATTTCAGTGCAAACTACGATATATAGATAGCTTGTGAAACCTTAATAGTACTAATTCAATTAAATCGGTGATAATCGTTCGAGATCCACGTTTTTTATTTTATCTGTATTTGAACTATAATAGTCATTTATAATTACATCGATATATTTAAATTTGTATGTGTTTAATAACATTTTTATTCTTAACGAGCGATTCACCCGCAGCTTCGTCCACGTCATAATCGAAAATCCAGTTAAACGGGATAGAAAGGCCGAAATATGTTAATAGCCATATTAACTTTAAAAGTGGCAGTTATTTTGGAATCACAGACAGACACTTACATTTTATTTATTTGTATAGATTGTGAACTGTCAACATTTCGCTAATATAATTTATTTTGCAAATAGAGATAAATCATTTGTTGATTAAGATTAAAGATTAAGGGCCCTTTTTAATTTCGCTGGAAAAACGCATTTACGCGTTTCCCCCACATTAAGTTGGGGGGGGGGGGGATTTGTGGACCTTATGCAACTTAAAAAGAACCATGTGTAAATGTTTATTTGAATAACAATGTCAAAATTGTGTTATGAGGTACTTACGATTTATGAAATTAACCTTTTTTTTATTTGCCTTGTATAATTTACTATGGAGTTCTAAATTCAAATTAATGTCATGTCATAGTTGTTGCTGTTGTTCATTTGTTTTTACTAATTATGAATAGCTTTGAGGCACTTATACTGCACAGTTGATACGCAATATCAATGATCTGTTTAGACCAGGTACCGCAAATTAAAGTACAGTGAATTTTTGATTTTTTTAAGAAATGTCGTCCTCAAATATTAGCCGTATTGAAAATGATCGTGGAAGCTAATTCATTCGCATTCTAGGATCTTTTAGCGAAGGAATTAATTAACTTCCATTGAAATGGCAATAGAGCATCTTTTAAACGTTAAACGGCAAATTCAAAGGACTTTATGAATATTTTATTTACCATAAAATGACTAATATATACAAAAAGATCACTAATGATTTTTTTAAATAAGCTTCTAGGTATATGTCGTATTAGCAAAATACGCCATGTAGTAACGAAAAAGCATGCCACTTCATGTTAGCTAGAAACTTGAAATGCTTTAAATGCTTCAAAGAAAATGTTACATATACATATAACCAACACGCAATTATCGCGTATAATTTTCACCTCGAAAATTATGAAACATATACAGATCTTATATTTGTGTATTCTTTATTTTAGGAAGGCAAGTGAGCAACAAGGCCACCTGTGATAAGTGGTCGTCTTCGCCAAATAGACATTATTACTGAAAAATTTAGAAAACTCTACTTGTACCTTCAAATTGTGGGGTATAGAGTATATATAACTAATTCTTAAGACGCATTTATAGATTTTAATGAAACTTAATAAGTTATGACACTTCTAAAGTGTAAACTTTCTATAAAGACACGACTTATGAACGTTTTATTAATTAATAGATTTCTAAAGATCATAACTTATACCATTTTGTTTTATGACGGAAATTAAAATTACGATTTAAGACCTCTAAGTATTGAATCATGATCAGATTAATTACCATGTACTAGATACAGCTATTTTATAAGGAAACGTTTTCGAATGCATTATCATTTTTAGTCAGTGGCTTCAGTTGATATCTAATATTAAAAACTGTTAATAATAATAATAATAAAAAAACGAATCTTAGTGCATTTTATTAATAGTATAATAATTTATGATGTCACTTGATAGTCTTAATTTTTGTCAATTTTTAAAACCGGAACTCTAATAAGTGTATATCTATTTTGATGATTTCATCTTTGTGTAAAATACATATGTACTTGAAAAATATTTTGAATCAATTTCTTGGTCATTTAGATATTAAGGTTTTTTTTTCTTTATCAATTTTCAAAAGTTTACGTTCACTGAATACGCCCTACGTTTCACATGAATGACGCGGCTTATGCATATGATATTATTTACCTGATCTATATGTTGCGTGGGAGAAATGCTATTGGTATACTCTGCGATTTATCGAAAATTATTTGATCGTGTGTTTTATTTTCTATAAGCTTAAATATTAAAGGATTCATGTTAAGGATAAATAACTCTCTAAGTGTCCTACGTTAATATTTTTAAAATGAAGTCTTCTTATCTATGCTAAAAATGGGCTTTTCACTAGGATACATTTTAGAACTTATTTAATTTATCATATATATAAATGACTTTAAACAAAATATGTAATGTTGACGTTAATTATGTTCAATGTGAACCTCTACGTAGGCCGTACAGTAAAACAAAGTTCACATGTTCAACCCTGTTTTCAGTTTTTCGTCAAATTTTAATTTCCCTTAGGGCGTGTTTTTACATATTACACGTATTGCTTCAAATTTATATCTGAAGAAAAATACTATTGTCTGACACCTTAAATAAAATTTAAGCACGGCTGAATGACGCTATAACGTATCATGTTCGCCGCGGATATAACGTTATAAAATTAAACCAACTTTACATATAATACATTCCAACAATTCAGACGGCTTGGTATATTTGCGCCAACGATTGAAATATATTATGTATTAACTATTGTAATTAAAGTAATAAAATAAATGTTTTTATATGTCCGAATCTAATTAATGTAAGAAAAATAATCGTATAAGAAGTGAGTTAATTGATCAATACGTTCGCCTACCTAAAATATATTAAAAAAATTATATACATCTACATTTTTGCCTGTACAATACCTAAATCTAATATCTAAATATTTACAAACGAAATCGACAAACTCTATTACATTATAGGTTCGCTAGAAATTATAGCTAATAACAGTAACAGTCTGTTAATGTCTCACTACTGGGCTAAGGCTTCTTCTCCCTTCTGAGGAAAAGGTTTTGGAGTTTATTCCATCACGCTGCTCCAATGCGGGTTGGTAGAATACACATGTGGCAAAATTTTTATGAAATTAGATACATGCAGGTTTCCCCACGATGTTTTCCTTCACCATCAAGCATGAGATGAATTATAAATACAAATTAAGCACATGAACATTCAGTGGTGCTTGCCCGGGTTTGAACCCACGATAATAAATAAGCAATAATGCAATTAGCCTTATTGTATAAGAGTGTACATTGTAATAGTAGGTAATTATTTTATGTGTGTGGTGTGTACAAATTATTTATCTATTTATAAATCTAAAAGTTACGAGGTGGTCTTTAAAAACCTTTGACTATACCTTATCGTTTCATCACTATCCTTTTGGATTTAATGTCCTTACAGTTTTAGGTAAAATACTTAACTAATGGATTTATGTCTACCTGATTACGCGTCAAGATGGGTATAAGAATTTAGTTCTTATACCTTATATAATAGAGGTTAATATATCCTGGTTTTAAATAATATTTAGATTCTTGGTTGTCACATAATAGTCCAAACGTGTGTTGGTTTTGTTAAGTATCCGAAGTTAGGCCCCTCAAAACACGTTTGCGTATGTATAGTAGTAAAAAAATATAATAACTCCTGAACTCTTTCCGGTCATGTCGGATTGCCGTCCTATCGAATTATGAGAGTGAGGGAGTAGAGAGAGAACATCTTTGTTTACGCACACTCTTGTGCACTATTATATGCTACATACAGTTTTCTACTTTCACTTGTAATTGGCCGAAATGGTCAGAAAGACATCATTACAATTAATATATTTATATTATTGTTTGAAACGGCCTGGCAGAGCCGCAGAGCAATCCATTGTATCTAATTTTTCTTATTCTCTTACACACCTTTGTTTTAAAATAAATTTCTGCGTGAATTTTAAAGCAGACAAAGAAGAGCTTTAAATTATTATACAGCTTTACTTTTATGCGTATATTCTTAGATATTTTATATTGGATAGGTTAAATGTGAAGATACAATTTTAATTCTCTTAGTGTGAAATAAGGGTAGAAATCTAGTGTGATCAATATCTTCACTGTATTATTTAAATATAATGTTACAACATTTACACTCAGAGTGAAAAAATAATTCCATTATTATATTAAACTCGGCGTTTCGTCACTTGTTTTTTTATTTAACGCTACCTCATACGAACTGCGCGTTTAGAATGGTCTACCCTATACTTAATATACAAACTATGACACTAATTTATTATTACTCGTAACGCCAACAATTTTAAAATCAACATACAACAATCTTGTAAAACATACTTGATTTATTGTGTTAAATACACTAACTAACTAAAACCAAAAAATGTCGTATATTTTAAAGAAAAGTAAATAAAGGCATTTCGTTTATTTAATTACTTTCATTTAGGATAGGAATCTGTTTCGTATGTATCGATTAACCCACACAGGTGCGATTAGCCCTAGATAGGAGAGGAGGCCTTAGCTCAGCCGTGGGACAATTACAGGCTGTTACTTCACTAATATTGACAAGGATGAACTGAGCCTCGACCATAAAATCGGACAATCGGACTCGACAAAATAAACACAGAAAAATCACAGATTTCTTCAACATAAAAGTATTCAGATTTTTAAAATGCATTTACTTAACTGGCTTATAAAAAAATAATGCAGTATAATTTTTTTTTAATCTCTTAAAATTTTGACTCATGGTTATCCTACACCAATATATCTCTGATCGAATAACATTTTAGAACGATTTCGGTTAACATGACAATCAATTATAAAGTGCGCCATGTTGATTAGTTTGACGGTTGCTGTTCTATAAATTCAAGTACCAATAAGGCTTTGGCGCCAACATTCACCATGCCTACGCTTTGCCCTTGGCGCACCTGGATCCATATGAGAGGTTGCAAGTCTTAATTGTATTATCATAAAGGCTATAATTGAATGTCACTTACAACGTTATGGCTAAGTATTTATTTAGATTGTAGTGAACCTTAATCTAATATACAAAGAGGTCAATTTAAAATAAAATTATGATGTGTCAGGACTTTATATTATATTCAATATTACGACATGTAATAGAATTATTACTGTGTCAGAAATATTGCTTCTATTAGTCTCATGTTAAGAAAATAAGCAATGTATATACAGATAAACAAAATTATTAATCTGTCATTTATTTAGTTAAAAAATGTTTCGATAATGATCTTAGTAGTTCGAAATTCCACGTACGTTATGCGTCACTCTTTAATTAAACGTCTAAGTTTGGCCGTACAAAGGGGAAATACTGCCGGTATTCTGGAAGCTTCTACTTCGATGGCTGCTTGACTTTTTGGGAATATTAAACACGATATTATACCTATAATTTTTATTTAGAATCTTTTGAGTTAAGTCATTCTATGTTAACCAGTTTGTTAGAGCCGATCCTATCATCATACTCTTATCATAACTTAGTGATCCAAGTAAAATCAAGGACAGGCCTTACAGCCTCGAAAGGAGGCGTCAAATATTTTTACAGAGCTTACCCTCCAACAAAGGTGACAAGGACTAGCTAACAATGTAAAATGGTGAAAGTAGGTTATTGTCATCTATATATTAGAAATAACATTTTTAATTAACTTTGTAATTATTTTTAATAAACATGATTCATGTTTGATCTATAAAAAATCCATAAAAATTTAGTTCATTAAATATTATAATAAAATACACGGCGTTTAAATAGCACCATGTTAATTTAAGCAAATTATTGCTCAAGCCAAGGGCACGCGTGGGTTCACAAGTATTGGCGCCACTACATCTTTAACTGTAATAATAATCAAAACAATTTAAACTTGGACAGTCAGAGATTATTTATGTCTAATAAAATGAATTAAGTTCTAAAAGGTTGAAATCATTTGTCTAAAAATCTATCAAATTCATTTGGTTACAAAATTAGTAAAACCTTTTTCGAGCTTATTCCATATCGAAAATCTGCGAAAATAAGAATAACCCGTTTTTGAAGAAGACTGGGATCTTAAACTAACATGGTAATCAAGTGGGAGATGGCTTACGCAGCGACATATTATCAGATCCATAATTTAGACTCCCAAATTATGGTATCCTATACCATCGAACACTTTTAACACGAACGAATCGATTTGGCATATTTGGTATTCTATTCCCAGAATCATGTAAACTTGTCCCGTATACATCGAAGTTGTTTCATCTAATTTCAAGTTCTATAAGCCTGATTGCATAGAATGACGTATTTAGATTAATTTGCTTCATTGAATTTAATAATTATTATCAATTTACTTTATAAAGATGAATCGAGTTGGCCCAGTGGTTAGAACACGTGAATCTTAACTGATAATTCACGGTTCAAACTCAAGCGAGCATCACTGATATTTCGTGTGCTTTGTTTTTAATACATCTCATATTTGGCGGCTAGAAAAACATCATGATGTAACTAACATGTGGTGGATGGAAATCTGTAACATGGGTCTCTACCAATCCGCTTTGGAGCAACGATAAGCTTCAAACGTTAAGCGAGGCATAAGCACAGCATTGGGGCATGTGCAGTTGTTATTTTACTTCATTTGTGGAAGATAAACCTTTAAATCTTATGATTCTATTTTATTCGCAGATCTCATTGTCTTGCATGTAAATTCTGGATCGGGCCAATGACAGTTTCCTGTCAATAATTCAGTGTTTACACTTTCGTGCCGTTAAAGAACGATATGCTGTTCTGTACTACGCCTACTTTCATTCCAGTCGTATCAGATTACCTTCTCGTCGGTCTATGAAAGTAAGGGAATGGAGGGTGCACCTGTGTTTGAGCATACACTTGTGAAAATCAATATTTCTTGCGATGATAAGTCTTGGAGCTACGACGACTGATGTATACTCAGAAGAACATTATTATATCTAATGCACTACTTTATGATTAAAATAAATGATCATTATTCCGAAGGAACCAAAAAAGACATTGAGGTGACAGAGAAAATAGCGTCCAATTAAAGGAATGTCTTAAGGTTTTTAATACGGTTTACCCTTTTCATTTAAATAAAATGCGTGATAGGATTTTTTAAATAGAAACTATTCGATCGTAAAACGAAAACAATCGGTACACAATATCTTAACATCGATGTCTCGAGGACGTGGTTACGGGACCGAATAGCATAAATTGCGAATTCCGTGTGTAGGTGGCGGTCGGCGGGCTAAAGGGAAAGACGGCTTTACACAGGATATGTAAAGCCTTTGGAACTTATCGCTTTATAAATAAGGTATATTTTTAAATAAAAACGAATACTTTGTTGTATTTTTTACTGATATTATCGACATCAATCTCGATGTAGCCGAACACTTGACTACAATAAATTGTTTTATAATCATAGCGAAGACAGAGTTGTAGGCGATGAATGATGTAGTTTGAACGTTTTAAATATTATGGTTATCTAGAAATCTTGTAAAGATACCGCGGATAGAACGTGTATATTTTATGTTCGTTGGTTATTTATGTTGAATTGTTTTATCAATAATCAAAATCAAAATATTCTTTATTTGAAATCTTATAACGTATATACATATACGCTTATAACTTTTGAATCCTTACAGGAAATGCAAAAGTAACATATTTTCGGATCGTAGTTACTACTAAGACAATTTATTTGGTGGAAGGGTTTTGCGCAAGCCCAACTGGGTAGCAATACATAGTATTGTTGTGTTCCGATTTGGAGGGTGACTGAACATGCAATTAAAGGCACAAGGGACGTCTTAGTTCCCAGACCGATGTAAAGGATGGTGAAAATTTCTTATAGTGCCAATAATATATAGGTAGCGATATATATAGTCTATTTTAGACTGCTTCGTTGGTCTAGTGACTAAATATAAGGCCGCCAATCTCGTTATTCTAACGAAAAATATTTATATAACACAAAATATTTTATCATATGCTTTATTTTAATTTATAAACAGGATATTGGCAAAAATCTTATCTAAGATTTTTTATTAAATGTATATAGTTTAAAGTCATTAGTCTACTTTCCCTTGTATAATTTATACTTCTATAATAATATTATATTCGCATATATAATATTATTCAGTCACTCGGTCTGTCTGTCAATCTGTTGCGCTTGTACGGCTTAACCATTTGTATTTGATGAAATACTTATACCCAACATACGGGCAAAGCCACGGACGAACTCTAGTATAAAATAATTTTATATAATGAATATTTAATTAATCGTAAGTGACAGTATTGCTTTAGGTACTATATTTTAGGAATGGAGAATGATAGAAAAATTATTGTAGCATCTTTAGTAAAGCACTAGTCATTGGCGCTGCGTCTGATCTGTCTATTGTATCGGATTGTCCTCTGTATATCAGCAGTCTCTCAGAACTCATGTCGTTACAGACAATATTGACAACCGAATAATGGTGATTTTTTTAAAATATTTATTAATTTCAATGTTTTAGCGCCGATCGTAAAAAAACACAGGCAATGTTTCATAAAAAAATATGTATGTCAAGCGTACTAAGCTATAGTTTCGTCTGCCATAACTTTACACACGCCAATAAATAACCGGCGCGTCAAAAATCGCCGACACTAGTCCGATTCTGTAAAAACTTCCTTCATTAGTCACCTGTAAACTGTTATTAATCGATTTATCGCGATATACTATTTTGATGCGTGTATTCTTGAAACTTTATAATTATTATGGTCAATGTCGCATATCACTTTCTGACATATCACGACCGATTTCAGCGATGAGTTTCGAGTGTGCTTTTATAGAAAAGCCTGGCAAGTTAAAATTAATCGTCGGGGCTGCGATTCGGTCAGATTATGTAATCAATTTGTACAAAACTTTTCAAAATATTCAGTAAGCAAGTAACAGCCTGTTAAAGTCCCCCTGCTGGGCTAAGGCCTCCTCTCCATTTTGAGGACAAAGTTTTGGAGGTTATTCCACCGTAACAGCCTATGAATGTCCCACTGCTGGGCTAAAGGCCTCCTCTCCCTTTTTGAGGAGAAGGTTTGGAGCTTATTCCACCACGCTGTTCCAATGCGGGTTGGTAGAATACACGTGATAGAATTTCAATGAAATTAGAAACATGCAGGTTTCCTCACGATGTTTTCAAACACAAGATGAATTATAAGCACATGAAAATTCAGTGGAGCTTGCCCGGGTCCGAACCCACGATCATCGGTTAAGATTCACGCGTTCTAACCACTAAGCAATCTATCTGCTCCCGACGTAAATATTCAAGTTAATATTTAATTTTGTGCCAAATCACTGATTATACGGTAGCAATGAAATTTCGCAAAACAGCAGTACTTGGTATTGTTGTGTACCGGTTTGAAGGATGAGTGAGCATGAACATTTATAAAAAAAACACACACACAAGGGTCATAACATCTTAGTTACCAAGGTTGGTGGTGCATGGGCGAGGTAAGCGATGGTTAACATTTCTTACAACGCCAATGTCTATGGGCCCACTTACCATCAGGTGGCCCATATGCTCGCCTGCCTACCTATACTATAAAAAATCGGTATTAGATCTATCAAAAAGACAAGAAACATAGTTTGCAAGTCTTGTTTTTATTTAGTTCGATAGAAGTTTTATAACAAACATTGAGAGATATTACGTAGTAATTAATCATATATTGGGTTATCACATTAAATATATTTTTTGTTCTTTTCTGAGCGTTATTTATTCGATTATTTATTATTTTAAAGATAAATTATCAAGACGTTATGGATCCTTATTAATTTAATAATAAGGATTTATAATAAGTCTGATTATTGTACCTGAGCATATAAAAATATAGTAAGTTTCATTTACTTTCTATGATAAACTAAGTTAAACATTACACGGTCTTTGCTTAATACGTTCAATAATAATAATAAGAAAACGTTTATAAAAAACAAATATATTTCATAATTATATAATGCTACGTCTGCAACCCGATATGTACCACATAGATGGACTTAGCTTCTTATTTGAATTTGGAAACACAGATTATACTCATAGTTCTTTATTTAAAAAATGTAAAGATACGTTTGTGTGCAAACGGTTAAACACACTTTGGGAATGAAACGATCGCCTCCAGGCTATTTAATGTATTAAAATTTATATAATACGCGAGTTCATTTCTTCGAACCAGTGGTAGTTTTACATTGAGTGGATGTAGTGATTCAATATTGAACTAATTAATTTGATAGACGACTATGAAAAAATTATATTCAATAGCACTTATTTTTACTGTATTTGTTTGTACATATTTTCTTATTTCAATATGAATACCTATTAACAAACTTTTTATTACGTCTTAAGATTGTCTCGACAATGCGTTTAGTTCACTTTTTAGGCAATTTTAATATATTATGCAATTATGTATATTATCAAATATATACTTTCCCGGTTTTAAGGCCTCGTGTTGGTGAATTATTTGTGTCGCCAACCAGAAGCTTAAGTTATTACCGCCGTTGTCAAACATTGTGATTAAGGTGTTACGCCTCATTTGACCATAATTATACAAACTTTTTTTTAAATTAATAGATAGGTGGATTGACAAAAAGGCCACGTGATAGGTAGCGGTCTCCACAAGATATAGAAATTGACACTGTAAGAAATATTAACAATCCCTTACATTGTCAACGCGCCACTAACGTTGGAAACTAAGATGTTATGTACCTTCAAACCACAAGCACGAGAATACAAAATACTGCTGTTTGGTGGTAGAATAACAGATGGATGGATAGTACCAAGACTTATGCAATTATTGTTCATCATAATAGTTACAAAATAATTCTCATTAGTATCATACTCCCCTTTTGAGGAAAGATTTGGATTGTATTACAAAACATAATTTCATCACGTGCAGATTAAAACACTTGAAAACTTCAGCGGTGTTTGTATGCATTCCTTGTAGTACCTTTGGTTAAGAGTGACGTGTTGTAATCACTGGGCCATTGGCTCTTCTCATTTCATCTTAATTAATATGTATTTTTTTACACGTCATGCTGTTCCCCGTAATTTAACACACTTTTGGACAAGACTAAAAAACTAAGACTAGGCTAAAAAACTAAGTTATACACAAGCCTATTTTGTATTTATATAAATTTACATTTGGGGTTCCTACTTCTATCTAATGCAAAGTATTATTCAAATCGGACTAATCTTATACATACTGTCCGGCTGTGTAATATAAATATATTATAAATAATGTCCTCCAGACCGATTTCGGCCACGGCGGCCAATCTAAAGAGAGATTAGCCAACTACGCAGGAGATATGATAGATAGATATTATAGAGTGCACAAGTGTGTGCGCAAACACAGGTGCATTCCCTATTCCCTAACTCTCATAATCCGATGGGAGGGCAATCCGACACGACTGGAAAGGGTTCAGGCGCAGGACTTTACGTGCTTTCCGAGGCACGGGAGTGTACATACTTCCAACTTCCAGACTCCGGGCTGCTACTGAGAATTTAGTGACGGAAAATCCCAACAACTTTTTATTGGCCCGACCCGAATTGAACCCAGGACCTCCGATTCTGCGGCCTTACACCAAGCCACTAGACCAACGAGGCAATATATTATAATATTATTAGATAACAGGATATATAATGATATTACATACGAATGTTATTATTATTATACTAGTTTCTATTTTATTACAGAAATATGTTGTGACTAATCTCAATGTAAGCGTGCAGAGGTTAACATTATGTAAATTTTAACGACATTTCCGTTAAACAGATACCTGTTTATTGCATAAAGGTGTTGGTATGCAACAAATTATTCAATCAATACGTAGGATTGGAATATATATGTAAACAAAGACAAAACGGTTCAGCGCCTTTTTCTTCTATTTGTCAACAGTTTAACAATAAAATGTAATTATTCTATAAAACCTATTGATTATATATATTGGTGATTGGTTTTTAAAAATCGATAAGTAAGTGTAACGTGTAATATTGAATAAATATTTTTGAATTTGAATTTGATTTTAATGATATCATTTGATTTGATTTTAGAAACACAATTTCCGGACGATGCCGATTATTATGATCCAAATTCGTCCACCGCGCTAGCTCTAGTGATAAATTAATACGGTATTATCGTATGAAATATTCCAGTTATTTTATACGGATATTTATTGCTTATTTAAAATTCGAAACTGATTTAAAAAAGTTCAAACTGTGTATTCCTCCCACGCTGCTTTCGAAATTGTTAATAAACAAATTTATAATCATTGAGTTTTATATGTTATTAAATTAAAAACGAGCATTTAATTTATTTGCATTCGATGCTGGTATATATATGTCCACGTTGCGATAACGGTAATATTTTTTGGTTGGTAAGGTTTTTTGCAGTCTGGGTTACTCCCAGTTACCCACTCATAACATATTCCACCACACAGCTACGGGGGTCAGGTGCTAGGTATAAATAAGTAAGCCTTCTTGGGGTTCAAGTTTTATTCATAGCAAATATCAACAAAATCGGTTCAGTGGTTTAGCCGTGCAAGTGTAACAGACGGACAGATTTACTTTCATTTACAATACTTGCATTTATAATATTAGTATAGAATAACTCAGCACCACGTTTCCAGATGCGTTTTTTTTTTATAGAATATGAAGGCGGACGAGCATATGGGCCACCTGATGGTAAGTGGTCACCAAACGCCCTTAGACATTGGCACTGTAAGAAATGTTAACCATCGCTTACATCACCAATTTACCACCAACCTTGGGAACTAAGATTTTATGTCCCTTGTGCCTGTAATTACACTGGCTCACTCACCCTTCAAACCTGAACACAACAATTGGAAATACTTGGCGTATTGCTGTTTTGCGGTAGAATATCTGATGAATGGGTGGTACCTACCCAGACGATATTCCACAAAGCCCTACTACCAGTAAAGTAACACTTACATTATTCAATGTATTATATGTCTATTTCACACAGTTTACTAATTATTTGACTTTTGTAATCCCGCCAATATATATTAAAAGCTGTATATTATTATATACCCTATAATACATGATATTATGTGAGTATTTAAACATAGAATGCTAAAATTATAAGCCCACTACATCTCCGCTGTCGGTTATATATACTTATATTTGGTTTAAAATTACATACATTTTGATTTTACTCCTAATTGTATTTTAACTATACTATACCTTGAAATGTACCTCTAAATGTTTTTTCGTCATTAAATTTTAGTACTTGTGTTATTATTATCAATGGAAAATTAGCTGAAATATGTATTATTGTATATTATTTTGCTATATATGTCATCGATGATGACATGATACTTTAATAAATAAATAAATAATAGTATAATAACATCAGATGCTTAACAATGAACTTAGTTTACTCACTGACGAAGTATTCGATGAAAGGCGATTCACGAATGACACATTTGATTGATTTATGATCCCATTGTAAAGACACTGTCTTAATTGCGCACTAAGGTCAACTTGTATGTAGAATACATTCTACAAGTATACTCCGTAATTAAACAGGATAATAAATATAAGCGCTATTTCAATAATTAAATTGTCCTATTAATTCTATAACCAAGAACTTGACAGCTCTATAAATAGCAACTGAAATTGTTTATGGTTTTATTCTTGATATTGAAAGGTTTTTTTTTTAAGTTTTGTGTCATAAATAAAAGTTGTGATACGACTCTGTGCGGAGTTGTCTAGATAAGTATCACTAAACATCATTATTTAGTGCCCTATGGTTAAAATAATAAGTGAGCAAGTGTAATAGTTAAAAAAAATGTTGTTGAGACTTACGATCTAATTTATTATGAAATCTAATCTATTTTTGATGTAAATAAATAAATACCTAATTTATTTTTCAAGTTTTAGATCTAATTTATTAAGAACCAATGGTAAATATCTTAAGTCGATAAGTAAGTGTTATTCTATTGAACGAAACTTTAGACTCGAACTTCCTAAATTTAAATTTTCACGAAATATACCTCAAGGTTTTTATTTTTAATTGTAAACTTTCCTTTAATAAATGTAATTAATATTTACAGATTATATACATACTTTCAAATTAGATCAGAAATGCTATTCCAACTTACTTCATTATTCACCCTTAAAATTTTGACAACCGACTTGGGTGATATACTTTTTTGATGCGTGTATTCTTGAAATGTTATAATTATAATGGTCAATGTTGCATATACTCTCTGACGTTTTACGACCGTTTTCTGCGATGAATATCCAGTTCGTTCTTACAGAATAGCCCCACTGAAATACTATAGGAACTCACTATGTGTGTCATGTATCTCACTCAAATAATGAAAACTTACTAAAGATGATATGCTATTTTGATCTGTGTATCATTTAAATGGTATAATAGTAATAGCCCATTGGCAATAGCTAGATAGCTAGCGATATGCGATATTTCGCATATCTCTTTCTGACATTTCACGATCATGTTCTGCGGCGAGTTTCGAGTTTCACAAACAATTGTTTACATCAATTCATTGACGCATTCATAATAAACATACTCAATTCATATCTTATACTTCGATATATTCCACAAATACAACTTGAGAAAAGATATCAATAGAAATATTCCAGTTATGTGCTCAAATAAAAAATAAAACCAACTTATCAGCGAAAGAAGATTGGCGTTAGTTAGGAAGGCAGCCTAAAAGTCTGTCAAATGGGCAAGCGAATATTGATGACATGTTTCAATTATTTCAGAATTCCTGCACTATGTCAAGCGGGAGTTGCTCCGGGCCGGGTGTCTGTGGAGGGGCCAGAAGACGGCCACCTCCTCCTCCCGAGCCAGCACTCTCCCTCGCTGCTGACCTCAGCGAGCTGAGCCTGGACCAAGGCTACCATACATTGGCCGACTGTGGTCCACCAAGAAGACGTCGTGATAACACACTGTCCGATGCTTTGTGGCTAAAGATATTATCGTATCTTGAGGTAAATATATTCAGAATTTATATAATTTAAACTCATTACAAAAATTTAAAAAAAAAGCCGTGATGGCCCAGTGGTAAGAACGCGTGAATCTTAACCGATGATCGTGGGTTCAAACCCGGGCAGGCACCTTTAAATTTTCATGAGCTTAATTTGTGATTATAATTCATCTCGTGCTTTACGGTGAAGGAAAACATCGCGAGGAAATCTGCATGTGTCTAATTTCACTGAAATTCTGCCACATGTGTATTCCACCAACCCGCACTGGAGCAGCGTGGTGGAATAAGTTCCAAACCTTCTCCTCAGTAAGGGAGAGGAAGCTTTTAGCCCGGCAGTGGGACGTTCACAGGCTGTTACGGTTATACTCATTAGCACTTTCCTTCGCATTTATAATATTACTATAGATTTCGAGATAGATGTTATAAATTTTTATGAACTAATTTTTAAATCGAGGCAATGAACTTGAAGTTGAGATTGGGAAATGGAAAAAAAAAACAGGTCGTCACGAGAATGACACTTCAGATTAGTTGGGTAGGTAGTTAGATGCGGAAAGTCGGAAACAACTAAAAAAAATTTGTTCACGCTCGCGACTCGAAACTTTTTTTCGGCGTTTTTTGTGCACCGGAATATCGGATAAAACGAAACCGAATAAGCGTAGGTCGAATAAAAGTACAAGTAAATATTACTATTACTAACAGTCATACTTATAAACGTTATGTAACGTGTGTTTTGTTAAACACTGATTTCTCTTTTTGTCATCATTCATTTGACATTCGAAAGAGGAAGACAAAACATTGTTTAACTAATCAGTTCCCAAACTTTTCTAATTATACTTTATTACTATACTCGTGTTCTGACTAATTATAAACATTGTATAGCAGCTAAATTGTTTATGCCTTGTCTCGTTCTGTCATTAGTATTGAGCCATTCGAAAGAAGGAGACAAAGAACTGCGTAACTATACAATCGCTTTTTAACCATTATTTAAAAATGCGTTTGTAGTGTGCGTTTTGTAATAGAAGAAGAAGTGATTCCTTGTTTATTATTAATTATATTTTGTAAGGAAAATGTGTATACATATATACCAAGTTCATCGACACCGGTTAACCGATTAACATAAATGTTAGTACATGCATGTTTTATTTTATAGAGATCCTCTCTTGATCCTTAAACTATCAACTTTGTTGTAACACGCTGCTAGATGGCGCTGTAGCATGTCAACTTCTATACCAACCGATTGCCAGGGCAATTTTATTTGCATAGGAATGACAATGTTTACCAGATTTTGCTCATTAAACTTTAAAATGAATATCTATTCAAACCAAGCAAAGAAACAGGACAAAAACTAGTAAACCAATGATAATAATAATAAGTTTTTCAATTCTAGGTGTCAGACTTATGTCGAATGTCACGGGTATGTAGGAGATGGTCAAGATTCGTGGCCAGGTTAACAGTGAGGCCGGAGCCATGGAGAAGAGTAAGGGCTGCGGGTCCTTTAGAAATAGCTGCTCGATGTGCGGGTGCCAGAGCAGGACCCTGCGTTAGCGCTGTCAGGGAGTGGCGGTCGAAGACTTGTGCGGTACGTTAATCAACATTTATGAGTATTGTATATTTATGTGCTTGTCATCCTATAAGGTGTTCCTGGCATCTGTGTTTAAAGAAAATATAACAGATAAATGTTCATCACCCATCATTGGCATCATGATGTAATAAGTCCTATACTCTTCTCTTCTCTTTAACAGAAGAAGCCGCTGTGTCAGCAGCTGGCTGCAGCAATATATTTATTTTCAATTTTTTACTAATTTATTTATTTTTTATATTGACCGCCAATATTTAAATCAATAAAAAAGATAAAATCTCATTTAAAATCTTGAATCGTGTTATAGAAACTTACGGGTCAATCTTGGTGAATGGTAGGACATGAATGTAGAAAATCTACAATAATTACTTTTAAACTACATGTTATCTATTTATAGGTGACTGTTGCTGGTGCCCAACTATTGGCAGCTACGTTCAGAAACTTGACGCATTTGGCGTTAACCGGCTCCAATACAATGGACGCAAGAGCATTAGCACCTTTGATCACGGATTTAGTAGATCTAAGGCACATCGATCTTACGGGTTAGTTATTCAATTATTAGATTCCCATTCGTAGGATTTCCTTTTTAAATGTTTTTTTTTTTAGAATAGGTAAATGAACCACCTGATGGTAAGTGCTCGTTATCGCACATAGTTTTTTTTTTTATAAAAAGGTATGTGGACGAGCATATTGGCCACTTGATGGTATGTGGTATTCAACACCCATAGATATTGGCATCGTAAGAAATGTTAAACATTCCTTACATCGCCAATGTGCCACCAACCTTGGGAACCAAGATGTTATGTCCCTTGTGCTTGTAGTTACACTGGCTCATTCAGCCTTTAAGCCGAAACACAACAATAAGTACTGCTGTACTGTACTCAGCTTGTACAAAGCCCTAATACCAAGTAAATGTCAAGCATTTGACAAATCTCCACATTCTGAAATAATAATATATATTTGTTTATGGATAGTTTACTATATCTTTCCTATTTTCCGTCGTGTGTCGTTCATGTCCGATGTGTAATTGCATAAAAAATATAACGTTGTCATTAAGTTAGTCTCATCGGTTTTATCTTTATGAACATAATTTTGCTGTAAGTGTCTATGTCAGTGAACGGCGCCTGAACGGCTGGACCGATTTTGATGATTTTTTATGCGTGTGTTGTTGGTGGCGCTGCGATCGAATCCCACGATTCAAAAAATATATTTCTTATTTCCCTCTTACGAAGTCGACATGAGTGGCTCCTTGTATAAATAATGTAAGCTCTTTAAAAAGGAATATGTCTTGGTTCTTTGTGAATTTCAATTTACGTAGAAACTCATATTAAACGTCTTATTAATTATTCTGATGAATTATCTCATACTGTTCGAGTTGAGATTCCATTATCAAAGTTTAAGTAAAATTTGAAATTCTGTTTATGAACGTAATCAAAATATCAAAGTTCTTAAATTTTCCGTTACGGGAGCTTCTTTGAAGAATAAATTTTATCTATCTCTTTATTTTTAAATTAATAAATAAATAAAAAATTTTAATATCTTTATTTTTTCAGGTTGTCCAAACGTGGACTGGCCAGAGTGGGCGTGGCTTGAAAGCCGGTTATCGACGAGAAGACCCCCCATAGAATACATCGACCTAACTGACTGCAGTGCGGTCTCTGATGCTGGTCTATGTGCCTTACTGCACACCTGTCCGTCATTACAATATCTCTACCTCAGGAGATGTACTCTAGTCACAGGTATGACTTATGGTTGATATGTTTAATAAACTTTATATAATAAGACCTTACAAGAAATTGTGAATCGTCATATTAGTAATGAAACGAGAATCAGCTGAAACGCGTTCTTATATTTAAAAAAAAAAGATTATTTTTACTTAAAGATCATAGTATTTATGTCATGTCGCAGAATTTCTTAAAGACATATTAGTATAGTCTATTAGTATAGTAGTATATATAGTCTTTAAGAAAATATAGTTTATAGTTATAGTTTCTTCGAATAAAGTAGTTATTGCTCTGATATGAATCTGCGATAACAACTATTACTAAAGCACACTCAAGATTTTAGCCTTGAACTATTCAATTTATATCTTTGTAGCGTACAGTAACATTGTTTTATTATAACTGAATGATACGGCGTGATTATTAAATATATTATACAAATTAATTTAGACGAGAAACGAATTTTAGAATTCATTGCTATAAACTTAATTTTTTTTTCTATTTTAGACGCAGGCGTTAGATGGATACCTTCGTATTGCGCACTCAAGGAGTTGAGTGTGTCTGACTGCATCGGAGTCACGGACTTTGGTCTATACGAGCTAGCGAAGTTGGGACCTGCGTTGCGGTATCTCTCAGTCGCTAAATGTTCACAGGTAATTTTGAGGAGTTGAATTCAATTAAAGCAGTCTCCGGTGTTGCTAATTAATGATTTATTACGTTATGTAAGAAAGCTCTTTCGTCTTTATTTTTCATAAGATAAATTATAGAAAAATTTGCAAGATGCATATTTATTTACTAATAAAAAAAATCAGCGATTATTAACTCGAAGTTTTAATACATCTACAAGTATATTATGTAGATGTATCTATTAAAATTATTTAAACACAACATTTGAATTTACTAATTGCTACATATAAAAGTATCTGCATGAAACTGTCATGAAACATGAAAATCTCTCGAAGAATTCTTTTAATTTTAACTTTCTCCGACTAGAAATAAATTAAGATGTAATTTTACCTTTATTGTTGTAATTTATACATATTTGTATTTTTAAACAAAAATGAAAACAACAATAACTATTAAGTTTCTTGCCGGTTCTTCTCGAATAACACTCCAAACCGGTGGTAGGCCTTGACAGTTCATAAGTTCATAAAGGTCTTTTTGAATAAAATATTTTGGTTTAATTATTGTTACATTTTGATGAAGCAGTAATAAGTTAAAACAGTAACCAAGGATATCACGGGTAGCAACTAGTAATGTATATAATTTTTATTCTAGGTCTCAGATTCGGGTATAAGCACATTAGCAAGGCGTTGTTATAAGCTCCGATATCTGAATGCGAGAGGTTGCGGCGCGCTTGGTGATGATGGTGTGGAAGCTATCGGGCGAGGGTGCTCGAGGTTACGAGCTCTCGATCTTGGTGCCACTGATGTTTCTGAAGCTGGTTTACAGGTATAAAATAAAAAAGTGTATCACTGAATTTTGATCAAAGACAAAACTTCTTATGATGCATTACTTTTTGAATTTCAAGTGTCAGATTGAATGAAATTTGAATTTCAAAGATATCAGAGAACTTTAAAGTTATAATTTAGCGTGAAGAATAAAAGAACAGTAATTTATTTAGTTTTGGAAATAACCTTATATTTCTTTATTTCTAGATTTATTCTAATTTATAATAATGCTTAACGGCCTTAATCATAAACTTTGATTAGCAGTTGTTTAGTTATATTTATTTTCGCTCTTTCTAGCTTTATTGATTTGACATTCGAAAGAAGAGGACACAGAATTGTTTAACTAATCACCCGCTTAGCAACGGTTATAAGTAAGACCGTAAATTATGAATTAAAATATTTTTCTTTTTTTTACAGATCCTTGCTCGATGCTGTCCAAATCTAAAGAAATTGGCTTTAAGAGGCTGTGAATTGATAGGCGATGACGGTCTTGAAGCAGTTGCATATTACTGTAGAGGACTCACGCAATTGAACATACAAGACACGCCAGTCACATTACGAGGTTACAGAGCGGTGAAGAAGTACTGTAAGAGGTGTGTTATTGAGCATACAAATCCAGGATTCTGTTGAAGATATGTGTAAATAGTTGGTTCTCTTTGTTATTGGACAGTGCAAGAAGTATTCTTCTTTATAACGAATAAGCCATTCATGTCTGATCAGATACGATGAATACTAACAATTTTGGCCAGATTGGCTGATATTTATTGTTAACGCTTCGTGTCTTCGGATCGTATACTTAAGTTGTACAGCCTATAATCTTTCTATATAAATATCTAGGGCAAGAATTTTCCAAATCAGTATTGTTTTTGAAATTAACGAGTTTAACATTACGTATGTCTAATAATATTTGTAAAGGTCTTATTAGGACAGTACATTAAACAGAAACAGTTGGAAACAATCTGGTTTAGTCCAAGATTTTGTGACATTCTAATTTCAATTACACGTCAAGCCATATTTGTGCAGCTCATCTCTGACGAGCCGTGAGCCTTTGGCGTGGTTGGTAGATATACCTGCCTTTCTTGCCGAATGTTGTGGGTTCGATTCCGACCCAGGACAGACATTTGTGTGCATGAACATGTCTGTTTGTCCTGAGTCTGGGTGTAATTATCTATATAAGTGCGTATTTACAAAAGAAATGTAGTATATGTAGTATATCAGTTTTCTGGTTTCCATAGCACAAGCTCCCAATATATAATGTCCCAGGATATTATTATTATTACATCTACAAACACACGGATATAAATATCTACATAGAAGATGAAATATCCGTTTGGTATCGCACCTAATTCTGATGTTTATTTAGAAATTTCATATAATAAGGACTTGAAACAAATCGGCCTACCAAACAATACAATATGTTTTTTTTTCACTAATTACTTTAGTTTGAAATAAAAATTTGGAATTTACGGAAAGGCTATGTATATAAGTAGATAGATTAGTTCTTAATTATTATAAGTGAACTGTATTTTGGGAATTTTAAATGTTGGTCAAGTTGATACTTGTATACCTTTGAGGTTATTAAAAAAACAGCTTGTATGTGCTAGGTGCTATATTGAATATATTTCAAATTCTGTATTATAGCTTTATTATATATTGTATATAATGTTATTCAAAATAATATAATTCGATTTTTTTTCTTCTATAAATATAAAAAAAAATTGAAGAGATTTTAATATGAAGTCAACAATTCAATTGCTAATTATATTAAAACAAAGGAAGTTCCTTTAAAATAACAACAAAGGGACTGAAACACAAAAGTTTGCCTCAAACCTTTCAATGTAAATTTTGATCAAAAACATTTTATGTTAATAAGTTTGAAAATACAAACGATTACTTAATATCAACTATTTCACACTAAAAATTAGTTAAAATATACGTAATCATAAAAAAAATCTTCAACAAATTATAATAACTACGGTTTTGTACATAATTTTAATTAAAACATTTGTAAATGCTTTAAATTATAGATAAGTAAAACTATTTTTAAATAAAGAATGATTCATTCCTTTTCATTGACTAAACTTAATTGTATTTTTTTAAATAACTTTTTATGTAAATCAATGTATAATGCATAGTGCCATATTTGTGCACAAAAAAATATTGGCTCAATAAAAACAGGCGAATTTCGATCACGCATATTATAAATACTAACTAGCTGGTGCCCGCGACTTCGTCTACGCAGGATTAGTATTTGGAGTAGCTTATATTAGCGTGGCGTAGAAAAGAACTAACATTATGACATAAATATTTTTGAGTCGCATTTGAAAATATTTTAACAATATATATAATATATAATATTTGACAATATTTTAACATAAGAAAATTGGCAATATTATAAATATACGGTAATTAGGCACTGCAGAACCCTGATCATAGGCCTATAGTTATCTAGCTACTGCAGTATGCTCTTATAAACTATATTTAACGATTTTTTTCCTTCAGCATAAACATGCAGATTTTTTGCTTTGGAAACACGTGAGCAAGCCACATAGAGCTGACCGTGAGAAAAACATGGCGTGCCATACATTTGTATGCCTGCTACCTTTAAGGTTTGACCCTGCGATTTGTTGATCGTCGTTGAAAATGCGACTTTTAACGGGAACTGCAGGAGTTTAAAATTGAATGGCAAGTTATTGGGTATGATTGGGATGCGCGGTATAAGAACATTGTCTCCCTTGACTTCTCCAGTTAAAATTGTGGCCTTCACAATGTGCCTTCCTAGTTCGGTAACTCGCAACCGAGTACCGTTGCATAATCTTGGCGCGTCCAGGTTACGCATCAACAAAACAACAACATATATATCATATATATTACATATAATATATATGATATATATGTTGACCATATATATATGATATATATATGGTCAACATATATATCGTATCATATATATCGTACCAGTACTTGACATTTAATGTCATATTTTGGACAGCTCACACAATATCTTTATAAATTGTAGCCTATGTGTTATTCTGATGTATAAGCTATATTATTGGAAAGTTTAATTGAAATCCATTCAGTAGTTTTTGCGTGAAAGAGTAACAAACATCCATCCACACATACAAACTTTCACGTTTATAATATTAGTAGGATAACTCTTTATTGGTATAAAATTCATAGGTAACTTCAACATAATCTGTATAATTTGTAAATAAATAAATGTTTTAGGCTGAATATTTTTTATCTTTATCAAAATTTATGGTTGGTTACATTTTATAAATAGGCGAGATAAAATAATTTATGCTTTTTTATTGTGATTATGTACAAATTTATTTAGATCATAGTCGATGGATATTATAATTCCTCAAAACGGACCTAAAAAAAGTATAAACGTAAAAATAAAAACACGAATAAATAATTTTTGCCACACAATATTATTCGTTAAATTCTAATTGTCATTTGGCATTAGCAAGTTTCTTTCTTTAATTATGGGTAAAGCAAATGGCGACCATTATTTTGGTGTGCATGCTTTAGATTTGTTATATAAGATATTTTACTAGAACGAAAACCTACCTACGTTACATTGCGTACTGTCGGGGTATTCTGTAAGAACAAACTCGACAGCAGAAAACGATCGTGAAGTCAGAAAGTTATATGCGGCATTGAACATAATAATTATCACAGTTCAAGAATACGTATATCGATATTCATGGGTGAGTGATGTAGTGAATTCTTACAGAATTGCCAGTTGTTTATTTTGAGGCAACGATTATTTATTTGTGTGTATGTTGGTCTAGTATCTAAGCAGGCGAAACTGTAGCACTTCATATACATATTTTCTGTGAAATATTGCCTCTGAATTTTTAGGTTCGCGTTAATGCATTGAAATGGATTAAATTTTTTTTTATAAAAAATAATTCCATTCTAAGACACAATCGAGTTAAATATACAACTACAAGATTTCATTATAATTTGCGAAGCGTAAACGTTCGCACAAATCACAAACTTAAGCATTCGTAATATTAGCGAGATAACAAAAGCTTATATTAAGCTAATAAAAAATCACGATAAGAATTAATTTATTTGTAAATGAAAATAATTAATGTGCGTTCGATATTACACTATTTTACTAAAAAAATCAATATATAACACTAATAACATCCATTTATTGTATAAAAATAAAAATATTTTTTTGCAATTCGAATGGCGAGTGAGCCAGTGTATTTAAAAATATAAGGGACGTGTAAAACCTAAAACACGATTGTTCTTATTTTTGATTAATAACCATTTATATATTTTAAATATCTTTCATATATTTTACTAGCAATATTTAAAATTATGTGCAATTGTATAATTTAACAAATCTACCTAAATATATATAATTGTGTAAAAAGTTCTTATATATTTTATAAGGTATTATTGTTATATGAAACGGGGATTCATAGTAATTCAATATTTTCCGCTTTAACAATATTTTCCGCT
Organism: Nymphalis urticae; assembly: GCA_905147175.2. Classification (NCBI taxonomy): domain Eukaryota; kingdom Metazoa; phylum Arthropoda; class Insecta; order Lepidoptera; family Nymphalidae; genus Nymphalis; species Nymphalis urticae. Next base: position 9,614,241 of record LR990003.1, on the reverse strand, counting down.
AAACTTTTATAACAAAATTTATTTTATAAATTTTAGAGCTATACAAGTTTTTTTTAAATATCGGAATCGGTAAATGTTTAAGTTCAATTTAAATTGTATTTATTGATCAACAAATTATATTAAAATATGTATTACATACACATACATGCATAAACATACACATACATTTTTGAAGTTGAATTGGTGTGAGTACCAACGTACTCAGTAGAATTGATGTGTTAACATGTGAGCTCTTTATCTCAATTAGACCCGTGTAACGATCGCACACACACATTAACATTCTCACAATAACAAATCTTATAATATATAATAATCATTTGACGCTCGAAATCTTACGCTTACTTGTCTGACACTCGAAGTTTCAGTATCGAGCGCTAAGATGTTTACACAACAATAATGAACGACGTTTTATCTCTAACATAAAATACAAAAGATTAAAATAAAGATAGATTAAGATAACTCTAGTATTGGAAGCTCTTTGTCCTATATCATATATTCTAGATAAAAAAAAATGTTGATTAAATTAAGTGCATAAGTTGTTTAACTATCTGTATCTTTTTTGGGTGAATTCAATTACATGTTTTAAATTTAAAAAAATAAATAAATTAAATGATCGTGGAATATGTTTTCATGTCAGTGTATGTTATGTGTTGTGTCTCACTTATATATTTTTTTCATGTTTAAATTCATAAGTTATATCAAATTGCAAAAAAATCGTATGAATTATTTCAATGTTCATTTAAAATATCCATTACACGGTAAAGATGATATTAAACCAAAGTTGTAGAAAATTAAATTAGTTATAATTCCTTTCTTATCATTCAAAAGTCGAAGGTAAGACAGTTATTTAGCAAAAACGCTTCCTACGTAAATACAAAATGGTGGCTACGACCATGGCGATATATCGTCGCCATTTTGAATTGCAACTATCAATGAGCCACCTAAATGTTATTACGAGGTTAATGACGAAAAGATTTGTAATTTAAATATTTTAATTTCGCCTACCCCGACTATGCTACATAAAATAAAAATAAAAATTTAATGTGAGAAAATTTTCGCCTATTTTTAATTTTGTAATTCGATGTTTGTGTTTAATATGATTTCAAAAATATCAGAACGTGCCATAGACATCAAAATTAATCAAATTTTCAAACCGTCATAGCATTTAAGTTTAAGGTTGTAAAATTACGGGAGATAATATAGTTTACTATAAATATGTAATTAAACGATTTAGACAATATCTTCAAAAGGTATTATGTTTTATAAATATCTGTAATTAACTCATTGCCATTGTTTTTTGAGTTTTAATTAAAATGTAATATATATATTGTGACATAGAACGTGTTTCATTATAATGATAACTTATTTATGGATTTGGTTTTGACTCAAATCTTGTTTCGGAATAAATGTTAAACCAATCAATTGCTCCTTTTTGTGTTTGTGTGTGAGCGCGCTTGTGTGTTTTTGTGTGTATGTGTTCGTATATGGTTTAGCTTGGACGCCTGCAATACTTCATATATTAAGGTTTAAGATGCGTCAAGCAATAAGCCTGTCATAATCAAACGAACAACAATTACAAACAAAATGATTTTACATATTTTGTATTAATGGTTATTCATTCTGAAAATATAAAGAAAACGGTGTATGCTTATTGTGATTCAATCCTCTGAAATAATTTTGAAATAAAAATCCATAGAGACAAATACAAAGCTAATCTAACTGTGATAAGCATGAACCATGCCAGATAATCTCGACTTTGAAAAATAAATATAATGTGTTCCTGCCATCAACCCACAACAGAGCAGAGTGGTGGAATAAACTCCAAACCATTTTCTCCACATGAAGACCTTTGAATTTTTTATTATAATGTATCTGCTACATTTTTTTTACATTTTAATGATGAATATTTTTACAAAGTAACCGTAAATAATTGGTTCGGTTCTTAATGGAACCGAACCAATTACTTTATCAAAATGTATTACGCGGTTGCAACTCAATTTCAACAATGTAGAACGAGCTGGAAATAATTCCGATAATAAGATTGCTTGATGTTTTATTTTGCAATATAAAACGCCATCTTGATGTTTCGAAGGTAATTTATATTTTAAATAGAAAATGGTCTATTAAAATTTGACGAACCGATATAAGCTAATTAAAAAAATATATTTGAAAAGTTAATAATTCAATACATTGGTCCGTTTAAAAATTGTTAAAATCAGATTAAAATAACGGATGCTTCTATGTATTTTTTAGAATTAGAACATAAATTAGAATCCGACGAGAAACAAATAGAAAAAAATCCATACATGAAGGTCTGATAGTGCTATAGTTGTACGGTATGGTCCCGAGAAATAAGATTTAGAAAGATATACAACTTTTATATGCTAACGATTCAGAAGTTATATTTTCATTAAAATAGTTAATATTCAAAGAAATAATACGTATGGTCTTAGAAACGACCAAAGAAAAAAAATCAGGAAGCGAAGGCTTCTGAATCAGGACCAACAATCTTGCTGAATTCAAGAGATTAATTTAATCGAATGTAGGATCTATTCGATTAGGCTTGATACGTCGTGAGCCGATAGATTGCAGGCATGGTCAGTACAGCAATATATTGGACGTCATATAAAAACATATATATTATAAGCTTTTTTGTATGTCATTTTCTCAATTTGCTTGGCGACTGTACGTATTCATCCACCATTTCGCATTTGTTATTCTGCTTAAGATTTGCCAACATTTTACAACCTGTCCCCAACCTAACGTCAAATCTCCTCGGGAATACTATTATCTGAGGATATCGCAAGTGTATTGTAAATGTTCTCCTTATATTATAGTGGTTTTCATATATGTATATCATTCGCTTTTTATGACACCCTAGAAATAGCTGGGATTGCTCTATTCTAATTCAAAAAAAGTCGTTCTGCATTCTCCTTTGAAAGATATTTTGGACACTATTGAATATGAAAATTCTTTATTTATTTTTATTTTTTAATGTAATGAATCTGAGAGGTTTCTCAATAAATGTTTTTAGAAATTTACATTTTTTAATGTGTATTTTATATAAAAAGAGAGCTTTTTATTTTCAATGAAAATTCAAATAATCTAGTTTAGTGCTTAGTATAATAAATATTTCAAATTATTTACTTATTAAAAAAAAAAAGAAATAAAAATTTCGTCGCTCCTTCATACTAAGAAGTATTCAATTAATTTTTAACTTATTTGTTATTGTAATAAAGTGAAAATTTCTTTGCAGATAAATTTTTCTTATTTTATTTACGTTTCTTTATATCGCAGAACACATTTTCATCAATTGCCAATCTAATTTAAGTTCAACCTCAGCGCTGTAAAGTCAAGATATGTTTATACTGAGATCGTTCAAATGAAATAAAATCAAATAAAAATATGCTTTATTCAAGTAGTCTCTTTCTCAAAAGCAATTTCATACATTTTAGAAGATTAAATAAAATTATATTTGATAAAATTAAGATGCTGTTAAGAAATCGGATCGCTATCAAAGGAATTACAAAGGCGCTAATTCCTCGACATTAATTAATTAAAAAAATACGAAATCTTATTATATATGTGATACTTTGAATAATTTCTTAACAAATTATACTTTATTTCCTTACAAATAAGATCAAAGGTTCTAGTCTTAGGATTTTTCAAAGAACCCATTAAATTTTACGCGCTGGTTCTTCATCCGTACAAGCTTGCTGATGTCAAAGAAACGTAAGTAATCTTTTAATGTAATAATTAGAAAGTGTTTTTTAATTAGACGGTCGGGAAAATAGGTTGTAAGAAATATTCATTATTTTTTACTTTGCCAATGTCGGTAACATTAGAAAATTTTCTCTTGTGACTTTAGTTACACTGGCTCACTGCAAACTGCAACACAACAATATTAAGTATTACTGTTTGGCAATAGAAAGTGGTAACTGACCCAATTCTACTAACAAAATAGTCAAATTATCGCAATCGAATCGTAGCGTGATCGTTTCCGTTTATCCGATTTCTTATTCTTTAATTTAATTATCGATTGTTAGCGTAAACTTTGACAAATAAGTTTGGTTTTCACATAACGGTAATTGTTAATATCATAACGGTTCGGTTCCGATCCAAATAAATTTAGAATAGTCAAAGTTGGATCGGAATTGAATCGGAAACGTATCGTAATCGTTATAGTTTAGTAGAATTCGGCTTCAGGCTGGCTTACATAAAGCCCTACCACCAAATCCCACTTAACAGTAGGCTTATAATTCATCTCGTGTATCGTGAAGTAACTTAAATATATCGGATTGAAATCTGACACATATATAACATAAAAGTAAAAATATCTCACTGCTGGGCTAAGGCCTGTTATCTTTTTGAGGAAAATATGTTTTTTTTCACCATAGAGCGCGAGATGAAAATTCATTGGTACTTGCACGGGGTTGAGCTATTTCCGATTAAGATTCACGACACATATGTATTAACTTTCATTGGAGCGTTCTTAAATAAGCCCCAAAGCTTCTCATTTACACCGTTTTTTTCGAAGTCTTGAAACGATGGATAGTTCAAGGTTTTTATTAAGTCTTATTAGTTTCATACGCCCTTGAAATGTTCGAACTTATACACCACTATCTACCTAATTCTATTAAATCGTAAAAAGACCAGACGAATGACTCGATGAATGACGTATCTATCAAGTCTGTTCATTCGTCTAACAGCGGCTATTTACCGAATTAGGTAACAAATTACACTTCGAACGTTCATATATTTGGTAATAGCGTCATAAAGCATTGGTTAGTGTTCGACTATTTGTCTTTATGTGAATGTATTTAGTCGTTAAACATTATGCCCACTCAATTATTGTACATTAACGTTAATATATAACTATGTTATAAAACAATATACATAAAAATCTTATGTGTGTTATAATGTGTCTGTTAAAACATTTTAGTTTCAATATAAAGATATATTAAAATGTTAAATTCGTCATACACTGTTGGCTTTATAACAATTTCCAGTTTTCCCTTATAATAAATAAGAATATATCATTTGTATACGCCAAATTTTTTTTTCTTGACTGCCTCTAGTGGCTTGATGTAAGGCCGCAAAGCCGGAGGTGGATGGTGTCCTGGGTTCAATTCCCAGGTTGGTCCAATAAATTTTTTTCTGCCAGAAAATTCTCAGTAGCAGTCCAGAGTCTGAAAGTTGGAAGTATGTACACTCCCGTGCCTCGAAAAGTACGTAAAGCCTTTGGTCCTGCGCCTGAACTCTTTCCTGTCGTGTCAGATTATTGTCCCATTGGATTATGAGAGTTAAGAAATAGAGACTGCACCTGTATTTGCGCACACACTTGTGCACTATAATACCTCCTGCGCAGTTGGCTAATCTCTCTTGAGATAGGTTGCCGTGGCCGAAATCGGTCTGGAGGACATTATTATATTTATGTATGCATCAGATTAAACTTAATATATAATAATTATTTTTGAAATTTTACTAAATGCTTTGCCCAATTTCACGATCACGTTTCCACGAAACTATTAATCAACTTCATTTAAATTGTTACTTTGTGTGTTCGACTATCGACTAAAGGCTAAATAGATCTTCCCGGAATCCATTATCAGAGCTTATTCGAATCTGTTTTATTATGCTCTACAAATAGTTCTTGACAAATATATAATATCTTTATTACAAGACAATTCCACGTAACTTGTTTACTTTAATTTTACTTCCAAATATCCGGTAACAAGTTCGGCGAATGAAACGAATGCTTATATGTTGTGAAAACACGATTTCTTAACATTTTCTCGATTGAAAAAAATTAAAACCAACCACCAAATTAACAAAACAAATTAAAACAAACCAACTCATCTAGAAATAATAAAAAAAAAGACTATAATATAATAGTATTCAATTAACAGTTTACTTATACCAATTAAAAAAAATATATTGACTTAATTTAATATTTTTTGTGTACTATGTGATTTAGAATTTAAAAAATGTTTTTAATTCATTATTACAAATTAAACTGTAAAAATACAAGTACGCTCAATTCTTTCTACCGCCCGAGTACACACGCCTCCGTCCGCCGAACTAATTCATTAGCACCTCGATCGTCGAACAGATCGCTAGTGTCACTACGATTACTACATGTAATAATTGAAGATTTAAAAATAAAAGGAATTGGCGAAACAACGTGATTATTTATTGATATAATAAAATTTAAATTATCGTAATTACAATCTGTAAATAATCAAGATAAGCTTGCATAAAATATCAATTTAGGCTGGTCTAGACTATATCGTGATTTATCAATTATTTGATAAATTGTTATAAAAAATATAATAATGAACAAATATTGTTACGGCACAACGATCAAAAGCAGTATGTCTTATTATCTTATAAATGGCGTAAAATGTAATACCAGATTGTTTCAAGTGGTATATAAATAGGAATTAGTTTTATTATAATCTTGATAAAATGTGATTGGAAAATTTCTGTTCAATTTGTATGAGAATATTTTTTATACTATAGATTGTATGCAACCTTATTCTGTTTGTATTAATATTGGGATATTTACAGGCTATTACTATAGAGAAGCATTGCTTATTGATAGTCGAAGTAAGACAGCCGCCGAATCAGAAATACCCTAAACTGAGAACTCAAAAATCTTGTTGCACTCCTGCATAGTTGGCTAATCTATCTTGAGATTGGCCGCCGTGGCCGAAATTGGTCTGGGGGATATTATTATTATTATTATTATATTTAAATACGAATTGTATGTATATATAAAAAAACTTAATTATGTCATAGTATTAATTATAAACATATTTATTTCACCGCAAGCACCACTGAATTATCATGTGCTTAATTTGTGTTTATAATTCATCTCGTGCTTGAGGGTGAAGAAAAACATCGTGAGGAAACCTGCATGTGTCTAATTTCATTGAAATTATAGCACATGTGTATTCACCAACCCGCATTGGAGCAGCGTGGTGGAATAAGCTTTAAACCGTCTCCTCAAAAGGGATAGTAGACCTTAGCCCAGCAGTGAGGCATTAACAGGCTGTTACTTAATTTACTTTTATTTCACAACGATGTACTTGTACCTCGAATTTATTCATTTAGATAAATATTGACTTATTTAAATAATATACAATGAACATATTAAAAAAAACAAGTAAAAACTTTTTATGTTAAAAACCAAATATTATAACAATGTTTTTGTTATATATTGAATCGTTTATGTGGTTTTATCAATTTCATTCCTGTCATTGGACGTTTGGAGTGCCTGATAAGGTGATATTTTTGTATTGAGAGATATCTATAAGTATTTTCGTCACGTTCAATATAAATTTATTAAGGCTTGTCGCAGTTCAGCGACTTGTCCGAACGAAATACTATTTACAAGTATAAGGTGCAATTTCTAAAGAAAGTAAGAATTTAGCTTGTACTTGAAGCTTAGGTATAAAATAATTTCGTGTCGGAGCCGTCTCGTATATGTATTGCTTATTGATTTTTGAAAATCGAACCTATTATCGGAATGAACTCAGGTCTTCAAATCAAATCAAATCACTGTCCACAATTATTGCTTATAATATAAATAATAATATTATTATATATTTTTAATTTAAAATGTATGGATGTAATTTATAATATTCTTTAATACACTTTTTTATATAATTAAACTTCAGGTCTTAATTTACCTTTATGTGAAAGCCTATGAATTATAATATCCCTTAAATGAATTAATTAAGCTGATTGCTCGGGTAACATACGTAAAATTTTAATGTAACATAACACATTACACGTTGAGACGAGATGGCGCGGTGAATTTTTCATGTGCTTAATTTGTGTTTATAATTCATTTTGGGGCTTTGCGGTGAGAAAATATAACATATACATGTTTATCCGTCAAGCAGAATTTGAGTAGTGTGTTGGAATACGCTGTAAATCTTCTCTTCAAAAGGAGAGAAGCCTTTGCCCAGCAGTGGGATATTCATAGGCTGTTGCTATGTGCTGCGTTAAAAGATTATTTATTATTATCTGTCTGACTAGTTCGAAAATTACAAAATCCTTACATGTCTATAGTAGTTAGAAGAGATATATATATATATATATATATATATATATCTTATATACTCGTATACAATAATATTGATTATTTCGATAGGAACAGTGACAAGCGCTTTATATACAAACGTAGAAGTAAAGATAAGCTTTTGATACAAATTTTCTGGTTCGTCAAAATATTTTATTATGAAATGCCGATAAAAACCCAGAGGGTATAATTAAATTTGCATTTTATTCGTTTATAGAATGTGCTTAAAATTATGAATAGTTCATTTAATTTTTTTCTATGATATCTTGCAGTATGTTGTTTTAAATATTATTAAAAAACAAGCTGTTTAAAAAAAAAAGAAAATATAATGAAAATCCTTTATTGGGAGTTATATGGGATTCTCATTCGTGATGTGAATCCCCGTGAAATATGGTGAACGTGAATGAGAAATAGAGTTAACGAATGTGAAGTGGCATGTTTTTCACTCGAACTTTTAAAATAAGAAAGAAAGGGAAGATATTGATGTGAATTCAAGTGTCTGGAGCTCGCTTTAAGAATGTTCATTAATTAAGCAAAGTTTAAGGGGATTATTTAATTAAATTTAAGGGGAACTCATGGGACTTAAAGGTGAATTTTAATTTCACATGGTAATATGACTATAGAATAAGAAAAAATAATGAGGTCGTTTATATATTTTTGAGATAAGATAAACGTGACGTGTGTAAAACGCTCACATATAAAGGAAACATGAATTCGTTCCATTGAGTGTAATTTTTTCAAGCACTTTGTAATCACTAGGTAATGTTCGTTTAGTTTTTCAAATTATACAACGTTCTTGGTAAAAAAGCCGTATTATTTCTGTTACAATACAAATTTATACATTTCCATCATTTTCGTCATATCTGTCATTATAATATAATTTCACGTAACGGCTTTATTCGATCGTGATTCATACATTATAGTTATAGTAACAGCCTGTTAATGTCTTACTGCTGGGCTTTTTTTTTATATTTGCCGGTAGGGCAAATGACTCTACTCCACCTGATGTTAAGTGGTAGTAGAGTCCAAACGCGACGACGGCCAGTACAGACGGGAAGAAGATTCTGCACTAGCCGTCCTCGCCTTGCCGTCCCGCAAGATGTCTGTTCACGCCTCGTTTGAAGGAACCCGGGTCGTAAGAGGAGGGGAACACGTGAGCTGGTAAGGAATTCCATTTTTTGGAAGTGCGACAAAGAAAGGAGTTGCCAAATTTATTTGTGCGCGATGGAATTGATGTCACAGTTAGTCGGTGACATCGAGAGCCAGCACGCGTAGACTTGTGAAGGAAGGGGGAAGCAGGTATTAGGGAGAATAATTCCTCGGAGCACTCGCCGTGATACAGTCGATAGAAAGCGCTCAGCGCTGCTATCTCTCGACGCAATTGTAAAGGCTCGAGGGTGTTTGTGACCTTTACGTCGCCAATAATGCGGACCGCGCGTCGCTGCAACCGATCCAAGACCTCAAGTAGGTACTTAGCGGAGCCACCTCAAAGGTGCGAGCAATATTCAACGCAGGACCGTACCTGTGTTTTGTACAACAGGCACAGTTGTTGTGGCGTGAAAAAATGCCGCACCTTGTTCAGAACTCCGAGTTTCCGTGAAGCTGTTTTTATAACAGCCTCGATGTAATCCCTTGGACTAAGGTCGCAGCGAACGTCCATCCCCAGCATGGCGATTTTGCTTTGTATCGCCAGCGGAGTGCCACAGAGGGAGGGAAGAGGGGAAAATAGAGAGGCTAAGGCCTCCTCTCCCTTTTGAGGAGAAGGTTTGAAGCTTATTCTACCACGCTGCTCCAATGCGGGCTGGTAGAAAACACATGTGGCGAAATTTCAATAAATTTAGACACATGCAGGTTGCCTCACGATGTTTTCCTTCACCGTCAAGCACGAGATGAATTATAAACACAAATTAAGCACATGAAAATTCAGTGGTGCTTACCCGGGTTTGAACCCACGATCATCGGTTAAGATTCACGCGTTCTAACCATTAGGCCATCTCGACTTTCATATTACATTTGAACATTACATTTTATTACATTTTCATATTACATTTCGTGATTCATATTACATTTTATTTATTTCGATCATCATTATACTTTTCCAGAAAAAAACCGTCTATTTTTTTAATAATACGTCTCATTATGAAGGTTTTGTGAAGATAATCAACTATAATTAGTAGCTACGCTTCATCGCCAACCTCAGAGCTGCACTGCCTGATACCAATGATCGTAGTCTAGTGACGTCATCATTGCCTCGCTTCGTCGTATCATGGCATATCCAATTACTTTCACGGACGTGTGGAAACCGCATTTCAAGTGAGAATCGCCACACATCTTACTTGTCTAGGCGAACATAACGTTTTGCACGTTTCTTTTGGGATCGGCTTGTTTTGTTTTCTAACAGGAATTATCGCTTCTGCGTGTTCATTTTATATAGGTGTTCTGTCTTTTACTATTTATTTAATCTGACAAAGTACATTATTTTCTGATTAAGTATAAAACTGGTGGTAGGGCTATGTGAAAACTCGTCTGGGTAGATACCACCCACTCATCAGATATTCTACCGCACAACAGCAATACTTGGTATTGTTGTGTTCCGGTTTGAAGGGTGAGTGAGCCAGAGTAATTACAGGCACGAGGGACATAAAATCTTCGGTCACAAGGTTGGTGGCGCATTGGCGATGTATGCGATGGTTAACATTTCTTACAGTGCCAATGTCTAAGGGCGTTTGGTGACCACGTACCATCAAGTGGCCCATATGCTCGTCTGCATTCCTTTTCTATAAAAAAATGCAAGAGATAAATTGGAAAATAATATTATATTTTTTGTTTCAATTTATAAGTCAGTAAAAATTTTATCGTATTTTTACTGACACCGGTATAAGGTATTTTATGTGGGTTTATGTAGGTGTTTCATAAAACTTTTAAGATTATAACCTACCAATGAAATGAAACTTTATTGTTATTTTTGTGCGAGATCTATGACTTGGAAACAAAAAATTCCGTTTAATAATAAAGTTACAGAAAAAAATTACCTTGACAACCAAACTCCATGTTTGTAATATATATCACTAAGCTCGTCCTAAGCGTGATGGATTATATAAAAGCTTCCGACATACTGATATGTGGACCTTCTCATAATATTTGGAACTTAAGGAACGAGTTAAATTACAAACAAAGTAACGCCATTTAGTTATTTATTTATTTTTACTTGTAAACAATTGTTACGAAAATGGTTGTACAGTTATTACTCATTACTGAAGTAAGGCTACATAGGATTACAATTTTATAATACGAAGCATCAGAAAAAATAAAAGTGAAGACATAGTATAAGTATTAATATTTACAGTAAAAAAATAATAAAAAAAAAATTTGCTTGATATTGATGCGATACAAATTGTATGTATTGTTTGTGTTTGTGTTCACTTATTTGTGTGTGTGTGTGTGGGTGTGTGTGTGTGTGTGTGTGTGTGTAAGGATGCTTTCCTTATGATATGGGCGTCTTTAAACGCGTTTGAAGTTGATACAGCTTGAACAACTGTAAATACTATTGTGTATCTAATATGCAGCTACGTGGCAGTTGCCCGCACCGCCACTGCGTTTCTGGTGCGTGCTTCCATTTTTATAATTTCATCGCAGTTCATTGCGTAGTTTGGTTGAAATTTGAAACAACATTGCTTATTTTTTTTTCCTTACGGTTCATGCGAAAATTTAACTTATGGAATGTTTTGTTAAGATTAACCCTTAAGTTTTGCGTTCAGTCGTTCGTATACAATTCACTCTGGCAGTTTTTCAATTAAATATAACCTTGAAATGTATTACGTATACATTTCTTTAACACATAGCGCAGGCAATTAATTTTTCGCAAAGGATACAACGTTCACTCCCTAAATTAGATGCGTGTACCTAATTATTTTTAGAAAATTAGTATTTGTATTTGTTTAATTTCACGCAGGTCACTAATGTTGAAACAATTGTTTAAATGTATAATATATATATATTTCTCTATTTTTATAAAATCGGTTGACGGATGACCAGCGCTCATAGACATTGGAGCTGTAGTAAATATTAACCATTCCTTACACCGACAATGCATCATGAACCTCAGGAATTGGGATGTTATGTCGCTTGTGCCTCTAGTTACAGTAGAATGTATGATTTTCCTGATAGGTACAACGTTGGTGTCTTCAAATTCAGAGTAAACAGGTTTCTTCTAGGCAAGCGTGCTACAAGGTATGTCAACGGTCAAACGCTGGCCTGTTAAGTGTAAAAAAAAAGACGAATTAGCGATACTTACCCTGAATAGGTTGCAAAAAGCCTTACCACTTTATTAGTATATTATATATTTTCGTTATACAGCTCCTATTTTATCTTCGAGCGGCTACAGATTTTCGGTTTACGATATGAAAATAAGCGAATTTTGCGAAATAGCGTACATAGTTTATTTCGACATAACCCTTTACTATAAGTCGCAATTGCCGTGAACGAATTGCTGTTGGATTTGGTAACATCGTAAAAAAATTGAACCCTGAACAATTTAGTACACGTGACGGAAATACGACAAACCTCTTTTTACTTAAACCTAATACATAGAAAATCTGCTTTTAAATTTACGTTGATTTTTATTTTATTTAATAATATAAAATATACGTTGATTTTTATTTGTTGTAAATAAGAAAAAAAAATCTTATTACAAAATATATTTTTTGTACCCAGTTTAATTAGAGATAGATGGGGTGGAGCTATAGTATCTTAGTTCATATGGTTGGTGCATTAGGGGTTTTGACAGTTAAGTTTTCTTACAATTTCTTTTAGTATAGTTGACCACTTACTATAAGGTTATCCATTTACTCATTTCCTTATCTGATATAGAAACAATGCTACTCCGAAGCGTGAGATACATGGCTGCAAATACAAAACGCAACATAATTTAAAAATTAAAACAATAGATTAATATTACTATTTTAATATAAGAACAATATAAAATAGTATTTATATAAATATAAAGAAATAGATTTATATGATGATTTTGAAATTAAATTAAGGTAAATAAAAAAAAAAACAAAGTTATCTAATTACCTTGTTTGCTAAATCACGAAGTTGAAATTTGTGTAGGATTTAATGTGATTAACCTTTCATAATTATAACTTGATCCCTGTTTGTTAAAGGCTTTGTTCTACATTAAATCGTCTGTAGTCTATGCTTCCAGACTTATTAGATTTTACCTTACATAAATAACGAAAGATAAGAATTCATTAATATTTAATCAATATCAGTGTTTAAATCTGTAAGAACTAACTCGAAACTTAATAAAATACGATTGTCTAACATACACGACCAAAGATTCATGCTTCAAAGTAGCGCATCATTGTAAGTACATTTAATAAAAAAAAATTGTAAATATAAATATAGTATAATATAATTTATATTATATTTTATTTATAAATATAATATAATTTATATTGTAAATATAAATTAACAAATTAGATATAAATATATTGTGTCCATTATGTGAGGAGACCTGAAACAACATATAATAACGTATATACGTTTTTATATCTTGTTTATATACTTATTATAATCTTGTCAAAGCGATTTATTTCACAGTGCATACACATTATATCGAACGTCGCACGTATTTTTATTGTGAAACATCATGCCTTAAGACTCGTATGTCGTGACGTCAAACGTCATGCCGTTATGCTTCTGACTTTTTAACATAATCATCCTACGTTATTAAAGCAACACAATCTGGACTATTTTATGGAATATAAAAGCGTTAATAAGTTTCAGAGACACAAATAAAGGAACATATTGATATAATTAGTATATAATATAGAATTTTGTTTTTTTTCGTTATCGTACCTTTTTTAATTTGCCCGACGAATCGAAAGTGTCCCCTGTCGTGGTCACTGACTTGGACCTCCGAACGTCCGTTCATGTCACTTGAAGGAGTTTTCTTCATCTACCTCAATTTCACTTTTATTCTATTATTTCTACGATATTGCTGTGGCCACACTCTACTAACATACTTGTACCATGCAAATAGTCATGACAATTCAATTTTAAGAAAAATGCGTATATCTGGAATTTTCTTTGTTGAATAATTAATTCCAACGATTAAGGTTTTTACGTTTTTTTAATATTTCGATGGCTTTGCTTACAAAATATCATAAGTATTTTTAAGCTTCGTGTGAATATAATAATTTCCGTATTGAAATAATGAAATAACTAATATTTTTGTTTGTTTTGGATAGTGGATTGTCTAATTGACTAGATGGTAGATAGTAGTCATCTTTAAATTTAAAGATGACTATGATGAATTCGTGAGTCTTAATTCCGAGAGATTGCGGGTCCAAAGCCTGGCAAGCAGCGCTGAATTTTGGTGAACTTAATTTGTGATGTGATGTGATCGTGAGGAAAGTAGCGTGTTAAGCTTCAAATTTTATTCTCAAAAAGGAGAGGTGGCCTTAACCCAGGAGTGGAATATTAACTTTACTTATTTACCTTTTTTTAGCTTAATTTTTCCATTATTCTGTTGCACGATAATAGTTTGCACTTATAGCTCAAAATATTGTTACTGTAATTTTTCATTTTTTTATGGAGGTACGAGTCGTCTTGATATGTATTTAATGTACAATTTGTGAGAGAAAATTAATAACAATTGTTATTATCTCCCTACGTTTAACCTTGTATCCATTATTCGTAGATTCCTGTTCTATACGGAACGATGCAATGGCATCGTCTGAATTAAGCCTCGTAGAGAATTCTACGATCCGTGAACGAATCATTTCTTGAATATTAACCAAGTATGATATCACATAGGTATCGATATCAATAACAGCTTCAATTCAGCCGACTTTGGGTACTAAGATGTTATGTCCCTTGCGTAGCGTAGTTACACTGATTTAATCGAAGAAAATCAAGGTGCTGAAATAATTTATGAGTCACGTCAAATATTAAACCTATAACACATATCGGTCATTCCTTCGCGTCACCAAGAGACGTGACATTGACAGAACATTGTGAGCAAAAAACCTTATGGAACGTTTGTTCGTTAAAGGATATTATGGAAGTAATGATTTTTTATATGAAAAACACCTTGTGAATGATACGATCGCCTCCAGGCCGTTTCGAATATAAATATATAAAGTGTTAATAATAATTGTTGGCAAAGATTAATCCGCTGAGTTTGTCTCGTCTGTTCTTATCAGGTGAGGTGTTTATTTCTGAAGCGTTGGTAGATTTTTGACACTAAATTGCAAGTGTAATACTTGTATCTAAACAAATAAAAAAAATCAACGGTATTCAAGTTAATATGGCTAGTAGCGAGTTACCATAACCAAAACAAAGTTTTTTTTTGTTTTATACTACCGCTGCTACTTATCTAATAATTTAGATATTTTATATACATAATTCAAATAGGCATTATATACGTTAAAGTGGAAGAGTTTGAAGATTTTCACGAACTGAATTTCACGCAGGCAAAGCAGTTTTACCTACCATCAGGTGGTCCATTTGCCCGTCCGCCCATCGCCCACCTATATCACAAAGAAAACTTTCGGAGAGTGTGCGCTTATTCTTTAATATGACAAAATAATTAATGTACAAAACTAACATTTCAATTTGTTAGAATGGTGAGGTACATATATATATATATATATTTATATTATATTATATATTACATAAACTTCTTAGTTGTTCGACGTTTTTGCGGTTGTCATCTATCAAGTTATATAAATGTATTTATTTTTCTGGTGACCAAAATATATTATACGTTCTTATTGGCGATAGGGCTCTTTGTAAGACCATGTAGGTAGACAACACCCACTCATCATAGCAATACTTAGTATTGTTGTGGTTTGAAGGGAAAGTGATTTAGTGTGACTACAGGCATAAGAAACAGTAAATTTATTCATTTATCATGATAAATATTTCTATATATTGTGTGTGTGTGTGTGTGTTTGAGCTTTACTGACCATTTACTATCAGGTACCTATTTGACAGTGCATACTACCTAATTATTTAGAAAAACCTCTTGTGGTCCAGTTCTCATTCGCCAATTGTCTGTAACGTGTAAGGGCTACGTCTAAAATGGGTATAATTTAAAAAAACCAAACCTGATTTCTTCTTCAGTGACAGAATCGCCTGAAGAGCTATCCTTATGATGCCTATTGCTTCTTATAATATCCCTAAATCCGGACATCATACAGGTCTTTCAATCTTAAAAAAAAGCCATGAAACAATTTGTGTAAGAACCTTAGTAATTTGTGTAAGAATCTTTTGGTCGTATCCTTCTACTCTACCTATTTCAGGTGGAGCAGGAGTGGAGCATTTACCACTTAATTCCTAGGGTCAAATGCTCCACTCCTGTTCTAATAGATCCGTTTATACAGTAGTTCAGTACTTTTAGTTCTATAGTAATATTGTTGTATTTATAAAGTTTTCTTTAGATAAAAGCAGGTATCATAATTTGTTTGCCTTAAATACAAAAAAAAATGTTTAAAAATAAACTCAATGTTTGTCCGTATTTGAACCCGCGACCTTCAGTTAAAATCCACGTGTTTTATTAACATAGTGCTCGGTAAATTTAATTTTCGTCTAAGTAAATAATTTGAATGAATAAACAAATATATTAAGAAAAAAAATAGAGTTTCTTTTAAATCCATCATCGATCGTTATCAACGAAAACAAAACAAAGACTATAAAAAGTAGGAAGCTCAACATTCGTATATCGTATTTAGATAACTGTAAGTCAGCTACGGTCAACAATTGATATAAATTCATTTAAAGTTTATTGTAAACATTACGCGAAGATATCACTATACGTCGGATTCAATCAGAAATCACATCCGAATTCCAATTATTTCCAATACCGTATCTAGCACTCGACTAGCGATAAAAGGGGTTTATATTAAAATCTTTTATCACTGGGATATATTAATTTACTTAATATAATAATTGACTTACAAAATATATCTTATCAATACTGATAAAATATTAGCAACGTCCGAAATACGGTTAATAATTTTAGTTGTATTCATATCTTCGAAGTATGAATACGCGCTTTTTTCAATATTTTCTATAAAGGGTTTTCTAAAGCTGGTATATGTGGTTTTCCCGATCCTAATCTGTCAAATCTGATTCGGTAATCGTCAGTGTGTTACGGACAACCGTGCGGATCGCACGTGCCTTGCTGCGATAACTTACGCGGCCGTGTTAAAAGTTCGAGAGTTTTATTTTGTGATACGATTGTGTTTTATTTATTTTTATTAATCAATTGGATTGTTTCGGATGTTTATGGTGAGTTTTTTTTTGAACATTTAAAATTAATTTAATGTAATTTTAAATCTTGTTCGAAATTTGTATTATGATAGTAGTTTTTTTTTTGAAAATGACATAGCAGTCCTGTAAAAAGCCTAAAATAGTTTAAATCTTTATTTATATCAACTACTTTGACTCAACAATATATTTTGTATTATTATATTATTATAGGTGTTTATGTATCTTTAGAAATTATTAGATATAAATAAATGCATTGATTAAGGAAAGTATTTCAATGAGAAGTGATTTCTTGAATACTTGATTATATTATCTGTCGGGGTGGGCACTACGAAATCAGTATTTAATCTACCGCCTAACTGCAATACAAAGTAATATAGCATTTTATACCACTTACAGTGGCAATATTAGTAGGCGATGGTGACCATTTACTATCAAATAGCGTACTTTGTCTGCATTTCTAAATTAAAAATATGTTGATACAATAACTACAGTTAAGCTGTTAATAAAATAATCACTGCCTTATCTAAGTCTATATATTTAGTGTGTATAAGCCGGAGCCCCTCGGCTGGCTAGGCTCCTAGGCTAATATCTAGGCTATAAATCTGGGGCTGTATCTCACAATAACACATTCATACAAAATATAATACAAAATGATGATACTGACCTGCTGACCGATTTTGGCCGATTATTCCCAAGGGAGACTGTACAGAACATATTATAGTGCATAAGTGCGTGCGCAATCATAAGTGTCTCTACTACTTCTCTACTCCTTCTCTCTCCTAACATTGGGCGGCACGATTGACGATAATAATAAAACGCAGTTTGTTAAAAAATTTATACTTTTTTTAAATTTAGTAATTTATTAAATAATTATTAACGTTACGTTATAATAAATCTAATACATAAAATATTAAAATTTATACATTATTAGTCTTGAAAATAGGCTCTTATAAACGTCATGTCACAGGATTAAAATAAATTGTAAAGGTAGAACCGGTTCAGAATGTAGATTCTATGAAGAAGTATCGTTAAGAGACTGTAGGTATTATTTTGCTTGCATGAATAAATTTATATTCAAATGTTTTTTATTATATACACTTTTTTGTATCCATACTGTTTGTTAATCCTCACAGATTTTCATTGCCTGCAGCCAATCATGAGTGCAGTCTAAGGTCATAAAAATACCATTCTCCGAGGAAGGACATAATCCACTTTTGATTATATTTTTATTTTATATTTTATAGAATAAGTACGTGGCTACCTGATGGTAAGTGGTCACTGACGTCCATAGACATTGATATCGTTAGAAATTTCAACCATCGCTTATATTAGCAATGCGCCACCAACCTAGAGACCTATGATGTTTTCCCTTGTGCCTGTAATTATACTAGCTTACTCATCCTTCAAATCGGATTACAACACTGCCAAGTACTGCTTTTTTGCGGTAGAATATCTGGTGAGTGGGTGGTACGTACTCAGACAAGCTTGCACAAAGCACTACCAACAGTGTTTTATACTCACAACCGCCCTCTCCCTCCTAAAACGCGGGCGAATCCGCAGGCAAAAACTAGTTCTTATGTATTTTGGGACAATCTGAAAATGTATTCTTCTTATGTGAACTTTAGTTAGTACATATTATATGTATGTTGTTGTAGTGATTGCGTGTAAGTTTTCTTTAAGCTATTCTCTTCGTATATATATATATTGTATAGTGTCAATGCTATAAATAATTTTAATGATCTACATTATATAAGCATAAAAAAATCCAATACCAATTTTAAATACAGAATTATAAAAAAATAAGCACTTATAATATCGTGTTTGCCGAAATTCGAACACGTGAAATTCCTATTAGAGCTATAATATATTATATTCACGGGGCAATCTCGGCTTAAAGTAATTTTTACTTCAAAGGAATACACACGTATATAAACCAAATAATTCGAACAGAAACAGTTAATTTTGTTTATTTTAGAATATTGGACCTTTTAATTATGTCAAAGCTTGAAAAGGGTCATGTTGTTTCGCTACTAATCATAAAATGAAAGTATCAGAGTTTCTGAAACGCTGATTAAACTAAGATTAACCAAGTTGACTTTAATCTGAATGGTCATTGGACGAAGGCAGCTGATGACGTAATATTCGACCAATGAAAGTCGAGTAATTAATCGGATTTGTAAATCCCGATTTTTTTCGTTTCATAAGCTGATAGTGAAGATTATGTTTGTAAAAATAATGTATAAGGAAAATTATCAATTATTGATGAGATTGATGTTTGTTTTTCTTAAAATTTAAGCTACTTTACTTATTTGTAGTATTACAACATTGCTTGTGATATTACTGCTAGTTTTATAGACTAAATTATTGTTTTTATCAAATATGCAGTGCTTAAGTAGAACTTTACGGCCTTTCTTATAAACTTTGCTTAGCGGGTAATTGAATGAAATGAAATGAAATTATATTTACTTCTCTCAACACAAAGGAAATATTTATAGGCAAGATAATTAATGAATATAAAACCATTTTTACAGTTAGATTAATTATACTTTATGCTCATACGTAATATAACTAAGTTAGTATAAGTTTATAAGTAAACAATGCTCTATCTTTTTCGTTCAAATGTCATATTAATAATGTCAGAAAGAAACAAAAACAGCTTAAAACTATACATTTACCATACAACATCTATAAGTAAGGCTATTAATGTTTGTATAATGTTCATGTAATGAAACCACGTTCAAACTAACCTTAAGAGTATAATTAAATATTTATTTATAAAAAATACTTATACCGTAATTTTTAGACCGTATAAGCGCCAACGAGTTTTTATGTGCTTAATTAGTGCTTAAATGTCATCTAAATTAAGCTCAGGAATATTCAGTGGCTTTAAATCTGAGTCATTGGTTAAAAATCTCGTCTTTCTAAATACTAGACCATCACGACTCTTACACGCTTTTTCTTATTTACGTTATTCTTATTTGAGAGCGTAAATAAATTTTATAGAACTGTGATTATCCTACTAAAAGCGTAGACGAGATAACGTCTGTTTATTCTTCTGAATTTTGCCCTTTTCATTTTGTTTACATTGATTCAATTTTCTCTTAACGAAATCTTGCTAAGTGGATGGTGTAATTTTAAATTTGCGTTCTGAATATGCATCTTGCATTTATTTACTAAGATTCGGTTTTCATTTGAGAAACAATTCTGTTAATTTTCACTGTTTAAAACATAATGCTGCTGTACTCGAGGCTTCGCCAGTGTGGGTGTTTATTTGTGATAAAAAAATTTGTAAAATTATTTTAAGTACAAAGTAACAGCTGAATGTCCCACTCAGAGTAGGTTATTCTCTTTTTGAGGATAGGGTTTTCTTATTTCTTTAGGGTTGACGGGCCGGTTGGCTTGGTTGGTAGACACTTGCCTTTCACACCGCAGGTTGTGGGTTCGATTCCCACCCAGGACAGACATTTGTGTGCATGAACTTGTCTTTTTGTCTTGAGTCAGGGTGTAATTAACTATATAAGTATATTTTTACAAAAGAAAAGTAGTATATGTAGTATATCAGTTGCCTGGTTTTCATAGTACAAGCTCTGCTTAGTTTGAGATCAGATGGCCGTGTGTGAATTTTGTCCAGGATGTCCCAGAAATTTAATATAATAAGTGCAGGTTTCCTGACGACGTATATCCTTCACTAGCGAATTCGAAATAAATTATTAACACAAATCGCTTTTCCAGGTTAATATTCACGTATCCCAATCATCAAAGGCCTTAATTATAGACGTCGCAGTAATTATTTATTTGAAACTTATTTCTCTCTTTCTATCATTACTGTATTAACATTCGAAAGAAGAAGACAGCATTGGTTAACTAACCCCTATACAATATTTATAAGTGAAGCAATCGTTATAGATTTTTAGATTAACTAATATTATTTAAATCGTAACCACAAATGACATTCTCAATAAACTAAGCATATTTTTTATAACACACAGGCGGACAAATAATGTAAATGATAAGTGGAAACACATGTAGAATTTAAATGAAACTAGACACATGAATATTCACGATAGTAGAAAAACTATATGACTATCTTGTTAGTCAAGTGGCATAGTAAATAAGGTTTCAAATTCCGAGGTCTTAAAAAACATATAGAGTTTTGTATCAAGAATTCAGAAACGGACTCAAAATTAAAAGCTAGCCGTTGGTGCTGCTTCTGACCTCTTTCCGATTATGTGAGATTGCCGGCTCATCGAAGATCCTTCTTCTGTTTTCCCTTAGCGCTACATTATGACCTTTTATATATATTTAATATATTATAAAACAATGTTTCACCGCGTCTGTTTGTCTCTAAACGCGATAAACTCAAAAACGATTTTCAAACGAGTTTTCACTAATGGAATGATGATGAGGAAGCTTTAGGTGCTAAGTAATATAAAAATTTCGATATCACTTGCATCAATAGTGTTTGCGTAAAAGAACAAAAAAACATAACGTAACCCTTTTATGAGATGCCTCATCTTATGTTTTAACATTATGTTTTAACTATTTTCATTGCTTCAGAATTCATTTTGCGTAAATTTACTAAAATATGACGATGATTATTGAAGATGTCTGAAAAAATGATGCCGATTGTGCGCGCGTTTTACTGGTGTGTGCCGCGTAAACCAGTAGAGTTATATGTATTGAGATGTAAACTTTTTATACTCGTTTGAAGCCGGGACGGGTAGGAAACATTAGTAGTCCAACTCCAAGGGACCTCATAAAGTATATATGCTTGAATATTCTACTTATTTTTTTTAATTCTATTAATATTGAAAATATTCGAAGGCAAATTTACGACGATTATTGTCGAAGTATATAAGCTCAATCAAAATGAGTTTTTTTTTTGCGATGAAAAGAAAAAGTTTTTAAAGTGGAATTAATTAACAAAAGAAAGTAAAATACAAAGAAAATCATAATGTTAGAAATAATTTATTAACGGTTTTGCGTTTACAGTTCAAGTGCTTTGAAGTTGAAATTACTAAACTTTTACGTGAGAATTTACTTTTTAAGAGTAAGTTTTTTTTTACTGAACACGAAAAGTTATTTTTGTCAATCAAATTTTTTAAAAGTTATCTGAATATGAAATATATTTTTTATTCATACATACATATTACCAGCATGAATATCTGTTATAAACATACTGTACAAAAAATGATACGATGATACTTATTCATATTGAAAATTATGAAAAATTTTAAAAATTAGCATATTAATCTCTAAGTTTATTTCGTAGTTTTTTCTCAAGTCTGTGTATAATTTCTAAACAATTGATTTTACTTTAACTAAACAAAAAGTAAGTGCGTAGCTCTGTGTATCGACGTACGATTTTTTACTTATCAACAATAAAATAAAATATAACAAACAGTTAGACTGCACCACACTCTACGTACCATATAATATGTACCGTGAAAATCCGATTACATATGAGGTATAAATATTTTAATTCTATAATGAAATCACTATAAAAAATTCAACCAGTATTTTTATATTCACTGTTAAATAAATTTCTAGTTTTTAATTTAAGTCAAACACTGATTTTATTATTTCCGTCATTATTGAATTGACATTCGAAAGAAGAAGATGTCATTATTTAATTAATCACCAGCAAAACAACGTTTATTTCTAAGGCCGATAATCTTGAATTTTATTAAAATAATAACTAAATATAGTTATATATATATATATAAGAACACAAAGTAAAAGATAAACTTGTACTTAGATTATAACATCATAAATCCGGATTTTCCAATGTATATTAAAGGATGTTAAATTCTCAAAAGCAACATACAAGCACATCTTTGTTAAAATAACGTGATATTAAAATGTATAAAACAGTTTTGTGAAAGAGAAACTGCAGAAACTACTCAGCAGGTTTGTTACTCTGATCGTAACTGTATTTCAAATTAGAACTATGGCCATTTTATCATCTTAAGCTGCCTCAAAAACAGATTTGGTTGATTATTTACTTGGTGGTAGGGCTTCGTCGCCTGGGTAGGTAAAATCAACCTTTCTATTATTCTACCGCTAAAGAACTCAATAATACTTTGTATTGCTAATAAATATAAACTTACTATTGTTGCGTTTCGGTTCAAAGGGTGAGTGAGCCAGCAAGAGCAACTACAGGCACAATGGACAAAACATCTTAGTTAGCGCGTTGACGATGTAAGGAATGGTTAATATTACTTACATCGCCTATGCTTTGTGCAGTGGTGAGCATCAAGTAGCCCATTTGCCTGTCTATCTATAACATAAATAAAAAAAATTCACTTTTGACGCTAGCCATCCTTGGTGAGGTTTTTTTTGTTTATATATTTTTAATTGAGCGACTAGACAATGTTATGTAATAACTTTGTTAAGAAATAACAATAGTGAAAATATTGATAGTCTTTCAATAAAACTTGACTTCGGAAAAATGAGAACAATACCGACAGGAACGATGCAATTTTAACGAACACTTTTGTTCGTTTATTTTAAAAATAGAAGGCATTGTTTGCAGGAAATATGTTTTGGTGAAATATATTGTTGATTCTTTGCTTCTTACGCTAATGATGAGGAAAATGTTTCATAAATTTTCTATTGCTTAAGTTGAGTCCCAACAAAACGATAATTGGCAACTTTTATGCTGTCAATGCAAATATTTGCGACAAAAGCTTCTGTTTAACCATTTATCCATAAACTTTATGACATATGATATGTCTGGATGTAAATTGGTTTCCTCTTAATTGCCACGTGTCTTCAACTGGTCATATGTCAGCTGAATGCAGCTTCAAGGTCGTCTTATCTTATTCGTAGTCTCCCTGAGACTTTTCTTCTCTTCTCCAACGATTATCGGTCTTTCGGAGGTGTGGCATACCTTTAGTTATTTTAATCTCATTCACCGAGAGTTCACCCTAAACTATCAAAAAATGTTGGACTACAAAGGAACAGTTACTTTCTTTGTGTTGGTTGGGTGTTGACAAAACAGAAATAATAAATGGTGAGTTTTAAAAAGAATGAAACAAACAGATGGAAACAGGTTTTCCATTTCAATGGAAATGCACTCTTAAATATTATTTTTGCGGAAGTACTGAAACGGAAACGTGTTAAAAAGATTGTCGAGATGTTTTCTTTGATATTAAGTCTTTTGTAATTAATAAAACTATGAACTTATATAACTTTTGTACAAGCAATGGAATTTTTTTGGTACAATGATGTAGGTACGTGTTGATAATGAAAATGACGATGACATGAGGTGATTCGGCCACAGCGGTCAACCTCAAAAGAGACTAGCAAACTACGCATACACCTCTCCATCTTTTTGAGGAGCACCACGAGATCTCTTTGAGCTACGCAGACCATATTATTGACTATTTATGAGCCCGAACCCAAATACAGTCTCTGTTCCTCACTTTCATATTCAATGGGACGCAAGCGCAAAATCAATGGCTTTGCTTGCTTTTCGGTACACGGGACTGTTTATGAGAAATATCTAAATTCAATCAAATGATAACATGATTACAGTTGAGGTTTGCTTATTCAAATTTCATTTATTTAGACGCATACCTGCAGTTAATTAAATTAAATGGATAATGTAATTGAAACGATGTTTGTTATATGCAATTTTGAACGCATGCCGTTATGTAATGTTAGCTGTCAGGAGTATATTTAATATTGTACTGCACGCATACTTAATTAGGACAATAGACTGTTTTTATATATATTTCATCATACTATAAGCACTTCACTAATTAAATTGCAATAGAATATAAAAGCTTTTTTAAAAAGTTATAACAACTTGTATGCAAAAAATGTGTGTGTGTGTGTGTGTGTGTAAATACTCTACAGAACTAATCTATTCCAGCTTTGATAAAAGGATTTTTGAAAGTTAAAGTGAGGTTTGTAAAATCCAATATGAACTGTAAAATATATATACATTTCTAAAACGGCATTGAGACAATCTTGTGGATTCATAAAAAAAATTGTTAAGCGTTTAGTAAAGTAAAGTTTGTTTTGGTGGAGAAAGATTGGGTTTGAGAGAAGGGATAAGCCAGTTTATTATAAGTTTTCGACACTTAAGACGTTATTTACTATAACTTTTTAAATATGACTAGCTAATGACTGTCGTGTATATATCATATACGTTTTATAAGCATAAGAATTATTTAGATGACATATGTAAAAATCGTAACCACGTGGAATGGTGGCAAGATTGCTAGCAGCATTTCCCCTTTGAATCGCAATTTCGATCCCCTATGCGAAAAATCCACCAGCCTTTTTGTTACCAGAGACAGTAAGACGCGGTTCAATTGTCGTGTATTGCACGACTTATTATTTTCTTAAACAACGCTGTAAATCTCATTAACATATTTATATTTATGTTGTCAATTTATGATAGCGTCACAGTATCCATGATTCAAATTGTAACCTTGAATAATTCTGCCTGCTTGCATTTTGTTCATTCATATCCTTTGGAGGCCAAAATTTAATCAAAATTAATGAACTATATTACCCACTGTAACTTTTAATGTAATTTTAACTTTACGTTCAAAAGTTCGTGTAATGTATGTATTTAAAATGCTCTTATTAAACTTCAAACATGATGTAATTTTAATTTATTTTTTTCGGTTTAACCTTGTTAGTAGTTAACCAATGCTTAAGTTAATTAAAACATTGTGACTGTTTTTTGTTTAAACGTTACGAAGTGTTTGTTAAAATAATATAATTACATTTAAATTTTAAGACACAAAGTTTGAAGCTATAGCGTCAGTTTTAATCAATTTCGACATATCGATCATATCTTTATATTATATTTTAACAGAGTGTTGTACTTAAAAATAATCTGAGTTGGATGGTCAGACCTATTGGTCGTGGGATCAAAGCCGGGCAAGTACCGCTGAATTGAAAAAGGGTACTTTTTTGCGTAATATTTTATGTTATATATATTCGTACCGTAACCGTAAACGTAACAGCCTGTGAATGTCCCACTGCTGGGCTATAGGCCTCCTCTCCTATTTTTGAGGAGAAGGTTTGGAGCTTATTCCACCACGCTGCTCCAAAGCGGGTTGGCGGAATTCACATGTGTCAGAATTTTAGTGAAATTAGACACATGCAGGTTTACTCACGATATTTTCCTTCACCTTAAAGCACGAGATAAATTATAATCACAAATTAAGCACATGAAAATTTAGTGGTGCTTGCCCGAGCTTGATTCCACGACCAATGGTTAAGATTCACGCGTTCTTACCACTGGGCCATCTCGGCTTTTTTATATATTCGTACTGAAGCCTTTTCCTTTAGGCGTATCTCTTAAAACAGGTCTGCAATAAAACCTTTTTTTTCTGTGTTTCCTTATTAAAAAAAAACATTAAAAATTATAAAATTTCATCATTTATTTTATCCAAAAAATGAAATTCCTTACCAGCTCACGTGTTCCCCTCCTCTTACAACCCGGGTTCCTTCAAACGAGGCGTGAAGAGGCATCTTGCGCGCCGGCAAGGCGAAGGCGGCTAGTGCAGAACCTTCTTCCCGACTGCACTGGCCGTCGTCGCGTTTGAACTCTACTACCACTTACCATCAGGTGGAGTAGTCATTTGACCTTCCGGGAAATATAAAAAAAAACATTATTATTATTTACTCTTGAGCTATATATCACAAGACGTATGATATTAAATAATTCAACACCAATGGAATCTTCGGTTTATTATTGCATATCTTTCGCTATAATCACGATGAAACCCCTCTGACGCCTACTAAATCACTGCGGGACTTGACTTTGTGCTGACCTGTATCACTTTTCTCCGCAAACGCAGGGCACAAAGGTCGAGAGGTCTTCGTATATTTATCGGTAACGACCAATCAAGCAAGGTCAATGAAAAAAAAGGTCACTGACCTCTATTATGCTCTTAACTGGAGAGGAGGCTTTTGCCCAGCAGCTTAACAGACAAGAGCTGTTGCACTTACATCAAAACTTCTATCTATTTAAAAAAAATGATTTTATTACATACAGTTTCTGATATTTTATGTAACACAAACATAAGTTAATTAATTTAATAAGCTGTTCATTTATACGTGTATAAATATAGCAACGCATTTATTGATATTAAATGAATAGACTCTTGTGCGACCCAATATATTTAGAATCAATCAATACTTATTACAATTTCAATAAAGGCATTTAAACTATATATTTAAACTAATTATATGTTCTTTATGTATAGAATTCGTTTTTTTTAAATAAGTAGGCGGACTGATAATCTGTTTACATATCGGTAAGTGGTCACCACATTTTGTATTAAGCCCATACGGTAGCTATCCAGACCGCAAGCCCAGCTGGTAAGTTCTACCACAAATTATCATACGATTTAACAACCATTTGTATCATTAACGACCTCGTTGATGCAAACCATGAATACAAATGCAACATAACTGCATCGTGACTACTATGAGATGAATAGTTCAAGCGATAATATACAAATTTATTCAGAACATGGATAATAGGATTAGACTTGGCCAGCCTTGACGCAATTTCTTGTTTCATAAACTCGTCCGCTTTAATACATAAAACTATATAACACTGGGAGATACATTCTACAATACTAGAGTCGAAATAAAAAATGTCAATGGCTCTAAAATTTGGATTGTAATACAGCGAGTGAAAATTTAACCCCAAATGTGATAAATATGAAAGATTTTATGAAAATCCTTCATTTTTGAAGAAAGAGCTATGGAAATTGTTACCTATCAATTCTGAAATATAACGCGAGCGAAGCCACGGGTGATAATAGTAATGAATAATTGTCTTATATTGTTATTAAAATGGTTATTTTCGCTTTGTTATGCAATTATTAGTATGTCTATGTAGGTGTAAATAATCATCACTCAATCTTTAAATATCTTAGTCAAAAGGTTGCTTGAAAGAAATCGCTAGTAAGTAATAAGATCGCCTTTTCGACAACCAGTCGTATTATGTTCTCTCTCTTATTTTATTAATCTTTTAAAAAAAATAGGATATTCTTAATTCGTCTATACATTTGTAGTTGTATGTGTTCGGGTTTCGGGTATCTATTTTTTATTTTTGAACCAACTTTGATCATGTTTTGTACTTACAATTCATGATCTAAATCGGGTCATTATAAGGTATTCTGAAAGGTAACGTTTGCATAAAATTTCATGGGTGTTTGAAATTAATAAGTTTTTTCGGCATTCAGATAAATTATTGAAGTCGGTATTATTTTGAAAAGAATAAAAAATAGGATAGAAGAAATATCATTATGTTTAGATATATTAAAACATTTAATTGATAAATTAAAACGGATCAATAGATGTTATCAATATGAGACATTTATTATCAATTATTTAAGCAGCTTACAAGCGGTCCGAAACATTCATCCATCTTGATCGTGATTTCTATTCCAGCAATTATTTCTGGATATTTCAAAACAGACATAAGCGACAGAACGCCAATTGTTCAATTGTAACGTTATGATACTGCGCAATTTTGATGAATTCAATAAATATATCGCTTTTAGATATGGTAACTGATAAAACGTTTTGTAGTGACAACATGCATCATTCAATTCTTTAAATAAATTCATGTCTGAATTTTAAGGTTAATGAACTTTAGCGGTATTATATTTTTTATCAATTTTTCATTATTATTCTTAGATGATTTTGATATACAATAAATGATGTTCAACAATTAATGCTTGGTTATAAATTCTTAGCCTTTCGGTTTATATGAAATCATTTTTTTATTAATGTTTCGATTACAAAAAAATAGTGGTTAAAGTGTAAATAGTGGTTCTCGTGAGTTTTTGCCTTTAGCAAATCAAAAATGTATAATAACAAATCACATACAGGTATGGAGTGATGTGTTTATGTATTTATGTATGTATTTAATGTTGGGCTAGATTGAAATCTTCAAATAAATATATATCAAAATTCAGTCGTCCATTACAAATAAGTAAATAACAATGATCTCTTTTTGAGTAAAATATTCTTCATAAAAGAGATTAAGTTTTTATGTAAAATATACCATTCGGATTTAAATTTTAATAATCTTTTTCTGATCGGGAACAGGAAGGGAAGAAGATAAATAATAAGTGATCGCTTCCCTCTCAAGGGAGGGTTTCGCTATCGTTATGATCAAAACTTTTCTTTTGCTTTTTTTTTTAAAAATAATTGGACTTTTAGATGATTAAGCGTTCAGGTTACAATCATTAAAGAAACATAATTTTTTTTTAAATTAAATATTCTTATACTCACCATATATATGTACTCGTACATACTACGTTTGTGCAAGCCCGATGGTACTGGTGGTAGAGCTTTTTGCAAGTTCGTCTGGGTAGGTACCACCCACTCATCAGATATTCTACCGCAAAACAGCAGTACTTGATATTGTTGTGTTCCGGTTTAAAGGATGAGTGAGCCATTGTAATTACAGGCACAAAGGACATAAAATCTTAGGTCCCAAGGTTGGTGGCGCATTGGCGACGTAAACGATGGTTAACATTTCTCACAGTGCTAGTGTAAGAGCGTTTGGTGACCACATACCATCAGGTGGCCCATATACTCGTCTGCCATCCTGTTCTTTTAAAAAAAAAGTACTACCCACTCATACAATATTCTACTGCACCTATTGGTGAGTCCACCATCAGGTGTCCCTTTTGCCAGTTCACGCACCTATTTCATAAAAAAAAAACAATAAACTTTGGTACGAGTAGTAGTTCTTCATTGATAAACTTATTAGAAATTAGATAACATAATATGATTGCTAATTTATTCAAAGCTATGCAAAGTTGAGCACTTGTTTATTAAGTTACCTGACATCGAATTCACCTTAAACATAATTTAGTTCACTAGATTGTACGACACATGACGTCAAACGCCATGGTGTTGAATATTTATACAAGTTAACTTTAATCATAACTGTATTTTTTTATGGTGGACGAGCATATCGGCCACCTGATGATATGTGGTCACCATAGACATTGGCACTGTAAGAAACGTTAACCATCACTTACATCGCCAATGCGGCACCAATCTTGGGAACAATGATGTTATGTCCCTTGTGCCTGTAGTTACACTGCCTGTTAAACAATACTAGTTTTTTTTCAATTATAAACATTAACCTAGTACCTAATTATATACAATTGAATTTAATAATATCGCAAGTAAACATTTTTCATAACATAAAAGTCAAATATTCTCAGAGTTTGTGCTACTTCATAGTAAAAGAGCACTGTGAGGTAGTCGAAGAGAAGAGCTTGTGAATTGTGTTCTTATTTGCATACCTTTACAGTGAAAGTTCAAGTCGGTTTAAAAGAGTTAGTTTTAATTCAGAATATTTCATACATTAGGTACTGTTTACGTATAACATTTTTACATATACATTGCAACTTATAATCATGTCAAGTATAACTCAAAGTTAAGTAGTTGAAGGAGTATAAACCACGGAATTGCATTAAGCTCTTATCTTCCTTGTTCATTTTACTTTTTAAATATTACATTTAATTCAAATTATCCTTGGGATAATGAAGCCTAATTAATTATCTTAGCACAACCACGGACCATTGTTATTCGAAATTTTAACTAGTAATTAAATTCTTAATTCAATATTTATTTCGATGTTGTTTAAATAAGCATGCTACTAAAAAAACAATTTCGTTCAAAAACTTTACATTCTTGAAATTTTACTTTCATCGCTTTCAAATAAGTATTATTACTCAATTTGAGATATTGAACTACCAATTTTTAATAAATTGAATTTATTACTTGATCGGAATAAGCTTGATCGGAATAAGTTTAGAGCACATCACGTCATGATACAAACTATGGGTCTGCCCCCTCCTAACGTCTATCGCGAGAGTAACGATGCAGAGGAGGTAGAAACAATGAAAACTTTCAGTCGTTTCATATCTGATTGAGACGTACTGATAAGCACATCTCACAAACAAACATATTCTTTAGAGAGATAATATGCAGTATGAATTTTGTAAAACGTACATTTTGAAATACACCAACGACCATTTGACTAGATTTTAAAGTCTTTTTTTAAATTAGCTGATTCTTTTGTTATACAAGCTTTCATCTTAAATTAATAGTTTAAATTATACTTTATATTGTAATTTTCCACGCAAGAAACATGTTATTGTATTTAATTTAAATACATGCGAAATTATTCATAGAACTTTAGTAACAGAAATGTTACACTATTGTTCTTTACGTAAAATATCATATTTATTTATATATTTATTTACAGTAACAGCCTGTTAATGTCCCACTGCTGGGCTAAAGGCCACCTCTCCCTTTTTGAGGAGAAGGTTTGGAGCTTATTCCACCACGCTGCTCCAATGCGGGTTGGTGGAATACACATGTGGCAGAATTTCAGTGAAATTAGACACATGAAGGTTTCCTCACGATGTTTTCCTTCACCGTAAAGCACGAGATGAATTATAAACACAAATTAAGCACATGAAAATTCAGTAGTGCTTGCCCGGGTTTGAACCCACGATTATCGGTTAAGATTCACGCGTTCTTACCATTGGGCCATCTCGGCTTTTTTTTGCACAAATACAAGCTAAGTTAACAAAGCAATGAATAGACAAGTTATAGCGAATCAGACTAGTTATAAACGCGAAAGCAACTTAATCTGTCTGTTACGCGTTCACGGCGAAACCAAAATTGATGAAATTCGGTATGAAGCAAGTTTGAACCTTACGGTAGGATAGGATACAGGTTATTTTTAATCTCTGACTTGCACTATCCCTTACAAGCGGGCGAAGCCGCAGGTGAAAATTAATATTTAATAAACGAAAATAAAAACAAAACATAAAAAAGGAACAAAACTATTAAAATAACACGTCAAACACTTACCCGTAAACCACGGGTGAAGTCGCGGTCGAAAACAGGCGTATTATCCTCGTATATAAATTTTTTCATGACATTTCAACGTGAGTTATAACAAAGCGGGTGTAACATTGATTGAGTACGGTGCTTATTCTTAGCGAGAAGACTTTGATATGAAGAAATTCTGTGTTATATATTCAAGACACAGTATTCATTACAGAAAGAAAAATATGGATACTTTTTTTTCTAAATTTGAATATTTGTCATAATTATTCTTTGAATTTTGTTAAGGTTTTTTTTAATTTTCAAAATTTGTTAGTCTTCATTTTACAACGCTCTTAAATTATTATAATTAAGTAAAATATAAGAGAGTTTACGTTAAAAAATGTTATAAAGATCTATCTTGGTTCCATCATCGCTAAAATGGTTATAGATTCTATTGTCATTTCCATTACTTGCCTAGTTAAATGATAATTTTAACATTAACAAGAATATAATATATTTAAATCGACTTCCTAGATTTGCTTACACACGTAATTACTTTATTAAGTATTAAGTTTGTAAATTAGCGCAGTTTATAAGTGATTCAATATTCATTCAATTTCCCGAAGCAATATAGGTACTTGTGTGTTAAATTATTTTAAAGATGAAAAATAACGGCGAGACTAAGTGAGGCGGAATTATCTGTAAAGCTACAGCCAGACTTGTGTATTCAAGCGATATGATTTTTAATAAGAGGCTAAATTTGTTTTATAAAGAGTGTACAAAAAATATATGTATGCAAATAAGTAAATATGCACTAATAATATTATATCTTTCCTTTTCATTTCGTGTAGAATATGTATCCGGAGGCTTAATGGATATAATTATTATAACTTTTCCGTCAGCCTGGAAGAAATCTTTAATTGTTCCACTATTAAAAAATGGAAATGCTGAATTAATCTGCAATTATAGACCGATTTCTATTCTCGTTACATTTGCAAAAATTTTTGAGAAAATAGTATATCCTGTGTTAGAATGGCATTTCAAACAGGTTATTACTCCATTTCAGCACGGTTTTTTCAGTCGTAGATCGACGTCGACAAATTTAATATCTTTTACCGACCTTGTTACCACTGCAGTCGACTCACGCCAGCTTGTTGATGTCATTTACACTGATTTTAGTAAAGCATTCGACAAGGTCCCCCATATTATATTACTCAAAAAGTTATCCGAATATGGTATCCTCGGTCGTTTGCTCGACTGGTTCAAATCCTACTTTGACAATAGGGAATCCGTAATAGTAGTCAATGGATATGAATCTAAACCATTTAAAACACTTTCTGGAGTACCGCAAGGGTCTCATTTAGGTCCTATATTATTTAACATATTCATTAACGACATATGCGACTGTTTTTGTAATTCTAATTATTTCTTATTTGCTGACGATCTTAAATTTCTTCGTATCATCTCCTCCCCTAACGACGTTGAATTGCTCCAATGCGATTTAAATCGATTAAGTAACTGGTGTGACAAAATGGAATGAGTCTCAATGTTAGCAAATGTCATCTGGTCAGTTTCAGCAGATTGAAATCCAGTCCACAAAGAACATATAGACTTAAAAATGTCTGTTTACGAGAATTGACTGAGATTCGTGATCTAGGCATCATCATTGACAAAAAATTACGTTTTCACACTCATATTGATTCCATTTGTTCAAAGGGATTTAAAAGTCTTGGTTTCATTTTACGCAATTGTAGTGATCTGAAAAATCCTTCGACTTTGATCACATTGTACAACGCTTTTGTCCGTAGTGGACTTGAGTATGGCAGTGTAGTCTGGAACCCGCACTACGATGTTTACGTCAAAAGGTTGGAAAGCATTCAAAAACGCTTCTTATGGCATCTCTGCTTTAAATTCGGCTTAGCGAAAAAACTCCCTAATTACAAAGATCGAATAGCCTTTTTCAAAATGAACACCCTTGCCAATCGAAGACGCTTACTGGACAACATGTTCATCTATAAACTAATTAACGGCACTTTGGATTGTCCAGACTTATTATCGCGGATACATATTTCTGCACCTTCCAAGTCATTACGCACTAGCAAACGCACGATTTTTTCAGAGCATATGTCTAAATCTAATTTGGGTCATTACTCCCCTCTCAATAGAATTATGAGAGCCTATAATTCAATAAGCGGAGACAAAGATTTAGATATTTTTGGTAATATGAAAAAAATTAAAAATAAAATATTAATTATAAATACTCAAAATTGTTTAGTTTAGATAGTTTACTTATGTTCTTATCTTTATTTTATATTACTGTTGTTATATAACGGTTTTTAATTAGCTTTTTTTACCTTCTGTTTGTTGTCGCTTAACTTTTATTTTGTGCATGCTGTTATCACCTATAAGTAAGATACCACTAGTCTTATTTTTTATTCATATATCTGGAATGTTTTTAGTGTGTATTTTGTTGGTGTTCTAATAAATAAATAAATAAATAAATTATTTAATTTAATTTGTAAAAAATTGTAACTAAAGAGTTGACAGTTCTCGTCGGTAGAATCAACATTACGAACCGATAATAGCTTCACACTTAATTTATTAATTAAAACATAATGTGTTTTTGCTAATTTACTTATAAGTCTACATAAATCAGAATTAAGTAATACTTTATTTTCATTTATATTGTTAATACTTCATTCAGTCGCATTGTTGACGATTTTAATGTTTGTTGATCAGCGTGATTGAATAATTTCATTTCACAACTGTAACAAGTTTTCCATGTTTCGTTAATTATATTTCATTAAGCCCAAATGCAAACAGTTATAAGTTTAACGTGTGTATTGCGTGTTTGTCTCTGGTATCGTAGCTTCTAGACGGATTAATCGTTTTTGATTCAGTTCTTTTTTGTTTGAAGTGACTTGATCGAGAAAGTTCTTAGCTATGATTAGATGTAATCTTATCAGCTTATTGAAGATACCTATGTTTGTAGTTGTTACACACTCCCTCACTGTGTGGTGCACCGGGTGCATGGGCACTCTTACCTAATGATGCAGCATCACCTGGATTCAGCAGGATATCCAACTCCTTACCGTAAAGGTATCGAGTGTTGCCAGTCATTTGAATGGTCTCAATGAATAGGTGGCAGGTGGTACGGGATGGATGCGGACTGCCCAAGATCGGTTGGCGTTCTATGGGGGAGGCTTTCGTCCAGCAGTGGACGGCAAAAGGCTGAAAAAAAATGAATAGGTTATAGATATAAATACATATTACACATAATATAACTTTTAGAGATTTTAGCAGTTCTTTTTGTTATTTTTAAATTAAATTTTATAAATAAAAACACTTATTATCGTATTCATTGTTAAAAACAAACCTTCGAAACCCATCCGACCAATCAAATGAAATAATTCAAAAACAATAGAAGCCGTCTCATCTATCTGAATGTCAAAAAAAACACGTCCACAAAATGCTGAACATTAACGTGACATAAACACACAATTATGTATATATTTAAATAAAGCAAAACATTTGTTCTACTAGTTACTTATTTATAAAATGTATTTAACAATTACTGACAAATAACATACAGGTGATAAGGCTTCGTACGAGCTCGTCTGTGTACGTACCACCCACTCATCAGATATTCAACCGCAAAACAGCAGTACTTGGTATTGTTGTATTCCGATTTGAAGGGTGAGTGAGAGTTGGTGGCGCATTGGTGATGCAAGCGATGGTTAACATTTCTTATGATGCCAATGTCTATGGGCGTTGGTGACCACTTACCATCAGGTGGCCCATATGCTCGGCCGCCCTTACCACCATTATTATAGAAAAAAATAAAATATTGTTTTGTTTCGTTTAAAGTAAGAAATATCACATTTTTAGCAAAGATCTTTGTTAATCTTCGAGGGCTGTTGGATCTCTCAAAGACAAAAATCAATTATGCTAATGTTTGTCAAATAAAGGATTTTTTGTTTATTTTGTTAAATATCAGAAAGTGGTATGCGACATTGACCATGATAGTTATAACGTTTCAAGAATACACGGATCGAAATAGAATATCATCATAAGTCGATTTTCGACATTTCACGGGTGAGTGAAGTGAGTTCTTACAGAATTTCTCTGCTTGTATTTAATGAAATACAGTACTTATTGATGTTTTTCAACATAAGATAAAAAATTTACATATTAGTATACGGGATATGTTAACAGAAAACCCACCCATCTGCCTTACTTATTAATAAAAAAATCGTTTACTTATCAGAACCGTGACGACGTTGTCGTGAATACATACAGTAAAATTATGAGTTCGTGTCTGCACATGATTTTCTTTGAAGTATGTTCAATTTGTAGGCAAATTATTCTTTCCAAGTTTAAAAACAACACCAATCGAGCCAATCTGCGTATATAGTATTCATCTTGGTTTCCATATATAATGGTTGCAATAACAAATACATTGTTTATTTTACACTGTTTACACACATATAAACATACTCTATATGTGTGTTTATGTTTACTGTCACATCGAGGCGATATGGCTGAGTGTGACAGTAAAAATATACTCGTGATAAAACTTTTATCTTGACCAAATATCCCGTGTTTAAATCCGAACAAAAACCGCGAATCATCCTGTCAGTGTCAGATGAAATTCTTTACTAGTGAGAAAATTTGGTGCTTATTTCGCTACGCTGCTCTTATGTGGATTGGTGGATACACATGTGGAAAATTTTCATCAAACACATGCAGGTTTCCTCATGTGTAAATTAAGTATATGATAATTCCCGTTTCAACCCTTTGAATCTTCCCGTTGAATCTTCTTAGTGAGTTAACTCAGTGATTTAAATATATATGTATATATTATTGTCGTTTCATGCTATATTTGGTAATAAATGGTAATTTTAAAGTGCCGAGAGATTTGTGATTTGTTTTGTTAATGGCCGTTTCGTTTTATAAGCAAAGCTTATAAAAGCAATACCCCATTTGTATGAAATTCTATTGAAGGATTTAACACCTGTTCGTATTTGAAAATTATATAAATAGAATATATGGGCTATGTACACATATCTTCATTATAAATAAGGGTACCCGTTCAGCGTTTCTGTATATATGTAATAATTTAAAATATCGTCAGATTGATTATGAATTTATGAATTATGCCCTGTAACATGTATTGTTATATAATTTATTTTCATAATAGCAGTTTACATTGAAGATTTATTAATAATAGTTCCACTACAAATTATGGTCGTGTGGTGTGGTGGCAAAAACGCCCTCATTATTATGTTCAAATCATGACATTTTGCATACACATTGTCATGGGTCAGAAAAGGACAAGATTTTCCTATACATATTACCTTCTCCCTCACACGTGCGGGAGAAGCTACGGGCGGAAAGCAGCTTAAAATAATTATTGTAGGTATGACTTCATTGAAATGAAATAAATCAAATACATTCGTCAAATCTGTCAAATAATAATAAATACGTATTGTGTTAAAGTAAATAAGCCGAAGTCAATTTTGTTGAGTTTTCAATTTCATTTTGTATATTAAATTCCAACGTGTTTGATTTTAATTATGCAAATTACATCGGTACTGTTATTAATCATTTGGAATTATTGTGGACGGCTTCGTTTATCTGGTGGTTATTTTATGATGGCAATCCCGAGGTCCTAAATTCAAGACCTAGGTCAATTTAAGTTTTAAGATCTTTCAATATTTTTTTTTAAATTTTTTTTAAATATATAGGCTAGCGCTTGACTGTTATCACACCTGATGGAAAGTGAGATACAGTCTAAGATGGAGCGCGCTTGCCTAGAAGGTGCCTATTCACTCTGGACTTGAAGGTACCCATATTGTAGGTGGTAGGGAAAACGGAGGTCGGGAGGGTATTCCAGACCTTGGCGGTGTGTATCAGAAACGAGGAAGCAAATCGTTTCGTACGTGTCTTAAATACGTTAACGTCAACCACGTACGGGTGCAGATCTAAAATCAGAAATCTAAATCAGAAATTAGTAACTGTCCGGAGTATGAAAATTAGCAGTATTTATACTCCCACAGGAGTGCTAAGTTTCGAGAGAGCGAGAGATCTGAAAGCAGGTGAAGCTGCGCCTGAAGACTTTCCGGTCGTGTCGGTTTTGCCGTCCCATCAGATTATTAGAGCGAATGAAAATGTGTTCGAATAAACATTTGTAAAATATAGTATGTCATGGAGTCCCTTGAATATGGCCATCGTAGAACCAAATCGGTCAGAAAGACAATTGTGAGTTGAAATGTATACTTAATACTTCAAAGATTCTATCTTTCGATTTTGAAATAATTACAACGTACACATAATTCAGTACTCCTATTTGTGAACTCCACACTCGTTATGCGACTCAAGCAATATTCGACTATATCGTTATAACATTTAAAGGACTCACATATCAAAATAGCGTAACGCCTTACGTTTTTCAACATTGCCCTTGTGGAGACGAAGTGATTTATTGAGACGAGTCTGTTAATTTCTATAAATAGAGCACAGCTGATATCCGTTGTGTTGATTTCTGTCAATCAAATATATGATTAAGCGTTAGTGTTGTGGAAATTTCAATGTTTGTTACGTCATCAAAGTGATCGTGTAAACATTATACAATGTATATGTCGGTCTAAAAGCGCCTATAACAATCTTTGAAGGATACTATGTTTTTATATGTTACTAGTTTCTGCCCACGTGTTAGGGGTGGGGAGTCAACTGTTTACAATAAATACATATGGGTATATAAAAGCCTATATCCGTTCTTGGAGTTCCAGCTTACTGCGTACAAAATTTCATTAAAATTAGTTCAGTGATCTTAAAATGAGTTCGTGAAAGCGTAACAGACTTTTTTTACTTTTGTATTTATAATATTGGCGTAGATTAAAGTATCTAGTTATACGCTTCTGTAGACATTTGATACGTAAAAAAAATGTGAATCTTTATCCGCGTCTTCAAAACTGAACAACAAGGTCACATGCTCTGGAACCGAAATAGCCAATCGTTTTGCTAACCATTTCTCATCCATACACAGAATCGACTAATTATAGACTGTCTAATTTAAGATGAAATAGCAATATTCCACTGTTTTCATAGTTGAGGATTTGTGACGATAGTAAAACAGGTCCAAATATTTATTATAAATAAACAAGCGATCCGCTACGGCTTCGCACGGGTGCAATTTACTAATAAGAAAAATGACAAGTGTGCTTAGCAAGAAATGACGTATATTAATTTTATAACGTTTAATTTTTAAATATTTTTGGAACAAGACTAAGGACTTAAATATTTTATGGCAAATTTCCCACAAATTCAGTATTCGAATTATAAAACTATCCATAACAATAATAATAGGGTATTTGCATAAAACATGATGGTATAAATTTTAACAAACACATATATTTCAAGCCACATGACATCCAAATCTTTTTATAGATATTCTTATTAGCTTATATTTAATGTTAGAACACGAGTATATTAACATTGCAGAATTAAATCTATATAACCAACACTCGTTTTATTTTTTTTCCGGCCACTGGTACTCACTATCCTTTACGGGCTATTTAGATAACGTGTGTTAAGGATAGCAAATTACCAGCCCCCAGGATGGGTAAGCAGTATGACTACATACAAGTAAATGATAGCGATTTAAGGCTTGAAGTAAATAACATCATTTCTATCAAAAAAAGATACAAAAGAAAGCGATTTTGTGAATGTTTGCGTGCCGGGAGTGCGTTTGCGCTTTTGTGTGAATTTGTGTGTGTGTGTATATGTGTGTGTGTGTATGTGTGTGTATGCGTGTGTGTATGAATAAAATAAAAATTGTAATTTACTTGGTAAAATAGCTAAATAGTTGTAATAATGACGTCATGCGCCACCAACCTTGGAACATCCGACATGAAATCCTTTCTGTAACTGGCTGCGTAGGCCCGGGTTTAGGGCGGCAAAATGTAAAACGTCGGTAAAACTTGGTTAGTAGATTGAGTAAAGGTTGGTAGAGATTCCGATCATTAAAAGTTTCTGGAAGCAAGGGCACCCAAATTGCGGCATATTTCATAGATATTTCGTATAATATAAGAAATATCATGTCATTATCAGTACATTTGCAAAGCAATCGATCGATACTTTCAATCAATTGTTAACAGATCGTAAGAATTGTTTACCGAAGCGTTATCAATGTATCAAGCGGGGCAGTAGGCGATCCACTCGAGATCACCGATAAGGACACTTCAGAGTTAAAAATATATTTATCTGGACATTGCTTGTGTGAAAAGTACTAAATTCAAGTAAAATGATATATACAAAATAATTCCTTAGAAATAGACATAACCTTAAGATCCTGCGGTTTGCAACGCGACTATAAGAACAATCCACAGAGAGAATAAAATTAATTTCAAAATCTATAAAATTTAAAATTAGATTGATTTTATTATTTATAAAAAATAAAATTATCTTTAAATCCGATAAACTGGAATTCAGATAAAAATTACAATATCGTAATCATTTCAACACATCTACAAAAACCAGACGGTTGAATTTGGGATTTAGATAAAACAATTACGTGAATCTAAAGAGAAATCTAAAGTTTTTTACGAGTTTTTCATGACTGTGCTTTGAAATTTGTTTGCAAATTAATTCGTGACCTTTTGAACTCTTATTCGGATATTCCCAATATTTTCATCCGACTAAAGAAAAAAGCTTGTCAAGTTATCTGTATATAATATATAATTTTTTGGTTGTTCGGATGTAACTTTATTGTTTATGAATCAATGATTTTATTTTTGCGTTGGGTTGGTATCACCAAGTTCATATCAATTTCATTGGTATTTGACAATGTTAAGTTGTAATAATGTTAATACATATATTAGTAAACTGTTGCCGTTTCTATTTAAAAATATATATTTTTTATTATGGAAATTTTTTACACAGGTTAGCTTGTTAGAACAGCTAAAAAGTCATAACAAGGCATATTGCAAAAAAAATATTTGATAATGTTAAACGCACTATTTATTTGGTGATGGGGCTTTATAAGTCCTGTCTGGTTAGGTTACCACCCACTCATCACATATTGTACCGTTCCCGTTTGGGTGAGAAAGCCAGTGTAATTGGTGTCGTATACGCGATGTAAGGAATGCTTAATATTTCTTACATTTGCCGACAAACCTTATTAAATATGTATTTGTTCGTTTTATTAGTATCACATTTTTTTAATCTCAAAAACAGATGATTATATTTATTTCTCTTAACAAACCGGAAAGGGTGACATATAAAGCAGATGTTCAAGCGACGCTGTAATCTCTGGGGTATAAAATTTCTCTCAAGGTCGAATTTTGCATAATCCTTTAATGCGCTTCATTTAAAACCATTATTATAAAAAGAAGGTTTGTTTGAAAAAATAACAAATAAATTCCAATAATCTTTAAATACAGCCAAAAAACTAGATGGCTTCTATTACATATTATAGTTTATATTTTATATGAGCGTTGTAAGTCAGTCACCTTATCTATTGCCATTAATACCTATTAGACGACGCTTAGTCGAACATTGTCCAAAAAATGTTGTACAAAGAAAAGCGCTTTTGTTATCAATCCACCAGTAAGTTCCTCGTCACTTTAAGGGTGATTGAGAAGCTTACGAGCTCGATTGATGGATGGGCTTAAATAAAATTGCCTCAATTGGCTCTTACGGTACTCACGGGCTTAGTGAGACAAATCCTAAATATATGACAAAAATTAAATGTATATAATACAAAATGGCTTATACGTGTTAAGTTAAAACTAGACGGTGATGACGATGATATTATCTTGACCAATTGCGACCAGGGCAGTCATTCTTAAGAAAGATTAGACAACTGCGCAGGACATATTTATAGTGCACGGGTGTGTGCGTTAGAATACCTTCGTGTCGTCACTGTCGTCGGTGTATACGAAGTTTTTTTTTATAGAATAGGAAGGCGGACGAGCATATGGGCCACCTGATGGTAAGTGGTCACCAAACGCCCTTAGACATTGGCACTGTCAGAAATGTTAACTATCGCTTACACCGCCAATGCGTCACCAAACTTGGGGCCTAAGATTTTGTGTCCCTTGTGCCTGTAATTACACTGGCTCACTAATCCTTCAAA
The DNA here is from genome assembly GCA_905147175.2 of Nymphalis urticae. Classification (NCBI taxonomy): domain Eukaryota; kingdom Metazoa; phylum Arthropoda; class Insecta; order Lepidoptera; family Nymphalidae; genus Nymphalis; species Nymphalis urticae. The sequence goes on along the minus strand of LR990003.1, from coordinate 9,571,882 downwards.
CCGGAACACAACAATACACAGTACTGCTGTTTTGCGGTAGAATATCTAATGAGTGGGTGGTACCTACCCAGACGAGCTTACACAAAGCCCTACCACCACCAGTTTTTGTGTTAGAGCTAGTGCATGGGATATGATCTCCTATTGTTAGTGCGTCACTATATTGCTTCATTTTGGATTTTATTTTTGGGGCCAAATTACTTGAAAAATGAATGGTGTATTTATGAAATCTATCATTTAAATCTATTATTTTTATGTTATGATATTAAAATATATCTATTAATTTTTTTGGCACCGATTTTTATAAATTTTACATACGTTGTTTATTGAAAACCTTAAGCTAGGACGGTCAATGCACTTTATATTTTATTTTTTAGTATTGAAAGTTTAGTTTTCATTGGAGCGAAAATGACTACACGGACGAATGAAAGTTAAAATATATTGATCAAAGGCAATATAATATATAAAAGGCAATAATAAGATATAAAAGGCAATATATGAAAATCGAGCATAATATCTCTGTAAGTATACATCATTACAATAAAATGGAATTTCTAAATATGTAAATTTCCACAGAACAAAGAAAAAAAGGACCGTCTCCAAATTGATTTATTTGCACTTAACTTTTGTTACGCTAAATAATTCATTCGTTTTAACTTTGGTTATTATTGGATTTGAGTTGTTGTGAATCGGTTCTCCGACTTCATTTGTTATTATTTGTTCTTTACAAGTTTTGTCGTAAACATTGATGTTAAGTTCTGGAAATACTGGTCACAGTATAGCGTATAACTTTGTTTGTAAATATTTTATTTGAGGTTAAAAGTAAATAATAATTTGCTTTTAAAATTTCAATTACCTGACTAAATACTCAAAAGGTCTAGTGGCTATAAGGATACAAGGCCGCAGGTTTCGAGATTAAACCCCAGGTCGGGCCAATAAAGAGTTATTGAGTTTTTCTGTCGAAGATTATTAGTAGACGCCGGCGATCTGGAAGTTAGAATTGTGTACATTTTCATGCTTCAGAAAGCACGTAAAGCCATAGGTCCTGCGCCTGAACCTGTGCATGTGCGTGTGTGAATAGAAAGTGCATCTGTGTTTGCGCACACATAGCGAAAGGGATCACTTTCTTAAGATTGGCCGCCGTCAAATTCGTTTGGGACATCATTATTCAATAAGAGTGGGCTAGTTCTAATATGTATATTCATGAAAGTGACATAATAGTTTTGTATTCTTATCAAATGTTCAAGACTTTATCAATACAAGTCTTCACATATTGGTCGAAATCCGACCGTTATCGTAATTGAAAGTTTGACGAAAACATGTTTATTTTCATGTTTTTTTTTCTATTTTTTCAACTTGACTCGCCCATATAAAAAACAACCAAATAAAGAAACTCGTTTGGCAAACAGAGAAGAAAAAGTTACTGAACTGTTTTTTGTTTGCCTATTTATTACATAACTAAAGTGAACTACAGATTATTGCGCAAATTCACGCCGTACAAGTATAGCTTAATTTAGTTCACGTGCTCAATGAGGATTGCAAAGAATACTGATATAAAAGCTACTGGTGTGGTGATACTGTACGCTAACTACAATTACATGTTTATTAAAAAAGAAATACTACGCAAAAATTTTCACAGTTCTAGTGTGTGTTTGCGTTCACATTAGATTCGCGGCGTAAGTGCATTTTGATACTTGTGTATGTAACTTTGTAGTGTAGTGAAAATTATTTTATTCGTTTTGCCTTACTATATACAATACCATAAAATATGTCAAGTTACAATAAAAGTTATAATTTTGCGCTAAATTTATGTTTTATTAAATTATAAAATATATTTTAATCTGTATTACGTTGTTACAAGGTTATATGAATTGATTATTATTTTTGTATAAAAGTATTTTCATCAGAAAAGTATTTTCTCAGCAGCCAGACTTTATCTAATTTTTTTTGTCTTTATCTAAAGTGCGGAGCCGGCATGTAAGCCAAACGACTTCTCATAGTTCAATATTTATCTCTATTCGAGCTATAAATCATATCGAATCAAATATAATATATTCAATAACAAGCACTTTAGTCTCGTCATCTTACAATGAAAAGAAAAAAAAATACAAGGAAAAACTAGAATTAATGATTCGCTTACCGAACAATCTTAATGACTTTAATCTTGCACAACATTTTTGTATCGTTATTTTACAAATAAAATAAATATATTTATTCAAGTAGACTTTATCAAGCGCTGTTGAAATGTAATTTTATTGAATTATATTAACCACAGTATAAATATATACAGTATTCTATCTTTATACAAACGGTCGGAACGCGTCTTATACTTGCGCGTAGTAGAGCTTCCATCCGTTCGGAATTTGAATTGTATGAAGAATCGACAATAAACTCAGTAATTACATTAGTACATTTAATATGTATGTATTTGTAATTTTGAGAAATATTACAAATACATGCATATTCAATGTAAAGCTACCACTGGTCTTACCATTCATTTTATTACACTGACCGTTTTTATCTTCCAACACATAGAGTACACTCCCATTCCGCTAGACAGTAATATAGGAAACTCTACGACAAGTATTACGATTTATTTGGACATTTTAGTAACATTTGTTTCAAAAAATTAGAAGACTTTTCTAGAAGAACTTTTAGATAAAATTTTGTTACTAAATGTAATTAATATTGTGGTAATAGTTGCTTGATTTTCTATTATATTGTTCGTTTTCTATCTATTATCCATAACACCCTGTGAATGTCCCACTGCTGGGCTAAAAGCCTCCTCTCCCTTTTTGAGGAGAAGGTTTGGAGCTTATTCCACCACGCTGCTCCAATGCGGGTTAGTGGAATACACATGTGGCAGAATTTCAGTGCAATTAGACACATTTCCTCATGATGTTTTCCTTCATCGTCAAGCACGAGATGAATTATAATCACAAATTAAGCAGATGAAAATTCAGTGGTGCTTGCCCGGGTTTAAGCCCACGATCATCGGTTAAAATTCACGCGTTCTTACCACTGGGCCATCTCGGCTCTTTCTATAATTAAGTTATTTTACTTTATAAATAATTTACTAGACACTTTATACGATTAGTCAAATGAAATGTACATTTATTTTTAAAATAATTCTAAAAGCAAAGAAATTTTCAAAGCTGTTTTTTTTCTTCTGAAGGGCAAAATATTTTTAAAAGAGAGAACTGACTTTTTAAATTAAGGTCTTGAAATAGTAATTGGTTTTTAACTAGTACCGAATTAGATTTTTTATTATCCATGCGTTAATCCTCTGGGTTATTTTAATTATTTATTAATATATGTATTGTGTGTATATTTTATGTAAATATGTAAGTTAGTGGTGGTAGGGCATTGTGCAAGCTCGTCTGGATAGGTACCACCCACTCATCAGATATTCTACCGCAAAATAGCAGTACTTGGTATTGTTGTGTTCCGGTTTGAAGGGTGAGTAAGCCAGTGTAATTACAGGTACAAGGGACATAAAATCTTAGGTCCCAAGGTTGGTGGCGCATTGGCGATGTAAGCGATGGCTAACATTTCTTACAGTGCCGATGTCTAAGGGCGTTTGGTGATACCACATACCATCAGGTGGCCCGCATGCTCGTCCGCCTTCCTTTTCTATAAAAGTAAATAAATATGTATATATGTATTAAGTGACAGCCTGTTAATATCCCACAGCTGGCCTTTAATGGTAATGGCATCTTAAAGAAAATGCTTGGTACTTATTTGCACTACGATTCTCTAATAAATGTTGGTTAAATAAATATTTATTATAAAAAAATATCTAAAAACAATAGAAGACATATATATGTACACTAATTACCCCCTCGATCTACTAAAAAAACCTGTCTCGTTTTCCACGAAATAATAATTTTCTACATCGAATTTCTTTGAAATTATACTTTGATACCTAAACATGCACTTTTATATTAATAGCTACTCATTTCAGCTTTGCGCGGGTAGAAATAATTTTCTACATCGAATTTCTTTCAAATTATACTTTGATACCTAAACTTGCACTTTTAAATTAATAGCTACTCATTTCAGCTTTGCGCGGGCAGAATTTAGTTAAAAAGTTTATATTCAAGAAGAAACATACAAAAAACACGTTTTTTAGGCCACTAACTTTGATGGGTACACATAAAAACTGATCGAATTGTCAAAACAATTTGATAAATGGTTTAAGAACGCAGAGGACATAACATTTGTACAATTATTTTTATGTTTATAGATTAATAATGAGGAAAATAAATAAATAAATATGGTATTCATTATCCGTCCAAAATCAGAAGTTACTTTAATCAAATTATCATTATACAGTCCATTGTTCATTCAAAAGAATAAATCGAAGTGAAATTGTTCAATACGAATACAAGGCACGCGATCAAATTGGCCATCAGTTGAGCTTATTCATAGAACAAACTCAAACATACCGAAGAACGCGACCGTGAAATGTCAGATAGAAAGATAAAATGATATGCGACATTGACTCTTATAATTATACTATTTAAAGGATATACGCAGCAAAATAACGTAGCAACATAAGTCGGTTTTCAACGTGTCACGAGTGACATACGACGTTCTCATACAGGGTAACATCGTTAGTGATATGAAACCTTAGATACTCGTGGTGCAAGAAATGCGCAATCCAAGCAAGGATTGCGCAATGCTCCGATGGAAATTAAAAATATATCCCTGTTGCTGTACTGAAAATATCGCATTTATTTTTTAATCCAAAAGACAACAATATTAAGTATTGAAAACTGGTAGTAGAAAAGAAAGTACACAAGTAATGCTAAAGTTTTAGCGTAGAGCCTGTTGAACTATTGTAGTATATTGGTTATATAGTCTTGTTTCTATGGATACTTGCAAAGAAATTAAAGTAAATGTCCCAAAGCTGGACTAAGAGATCTCTTTTTAATGAGAATAATTCCTTATGCCACCATGCTACTCCAATGCGGTTTGGTGAATTCATATGCGGCATTCTCGCCCAACACGAAAAGTTTTCCTTACGATGTTTTTCTTCACCACTGATCATGAAGTGCATTATAATTCGTCCTTGTTTGAACCAGCAAGTCGGGTAATATTAACGTGCTCTAACCACTGGGCTATCTCGGTTCAGATACTACGTAACTGGTTGATAATAGCTTTCGTTGCGTTAAATGTAAAAATAGTAGTTTCATAGACGTTTTAGCAACAAACAGAATACAGTGTGTGCTCGCATGTAATTATAAGTTTTATGTCTGCATCGTACATAAAGCCAAATAAACAATACTAGCAAAAAACAATTATATTGTTTGTAATTAATACAATTTTATAGGGCTTTGGATAATAAACAATGTGGTACTACGCATGTCTATACATAGAGTTCAATGACATTCAACGTCCTTTATCAATTATTAAAGTCATTTGAAAACACACATATACATGTATATATAGTTTCAAAATTAAAATAAAATATGGTCCTCACGGATCATCTAGCAGATGAGAAAAAAGGAAATGGATGGTTATTAAAATATGAAGTAATATATATATATATATATATATATATATATATATTTGTTTTTCTTATTATTATAGTATTATATGTCGACGAAGTATATTGTATACACGCCATGCACCACAAGGGAGTAGGGAGTGGCGGCATATCGGCATAAGTGAGCGTCCTGCCGTTTAGTGTCATGACGTACGACTCGATCTTACCCTCAAGGCGTGCCAATAGATAGTTTAGATCGAATATCGTTATTAATTATAGAAGAAATACACTTACTCATTGATTGTCAAAATTTTACAACTGATTCGGGAAGAAACCTCAGATCTGAGAAGAAATTGCGAATAGCGGGTTTTTATTTTATTATACAAGAAGGCTACGTGATGGTATGTGGTCACGATCCATAAATATTACCACTGTAAAAAATATTACCTTACTTGTAACTGAGGTATATATTCGTGAGAAATAGGATCGCGAACGTATCTTAACCGTTATAAATTTAATGGATTGATGAATGGATGCTACCAGTCTCCTAAATAGTACAATCGATACTAATATTGTAAGGAGGTACAGTTTGTGTTTGTGAGGTAATCTCAGGATCTACTTAACCGATTTTGAAAATTCTTTTACCAATATAGAAAGCTATATAATTTGTGAGTGTCATAGGCTATAAAAACCCGAAAAATGAAACGACTTTTTTGTGGTGTGAATTTGAAAAGTAAGTCGGAGAAAAAATGGTCAATCGAAAACGTTTCTTACGAACGCTGCCTTAACGATGAGAGATATATGATTGTGTTCTAGAGAAAAGTTGTAGAGCTTAATAATGCCTATAAAAATAGTTAATATAAGAATATGCTTATTCTTTCTAGTATAAGAGATCATTTAAAATATCAAATACGCGAGACAATTTAATTAATGTTCGGCCAATTGATCACAAGTAAAAATGTTAACCGCCCAACGAAGTGGGCACGGGTCAGCTAATCATTTATAAAGTAATATTGCTTAGTATAAGTTTATTTTTTATTTTGTATACTCAAGTTATCTATTAGTTTGTGCAAGTCTTTTAACAACCTCTCTTTATTAAATCCGCTCTCCGTATCTCTCGGAGTAAAGATTCTCTGGAAAAGCTAGTTTTATATTTATAGTATAAATTCGCCTTTGTACATTTCAATTTGTTTAATTATGTTTAATGTTTGTGAGATTATCTGTGTACAATAAAAAGTATTGTATACATTATTTATTTGTGGTATTTACTTTTGATTGTTTATTTTATATTGTTCTTGTAATGCGTTTTTGAAAGAGTACTACTAAATCAATATACATAAAACTCATAACAAAACCGTAAACGTAACCGTAACAGCCTGTGAATGTCCCACTTCTGGGCTAAAGGCCTCCTCTCCGTTTTTGAGGAGAAAGTTTGGAGCTTATTCCACCACGCTGCTCCAGTGCGAGTTGGTGGAATACACCTGTGGCAGAATTTCAGTAAAAATAGACAAATGCAGGTTTCCACATGATGTTTTCCTTCACCTTAAAGCACGAGATGAATTATTATCCCAAATTAAGCACATGAAAATTCAGTGGTGCTTGCCCGGGTTTGAACCCACGATCATCGGTTAAGATTCATGCGTTCTTGCCACTGGGCCATCTCGGCTTCTAACAAAAGATACAGCGTATTTCGGAGAAGGTATTATCATAAAATATTATAAAAAATATATATAAGCGAAATACTACTAATTATGAGATCTCCTAAATTATCCGATTGACTAGAAATTTGTCACAGTTACACCTTTCTCGACGTAGACGCTCACTAAGAACGTATTTTACGCAAATCCTTACATTACATTTTTTCTCTTATATACCCATGCGATGTCGGGACCATTAGCTAGTAATATATGTAAGTAGTAACTAGAAGCGCGTCGCAGTTTTTCCCGCTCTAATTTAGACTAATGACGTGACAAGCGTGTATTTTATGCTCTAAATATATGTAATTCTTTTGTACGTGTGTATGTTTGAATAGGTCCACAGATGGTTTGAATTAGACTCGGTAGGTGGAGCTACCAGCGGGTTCTTCATTTAAAAAAAAAATACTTTCTTCACTCGTACGAAGTCGGGACGAGCAGCTAGTCTTATATATAATAATTGAATATTAGTTTAAAATTAATATCTTTGAAACTCTTTGATCTATTACCACGAAAACTCGGCACATACCTATTATTATGACCAACACCATTATGGTCATCAACGCCTACATTGCCATCGTAAGAAATTTTAACCATTACTTACGTTACCAACGCGCCACCAATATGGGAAACTAATATGTATGCCCCTTGTGCGTGTACACTGGCTCACTCACCCTTCAAACTGGAACACAATACTATTGCTTACAAAAGTATTGCTGTTTGGCTGTAGAATTGTAATGAGTTGGTACCTCAGACAGGCTCGCGAAGACCCTTCCACAAATTATAAATTTTATAAAATGAATGGTTCTTTGTTCGTGGTACTATTAAATATAATGTTTCAGCCCAGTGATAAATGTTGATAATTAAAGTCATTGCAATGCATGCTACGCATTATCGGGTATTCAATTAATTATTCCGTTTCAGATAAATTAATAAATTATTTTTAAAATTAAGTGGAATCTTATTAAAGAGAAATATTAGAATTTTAACGTGTGTATTTATATTATGTTGTGTTTCTATTTATGACATTCTAAACGGATGAAAAGATTTTGATTTAATTCTTTTTGTTTGAAAGGTGACTTAATCGAGAACGTTCATAGTTATTATAAAAGTAAACATATATAGCTGTTTGAAAATCATCAGCTCATTTCTAATTATTGAAAGGACATAGGCAACTGTAACTCTTTGTTCTGTTTGTTTTAAAATTAAGTACCCTGTCACTTCATTAACAATAACACATTAAAACTTACCTGCTGCTGAAGATCTCTCATTCTCTAGAATCCATTGGATACCCAACTCCCCATCATATTATAGCAGATGTGCATTGTTTTAGCTCATTGGCCACAACGAATATTATTATTCTTCTTCGAGTGACTCTCCGACTAGCGAAGTCAGCTTGGAATACTCCTTCTTGTTCTTCGCGAGGCGAAAGAGCTCGGTATTTCTATACATTCTCAGATGTTACGTAGCAAAGACTTTTCTCTACAACCAACAGCTCTCCTTCTGTTATTAATTAATTAATAATAATAATATTTAATACTGTAAGTATGTCTGTGTGTACGTGTTTACGTACTTACAATATTAAATATGCTTTGTTTATTTTGTTTTACCTTTTTTATTATATAAATAGATATATTTCATGGATGAGTACCTATGTTAAAGCAACATGGCTTGTGTGTGCCAAAAATAAAAACAAATATTAATGTTTTTTTTTGGTATAAATAAATAAAATATAAATTATTGAGCGATCATTTATTCTTTATTCTTAAATATCCAGCTTTATAATGAATTCAATTCGAAATCATAAGAACAATGTTAAACTAAGACAATATCAAACTACGAAATTATAATTCGATAAATTAAGTGAAAGTCAAATCGGTAATTTAAATTATTTAAACATCGAATTGATTGAAATATTTAATTTCGTTTGAATAATTTTCATTTCGATCAAGAATTCATAACGTTTCACATCAATAATAATGATTTGCAACAGCAATAATGATTTCCGACCTACACATACGTAATAAATAAACCTCTTTTACCTTATGCAGGTTTTTAATGTGAAGGTAGAATTATAATTATTTCAAACTTACGTACAATGTTCCAACTTGCAATTGAATTTTAAACCTATTAAAGCGAACTGTTTGCGTTGAAACTTTGCATACAAAATCATTGCATGTTTCAAAAAAGGGTTTTTAATTTAACTCGTTAAAAATATCTTCTATGAAACACTTTGAAACATAAATAACGGCTCTTCATCTATTGAAAATGTAAATAACGAAAAGTGTTTTTATTGTATTTTTATCCGCCTGTTAAATTGTTTGGATAGGATTATTCTTAGTTTTCTACGGTATCGTTCAGTTTTTATTTAGTTTAAATCCTTTAAAATATATAATTTACGTACATATTTGTTTACGGTTTTTTGATACATGTACGTAATTATAATCACTAAGACGTAATGATAAGGGTGAAATTTCCCTGTGACGAGATCAAAGGCATTGTTTCGTTTCCGCTGATGTTGTTAGGTTTTTGGATTTTTTATAAGGTACAAATTTAACGCGGGTACAACGGTGTGTCATAACTTGTTTATACTTCTTTACTAAGCGATAAACTCTTAAATTACTGAACCGATTTTAATTATTTATTCGATTTTACTTTCACCATAGAAGGCTACTTTATCTATAAGTATTTTACGTATGTTATGTATATCAGTAATAATAAGATGTCAATTTGAAATAATTGTATTTCTAAAACAATCCAGAACTCTGTGATGTAAGGAACGGTTAATGTTTTTTAAAGCGCCGATGTCTATAGGATGACGAGCAATTGTGCCACCTGATGGTAAGCGATAACCGCGCGTAAACATTGGCACTGTAAGAATTATTAATCATTCTTTACATTGGCAATGCACACAACAGTCTGTGTATGTCCCACTGCTGGAATAAGGCCTCCTCACCCCTTTTGAGGAGAAAGTATGAAGCTTATTTCACCACGCTGCTCCAATGAGTGTTGGTGGATTACACATGCGGCAGAATTACAGTGAAATTAGACACATGCAGGTTTCCTCACGATGTTTTCCTTTACCGTTAAGCACGAGATGAAATATAATCACAAATTAAGCACAAGAAAATTCAGTGGTGCTTGCCCGGGTTTGAACTCACGATCATCGGTTAAGATTCACGCGTTCTTACCACGGAGCCATCTCGAACATATTTCTATTTAGCGGTAGAATATCTGATGAGTGGGTGGTACCTACCCAGACGGGCTTTGAAAGCCCTATCAAGTGAACTCTATTGTACTCTTAAAGTCACAAAATGAATCCCACGCCATGCTAGCTAAATAAACAAATAAATTAAAAAGTATCCTGATTCTTATGTGGAGACTCGGTTGCAGCAAAAGAAAATTGTTTTTAACATTTTCCTTATTATTAAAGTATGAAGCGAAGAATCAACAATACATTTATTTCAAACAATGCAAAATACATTTTTGTTAAAAATTTTCCATTGACATTGTTTCCGATTTTCTTTTTTATAGAAAAAAATTATCGGCTATTTCTCAGTTTTCAGCACAGTTTAATTAAGGAATGTTTCATTTCAATTTACTTACTAATTAAAAATTGAGAAACAGTCTCTTTCGCATTCGTAAATTAAATTTTACTGAAGACTTTTTATGAATAATTAAAAAAGTGGTTTTGGTAACAGTCTGTGAATGTCTCACTGCTGGGCTAAGGCCTCCTCTCCTTTTTTGAGGAGAAGGTGTGGAGCTTATTTCACCACGCTGCTCCAATGCGGGTTGGTGGAATACACATGTGGCAGAATTTCAGTGAAATTAGACACATGCAAGTTTCCAACATCGTGGTTTTCCTTTACCGTAAAGCACGAGATGAATTATAATCACAAATTAAGCACATGAAAATTAATTGGTGCTTGCTCGGGTTTGAGAGTTTGGGGTAATAAAATGCTCTCTCTCTCAATAGCCTAGAGTTATCATGCTAACTCTGAATAATAGCCTAGTTTGGAAATTATGTGTATTTTCCAGTACCTCGTTAAGTACGTAAAGCTTGCGTCTCTCTTCAGTATTGCATTGTTTTCCCATCGGATTATAAGAATGCACCAGTGTTGGTGTACACACTTGTGCACTATGATATTATTTTTCTTTATGGTATTGGTAGGTGGATGGGCGAATGGGCCATTTGATGTTAAGTGGTCACCACCGCCTATAGACATTGGCGATAAGAAATATTAACCATTCCTTACATCGCCAATGCCAACCAACCTAGGTAACGAAATTATTATGTCACGTATGCCTGTAGTTACACTGGCTCGTTCACTCTTCAACCGGTTTTTTTATAGAATAAGAAGGCGGTCGAGCATATGGGCCATCTGATGGTAAGTGGTCACCAACGCCCTTAGACATTGGCATTGTAAGAAATTTCAACCATCGCTTACATAGCCAATGCGCCACCAACCTTGGAAATACCTTGGGATAGATCTTGGGAAAACCTTTGTATAACATCTAATATAATTTTTTTTATTGATATATTTATAATATTAATTGTAAGGAAACTATGTACAGTCATTATTATAAAATAACAATTAAAAAAAAATACAAATTTATAGCAAAAACACGCCGTCTAAAAGATTGTCCTGTGGCATTGTACCCAAGACGCTGGCACTATTGCCTCTGCACCAATATACATATAATGTTATATATTTCAATCTGTTTGAGTCTCATGATAATTACTTATATACATTATTTGTTTACGATTTATTCAGCCGTTTAATTATTAATATTTTGTTCAGTGAGCTAGTGCATAAGGGGCATAACATCTTAGTTCCTAAGGTTGGTGGCGCTTTGGCACCAATACCCATGGGCGCTGGTGACTACGTACCATTAGGTGGCCCACTTCATCCTATTTTATTTAAAAAAATTGTTTTTGTAAATATACAAACATACAAAACTAGTTTACAACAAGTGTTTTGTATATATTTTTATATAGTTTTTTTTTACATATGAGCTAAATATCAGCTTTATGTGTTGACTTGGCGATGTATATGTTAATTGTAATTAGTAAAGTGCTTAAAAGCAATTTATTTAACTGTATTCTAATTAATTAGTCACGAAATGTTATTGGTTTAAACATTAATTAAGTTAAGAACTACGTTCAATGAAAGTAATTAATTGTGTAGGGATATAATTATATATATTTACATATATAGTTATATATATGTATATATGTCTAAATTCTTTCGTATAACAAAGCAATGTGAGAGGGAAGATGATAGGTATAGGAAATTTCTGTCCTTTTCTGGCCGATGACAACGTGTATGCAAAATTTCATGATTATCAGTTGAGTAGTTAAGACATGAAAGCGTAACAAAAAAACTCATTTTCGTATTTATAATATTAGTTATGATAGTGTGAATATACCTCTCTCTTTCTATCCTTATAAGAAGGTTTGAAGACTGCTTCACGCATATACAAATTCAACACGAGATTAATTATAAATTAATTACAAAGTAATCAAAAATCATGCGTATTCGAATTTGAAATTCGAATATGCTGCGATTAAATCTAACCTTAGTCTTACGTTAAAATTTACGTTATAACTACTGTGCCATCTCGGATCAATGGCTGTTTATTTTACCGTCAAACACGAATACTTCGTTTTACTGTGCTCCGGTTTCAATGAAGTGCGATTGTCATTACAGGCATAAGCGATTTGAGATCTAGATAGAATTGTTTGAAATTGAATTTCATTCAAAATCCGTGTCGTTGTTGTTATTGAAGGTTTTTAATCGCATGTTTTTAATAGACTAATTAGTTTATTCTATAACTAAAATTAAAATAAAAAACAAAATACGCATTACAAATATATAGAAAAAACACGCCGTCTAAAAGATTGTCCTGTGGCATTGTAACAGAGACGCTGGCACTATTGCCTCTGCACCAATTCGCATGCCTTAAATTTAACTAGTGTTCGCTCAGTGAAATTAATGAAAACTTTAGGGAAACATATATTAATTTGTAAGTGCGTTTTCTTTATTTCAATTTTTTTTTAAAAACAGGAAAGTGAGAAAAGGGACTGAACTGTTTTATCGTTGCGAATAAAATATATAAATATAAGCGTGTGTTTTTTAAAAATAACATATAAATCATTTTATTAACCTTCTCATCTGCACGTCCGCCTGCATGCTATATTATTTAAAAAAATGCTAAATATTATCTTTACTATAATAACAATTACATATTGTTATAATATATCTTTCTTCAGATACAAGAAGAGTACTATAGTACTCTTCTTGTTATTTAATTACTTTATAATGTTACGTTATAAAAATAATCTTACCATACAAACCTGTGACCCGCTTCTTTTTTAGTTTTGTTTAAGACATTTATCGATTATTGGAAAATATTGTGGGAAGATATGACATCTTAGATTAAATAGAAGGATATAGAGTTGATTCCAACAAGCAGATCCAATTCGAATTGATGGGTTTATACGTAGCAGAAATAAATGACGATGAGTTTTATTTGAAGCAATATAATATTAGGATATGCTTGACATGATACAGACTTTTTACAGACACAGAATTGCATTATTTGGTTATAATCTTTATATATTATAAATGCGAAAGCAACTCTGTCCTACAAGTCTAAATCAATATACCGATTTTGATTACATTTGATATGAAGATAGCTCAAATACCAAAGCAAGACATATGTTACTTTTTACAAAAAACAAATCCCACCGCGTATTAGAACACACTGGCGGGTCCCGTAAGTCGCGTGCGAAAATATAGTATTTGTATATTTGTTATCGAATAATTATAAGGGTTGTTAGTTTATATATTATATATATATAGTATATGTTTCTTACTACTAGCATTTGACGTCGTCGTCTTCCTATTAGAAGTTGCTTTTTTGATTATGGCATATTTAGCAAATGCCTACAAAACACGCGGAACATACCTGTCCGATTTTAAATCTACAAAATAGGTAGTAAAGAACGAATGTGTTTTGAATGTTAATACCTTCTCATCTCTTCCTTTCTTATTCCCTCGGTGACAGGATTTGGGAATCGAATTCTAAGTTATTGTCCTGAGAGTATAAGGAATGCCAACGCCAGTTTCAATTATTTATGGTTTATGGTTAGCAATGGAAATGTTTTAACATAAAAGCTCGATTGATATTCTCGATCCTCTATCCTTGTTTTCCCCTTAGGAGTTGATTTTTAGAAAAATGAAAGAATATAGCTTACAAATTTTGAGGTTAAGATATTTAATGCATACCAATTATATCGTCTTATCTCTTTTCAAGGACAAATTTATAAATTAAGATTTTGCCTGTAAGTTTTAAAGATTTGAATTTACATTATTATTATATATTATTTATTATTTACTGGTGGTAGGGCTTTGTGCAAGCTCGTCTGGGTAGGTACCACCCACTCATCAGATATTCTACCGCAAAACAGCAGTACTTGGTATTGTTGTGTTTCAGTTTGAAGGGTGAGTGAGCCAGTGTAATTACAGACACAAGGGACATAAAATCTTAGGTTGGTGGCGCATTTCTTACCGTGCCAATGTCTAAGGGCGTTTGGTGACCACTTACCATCAGATGGCGCATATGCTCGTCCGCCTTCCTATTCTATAAAAAATATATATTAATTCTTAAGAAAGTTAGCGGGATCTTTTGGGTTTAAAATGACGCTCGAAAATAAAAAAAAATGTGAAGTAAAAAAGCAATAACAATATTGGATTTTCAAAAACTAGATATCAGGGTTATTTAAATTAAGATCCAATATGGTTCTAGGAAATGTAATAAATACAAAAGATTTACACTCATAATAATTCAAGACAATGGTAATATTAGTTAAAACGAAAACTATTCTTATCTTTGATATTTAGGATTCAATTCCTGTGAAATAAATTCGATAATCAATAAATTATATTTTACGCACAGCAAAGCCCTTATATTATAAATAGCAATACTTAGTATTGGTAGTAAGTCATTGTAAGTTATTGTAACTTCAGGCACAAGGGACATAAAATCTTATTTTCTGAGGTTGGTGGGGCATTGACGACGTAATGTTGGCAATTTTGGGATAGTTAATATTGATGGCAACCACTTAGTTAAGTTTATTAACTGTAAAGTTAATACTAGTTAGTATTAGTTATATTCTTTGTAATAAATTAAATATATAGAAGTGTTTTTTTGTATTGTATGTATGTATGTACACATCCCGTAAAGGGTAGTGTCACCAAAGCCGCTTCTTCATCATCATTCGCCTGCTCTCATGCCATTTATTTGAAATGTATCTCGGATGCGTGAAAAATGATTCGGCACACTTTTTCGGACAACCTATCTCACCTTCCTTGAGAATGCCTTCTGAATATGAATTGCTTTCGTTGGTAAATTGGTTACAAACTAAAGTTGGCAGGAAAATATATATCCAAAAGAAAGTACTGCGTTTCGTGTCGGTTATTCTCGGTAGAATCAACATACCAGTGGTAGCTTTATGTTTGATGTAATACCGTAAAATGATAATTAAAAGCAATTTGCGAAACAAAAACTTTATATTGGTTTTAATACGGAGAACTGCTTAAATGCTTGATAGATTAAAATGAAACTCTTAATATTATACTGTCGGAATAACTGACAACGATTGAAACATCTGTTTTAAAAATTCCATATTTGAAAAATCTTGGTATTAAGGTATAAAAACTATACATTGTATTTAATCTTTTGCAAAACTTGCTAACTTAATTGGATGGAAATATATTTTGGTTTTTTGAAATGTTTAAGCTTACCGAGTTCAACGAGGTTCTGGTTTCCTTTGAAAATTTGACGATACGAATTTCTCTATGCAGAACAAAATTCACAGCATTCGTTTTCTAGGTGAAAATTCAAAGCGATATTTTTGTATATTTTATAATAAGTATCCAATAATATTAATTATAAATCGATAGCACTATGAAAATACAAGTTTCATATATTCGACTTTAATTACAAGTTAACACGTCTTTTTTGTATGACAAATGTATTGTACATAGTAAAGTATCAGCATATACATATCCCACGGTTCGGTGCCTAGTCATGCATCAGAATCGCTAAATACCAATTTTCATAGCTCTTACTTCAAAAATGAAGGATTCAGGTTATCACTACCTAAGTGGGTAAATACATTTTAATTTTTTTTTCAGCCTTTTCCGTCCTCTGCTGGACGAAAGCCTCCCCCATAGTACGCCAACCATCCCGATCTTGGGCAGTCCGCATCCATCCCGTGCCTGCCACCTTTTTTAAATCGTCGGTCCATCTTGTCACAGGGCGTCCTACACTACGTTTGCCTAAGCGTGGTCTCCACTCTAAAACGTGTCGGCTCCATCGGCCATCAATGCGCCTGGAGACATGACCAGCCCATGACATTTTAATATATTTGAATAAAATTATTTTAATTTGATTTGGTTTGATTTAATTTGATTTGAATACATGGGTCTTGTACTACGCTTTAAGAAAGAAAAGGCAAGTAAATCGGTTGATGAATGCTTATATCTCATTAGTTAAAAAATATCTCTGTATGAAATCTTCATTTTAAAGTCGGAAATTTAAAGTCGGGATGAGCAACTAGTATTATGTCAACTTATATAAATAGGTATGTGAATTATGATTCCATACTTATTTTATGTATTTTTTTTAGTATGAATGTGGTGATCACATTTCAATTTACAGTTTAAAAACACAGATTTTAAAAGTTAATATTGTGAATATAATTCTATTTTTTTATTTTTGGTACGACAATAGGTGAATGGATTTGAATGAATGAATGAAGCCTAACAAAAGATCCATTAGGCTCATTGCATTCATGTTTAACGGTTTGAAATATCGGTATGGTTATTAAAATAAATACAGAATTGACTCACGATATAGTTCATGGAACACATTAGTTTTATCACGCGCGGCGACTTTTTGATTTTTATTCTAAGTTCTAAACAAGGTGACGATTTACTTAGTGATCTGGGTAGGTACCCCCCACTTATCGGATAAACTACAGCCAAACAGCAATTTATACTATTATTGTGTTCCGTTTTTATATTTGTTTCCGTTTCTCGTCGCCGAGAGCACCGAAGAACTTCAACTTATGCTAGCAGATCTGCAAGAAGTTTCCCTGAGGATCGGTCTGAGGATGAACATGTCCAAGACCAAAATCATGACTAATCGCCAAATACGTGTACCTAATATAATCGTAGGTAAGGACACCATACAGGTGGTCAGCGATTATATCTATCTTGGACATCGTTTATCATTTGATCGGAAATCTCAATTACAGGAGATCGAACGACGCATTGGCTTAGGGTGGGCTGCTTTTGGAAAGCTCGAAGGTACTTTGACATCCAACTCCCACAATGCCTCAAGACCAAGGTGTTTAACCAATGTGTCTTGCCTATACTCAGCTACGGTGCCGAAACATGGACGCTTACTAAGCATAGCATGCACATAATAAAAGTGGCACAAAGAGCGATGGAGCGTGCTATGCTAGGCCTCTCTCTCGTTGATCGTATACCAAACGCGGAAATCCGACGAAAGACAAAAGTCGAAGATATTGGGAAGCGTATCACGAGGTTAAAGTGGAGATGGGCTGGACACATGGCCAGATGAAAAGACGGAAGGTGGACTAAAGTCGTCACGGAGTGGTGGGCTAGAGAAGCAAAAAGGCCAGTGGACAGACCACCCGCGCGATGGTCAGACGATTTTAGAAAAATGGCGGGTGTTCAATGGATGCGATTAGCACAGGACCGAGAGAAATGGCGTGCCTGTGAGGAGGCCTATGTCCAGCAGTAGATTAATGTGGGCTGAATATGATGAAAATGTTCCGTTTTTTAAGAGTGAGTAAGCCAGTGTAACATTAAAACACTACGTATACCACTCCTCCTGTGGTTGAAAAAGGATATACATATTCAATCGTTACTACATTTCCTTGCGTACGATATTATGCATATATACATTGGTTTATTTTAATTTTAAGCTATGTACAGTCATTTTCATTCATATAAGTTATACGTTAATTTAAAATAAAAAAAAACAAAATACGCATTACAAATTTATGGAAAAAACAAAAACAATTTTATTTCCATATTATTAAGTTCATAAATGTTTGAAAACAACACTCTAATTTAAAAAAATATCAGAATTTATATTCAGTAATTTAAAAAAATATCTTCTTTTTTAATACATCAAATGACATCAAATATAAAATAAAAAAAAATGTTTCAAAAGAACCGCGAGCGTGCGGGAGTTTTTAGAAAAAAAAAACAGCGAAACACACAGTCCTAAATAAACAAGATCTTCCTCGGTAAAATAAATTAACTAAAAACATACGAAAAACAGAAGTCACAACATCTGTGACGTCATAAAACAAGAGTTAAAAAAAAATTGCTGAACTGCGTGATGGCGCAGTGGTTAGACGACGCAAATCTTATCCGACGACTTCGAATTAAAATCCGAGCAAGAATCTCTGACTTTTCATGCGCCTAGCATGTGTTTATAATTCATCCCTATAATTCATCCCAATTTACAGTCATTTGACTTTTAATAAAACATACGTAATTGACTGAAGTATTGCTGTTTGGCGGTCGTATATGTGACGAGTGTGGTGTCTATTCAGACGGGCTTGCATTTCATTCAATAACAATATTTCAAATCAACGGTACAACGTTTATGTGTAACGTTTGAGGAAACGCATCTAACGCAAACTTTCATTACGTTTCTTATATTCCACGTCCTTGGTTTATTATTAGATTTCTTGTCTTTTAAATAATTGTTATTTAAATTGACTATAATTCTGATCTTATAATGGCTTAAAACGCCGCTCAGACAGTTTAAATCTTTCAACTATCAATCAACATTGACATGAGAAATAAATATTTGTCCGCGTCTAAAAATACATCGCCTTCAGGTATAAAATAACTCGATGGAGACTACGATTTAAAAAATAATCGGTATATGAGCGATAGTCTATCTACGTACATTAAAACTATATGTATATTTGTAGCTAAAAGGCTATAAACATTATAGATATAATTAATGTTGCCTATTATTTAATTTAAAAATAAATGTTATGTTAAAAGGATGTGTCCACAACGGGTCGTGCGAAATTCATTGTTATTGGTGTTGGCTTTCATTTTATTTTTATAACAATAAAGAGCTTTTAGCGCCTATTATATTTTATTTTCGCAAACAGCAACATTTTTTGTCGCATGTTAATCATATACATATATTTGTTTCTAAAATTAGTCGGTGCGGCGCTGTTGAGATGACAATGGAAAAAACGTTGAAAGCGATTGTGTGACTTCTTATATTATATTAAAAATATAACATATTCTTTAGAATAATTAGCAAGTTATATGTAATACAAAAATAAGATAATTCTGACGGTCGTTTTAGTTAGGAAAAGCATAGAAATGAGATCGTGTCTCGCGAAGTGTGTATCGGACGAGTGGATGAAATTTAAAATTTCGCTAACTTTAAGAATTCACTTCACCTTAGATGACTTTTAAACATACAGGATAATAACAGGATTTGATTTGACAAAAGTATTTAGTTTCGTCTCGGTTAAGATGCACTAGATCCGTACATCGCATGGAAGCAATGGAACACACCTGTGCCGCTGTAAACATAGTGTAACATACCTAACTGTAAACAACTGTGACAGTATAAGGCTGTAGTCATACTGTTATAAACGGGCTATAAGTTTTATTTGAAACTAGATTTTGTCTGCGTGTTTTGGGGAAAGGGTAAATGTTTGTTTGGTTTCAATTCTGTTTCTTAATAAATTTAATCAAAATTGGTTCAGTAGCTTAGCCGTTGAAGCTTACGTACTTTTCCATTTGTAATATATATTATCCCATATATATTACAAATGGAAAATATTTTATATAATTAAAGACATGGGCCATCTGATGGTAAGTCACCAACCTGATGGTAATCTCCAATGCCCATAGAAATTTGCATTATAAGAAATGTTAACTGTCGCATACATCGCCAATGCGCCACCAACCTGTTAATTTATGTTAAAGTATGTTATGTGCTTAAGAGCTCGCACAATGCTCTACCACCAGTTAAATTATGTTCAATGGTATAATAGGCGGTTAGTGAGGTGAAAGCCACAGGTTCACCATCAAGTGCGTGAAAACGAAATTAATATATATTTGTTATATTTAATTTATTCTTAAAATAACCCATAAAATTATTTTGAAAATATTGCCGTAAAGTCGTTCGGCGGTTTGTCTTTTAAAATGTATGGGATATATGTTTGTCTTATATGCGTTCCCAAATCATTCATTTGTTTGTGATGAAACTTTGCTATAATGTTCTCCGAACGCCCGCGATGGTTCCTGGCATAAAAAACAACATAATTTTTGTCTTATTTTTATCCTTCAGTATAACCCTTTTTTTATTACGCAGTGGAAACCTTCAGAAAGGTAGTCAGCTCTCATGGGGGGGGGGGGAATAGTGTTATGCAGGATTCTTATCCACTAAAACCACTGCGATGGCCGTCCTCGGCACGGATCGGAGAGGCTGCGGGGTCGTGTTGATATAACGTATCAGCGGCCTCTCCCATGCTGTGCTCCGCTCGTGGCTCGGCGGAATTTATAACAATTTTAAATAAATTTAATATAACCTTTATTCAACTCGTGCGTGCGTGCAATGATAAAATTATACATGTGAATATAACAATAAGCGTGCTACCGGACAATCATTGTGTCAAAAAAATCCTTTGTACAAAACTGCGAAACCGTTTTGATTCGCATTCGAGCGATTATTTATTTAAATGAATCTTTTTGTTCGTCGAAAACATTTTTGTTATTTTTAAGGTATGATATACGTGTCTATTTAACAGTTGTTTTTATGACAGATTTTTGATTTTTAAATCTAAACTAAATATCGGTAAAACATTTCAGTTATTGAAAATGTATAGTTTTTAACTTAAATCCAATACTTCGAGTTTATTTAGTGCGATGAGTGGAACAATATCCTTATAGTATCATATGACATTATAGCTCAGGATAATACAACCATAGAAAACTAGACACGTGTTAGTAGTTTATATGTTTACTAACATATTCCGTAACAGCCTGCGAATGTCCCACTCCTGGGGTAAAGGCCTCCTCTCCCTTTTTGAGGAGAAGGTTTGGAGCTTATTCCACCACGCTGCTCCAATGCGGGTTGGTGGAATACACATGTGATAGAATTTCAGTGAAATTAGACACATGCAGGTTTCCTCACGATGTTTTCCTTCACCTTACTAACATATTGTACAATTCTATATACAAGTTGCATTGTTATTTATAAACGTAAAAATTTACATATATACCGCTTCTCGTCTCGTCTCGTCGTGGAAGGACTTAGAGAGATTCCGCCTGGGTAGGTACTACCCGCTCTTCACATATTCACATTCGTAGTACTTGTTGTGTTTCGATTTGAAGGGTGAACGAGCCGGTGCAATTTCAAGGGACGGAAGATTAATGCATTGAAATTGTAAGGAATGATCAATATTTCTTAAATAAATGTTATTTGAATAATGTATATTATGTATAGTATTTTTTTAAAACAAGTACACTAACATTGTTTCCGTTTTTACGGAATTACTAATATTTAACCCTCCAAATAAGTGTACAGCTTGTATTACGAGTGGACAATAGCCAGTTCAGGATTGAACCTGCGACGTTACATCGGTAGGTCCATAAAGCATTGCGCTATTGACACTTCAAGATTTTATTATATAACTCATCGAATCAGACCACATATACAGATAACTAGTGTAATATATACTGTAAGCTTGTGATGTGTATTTCTTGCTTGAGATCTTAGTAAAATAAAATAAAATAACGAATCAAAATTGCTCTACTTGATTAAACTTATAAATAATATATAACTTGATTAACTGATATAACTTGATTAACTGATATTTAGATACAATTTTCGTGCACAGACTTATATATATAATAAATGTTTACAGATTGATAACGTTAGCTTAAAATAACTATGTTCAATTATGTTTTGCGTAAAGACCGAAATTGACAACACAAAATAAATTATGATAATCTTTTTTTTTAGCGTAACCTTGTTTATCGTGACCACTTCCCACTTTAAAAAAAATCAATCTTATCTGCTTTCTTATAATTTGATATCAAAAATATACAACTTAAACACTACAGTATATATATTTAATCTTGATGTGAATTGCTTAATTGAACCTTACAACTGCTGGTTTCCTAAACTAATTTCGCCTTAGAATTCATTTATCATTTCCCTCCCAGTTATTACATGAACAAACCTCATAAAAATCCCAATATAAATAATTACTGCTTAATGGACCGTGCATATCGATGAGATGATAACGTAATCTAAATAAAAAAAAAACAGAAGCGTAATTCGATTAACTTCGATAAAAAATCACGGAACGACTCAACTAAACATCGATTATCATTGAATAGCTCGATAAAAATGTTTGCACGTTCCGTATTAAATGTTTGATAATATTATAAGGGTACGTGATAATTTCATAATTATGATAAACGGTATCTTCGCAATGAATACGTTCGCTTGCTGACTTAGCTCATATGTTATTATAGCTATAGACATTATGATAAAGCTATAGTGTGTTTCAAATCGCTTTCTTCCAGGATAACCAGCCTCGCTTTATTAACTATTTGTGTGTTGATAGTTCGTTTACAGAGAAATATTACAGTATGTTTTCAAAATAACTCGTAAACTAGAATATGTCTATGCAGCGCCATTTTGAAATAGTATTCAGTGCCAAGGCAGGGAATGACTAATGACATAATCAAAATCAAAATTAAAATATATTTTATGAAAAATATTCACAACTTAATAAATAACTTAATATTTTTTACAGTCCGACCTAGTGTTTGGAGCCAATAAACCATCGGGGCAGTAATGATGTATGAATTAGCTATTTATATTACCAGAACTCTTAGAAGTTAAAATAATTATTTATTTTTATATAAAAATAATAGCAAACATACACGTTTGCTATTCTTTTATTAAACGTTGCGAAGCTAAAGTTGCAGTATCCTGACCGATTGGGCTATTATCGTTACCCACTCTAACTTAACCTATATCAAGATGTTAATGCACAATTTTTTTGATAAAAATATCGTTATTATTAAAAATAAATACCAGATTTTTGAAATATTTTTCGAAAATTTCGGCTTGAAATACTTAGTGGGACCTTTACCGAACTTGTTTGACGTCAAACTTCATGAAGAACATCATGTCACAATGGCCACTGCACCACCACTATCCTCCATTGTGTGTGCGTGGTAATAATTAAATAACCATCAATTTCGATACTTCAAACCTGCCGGTCGTCTCATGACGGCTACAATTTAAGCAATTCATCTCCTTATTATTCTCAGTCCAAGACTTTTTTCATTATATAATGCGATGTGACAAGGGTTGATACATACTTGATATGTCAGAGAATAGCTTTTGTTAGGACTCATCCAGAATCTTATTTATATTTTAGATTATGTGAGTTTCCTTTTTGCTGTATGTCTAGATTTAGCTTATAATAAAAAAGTGTAGTGTAGTGGAAGGGTAGAATGATTATATCCTATTTAAACTGATCCAGAAATCCGTTGTGACAATAAAATAATTGATATTTATTTTTATTT
The DNA here is from genome assembly GCA_905147175.2 of Nymphalis urticae. Taxonomy (NCBI): domain Eukaryota; kingdom Metazoa; phylum Arthropoda; class Insecta; order Lepidoptera; family Nymphalidae; genus Nymphalis; species Nymphalis urticae. The sequence goes on along the minus strand of LR990003.1, from coordinate 9,548,003 downwards.
ATTTTTTATAAAATTGGTAGGTAACAAATGGTTCACCTGGTGACCATCGCCCATAGACATTGGTGCTGTAAAAAATATTAATTGTTTCTTGCATCGTCAATGCGCCAACCTTGGGAACTTAAATGTTAAGTCCTTGTTCCTTTATACTGCCTCACACACCCTTCAAACCGAAACGGTAACCGATGAGTGGTACCTCCCCGGACCGGCTTTCACATTGCTCTACCACTAGGTAATTTGTGAAGTTAATCTTTATCGAATATTAGTTGTTATACTTTGGTATTGTTTAATAAATTAAGTACTTACTTAAGTTTTACTAATTTGAAAAAAAAACCTTAATATATAAGAATTATTACATTTAACAGGAATAAACAGTTAATAAAAAGTATGGAGTTAGTAATGTGTATATGTACAAAAAGAATATATAAATTATATTATAAACGTAATTATATACTTATTATTTAATTAAATAATGAAAGATTAACTACTAAGTATCTGGTCGATCCTTGTCGAGTCAATTCGCCTTAATCTACATTGCAAGCTGATAAATCTACATACATTCCTGTAAAATGTTATTTCATCAGACTTAGTACTTGTAGTAGTGTACTTATTAATTTTCTTCTATTAATAATAATATCTCAATCTATGATATCTCGTGTTTTTTATCTCAAATGCCATAATAGTTTTATTAATCTAATCAACGTGAGTGTAATTTTATCACCTCGTTTATTTTAGGTCAAATCACTTGGTTACTAAATCTTATCAATTAAATTGATTCTATCACAACAAACTGTGCGTTAAGACAATTCTTAAAGCGGTTATTATTGGGTTTAGAATGTTACGAAACTTTCTGTTTCTGGGTTAAGGTCTTTTTTATCTAGAATAGGTCAGTGGACTGGCAAATGGTTTACCTGATGGTGATGGTCACAAATATCCTTTACATTGGCACACGCACCCTTCAAACCGGAACACAACAATACTAACTGCTGTTTTGTGGTAGAATATCTGATGAGTGGAAAATACCTACCAAGACTAGCTTGCACAAAGCCCTACCACCAAGTAAGTTGTTGGGTTGAGAGAAAAGTAGTGTTGAGCTTATTCTACCTTGCTCTAGTGTGGATTTTAGGGTTTGGGTCTTTTGCCGAGTTAGTGTCGTGAACTGAGACTTTCAATTTGAGACTTGCTCCGTGCTTGTCAAAATCGTATCGTGATGATCCTATTTATAAAAGTACATAAGTTTTATCTTGTTACTGATACCTACTTATATTTTTACTACTATATGATATACAAATATGTTGATTAGTAAATTTATAGTTATAAGAATGCATAAAAAATAGATTATTGATTAACTTTCATCCGCGCTAAACTAATGTATATTACCTTACTAAACCTGTTTTATAAATATAAAATAATATTATCAAAAAAAAAAAAAATTTGGACTAAATGTCACATCCAATAATTTTTAAAATAATGTAATTTGTTTTTTGTTACTGAAATGGTTGTTAAGTAAATAAAATTAACCAATAACGGTTATTTAGAAAAGTCTCGAAGTCCTAGACGAACTTTAATTCTACGATGTATCGAGGCTCGAGACTTTGAAAATATAGAATCTTTTAAAACTCTTGTTGATACACATTGAAATCCTATCCGAGTATTCAACATGAAAACTACTTGAGTTAGATATTATAATTTATTTTTAATAATCATTAAATGACATAAGCATTTATGCCATAATAATATATTAATTAATATGACGTGTATTTTATCTAATTTCAAGATATTATATAGAATCATGTTCTGCCCAAGGTTGCCTGTAAGAGATGACCATCAGCGATAAGGTTGTCTTTGCTTTAATTTTTTTTCTTTAAAAGTTTGTAGTTTTATAACATTTCTTGTAACTATTTATCGTTCACTTGTTTTTATATCGTTGATTGGAGTCAGCGTAAATAAATAGTTGTATGAAATATGTGTTCATTATTTGAATTGGGCCATCCGTCGGGGCGTCACGTTACGTATCATGGTGCTCCCGGAAAGGCGGAGTGGGTATCGCTGGTTTTTCTATAGTTATCCCGGCGTAATCAGCGCCAGCGAGCACCATATACTTCGTGTATATGGAGCTGTATGAAAGGGGGTTGTAGAAAAGGGGACAAACGCATAAACTTAATTTTCCAGTGAAAATAAGGTTTACGCTAACTCACCTTGGGAATGTTTTTGCTGGTGTGTTGGGCCCTTGCTACTAAACCAGTACTTATGCCATTGCCACAATTGGACAGAGTTTTGAAAAAAAGGGTCGTACTCAAGAATCTATTTTTGAGCTATTTTCAAAAATGGTATTCACACTTCCACTTTAGTTTCTACAAAAATATCTAAGCCACTAAGTGACTTTTTTCGAAGAAACCTATGGTCTGTCTTATTAAGTTTATATAACAATTCACTAAAACTAAACTGGCTGGATCAATTTTCCATAATTTCCTCATTATACGTGAACAATAAAAAAATGTCTTAGTTCGCTCTTACAACACTCACGAATTGTAATGGGTTCACACAAATTGAAACTTATTAATTTAAAAATTTAACAGCATGTTTTATTTTGAAACGTTATATACAGAAACGTTGCATTAATCTGACACGAATGTATGACCTTGAAATTTTATTTTCATTTCGCCTTTAGTGATGCAAATACTTCTTGTGTCTCGTTCTTGATTGTCAAAGTGTCACAAGAATATATATGTCTTATCTGCACGATCAATTGCCATATGAATACAGTCACTGGTTTTCAAAGAGTTCAGAGTATCTGAAAGTCTTTATTGTGTCTCTTATGTTAAGCTAATCTTTACAGGCATGTTCAGTACTGTGAAGCCTTCTTATTATAAATTTAGAAAAAGTCAATATTTTTGGCCAGGTTGGTTACATAAGAATATAATAGTTCCAGTCTGACCAAGCCCACAACAACAGATGTATAAGAGCCGGCTACGATATAAAGATATTAAATTTGTATATCTATCTAGATACATATTACTGGTGGTAGAGCTTTGTGAAAGTCGACTGGGTAGGTACCACCCACTCATCAGATATTCTACCAATTATAAATCACATTTCTTTTTATTTTCCAAATTACTGGGGCTAGCACCATGGAAATGTGGCTGTGGGTTGTAGGTAAGAACTAAGAAGGGATTTTTGAAAACTTAAATGAAAAATGAAAGTTTGGATGAAAATCGATCATTTTTGAAGAAAGTGCTATGAAAATTGATATTTTATGATGCGAATAAAGTCGGGTAAAGCGCTAGTCATTTATATGTACATATTTATCGTGTATCGGTAATCGTTTGGGCAGCGTTCGCTTAAAGCGTCCGAACCGATAATTTTCTCGCTGACTACGTTGTTATAATCTACAACATATAAACATATACATATAAACATAATATAACTTTTGTCCGTTCAAAAACCATAAACTAAAATAATACAGTTCCATATGAATTGAGTAGTAGTAGAAAGTTGTAGTAGATTGTTTTTTGTAAACTTGGAAAAAAGAAACAACCAAATTTACATCTTTTATTTTTTTACTTTATTGCACAACATATAATTAAAAGATGACATAAGAGTAACAAGACCATTAATCAATCAATAAATGGTGCGCAAATGCGGTCATATTAGCTCGCTTCGCTTTTAAAACACTGCTCTCCTTAAAACAAAAATACAATTAAGAATAGACTTGTTTCCTTATCATTCTTATGCCATCCTTGAGGTGAAACTTTTTTTAAAAATTAAAATGACTTCATGGTGAAACCGAATTATTAAACTCGGCTTACAATTAGTGTAAATATCGAGAACATGCACACGAAAAAAAAAGAATTGGAGCAAGGATTTTCGACATGTTATGGTGAATAAAACTTTAGCTAAAACATTTCAAGATAAGTAATATGTAATGAAATAGCATCTAGAATTCTCCTCATGGCTATTACTTACAATATATCGATGTCCTGACTGTGTATCGCAGACGAACAGCACAAAACCCTAACGCCAAGTATAAATATATTTCAATCTTTTATTACACACAATAGTCGCTATCTTTTTATTTGTATCTTAAATTCAAAAGCACATTAAAATTTGTTTTCACGAGAATTATGAAACATCTTTTAATGTCTTGATTACAAACCACCTCAATTTATAATATGATCATATTAACACTTAGGACTTCCGGAAATAATTACCTTAATTATGTAACGGCATCCATCTTGTAATTAAAAAGAATAAGCGAATAAATGGACGGAAGTGAAAAGCGTCTTCATTTATAGTACTATTTAAATATGTACCAATACAAATAAATTAATTTGGAATGTCTGTCGGTGGTTTTAAAATAAATGGTTTTGTTTTAATTAACACGACTATTTGCAAGTTTTTAAAACAAAGTCACCAATTTTTTTTTTGAATGAAAATAATAAGAATATTGTTTATAGAAAGTGTTGCTAGGTAAGCTTTAGTCCTTCTAAATCGGTTAAATTTGCTAAAAGTTGTAACAACTTAATGTGTAAGTACGTATTTTGGTCACCGCTTTTACCATATAAGTAAAAAAATATTATAATCATTGAAAACTGTTATCGATTATTCCCGTAATGGAATAAAAGTGTTGTTTTGTTTCCATTATTAAAAAAAAAAAATTGAACAACATTGTAAAATTTCAGGACTATTCCAGACTACGGCGACGCCAAAAGAACGCTTTTTCAGTAACCTATATGTACATATGTACGTTTATCTGTTCCCGCATATTTTCTAAACTTCCTATAGGTAGTATATACAATAATATATAATTTTAAATTTGTCTACGTGACGTTGCACTTACTTCAAAATGACACTCTTTGATTACAGATCTCTATATATTGATATTGAAGATAGACTCCTAGAGAACTATTATAGAACTAGACTAGACTAAAGAATACATAAAGCAATTTGGCATGCAACCACGACTAACCTCTGTACATCAAATATTACGTTAAAATATGGAAGTTGTTTACTTAATAGATGACAAATAATTGAAACGTTGGTCGAAAAGAAATTCGGGCATGACTATTTTTTTTCATACTTTTTTTAATTTTTTCTGTAGTCGAATTTTAGTTATTAAACAGTTTTTTTTTTTAAATTAAGAACGCGTGTAGAATCTCATGACATAGCTACTTTGATACTAACAAGACATATTGTACGTAGGTATTTGATTAAAGCAGAAAATTCCAACGCAATTCAAGTATACTCGAAGGATGATACTTCTTATAAAATGTGGGTGGAAATCACTGTAAGTGAATTTGTTATCTGACCGCGATACGGACGTGACCAATTCCTAGATATGTGTATTTCTTGCTGTATTATATCCTACACAAATGGGACTAGAAAGGGTAATGCTATCAAGATTCCCTTTGAATATAAGTGACTCAATTGCACAAGGGACATAATATCTTCATTTCCAATGTTGGTGATGCTTTGTCGATACATGCCAAATGTCTATGGGCGTTAGTGACCACTTACCATAAGCCCATATGCTCTTCCACCTACGTATTCCATAAAAAAGAAAAAATCGCTACGTGCAAGGGTAATAAGGTGCCCTTGGATCTTTTCTTTGTCTCTTGTATGCATTTCTTAAGACGAGTTGAGAAATTAAGACGTGAAATCGTATTAAGCAAACAAACATACTTAACATCCCATTTATAATATTTATTATTATTATTTATTACTTCGGATTAATATTATTTGTTTACGCTTTTATTAATAATAATAATATTGTGTATAAGGAAAATAATTTTATAGTGTTGTCTTTTAACGTAAGCAAAAGTTTTATTGTTATGTATTTTTTTAGTTAGCAGTCTTACATTCACTAACCAAGTGTTTCATTTAGTTCATTTAAAATAGAAAATAAGTAACAGCCTGTGAATGTCCCACAGCTGGGCTAAGATCTCCCTTCCCTTTGAGAAAAGATTTGGAACTTATAATTTTATTTAACACACTGGTAGCTTAACTTTCAATGAAATTTCCATGTCATGTTTCGAGCAGGAGATGAATTATAAACACAATTTAAATACATTAAGATTCAGTTCTTCCCTGGGTTTCAACCTGCAATCATCGGTTAAGATTCACGTTTAACCACTGGGTCATTTCAGTCCTATTCATTTAATTTATATAAATTAAGCTGTCACGGGACGGGTTGTCGGCAGAAATATCGAAATTTATGAAGTAAAATAAATAAAAACAAAATAGTTTTGTTAACAATAAACGTGTTCTTCTTATTATTGTAATAATAAGAAGACACCAAGTATAAAGTATATACGATAAGCATACTAGGGTGTAGAAAGCGGCAGCGAAGAGGGGGCAAAAAATAAGAAAAATCATTCACTCATTGAAAGATCATAATTAGTATCAACTAAACATATTTTTGAATCGATTATTAATATTGTCATATGTATTTGTTACAGGTGGATTAGTGAGTGTGACGAGCAACTATGTAGTGAAAAAGTGCGATTAGTGGGTATAGTGATGTGCATACGGTGATTTATCGATAACATGGGATGGTGCGTTTTGTTTATATTGCTTGGTGCGGCGGCCATTGTCAACTGTCAGAATTGTCGAGGCGAGGAGCCGCGGGAGAGGGCGTGTGAAAATGTGTGTGACTTCAATGGGAACTGCAAGATACGGGCTGCGCTGTTGTTTCCCAAAAACACAACATACGATGCCAATCTGCAAGTGGTAAGTTTTTGAATTAATTTTCTGTTAACGAAGTATTTTAATAAAGAAAAAATAATAATACCGAAACCCAACGTCACCCGACGTCGTCATGCCTGTGTGTATATCAATTATTATCATAGCGAACGGTTGAACGGTACAGATATGCAAGCATCGTAACGCCATCTTGCAACGAAATGGATATTATAAAAATCTCATATACATTAACAAACATTGTTATATAGAACGCATTAAAATGTACAAATATTTTAGTTGAAAAAGGTGCTTATACTAGTTTGATAGTTGAATATAAAGTAATTTACTTACGGTCATAATCTATCAGTTTTTGAAAAGATAACACTATTTTTATATACACGTTATTTGTCTATATTGAGTCATTTTTATTTAATCCGATCACAGTAAAATTTCACTCTTAACGCGTCTTAAGAACTATAAATAAAAAAACGACCCATTACTATCTTAATTATGCTCAACTGATTCTTCTATTGTAATATAAGATAAGGTCTGTGGATTGGGAACAACTTCACTTAGCGTCTCTATGTAAGGTTCGAAACTTATTTCGCTATATATAGATAAGCAACTCTCGTGCAATATTATGAAAAATATCAAAATATTTCAATATATAAGACTTAGTAAATCCTTAATCGTTTATAAATAACAACCTTCTGCTAAGGTCAACCTGATTTATCTACTAAAGCGTTTTTACTAAATAATATATTCTATAAGTATTAATATATCCACTTTTTACTAAGACTTGTATTTTTGCACTGTTCCCTTTTAGATTATTTTAGAAAGCTACACCGAATAGAAGCGTATGAATATTTAGCGGTGCTAGCCTGAGTTTGAACCCACGATCATCGTTTAACATTCAGAAATCCGTTGTAACTACGTTAGCTCCATTACGTTAAAAAAAAATGGATAAGCAACAACTCATGGTTATTTCCGTCGAGTTCCAAGTATGTTCTTTCAAATATTTCCACTGTGAAAAGTGGGTAGTTGATACTCTTACCCTGGGTAAGTTACTAAATGCTTTTAATTTCAGGAATAAGATTAAAATAACTGGGAACGGCTTAGTCTATTTGACAGATGTAAAAATAATATATATACATATATGAAATATTAGAAATACAGTTAAAACAGCAGTTTCGCTCAAATTCACTCGGTATTACAGATTTCCATATTTCTAATATTAAAATTGGCGAATATCTAATTTTCATCCCCAATTTAAAGCTTAGGTTACAAATTTCCATAAACAATGTAACAATTGTCTTATTACTAATAAACGGACGCCTACAAATGATTTAAATATTTCTATTTTTGAAATTTAAAATTTTATCATTTAGAAGATAATTTTGACTAAAGATATAAAAAGATACTATTAAGCGCTTTCAGCAGATTTTGATAAGAACTGTCGGTTCTAGCCACTAGTCAATGTGGGCTGTTTAACCACTTTCTGTTCTCTTAGTATAACGATCACATTATTTCTAAGAAGTATACATTAAATATAAAAAAACCAGCCTTTGTAAAATAAGTTATCCTCGTTTTATATTTAACTTTAGAATTAAAGTATACTTGCATTTAAGATTGGAGTACTTTTCATTTTCAATTACTTAATGCATTAAAGCAAATATTTAAGCATCTTCATTGTCAGTAAAGATATTTGTCTTTGCATTTTATCCAAACCCTCTGTTGGAGTTCTGATAAAGTGCTTACAATGTTTTAAATGGTAATTAATAAAATGAAATTCAAAAGAAACAAACTATAAACTGTAATTATTAATTCATTTATCATTTTTAGGATTTTGACATTCCTGACAAATGGAATTACTGACATTTGGCTTTTGTTTTTAAATATCATGTGAAATCATATAATATTTTCGCCTCACTTTGAGCGTAAATCTTATAAATTACACTAAAGCTTATAAGTTAATTTAAAAAACGTTTATATATAAGTATATAAACGTTGTTCGTTTGAATAAATCTCCATATTCTTAAATCTCGTGGTCTGTACGTGACAGCTGTCAAAAAAATATCAACTTACAACTCGTATTAACAAAATGGCGGCAAATTTAAATCCGGCGCTCTTGTTGCGACATCTCTTATATACAAATAAAATTAAATATATGACCGCGTGGCATGGTGACAAGAATGCTAACAGCATATCCACTTTGAATCGCAATTCCGATCCTCTAGGCGAAAAATTAAACTCTCCTGTCACCAGTAGAGGTAATAAGCCTAATATAAGTATAATTATATGTATATTATATGTATATGTGTGTAAGTATATGTATAATATAAGTATAATATTAATATAAGTTTTTTATTCTAAGGATCAACGAATCCGAATTGAAAAGAACATTTTAAATTTGATTTAAGCCCATTTACCGAGAAATGACAATGTAACCGTAACAGCCTGTGAATGTCCCACTGCTGGGCTAAAGGCCTCCTCTCCCTTTTTGAGGAGAAGGTTTGGAGCTTATTCCACCACGCTGCTCCAGTGCGGGTTGGTGGAAAACACATGTGGCAGAATTTCAGTGAAATTAGACACATGCAGGTTTCCTCACGATGTTTTCCTTCACCGTAAAGCACGAGATGAATTATTATCCCAAATTAAGCATATGAAAATTCAGTGGTGCTTGCCCGGGTTTGAACCCGCGATCATCGATTAAGATTCACGCGTTCTTACCACTGGGCCATCTCGGCTTGACAATGTAACATTTCACTAAAACTTACGGGGCGGAGCAGTCATTTTTTTAATGTATTATCTAGGCGGATGGGCAAATGGGCCACCTGCTGGTGTGGTCACCACCACCCATAGACATTGGTGAGGTACGAAGTTTAACCATTCCGTACATCGTTAACGCACCACCAACCTTGGTAACTAAGATCACATATCCCACAATCCAAACCATAAGAAAAAAATACTAAATATTGCTATTTTTTATAAAAACTAACGAGTGGGTGCTACCTACCTAGACGAGCTCACACAAAGCTCTACCACTAAGTAAATGTAGGGGTAACGCTAGTGAAACTGCAAGGAGCTGTTCGTTTAATATAAATTCAAATAAGTGATTCATTTTCTTCGACATGACGTTATTTATGAGGAATTTTATAAAGAATATGAAAGCACTTGGCCGCTTTCATTATGTTAAAACTATATTCACGAACAACATATTAACATATTCAAATAATAAATCTGTTTAAAGCAGCTGGGATTATTAAAAAAAATCAGGTACTGGAGGACTAAGCGTACTTAAATTGCTTAAATTATGATTAACTCTTAACTGTGTTTACGTATTTATTATCTTACTTGGTAGGAGGGCTTCGTGCAAACCCGTCTAGATAGGTACCATTTAATCATAATATATTCTACCGCAAACCTAGCAATACTTATTATTATTGTGTTCCGTTTTGAAGAGTAAATGAGTCAGTGTAACTACAAGGGACATAACATCTTAGTTCCCAAGGTTGGTGGCGCATTGATTATGACTCTGATGGTTATTTTTTCTTACAAGGGCAGTGTTTATCACTTAACATCAGAAACTTTTTGCTAATCTGCTCACTCAGTCAAAAAAAAATCTTCGGCTGTTTTTTGGCCAATTTCCTAATGTTATGCAAATTGGCTTACTAATCTTGTTCCTTTCTATACTGGCACTGTAAGAATATAAATAACTTTTATTAATTATATTTATTAATGTGTAAAATAAATGGTGGCAGGCAGGCAGGAGGTGTTTGTATAGGCAGGAAGTGTTTGTATCTTTGTACCTGTCCGGTATAAGTGATATAAACATACGGGCACGCGACCCCGCCTTCTCCGAGCTACTTATGCTACACCCTGTGTCTTCCGTGGCATAAGTATCCTTATACCTTGAATTCCCACAATCTCACTCTATCCTGAACTGGTTCCCTACTCTAGGTTGGGGAGGTCAGACGGCAGTCGCTCCTTATAAAACCAGTACCCGCCATTTACTATGGAAAAGGAAAAAAGAATTTTAGGTACAATGGCTAGGGCGTCGCCGCAAAACGACGCGCAGGCACATCGCCCTAAACCTGCGACAAGTGGGAAAGGGCTACCGTGTCAAGTACGGGCACGGCTAAAGAAGCAAGTACCTAAAAAGAAGCTCCGCTTTGCCACCTGGAACATCGGCTCTCTCACAGGTCGCTCCCTTGAACTGGCTGACGTACTGACGAAGCGCAGGGTTCACGTTGCATTCTTGCAAGAAACCTGTTGGAAGGGCAACAAGTCCCGTGATATTGGACTGGGTTACAAGTTGATCTACTCCGGCTCCCCCTCAGGGAAGAACGGTGTGGCCGTAGTACTATCTGAGGTACTCCAGAACGGTATTCTAGAAGTCAATAGACTGAGCGACCGACTTCTCCGGGTGAAGCTGCTGATAGAAGGAGTAATTACTCATCTTATCAGCGCCTACACTCCACAGGTCGGTGGCTCTGCATCGGAGAAGGAAGCTTTCTGGAATGACTTGGAAGACATGCTCCGCTGCATTCCGAACACCAAGAGCATCATGATTGGTGGAGATTTGAACGGCCATGTTGGTGAGGAGTCACGTGAATATGGACGTGTACATGGCGGCTTCGGCTATGGTCGTGAGAATGCAGAGGCGGAGTCAATTCTCAGCACCTGCTTATTATCAGACCTTGCCATTGTTAACACTTTCTTCCAAAAGAAACCCGAGCATCTCATCACCTACAAAAGTGGGCTGCACTCCACCCAGATCGACTACTTGCTCATAAGAAGAAGTCAAATTGGTAGAGTGACTAACTGCAAAGTGATTCCTGGGGAATGTCTCACAACACAACACCGCATCCTTGTCATGGACATGCTGGTAGTACCAAGTAAAAAAGTGCCTGAACGAAGCAGACGTAAAACTAAATGGTGGCTGTTGAATGGACCAAAACAGCATGAATTCTGTAAATTAGTAGCTAGCTCCAAGTTAACACAGACACAGACACAGAGGAATCAGTAGATAGTCAATGGTCTAGGATCCAGTCAACAGTGAACACCATTGGAAAACAGGTGCTTGGCACTTCGAAGGGAGGCCGCGTCATCGACAAGGAGACGTGGTGGTGGAATGGCTCAGTACAGGAGGTAGTTCGAGAGAAAAAGACACAGTTTAAGAAGTGGCAAGAGACCAAATCTCCTGAAGACCGGGAAGCGTATAAAGCAGCTAAATGTGCCACCAAATGAGCAGTTGCCAAAGCCCGTTACCAGACGCTGTCACCTCTGTATGACACGCTCGAGACAAATGAGGGCCAAAAGACTATCTTCCGTTTGGCAAAGGCTCGGGAAAAAGCGACACAATACATAACAAAATGTCTTTGTGTCAAAGACTCTAATGGCACTTTGGTTTGCGATGCAATTAAGGTGAAGGAGAGGTGGCGCGGCTACTTTAACGTGTTGCTTAACACACAACACGCTAATGTGTCTCCTTGGCCCTGACGACTTGCCGATTGAAACGTGGAAAGCGATGGGTTCTCATGGTGTGAACCTACTTACTGACCTTTTTAATACTTATTAATACTTACTAGCCGGAAGATGCCCAACTCTTGGAGATTGAGTATCATTACTCCAGTATATAAAGTCAAAGGTAGTGTACAGGACTGCGAAAGCTACCGCGGTATTAAGATTATGTGCCACACCATGAAACTCTTCGAACGCGTAATCGACTCAAGGCCTCGGCAAGAATGTATCGTCTCGGAGTGTCAATATGGGTTTCGCCCAGGCTGTGGAACCATAGACCCCATCTTCGCCCTAAGAATACTGACCGAGGCCCACAGAGAAAAGAAGAAACCGCTTTACATGGCGTTTCTAGACCTGCAGAAGGCATTTGACTGCGTCCCACGCCAAATTATCTGATGGCCTTTGAAGATGAAGAACATGCCACAAATCTATATTGACATTATCCGAGACATGTACCATAATTCGGAATCAATAGTAAGGACCGCCGTTGGCGACACGCACCCTTTCCCGATCACAGTTGGTGTCCATCAAGGCTCGGCCCTGAGTCCTTTTCTGTTCAGTGTAGTGCTTGACGTTGTCACAGCGAAAGCCCATGAGCCGTCTCCCTGGCTCATGATGTATGCTGATGACATTGCACTGGTAGATGAGGACAAGCAGATATTGGAGCAAAAGGTGAACCAGTGGAAGGGTGTGCTAGCGAGGGGTGGTCTGATGCTAAATGTTGCGAAGACCGAGTATATGGCCTGTGGCAGTACGGACCCCGAACCCATAAAGATAGGCGGAGAATCCGTTATCAAGACGGAAAAATTTAAATACCTCGGGTCCGTACTGCACGAATCTGGTACGATCGACCACGACGTCAGAGCTCGAATAAACGCAGCTTGGGCCAAATGGCGGGAAGTCACCGGGGTAATCTGTGATCGCAGGATACCGGTGAAATTAAAGGGCCTTGTGTACAAGTGCATCATCCGACCGACGTGGCCAGCTCTCGCGAGACATGTTCAGCAACTTCACGTCGCGGAAATGAAGATGCTGCGGTGGATGTGTGGCGTTACGCGACTAGATCGTATTCGTAACGAATGCGATGTAGCGGATAAGTTGCAGGAAAGCCGTCTCCGTTGGTTTGGTCACATTAGCCGCAGACCGCCAGACTATGTTGGGAACCGATGCCTGGACTTTGTTGTCGAAGGCCCTAGATCCCGCGGCAGGCCCAAGAAGCGCTGGCTCGATGTTGTGAGGGACGATATGAGAGAGCACGCTCTCACTAAAGACGACGCTTTCGATCAGGCAAAGTGGAGGCAAAGATGAAGGAAAGCGGACCCTGGCATTTCTAGGCCGGGAAAACGCTAGGAAGAAGAAGAAGAAGAATGTGTAAAATAAATGTTAAAAACATGAAATTATAAAAATATCTACAGTACTAATACGAAACCCACTCCACTCGAATTCGACTCACACTTTCTGTATATTTCTGCGTAAAGTTTGATGAAGTTAATTACACGATAAGCTACGAATAACTTCACAATAACCAATAAATAAATAATTATGTAGCTGCGAAAGTCTGTGTTTGTCTCAATCACTTTCGCATAATTGGACGAGTTCTAATATATATAATAAATAGAAATGGGTGTTAGTAGTTTTGTAAGAGATTAATAGAGTTCGAAAATGTCTCAACAATTACAAAAGTTGGTTTATATATATGTACTTTTTCATGAGAGGTTTTATTACTCTTCACTAGATGGCGCTGTAACAAATCAATTAACGCAGTACTACATATATACAAAGGTAGGATGTCTGCTGAGTTTTGTTCCAGTTTTAAAAATACGTAATTAATTAAAATATCATACGTATTTTGCATCGAAATATAACTAAAATAAAATAATTTCGTTCATATTAAATGACAAAATATATTGCTACATACAAGGATGACGTACGACTCTGCTAGTTTATCGTCAAATCATTAATTTGACAGCCTGATCACGGAAAATTCACTTAAGCAAATATTCGCTCATTGCGAATGGAATGGTCTTACAACTGAAATAAATGTATGGAAATTTATCAAACATGCCATGGGCAGCAACAACGGGCGGCGCGGCCTGCGAATGTTACCGAGCGAAGTGAAGAAATAAAGATGATTTCCACATTACATCGTGTTTTTCTCTATTTCTTCTTTTAATATTTTGTACGAGAAAACTACTAACCATTAATATCAATTTAATGTTGACAAATAACTACAATATTTGGCTCTCGGTGTGTAATATAATTGCGCGGTGATAGCAACAGCCTATGGCTTGAAAACCGCACCCTGCGAATTTTGGCTTCACCCGTCGCACCGCGAATGGCCAGGCGGTATAATATTTTTATTTAAATATTTCACTTATTTATTTATTTATTTCTATCTTTAATAGTTGTACATAACACACATTCGAAATACTTTTTACATTAACTTAAAACTAACTATTCACGACCAATTACAGGAGAACACACCATTCACAAACACAATTACAAAATATACAAATCAGAAATGAAATAAAAACAGAAAATAAAAATATTTAAACAAAGAACAAAAACAGACACAAAAGGTAGTAACTAATTAATTTTTTAAACAAATTAACAGTTTACCATCGCTTTAGTAATGAGATTATTTTTAATAACAAATTGAAGATTGCTTAGCGGCGGCTCAATTACAGTGGAGTTTTATTAAAAATGCGTAGGTATACCTTGTCCCTAATAAAGAATTGTTAATTTCATTAAGACACAGCCTTGGGGTGATTAATTTTTTTTTCATGTCTTAAATTCATAAATGTCTTTTTTGTATATTATTTAATATTAAAATAAATATACTGTAATGTAACCGTTATAATTCCAATTTGATAAAAGTCGTTACATTTGAGGAAAGCTTTGCTCCTTCAATAAATGTTTTCATAAATGTTGTATATATTTTTTTATTAAATTCTTATAGTTCCTGTATTCCTACTTCAATTGTACTTATAAATATTTAAAATTCAAAAATAATTTTACACAATATGCTAAGTGATGGTAGAAAATTGTAAACAGTTTAAAAACTTAATTTTAACAATTTAAAAACATCGTGTATTTTATGTAATTTTAAGTTTTTTGTGTATGACGTTGGCTTGTTATTAAATGAATTTCGTTCCGGATAAACAACAAAGCTTTTTTTCTTTCTGTAGGTGGAGCCGGTACTTGAGTTGGCATTGCAGCACGATTCGGTTCGCGATGCCTTCCCGTCGTGGCTATCGTTTGAGTGGATGACGTATGACGTCACGGACTGCGATGCTGCGTATGCAGTGATTTCAGCCATCGACGCGTATAATGATTGCGCACACGTATTCTTCGGACCGTCTTGTGACTATGCTTTAGGTAAGTTTTTTTTTTTAAATCCGTTTGCTTATATTGTTAACTTTACTTTTTTTTACCTTTAATAGGCCAGCGTTTGACCGTTGTCTTGCCTAATGTAAAGCATCGACACGGTCGAGGATATAGCACGCTTGTCAAGAAAAAACCTCTTCAATCTGGATTTTAAGACACCAACGTTGTACCGTTCAGGAAATACAGACTCAGCTGGCGTACGTCGCGTCACGATGCATACTATAGAAATGTACTTTTGTTGTGTATTTCAAACGATGATATGGACGTCGTTTGCATCGTTCACATGCGTTTGCTATGCCTCTAGTTATTTCGAACCATTGCAGCGTAAATTTCATGTCTAGCATCAGTACAAAAGGACAAAATTTGAGCTATATTTAAATATAAAAGAATATTATATATTATAGATAGATTACCCAACGGAGATATTGATTTTGTTCCTGAATATTTCCAGTCGTGTCGGGTTGCCGTCCCATCGGATTACGAGAGTCCGAGAATAGAGAGTGCACCTATGTTTGCGCACACATTTGTGCACTATAATATCTCCTGCGTAATTGTCCAATCTCTCTTGAGATTGGCCGCCGTGGCCGAAATCGGATCGGAGGAAATAATAATAATTATTATATATTAAAGTGAAAAGTCATATTCTTCGTCTAGCGTACCAACTGAATTTCTAAGATTTTTAAAATGCATCATTGAAATATCCGATGCAGTGCTGATTAGAAGCTTATGGTGAAGTCGGACGTCAAGTAAAGCATTCAATATGAGACTATTGAGTCTTAGTTTCAAAATCATAAAAGCTTAACAGACGTCTCTAAAATATTTAAAAAACAACCTTTGTTTTTCAAAGAGTAGAAAATGTAATAAGCATATTCAGGTTTTATTTTAATATGAGAATGTCAGCTTGAAACAAATCTAATTGGTTTTATGATTGATGTGTAAAATACGAATAAAAGAGAAATATAAAGTTATTACTTATTTATATTTTAGGGTGTATAAGATATTTTTAAGGGAATGTATAGGTGGTAGGGCTATGTGCAAGGCCGTCTGAGTAGGTACCATCCACTTACCAAATATTCTGACGGTAAATAGCAATATTTAGTGTTGTTGCGTTCCAGTTTGAAGGGTGAGTGAGTTTGAGTGTAACTACAGGCACAAGGGACATAACATCTTCTTTCAAAAGGTTGGTGCCGCTTAGCGATGTAAGAAATGGTTAATATTTCTTACACCGCCAATGTCTATGGGTGATGACCACTTAACATCAGATGACCCATGATATGCCATAGGCGGCGAGGTCGGTGAAAAAAATTAAAAAGACAAATGTTTCATACTTTGTCTGTATTACCATCGCTATGACGATCCAGAGTATTATTTAAAAGGTCACGTAATTTATTTTGCAATTTAAATGATATTGGATTAATGTTAATCCTTCCGTTGATTATCTAATCATGAAATTGTTGTCGTCTCTGTTGATTATCTTTACTTATTTGCACAAATTTTGATTTATTGATTTTCATTTATATTATTTTTTATGTTAGAATTAAATTCAAATGACAATGCCAGGCCGTAATGAAAGACATGAAACCAAACAAACGAAATCAGTATATTCTTTATTCAAGTAGAATTTCGCAAGTACGAGCAATTATTACATTAAACGAAAACTATCTGAGTTTCTATAGCCGGTTCTTCTCAGGATTGAGGTGTTTATTTCCGAACCGGTGGTAGATTTATGACAGTCAATAGCAAGTGTAACACTTTTACAATGAATAAAGATTTTTGACTTTTGATTTTATCACCGGCCAATTTAGACCGAAAATAAACTGGACAAGGAAAAATTGTTTTTATTTTTACAAAACAATAAAATTAAAGCTCAAAACTATTTATTATCAAAGTACTACCTACAGTTGGCCTAAATAAGTATTCTTCTTTGAACAATTTCGTATATCCTGTTCAGTCCAATTCACATAAAACCCTGCAAGATTTGCCAACCCTCCAAGTGATCCTGAAATGTTTGATAAGTTAATGCACCCATTTGTTCGGGTTATCTAAGGTCCGGATAAAATGAACTGAAATGACGGTTAAATGACCCCAAATCAGAGCAGATTTAGAGTAACATAAGATACGTGGATTCCCATGAATGCTTATGAATCGAAATCAAATTTTCTTTATTCAAGTAAACTGTTATACGCTCTTTTGAGTTATTTTTATTAAATTAAATATAAAGCTACCAAATATACAAAACTAGCTGGAAAAATAACAACATCAACAGCGTTGACCTTCGCATTGAGTTAATCATTTTTTTAAATATTTTATTTTGAGAAACGAAACAAGTAAATGCATATCATGGTAAATTCATAAATTTTCTTATGCCTAGAAACGAATATCGATATAGTTTATTTATGTATTTGTAAGATAACATTTAAGTCGTAAAAGGGAAAATCCCATTTTTATCATTCAATGGCACTTTTGGTGAGAGGTTATTAATATGATAGTAATTAATTTACTTCAAGAAATGAAATTCCATACGATTTTTGTTAGTATAACTTATTTTATCTAGCATACTTGATATCCGTCTAGTCTGTCTGCTCCTCAGGTTATTCACATTTGCATTGTGGTCCAAAGTTACATCATAGTCGCCACGAATATGCCAAATGCACATAAATAGAAATGCAACCACTATCGAGCCCCTAAACGCTTATTCGTATTATTATATTACACGAATAGGGCTTCAAATGTTCTTTGAAAATACTTGGGCGGGCCGGTTGACGTGGTTAATAGATATTTTCCTTTCACGTCGAAGGTTGTGGATTTGATTTCCACCCAGGACAGACATTTGTGTGCATGAACATGTCTGTTTGTCCTGAGTCTGGGTGCAATTATCTATATATCTATATAATTATGTATTTACAAAAGAGAAGTAGTATATGTAGTATATCAGTTGTCTGGTTTCCATAGTACTGCTTAGTTTGGGATCAGATAACCGTGTGTGAATAATGTTCCAGGATATTACTTTAGCCAAAGACTGAAGGTTCAAGGATTTTTCATTCAAGGATTTTTGAAAGTAGTGAATACTTATTGCAGTACGTAGTTAGATCGGATGGGATGACGACCTATTCGCTGATAAAATTTGACAAGTCAATTTTGGTAATATTTCATCTTGTTAGATCCATACATTAGTATGTTCGCTGAAGGTTCCATGTAAAACTTTACATAGAGTCAACGTAAAGTAAAAATAAAGTAACAGAAAAGATCTGATAAGATCTCTGATTGGTTAATTTTATTATTCATATAAATATTTCAGTGTGTTAAAGTGTGCCCAAAATGTACTACTATAAGGTTTATTTTTCTTACTGTATATTTTTAACTTTAGATGCTTAGAATCCATTGGCGCTGTGCTTGATATCTTTTTAATGACGATTTCAATGAACGAATAGTTGACGATGATCGTGCTGAAGATGATTTGTGCAGAATGAACAGTTTAAATAATTATATGAATTTGTTTGTATGAATATTATCAATGAGTTTAGATATTTCTATGTATTAATAATTTTATTTTTTACATTTTAACTATATATTGGCGTTACATCGAACTAGTTTTAGTTCATTAGCTTATGGTTGCTAAATATTTGCATTACGTTTGTAGATAACTTGTATTGGTTCTTTTTTGTGTTTTCGACCTACGGATATACTATGGATGGATGGATGGATAGACATATATCGATATATTTAAAAAAAGAACGGTCCTTTAATGCCTTGTTTGCAGATCCTCATCATCATCATCATCATCACCCTTTTCTTGTCCACTGCTGGACAATGGCACGCCACTGAGCTTGATCCTCAGCTAAGATCAGATCCTAACATCCTAGTTTCGAATGCCGGGTAATTGAATTTTGTGTCTAGAAGTTCTATGTGTCACGTCAAATTTTGGACTTAAGCAGAGACAACCAGAATTCCTTGACCCGCGGACCCAGTGATGTTCCGTAAAATTGTTTGTCTTACGCCAATTTTCCAGTCGCGTCGCATTGCAGTTCAATTGGATTATGAGAGTGAGGAACTTAGTGCACCAAGTGCACAGAAGTTACCTAACTTTTAGACCGACTGACACAACATAGCAAAGAGATTTTATAATAATAAATGACCAATTTAGGTATGTAAATTTATTTCGTGCAACTCGGAAACGGCATTAATGATTTGGCTCAAATTGAAATCTAGATAATTTTTTTCAAGATTTTAGATCGTTTTTTCTAAAGATATATAATGTGGCTTAAATTACGAGGACAAATATTGAATTTTTCATTTCGATATGCAAGGTCTGAGTGAAACGTCCGTAACGTTTTAATTGTGTCGCGAATTATTTTTCCTTAAATTATTTGAAATAATCACCAAAAACGATGTGGCTCAACAGGTTCCTGTTTCCGACGTTTTCAATCTGCGGTTTCAGATAAATTCCTATTACTGTGTATGTCAGGTGTATGTACATCTGAGTAAGTGTGCGTACATGATATGATTACATACATACATTTTCATATATTTTTGCCAGCTAGGGCTCTGAGTGGTTTTTAATGGATTAACTGGAGTTGAAAATAATAAAAGGTCACTTAAATCTTGTCAAAAAATCTTTGCGTATTTTTATCAATTATTGATTTCGTCTATTGTCACATAAAAATATATTGAATAGTTAACTAACATATGTATTTCTTTCGATAAAAGGAGATACTCCTTAGAGAATTACTTGCCGGTTTTCGGAGCCGAGCTTTACTTTATTTGATCCTGTAACCAAAAATGTAATCCAAAATATACCCATCTTTATCTAACACGAGATTAAATTCGAATATCAATCAATACATGAAGGTACTCAATTCATTTTCGATTCAATTTCAATAATGTATCCATTTGTGCAGAAGCCATACAAGGACTTAATAAACTTGTATCTGATCACATGTAAATTCCACCGTATTTGCTAGCTAAGGTTGAACATTATTCGCCTGCCGTCCCATTATTTGGAGTTTATTACATTTCAGATTGTTGAGCGTAATATATTCTACTCTTTCATTCATATGTATCTCTAAAAGATTCTAATAATTTGGAAATTAAGCTGTAATATATGCTGTAATGTTTTTTTGTGGTAGGGCTTTGTGCAAGCTCGTCTGGGTAGTTACCACCCACTTTTCAAATATTCTACTGCAGTACTCAGTATTGTTGTGTTTCGGTCAAGGGTGAGTGAGCCAATGTAACTACAGGCACGAGGGACATAATATCTTTACAGGCTATTACTGTACTGTAAGGGTTGATGGCGCATTCAACTACGACTCGGTGGTTTCTCAAGTCTTAATTATATTTTTTAAGTTATTAATTTAATTGTGAATGTAGATAACTATCCAAGTCGCATTATTTTGTTCAAAAAAATTCTTAACGCGTTATCTTGTATGGAATAACATTTTTACTTCTAATATTTTTTGATAGAATTTATATATTTTTTTGTTATAATAGAAAAAGTTAGTGAGCAACAAGGTCATTAAATGTCCATACGTCGTAATTTGTCTTCATTTTGTTCTGATATAATGAATTTCTGATAAAATAATGATCGACATTACCTCGATAACTAGTCATGTTTTCTTTTTCTATTATATTATAAAAGTATTGAAATAACTAATATCGTGTTCGATACGCCTCGTTCAATGATTAATTAAAACTAGCTTATATTTAATTTGGTTAATATTACACATATTACACACTTGAGCCGAGATGGCCCAGTGGTAAGAACGCGTGAATCTTAACCGATGATCGTGGGTTCAAACCCGGGCAAGCACCACT
Organism: Nymphalis urticae; assembly: GCA_905147175.2. Taxonomy (NCBI): domain Eukaryota; kingdom Metazoa; phylum Arthropoda; class Insecta; order Lepidoptera; family Nymphalidae; genus Nymphalis; species Nymphalis urticae. The sequence goes on along the minus strand of LR990003.1, from coordinate 9,526,604 downwards.
GAAGTTTTTCATGTGCTTAATTTGTGATTATAATTCATCTCGTGCATCTTCGGTGTAATATTACACTTGCAGTATGTTTGTTACGTCATGAACACTACGAAATTCGTAATTTTATAATATTTTTTTTTCAATATTATTTCTTTTACTTATGCAATCTCATGTTAACTTACGTTATTAATATGGTTGTAGTTACAGCGCGTTTTAACAAACATACCAGTTTCTTTATTATTGCAATATAAAATATTTATTGAACATATAGATATCATTCTTTGTTTTATGCAACATTTGCTATTAGATTTTATTGTTTTCCCTAACGGCATCAATATGAATGAATGTCAGAAATCTCTTATTTCAAACATATTTGTTATGAGACAGATGGACAGGAAACTTTATTAGAAAATATATTAGACGGTATAATAAATTTCACCTCTCTTTATTAAAAGTTTTATTTTCAATTTGAAATGTGATGTTCGAATTTTGAATCATAATTATAGTTTTGTATTAGCAAACATTTTTTAAAATACACCACGTCTTTATTATTGACGAATAATTCAAATAATTGTGATTGCTATTCAATGTTTTTTTTTTTAATATAGGAATGAGGCAAACGGACAAGGTCTCTATCAATCTCACCTGATGGACTACCACCGCCCATGGACGCCTGTAACAACAAGTTGAATGTTAAAGTGCTGCTAGCATTCTTGCGACCATTTACGGTGGTCACGATTTGTACAGTAGCTATTAATATTAATTTCTATATACCATAACTTAAATTCTGATGTGTAACCTTATACATAGGTCTTCATGTATGGTAGTTTTTTTTTGATGAAGGAATTTGAATTCAGAAATGTATAATACAATCTAATTTTTTTATTACACTTATAACACAAGTAAATACTTTTATATACGATCATTTTATCGCTACACAAATTTAATAGCGGGTATAATACTAATACTCATCTTTTATTACTGTCATAATACTAAAGCGGCTATGATAAAAGTCACGTAAATGTAATATACCCCCTATAGGGAGCAAAGTGTATTTCAAATAATAATTAAGCTAATATTATTTTGAGGCATCTTTGAATTAATAAAAAAATTTGTTATATAGTTTTGGAAACTAAAAGAAATATTTGAATTAGTAAAAAATATTATTCATTATTATTTTTGTGTTTTAATTACGATTTAACTTATAAAATGTGTCGATTTCGACCGAAGGTCTGTAATTACTTTTTAACTCAAGCTGTACTGTCCACCAATTTAAATATCGACTTCCCATCAAGCCTCCTCTCAAACGTTATATATGCTAGTTTCATCCAATTGTTACCTTCACGATTCTTAACGACTAACTAAATAATTAATTCATGATTTAGAAATTCTATTACGGGTCGAGATCTCAGTGGTCTTATCTGATAATTCAGACCGAGCAAGCATCACTAACTTTTCATGCTTATTGAGTGTTTTTAATTAAATTCGTTTCACTGGTGAAGGAAAGCATAAAAGCTGTAAGAAATTAACAGATGGTAGGGCTTTGTGCAAGCTCGTCTGGGTAGGTACCACCCACTCATCAGATATTCTATCGCAAAACAGCAGTACTTAGTATTGTTGTGTTTCGGTTTGAAGTGTGAGTGAGCCAGTGTAATTACAGGCACAAGGGACATAAAATCTTAGGTCCCAAGGTTGGTGGCCCATTGGCGATGTAAGTGATGCTTAACATTTCTTACGGTGCCAATGTCTAAGGGCGTTTGATGACCACTAACCATTAGGTGGCCCGTATGCTCGTGCGCCTTCCTTATAAAAAAACAGGAAACTTTTATAAATATTTGTGAATACTAAATCTTTACATTGTAAATCAGATTTTTATCATCAGTACACCTCCTTACCGCTTTATTTATTTATTTCTTGTCCTTCAACCAAAGGTTGTCTGAGAGAGATCGCTCTTTTAGCGATAAGACCGCCTTTTGTACAAAATAGTTCTCATTTTTATTATGTTTATAATGGTTCTGTAACTATTTTGTACTTACAATAAAGCGTATTATATTCTATTCTATTCTATTTTATCCGGATCCTGGTCTAATCAAGTAACTTTTTTTCATATTTATGTTACTACTTAATTTCTATATAAAAATAATCTTTTATGTATGAATAGATGTAAATAATTTAAATAGAAACTACTTTAATAATACTCCTGTAATGGTTCACGTCCTAAACCAATATTGGCGATTGGTCAACATTGTAAGGGACCAAGTACATAATTGAACGCAATGGAATTCTTTCTAGATCTATAATATATATTGTATTTAGGTAAATTTAGACAAGTTTTATGTCGTTTTTCTTGGAGGTAGTTGATTGTGTGTTGTGTGTGAATGTCCCAGGGCTAAAGTATCCTCCTTTTGGGAGAAGATTTGGAGTTTCTTTCACCTCCATATTCAATTTGGGTTGGTGATATAGTAGATTTTCATTTGACGTGTGCAGTTTCGTTACTGTGGCGGTAGTTCATTCCAGCTTAAAGGATAATTAAGTATTTCAAAGTGTTCAGTTAGCATTCTGATCCCTCTTGTTAGTTTGGCGTTAGTAAGACATGATTAATATTACTTGCAGGACAACTTACTACCAGGTACCATCTGCGTTCCTATTTTAAAGTTAATAATAATAGCAAACCATATTAAAGTATACATGTAAGTGATTTTCAAAATAAGAACATGTTTTATGTTTGCTGGCTTTTAAATGAATTACGATTATGTTATTATTAAAATTAAAAAGACTTCAAGGATGGTAGGAAGGTCGAGGATATTTTTCTAAAAGGATCAAAACTCACATAGTTGGGGTATTTAAATTTTTGGGAAAAATACTTAATTTACGTTATATATTATCTAGCGGTCGGTTAGATATATACACCTTAATTATTACATAAGTCAAAAAATTATAATAAGGATTTAAGGTGTCTTGAATTACTGATCGTCGTCTTACTAAGATAGTGTAGCGTTTTAGTGGAAGCTCTATTTATCATCCATAATACGGAATACAAAGACTCAAGAACGACCTTGTAAAATGAGTAATGATAAGACGGAATGTTGGCCTTATATATGACACGGGTCCCAGCAAGTTTTCGGGTGGTATAAAATTATTTTATATGAAGAAATAATGATTAATTAATGGGTAATAATATATACTATAATTAATACTCTACAAAATTATAATGATGATAAAATAGCTGCGAGTTAATATTTTTTGATTTTCATATAAGATATAAAAATATTTGATACATTGATTTATTTGATTAATTATTACGTGAAGTCATACAATTGATCAAAATGTGTAACCACAGAGTTTCTTGCTGGTTCTTCTCAGTAGAATGATCTGTAAAATTTAAACTTGTAAAATGATAATTTTAAAGAGATCTTAAGAGCTTTTTGAATACAGTCTAATAAGATTTTAATGAACATATTATTATCAATGACACTTTATCCTTCATTAAAAGGCCGAAGCGTTGGGTCCAATCGCTTGGTTGTACTAAGTGCACCGTTGATTGTTCACCATTAGGAATGGTCGCAGAATCAATCATGATAACATTATCATCATCATTTGGATCTCACTTCATATCTTTTAATGTCATTTTCATTGTTAACTTTAATTTGTTAGGTTTATTAAAGGTTACCGCATTTTGAATCTTTACAGGTCATGTACAATAGAATTAATTATATAATGGTAAAAGATACAACTAAAAATAAAATATAAATAAATAGACATGACCTGTATATTTAATGTATCTAAGTGAAATTGAAGTAAATACACAGCTTCCCTGTGGTAATGTAAACTAATAGCTTGAAGCTAAATAATCAGTTCATGAGTCACGAGAATTGTAGAGTAGATTCTAGAAAAGGACCTTTTTTAATTAGATTTTTCGTTTTTAAAGATTTCAGACAATTTTTATTAACACAGTCAGTATTTTTTTTTAATTTATAGGCAATCGCTTGACTGTTATCACACCTGATGGAAAGTAAGATACAGTCTAAGATGGAGCGCGCTTTCCTAGAAAGTGCCTATTCACTCTAAACTTGAAGGTGGTGGGGAAAACGGAGGTCGGCGGAATTCCAGACCTTGGCGGTGCGTATCAGAAACGAGGAAGCAAATCGTTTCGTACGTGTCTTAAATACGTCAACGTCAACTACGTACGGGTGTAGGTCCTTTCGATGCCTCGCAGTTCTGTAGTAAAAAGGTGACGGGGGAACCAAATCAAATAGTTCCTGAGCACACTCCGAAATATATTTTGTAGAATACCGACAGACAGGCAACCTTACGACGATGTTCTAAGGTCTGGAGTTTTGTGACCAGTGTCTGGTCGCCATTGCATCTTCTAGCACGTCGATCCACTGAATCCAAAGCATCAAGCTAGTACTTAGCAGAGCCGTCCCATAAATGGCTGCAGTACTCCATGCACGATCTGACTTGGGCTTGATACAAAGTCAGAAGCTGTTCTGGTGTGAAGTACTGTTTGACCTTATAAACTATAATTGCATTATTATATCATTAACTAATAAGAAGATAATAATACCAGTAATACCTTCTTGTGGCCACACGATGCCTGACATCAAAATCAGGCAGCGTGATGTGCGTGCGGAGCTGCAATCACTTGATGTACGGAAAGCTAGCGGTCCCGATGGAATACCAGCCATAGTGCTGAAGAAGTGCGCGGCGGAGCTGTCTCCCGTGTTAACGCGCCTGTTCCAACTTTCTCTTTCTTTGGGATTTGTGCCGGAGGCTTGGAGAAGAGCTAATGTGCAAGCGGTCCCCAAAAAAGGGGATAGGTCTGACCCGGCAAATTACCGGCCAATAGCTATCACCTCAGTACTTTGTAAGGTGATGGAACGGATTCTTAACAACCAACTGATCCATTACCTAGAAGATCACTGTTTAATTAATGATCGTCAGTACGGATTTCGACCAAAACGGTCTACAGGTGATCTTCTAGCGTACGTAACACACCTCTGGGGTGAAGCTATCGACAAGCATGGGGAATCGTTGGCTGTCAGCCTTGATATCTCCAAGGCTTTCGACAGGGTCTGGCACAGAAGTCTTCTCTCCAAGCTGCCGGCATATGGTCTGCCTGCTCAGCTCTGCACCTGGATTGCCAGCTTCCTACACAAGCGCAGCCTTCGTGTTTTAGTTGATGGTTGCGCTTCACAATTCTATGTAGTGAATGCTGGGGTCCCCCAGGGATCTGTGCTATCTCCCACTCTGTTTCTTTTGCATATCAATGATATGCTCTCTCTCGGGAACATTCATTGCTATGCAGACGATAGTACAGTGCATGGTGCATACCACGGACGCGCAGTGGCTGGGCGAGCGGAAATTCAGGAGAGGCGGGAGGATCTTGTCATTGAACTCAATAGGACGTTAGAGCTTATCGCCAAATGGGGCTTAGATAATCTTGTTGAGTTTAATGCCAAGAAAACACAGGTATGCGCTCTCACAGCAAAAAAGTCACCATTTTCCCCTCTTCCCTCCCTCTGTGGCACTCCGCTGGTGATACAAAGCAAAATCGCCATGCTGGGGATGGACGTTCGCTGCGACCTTAGTCCAAGGGATTACATCGAGGCTGTGATAAAAACAGCTTCACGGAAACTCGGAGTTCTGAACAAGGTGCAGCGTTTTTTCACGCCACAACAACTGTGCCTGCTGTACAAAACACAGGTACGGTCTTGCGTTGAATATTGCTCGCACCTTTGGGATGGCTCCGCTAAGTACCTACTTGAGGCCTTGGACCGGTTGCAGCGACGTGCGGTCCGCATTATTGGCGACGTAAAGGTCACTAACACCCTCGAGCCTTTACAATTGCGTCGAGAGATAGCTGCGCTGAGCGCTTTCTATCGACTGTATCACGGCGAGTGTTCCGAGGAATTATTTTCCCTAATTCCTGCTTCCCCCTTCCTTCACAAGTCTACGCGTGCTGGCTCTCGATGTCATCGACTAGCTGTGACATCAATTCCATCGCGCACAAAGAAATTTGGCAACTCCTTTCTTTGTCGCACTTTCAAGAAATGGAATTCCTTACCAGCTCACGTATTCCCCTCCTCTTACGACCCGGGTTCCTTCAAACGAGGCGTGAAGAGGCATCTTGCGGGCCGGCAAGGCGAGGGCGGCTAGTGCAGAACCTTCTTTCCGACTGTACTGGCCGTCCTCGCGTTTGGACTCTACTACCACTTAACATAAGGTGGAGTAGAGTCATTTGCCCTCCCGGGAAATATAAAAAAAAAAAAAAAGATAAGATTTCTTCAACTTAATAATATTTTCTATATAATCTAAATTGCGATTAAACGGGTAAATCATGATAACATACTTGTGAACGTGTCACCATTCCACTCGGTAACGATGTATACAGTAACCATTTTTAATTTTGATTTGTAAATTTCTGTTTTTAATGCAAAATATTTAATTAAATGTCTATAAAGTTTGTTATATTAAACACCGATTGCCCGAAATTAATCTAAAGGCTTAGATAAATTCGGTCCGGAATGTATGTTCCTTGATTACGGGGATTGGGGTACCTATTGTATGACGACACGAGTGTCGAAATGAAGGCCTTGTCCTGTGTCAGGCTCGGAGTTGAGGGTGGGTGCCGCGGAGCATAATGCTCATTTGTACAAACAGTACAAATAATACGTATATATATTTATATTTAAAAACTTTCTTATTATTCACAAATAAAATGTTAACGGCCTATTTAAAAATGTTTATAATTTAAAACAAGAGTTTATGATTAGTTCATAGCCTAAATCATCAAGAAATCTGTAGGCAAAATGAAAACTACCATTAATATTCGAATATATTATTTTCACATTTTATCTTACGTAATATGAATAAAAATTATGTATTTTATAAGAGCGATAGAAATCACTTAATAATATACTCGTGACATTTTTAAGTGGTTAACTTTACGCTCGATACATCGTCTCGTTGTGTAGTTTGATAATATGTAGTTATAGTGTAACGAGTCTCTAACTTTCCTTATAAAATAATACAAAATAAAAATAAAGATGCATTTTATTTCTCACCAATTAATAATGACATCCTGAGACATTATTCACACACGGCCATCTGATCCCAAACTAAGCAGAGCTTGGAACCATGGAACCCAGACAACTGATATACTACATATACTACTTTTCTTTTGTATATACATACTTACTCTCGGGACAAACAGAAATATAAATACACACAAATGTCTGCCCTGGGTGGAAATCGAGCCCACAACCTTCGGCGTGAAAGGCAAGTACCAACCACGCCAACCAGCCCGTCAAAATTGAATAACAATATTAAACAAATTGTACAAATTCCATTAGAATAAGTGACATTTTATAAAATACTAACCTACCTAACTTGAAATTCATGTATGTAACTAACATTATCTAAATAGCTTATAGATAATAAATAACATTTAAATCTCTTAGTCTAAAACAGAAAGATCATTAAACTGTAGGGATCAAGATGTACTGACATAGGTTTGCTAGTTTACTTTTATATATATAATTCTTCTGTGAGTATGTACTGTCTTCCTTAATAGATGGATCATTTTTTGTATGTTTGAGTTTTTCCAGCATAGCTTAGATTTAACACACTAGATGGCGTTGTCGGGAAGAGTAGCTGGTAACATAATATATGACAAAAAGGGGTTGCGTTCAGTACGTATACTTGAAACTTTCACTTTAATAAAACATGCATCGTCAAATCACTTTTTCTATTTCAATTTTTTAATTTTTTGCAACAATAAAGACTTTTATGGTGACGTCATAAATTTTCACCTTTTTTTTAGTCAAGATTAATGTAAAATTCATGTTATGTAACATTTTATTGTTTGTCAAATAGCCTGGATATTACGTCGACATGGCACGTAAGTGCTTTTGAACCGAGAAGGCTGACTTTTTAATATTGTGTTCATTGTTTTAGAAACTAAGCTTTTGAAAAGCTTAACTTGAAATTGCTTACCCAACATCCAAAACTTAATCTTCTATATATATATGTGTATATAATGACTGGACTGAAGCTCTATGCAAATATTTTTACTTTATAGAAAGTTCTATTAAAAACTCTATAAACATTTTCTCTTAAATATTTCTTCGCTTTGAGAACTTAAATTTACATAATCACATCATTAAAGTACTCAGAAATAAAGTCTGTTTCAATATAAGACATCTTTAAAAATATTTTCGCACAAATCTCTAGAATTCGGACATTAAAGAATTTTGTGAAGAAATTAATAAACCTCATCACCGGTGGACACAGTTATGTTCATAACCATTTACTATGAGATTAAGGTTTTTTCAGATATTATAACTAATTTCAAAGACTAGCTAATTGCGCTGGATATATTATAATGCCCAAATGTACTCTATATTCCCTCACTCATAATCCGATTGGACAGCAAAATTGTTATGACAAATGAATGATGACGGGTGCAGGAACGACGGATTTATGTGCAATTCGCAAGGGTAACCTTCTAGACTTCATTGATATTTGTGTATTGACTCTGTATGAAGTGGTTTTTATTTCTACCAGCGTTATGTCTTTGGGTACAGATTGGGACTATTCACAGTTATTGGTCTATTTGGTTTCTTGCTCAAATTAAATATATAATAATCAAGCAATCAAAATATTAAAGAGTATATTAAAGTCGTCTTTGAGTTTTGTATGGCTTAGCTTAATTGTTGGAGAAGTTAACTATTAAGATTCTTGATGGTTTTTCTCGGTAAATTCTACATTTCGATCCGACGGTAACCTTAAATTTTATCTTGTCTAGTACAACGACCTTCCTTAAAACATACTTTGATTTTAGTTTTTAAAACAAACTGTATTCAAGTAGACGTTTGATCGTTACTTAATACAGTACGAGTGTATACTCGTATTTATTAGCAGATAATGGGGGTAACACACATTCTGTTGTACTTAAATGGCGCCAAAATTCTTTCATGTGGGTTAACCATGAGGTTTGCTTTTAATGGATGGTATTAGAAACTAATAAAATGAAAATACAAATAACGTTTTATATTAAGGATGGTATGTATTAGATATCCTGGACACCCATTATTCACACACGACTATCTGATGCATAAATGGCCATAAATACATACTTATATAGATAATTACACCCAGACTCCAGACAAACAGACATGTTCATGCACAGAAATGTTGGTTCTGGGTGGGAATCGAATCCATAACCTTCGGCGTGAAAGAGAAGTACTACCAATCACACCAACCGGCCTGGCAAAATTAGATATAATACGATATATAGTAATAATAAAAGTAATAGCCTCCTAACATTAATGAATATTGTTATCCAAATCAAATGTAATATAAATTGCTCAAGTCTAAGTTTAATGACATATATATGTCATTGAACTAATTATTGTCACTAGTAAGCCGTGATGGCTGATGTGATACGAATTATGATATTTATACGGATAAATAGTATCATTTTAATAGATAAGATACACACACACATGACATATATATGTCATTAAACTAATTATTGTCACTTGTAAGCCGTGATGGCTGATGTGATCATGGTAAGGACAGACAGTCTTAATCGAAGATTGCGGATTTAAAACCAGGCTGACTCCACAGAATTTTAATGAACTTAATTTGTGTCTTTTAATTATCGTGTATTTTATTCTAATATTTTATTTTAAAGTACTTGTTTTAAGTAGTTACGCTATAAACTTGATTATATTATATTGTGCGTGTAAATTCATTATTTTAAACTCTAAAAGACGGTATCCTGTTTTAAAGGTATGACATGGTTAACCTACTTCTAAATTATTAGGATAGCTGTCTATGACACGACGCGGTTTTCGTATTATTTGGGTCACCTACTTAACTTAACTGTTCAACTTGCTACGTGTTTCCAACACGTCGCTTTGCTGAAGAATCTGTGATCCGTACGAATATTTTTCTTTTATATTTTCCGACGTCATTGCTCGAATAGGGAATGGTTTGAGTTGTTTTGGTAAGTAGCTGGGATGTTTTTCTCGAATATGTTTTAGTAGAAGTTTTGTTTGAAGTGTAAACAGAAGTAGATGTAGACTTAGGTCCTTTTGTACTTACCTAATCTGTTTGAAATCTTATCTATTAAAATGATACTATTTACATAGTAAATCTGGAATATCAGATGAAAATAATCAGAGAAAAACGTTGTCAAATATAGTATTAAATATAGCCTTATCAGAACAGGTTTATGGCGTATAATACTTAAGTAAAATAATAATCTACCATTTGACAGACGTTGAAAATTTTATTAGTAATAAGACGCGGGGGAAATTTGAGATTGGGCAGTGAGGCTGACAACCTTAACGACTGTACTTACAACAAAGCGGTCTTAAGAGACTATCCTTTTATAAGTTGTAAAATATTATTGTGATTTTATTAGAAATATCATTATTAAATTTATTCATTTATAAATTTCATTATTAAAACAGCAAAAATCTAATAACATTAAAGTATCCAATAATCTTGTAAGAATTGCGATTTTTTTTGCTAACTGTACCACTTTTGAAATTGGAACACTAAACGAAATATGTTCACAATTAATGGGCAATCTATTAGCTTTTATTTTATTATGCTTTAACCGTTAAGATAGTCCTACGCAAATTTTATGTAAGACCACCTCGTATGTCGTGACGTCAAACGGCTTGAGGCTCTCTTATTCTGTTCTGCCCCCTTTCCATCCTAAATCTCCTTATGTGGGAAGCGCATATTCTATATACTGTGTTGCTATATAATATTAGTGTAAGAAAAATATATTTGTTTTTTATTTACTTTATCCTTAAATTTTAAATATTGCTTTTAATTTATTATAATTAATTTCAATATGTTACATTAGCCCGCACTTACTTTTAAAATACACTTATTATAAAAAATATACTTATTTAATTTATATTTCGATCTGAGATGATGTATAAGAAATATTTTATTATGAAAATATTAAAATTATATATTTTTGTTGTACAAGAAATGTCGAATAAAAATAACAAAGCTACACAAATACGCGATATACGTTTCAGACTGATCCGTATTTAATCTTCAAAGAGAAAATATCATATTAATACACATTACACGAACATAATATTCACGCTTGCTATGTCAATAGTCTAAGTTAAAAACACATGAAACTCCTGCGCTACTTATAAAATAATATTATAGAATTACTTACTTACTTATAAATATATACAGTACCAGTCTTTTAATGTACCTCTGCTGGGTAAGGCCTCCTCTCCCTTTTGAGGAGAAGGTTTGGAGCTTATTCTACCACGCTGGTCCAATGCGGGTTGGTAGAATACACACGTGTTTAATTTCACATGCAGGTTTCCTTACTAAGTTTTCCTTCACCGTTAAGCACGAAATGAATTATGAACACAAATTAAGCGCATGAAAATTCAGTGGTGCTTGCCCGGGTTTGAACCCACGATCATCGATTAAGATTCACACGTTCTAATCACTTGGCCATCTCGGCTATTTATATACTATAAAACCTTTTTCGAAATGCGTAAAAATTTCTGAAAAAAAAGTTCTTCTTTATTAGTAAATATAGATAAAGAAAATCATAAAATATACTCTATATTAATGTTACTTTACACAAGAGGAATTATATAAAATTGTATTATCATGTACAACAGTATTAAATTTGCTTCGCAAATAAAATATACAGACATCTTTATATAATTACATTTATATCATACAATAATCCTGTATGTAAATTGCCGAGTTTTAACTCCACGATTATTTATTATCTGTATATTCTTGTATATATATATATTATAAATCTTATCTACTTGTGTAAAAATATAAGATTTTTATTATTAATTATTAATAGATAAAGTTGAAAATATCTGCTGAATATAAAGGAAATGGATTCGGAAGCTAGCTAGAAATATATTCAGCTTATCACAGAATATGAAATTGTACATTTGTAAAACTCGGAATTTAACCACGATCGTGCCATTTTTATAAAATGTATATAGCATTAACTATCGCGGCCTCAACCACGGAAATACAATATATATGAATCCAGTTTTTAGCACGAAATTATTTTTTGTGCCAAAACTGTGTAGTAAGTAAAGTCTATAAGCGTCCCACAGCTAGGCTAAGATACCTACTCGTATAGGTAGGTACCACCCATGATAATAGATTCCAGAACAGCTATAATTTACTGGTGGTAGGGCTTTGTGCAAGTTCGTCTGGGTAGGTACCACCCACTCATCAGATATTCTACCGCAAAACAGCAGTACTTGTTATTGTTGTGTTCCGGTTTGAAGGGTGAGTTAGCCAGTGTAATTACAGGCACAAGGGACATAAAATATTAGGTCCCAAGGTTGTTGGCGCATAGGCGATGGCTAACATTTCTTACAGTGCCAATGTTTAAGGGCGTTTGGTGACCACTTACCATCAGGTGGCCCATATCCTCGTCTGCCTTCCTATTCTATAAAAAAAAATGATTTTGTTGTGGTTCGGCTGGAAGGGTGAGCGGGCGTTTTAGCGGAGTTTAGAGGCGTTTTAGAGGAGTGCCATTAGCGGAGTTGGCAGTGTTTCAGCATAAATCTTTATTTTGTATAGAAGCGTTACACTTTGCTTACTTATTAAAAATGGTTCCCGCCCGAGTCTGTGTGTTGGATTATGGAGTTATGCATTGCTTTGAGTTACCTTAACCAGTAATTTACTTAAGAGTTAAGTTCATCTTTTTATGTGCATTTACGACGCCATAAGTAGACATATGTAGATACGATAAACTTATAACATCATTTTGTTGCGAGTATTAAAAATATCTCACAAAACTCTATGATCCGCATTTACATACGCGACTTGTGTTTAAAAACCTGATGTTTAAATTCATTGGCTATCTAGGCTTTTTTGTCTTGAATTTTTCGTAAATATATTACGTTAATCTGTATTTATATACTTATTTGGGTCGAAATAGCTTTAAAACAACTTGAAAAGTTGCCAAAACGAGTTTGGGTGAAGTTCAAGATATCTTTATTGTTCTTGAATTTGTGATTACAATTCAGAGATATTTATGTGATACGACACGAAAATTTCGTTTTGAAAATGGAATATGAATTCATATTTTATGTTTCACTTTTAATTTTTTTTTTATTAAGTTATCATAAACAGTCTTCCTACGTACAATTGAGATTGGACCGTTAATTGAATATATTGATATAAATGGATAATTTTTTTATCATCGTCGCGTAACTAATTCCGATATTCGCGTGCTTAAAATAAAAGGGCGTGAGTATGCAAGATTTTTATCGGATATGACAGTTTTGATGGAGTTAAGACTAAGTGACACTTTACGCTTTTAATTTTAACTGAAAAAAGGTAAATATCAAGGGATAAAATTAGAATTGATATTAATATTTGGAGCAGAACCGACGAAACCGGAGTTAATTAACAAATTGGCTGCGCGCTGGTCATGTATGTCAAAGGATGGATGACACTTGGTTGGATGGAATCTGCATGAAAATTAACTGTAACTATTTATATGTGTATGTAAAGTATAATTGACCGCCTTGCTGGTCTAGTTGACAACTTATAATGCAGATCCCGAATCCTAGATTTCAAAAATTTTGGATTTTTTTGTCGAGAAATTCCCACTAGCAGAATTATTTAAGCTCCCTATCCTCGAAGAGCAGTTAAGCAGTATATCTTTCACTTCATTTCTTTCCGGTCGTATTTGATATGTGATTATAAGAGTGAAGGAAAAGAAAGTGTCTGCGTATGTCTGCGTTCACACTTATGCACAATAATATGTCCTGCACAATTGGCTAGGTCATCTTGCAAATGGTCGCCTTGATCGAAATCGGTCAAGATTACACCATGCGATTCTTTTAATTCTTTCTTGACTTGGCTTTAGATATGTTAACTGACAAAACTGTATCAGATGACTCATTCAAGTACATTAGAACTATTCTATAAGATCAAACTCATCGCAGAACACGATCGTAGAATGTCAGAAAGTGATATGTGACATTTATAAAAACAATTATAATGTTTAAAGGGATACAAGCAGCAGAATAATGTATTGCCGGATTTTAATATTTCATAGTACTGTCGGTTACTTATCTTTTAATGTCTACTTATGATAAAGACAAAGTTTGCTTAAATATATTTTTTTAAATAAAAAATAGGTAGACGGACTGGCTGGCTGTAAGTGGTTACCATCGCCCATAGGAATTTCCTCTGAATGAAATTAAAGGAATGGTTAATTCTTTACATCACCAACCCGTCAATGATCCTGTGACATTTGTGCCTGTAGTTAAATTGGCTCACTTGTACGGTCATGGGGTGTTGAGGTTCAAAGTGGGACACAATAATATTAAGTATTGCTGTATAGCGGTAGAATATGTCATGTACCATGATACCTACCCAGATGGATTTGCACAAGGAAATGGCATTTCAAACTAATGGTCACTTATCACTGGTCACCAATAATATAATTCTTTCTATTTTAATTTTATGAAATAATGTCCCAAATAAAATGCTCTTAGAAAAACAGGATTATGTTTAATATTAAATTTTCTTAAAATATATTTTATTAGAAGTTTTATAAGCGAAGCAACGTTATATACTACATAATAATAAGGAGAATATGACAAGATTACACACATATATGACAAGATTTACAAGGTTATTTAATATATAATTTAAATATTATATATACTCACTGTAAATATTTTTTTTTATAATGATCAAAGATAGATTAAATTATTTGACAAAATACTGAACGACCATTGGTCGACTATTACGTCACTAGTTGCCGTCGACCAATGGACATTCAGATTAAAATGAAATTAGTTGATTTAGGGGCTTCGTTCGGCATAAATTAAAATAATTAAACATTATCGTTTTTTTGTTTGTTTAATAATAAGGTTTGCTTTTTAATAAAATAAAGCTAAGTGTGTGTCTGTAAACTTGTAGTTATTTAAGAAAATATCGTACTAATTCCCGATTCACTGTTATCTAGTTCAGGAGCTAGGGTTTCATGGTCCCTGTATAATAGTTTACAATAACGTTATTATTATTGTACTGTATTTAGTGGTTCTTAAGTTTAAGTTATACATAAAAAAATTAGGTAGCAATATGAAATAAACCAGCTTGGCTTACACCAATCTAGGCTTCAACCTCCAAATTTTATGCAAGCCTGTCGGGGTAGGTAGCACATCACATATTCTACCGCCAAACAGCAATACTTAGTATCGATGAGTTGAGTTATAACATTAGTACTGTTGAGTTGCGGTTGTAATGGTGAGTGAGCCAGTGTAACCGGCACACACAGGGACTTAACATCTTAGTTCCCAAAGTTGGTCGCGCATTAGCCGTGTAAGGTATGACTAAAATTTCTTACAGTGCCGATGTCTAAGGCCAATGGTTACAATTTACCATCAGATGCGTCATCTGAGCGTCTTTTTATCTTTTTTTTATACATGAAAAAAAACTTGTGGGTTAGGGCTGCGTAATTTACCTATGAAAATATAATTATTTTACATTATTTATTTCCAGGAAAGCGCAACATATTCGTAACGGACGTTTTGTTTAAGCTATTTGTTTTAAAACAGGATATAACACTTCACGGTGTTGATACGAATATTATTTATGACGTTTACGTAAACTGTAGATATTATACGTTCGATCTGTTAAATATCGCGTTTGAATATATATAAGCGTAAAACCGCATTGATGACTTGTGGAGTGATAAAACCCGTGTATTTTAAGACCAAAGAGTAACAGAAAGTGCACTTCAATAGCATTTTATTGGTCTATTATCGACTGCATCATAGGTATAGTGGCAAGTTTATAAAGCCTTTGAGATCCAAGGCCTTACTGATATCTTTATGAATCTGATAAGTAATAAATCTTTTGAATTTTTCCGTCAAACAATTATTAACAGCAAGTCTGCAAGCAGTATCGACAAGGTAACGCCTCGGAAAGCACGAGAATTCGTTGATCTTGCGTCTTAATTATTTCCATTCGTGTCAGATTTGATGTCCGCCGAAAATGCCCGCTAAATTTGTTTAAGTCTTATAAGATTCTATTTTTAAATTATCCTTTAATCTAAGGTTCACTTTATTATTATTATTATTAAAAACTAATAACAAGGGAAAAAAAGACAAATACAAGTAAAACAAAAAGAACAAGAAAATCAAAAGCTCAAGAAAAGCCATGCTATATAAACATAATTGCAGAGCTCATCATGATGCATGCAAAGGACAGTCTTACTCAAGTAGTGATCTCTTCCAGACAACCCTCCATTAAGATACTTGCAGGACCTAACGGGCGAGTGCATTATACATACATACATATACATATATATAAATGTATACAATACATACACAAAGACACATTTATATACTATACAATATTTATAAATACATATATACATATACCAATTCATAATACATTTTTTGTAAAAGGTCACATTTATAACATTACAGTGGACAGAATGAAATGTGAAGGAAGTAAATAGGTAGGCTTACAGAGATAGGTAATAGTTTTTAGTACGAAGTTTGAAGAGAATTGACGGATCTCGGATGGAAGTACATTCCACAGTCTCACTGCCTTTGCCGTGAAGGAGTTCACATATGATTTGGAATGACATATAGGCACATATAACTTGTTATCACTCTGGGAGCAAAGATTAGGTTGAAGAGTTGAGTATAAACCAAGAAAAGTAAAGCGTTCCTTCAGATAGGGAGGTGTACAGAGGTGAAATAGAATAGAATAGAGGAGAGAAAGAATATGTCATTTGCTGCGATCTTTGATTCTAAGCTACCTGAGGGTAGAACGATACTCCGAAATACGATCATTTGTTAAAATAAATGAAGGTTTCTATTAATTTTAAGTATTGTTTTAAGAAATTTATAAAGTCGGAATTTGTTCTTAATTGAACTAATTGGCCGTTAGAGTAATTATATATATTATATTAATAGTTGTGCTTGTGACGTCATCAAGTTAGAAAATTAAAACATTTTGTACCACATATACTACTCGTATACTTAACGAATAACACCAAATCACAAAATACGTCAGAAACTACTTGGAAATTAATTTAGGAGTTTGTAAAGTCGACTATAACTTTAACGAGTTAAATAACATTCTTAGAACTATCGATATTCTACTTTAAGTTTTAGTTCGTTTGTTGTGTAGGTAGCATAGTTATGATAAGAATAAAGATGGCCCAGGTAGAAGACATGAATCTTATACGAAAATTATGGGTTCGAATCCAGGCATCACAAATCTTTCATGTGCTTAATCTGTATTAATATTTTTGTCGTCCGTGGAGGTGAAGGAAAACTTCGTAAGAAAACCTAAATGTATCGGATGAAAATCACGCTGCTCCGCTTGAGTATCCACCAATCCGCATTGGAGCGGCTTGGTGGTTGGTTTCGAATCATCTCCTCAAAGATCAGCAGTATTTTACAAGCTGTTACTTTAAATTAAATTACTAGAAAGAAACTTACAAAAAGTAATTCAATTTAAAAATATATTTTCCTTTACTCTGCTACACATATAATTATGTATATTGTTCGGAATTAATATGTCACAACACAAGTACAAGATAATGTTATAAGGTAAGTAAAACTACTAGCAAAGTTAGACATAAATATTGTACTCAATTACATAACTAACAAGTTTGACGAAAAATATAAAGGAAAAATATGTGTCATCAATTAATATAGAAAGAGCTTTCATTAAGGAACATTGATTAGAAACGTTATGAAAATTGAAACATGTAAAAGCGGTATCACTATAGCGATCTCTTAATGTGTGACGTCATATTATGACATCTCATATATCGCTATTTCTTGAGAAATATTAACTTATAAAGAAGAAACGAAAATAGCTAGACTGTTTCACGATTTTCACACGCCAAACTCAGCAACTTTTCATTCGACATTTCATTCATTTTCTGAAGCTGTTTTCGATTGGAGAAATAACACGAATTCACGCTATTGGTACGTCGAGCTATTTCTAGTTGGACACATCAGTTTGCACAACAGCGTTGGATAAATATCATGAGAGTTTTAGCTTTCGCCTGAATAGTGTAGGCGAGACTTTTAACGTACAGGTAGGTAAGGGATCTACAGCTCGCAGAAGGAGAAGAGACAAATAATTTTGACATTGAATCGACCTGATGTAATTGGTAGATATCTTTATCCATGGTATTCATTCAATCAGTCAATGGTATTCATTATGAATTCATGATAAAATTGCGTTTAGAATTTCGAGGAAATTGTTGGAACTTTAAGTAATAAAATTAAAGTAATAATTTGATAGTAAAATTAGTTAAGTGGGACATTGTGGTATTAAAAATAAACAGATATTAATCAAAAACTGTTTGTAGTACATAATATAGTATTAATATTAGGAATATCATGTGATATGTAAATCGATGGTGTATGTATCTGTACTCCCGTGATTGGAATAGGCTTTAGGTAAATGTAAATCTTTGTTCAAACTGAATGAAGTCGCGTATAATAAAAACATTAATATACAAAAAAAAATCGGTAATATATTTTTTTTAAATGTGTCGTTGACTTGTTTTCCGCGTAGTTGTGAAAAGTCTAAAGAATATTTCCTTATGTCCGACCGATACGTAATACATACTTTGTAATTTAATAGTTCGTATTATATATATAAATTGCATTTTGGCGGTATTTATTGTACTACACTAGCTTATCAGTACGGTTTCACCCACGTTAATGGTTTCTGCTCCGGTCTCTTGGGCCGTAGATGAATAATGATTAATCTTCATCATGATTTGGCTAACAAATTATTATTTTTTTCAAATCAGACTGGTAGTTTTTACTGGTAGTAGGATTAGCGCGTTCAAACATGAAAACACGAACTCTTCAGTTTTGTTATATTAATGTTTAACAAAGCAACTACTATTGTAATAAAAAAAAAAAATGTGGCTATCTCTTCAGACGTGAATCATAGAAATTGATGATTAATGAAAAAAATAATAATTAAAGGATACCAATAAATAACCAATAAATATGGAGTACAATATATAAAACAATATATATTTATCCGTGCAGTGACGGAGAAAGAATACATTTCACTGCCCCTTTCCCATGGGTGTCGTAAGAGGCGACTAAGGGATATCTGAGCGACCATCTGCTCATCTGGTGGTAGGATGATAAACATCCGCCTGGCTTGTTACCACCGTACGCATGGTGAAAATCTCGTGAAGTGGCTTGCAGCCGCGTTTCGAGGTCAGCCAGCGTACAGCCAGTGCCCGAGCGAGCATTGCCGCGATGGGTGTTGGTCCAGGGGAAACGGCTGCTGAACCAATGCCGGGGGAAACTGTATTGCCCTGCCGGACAGGGAGATCCGAAGAAACGGCTATTCCGCTGGCCGCCCGTGGCATAGTACAGGGGCCCAAGCGTGCCTAACCAGCACGCGAGGCTGCCCCACCAGGCCACGCATAATCTCGGGGTGGACCGTCGTGCCGGTTGGTGACCGGAAGGTGGGGTCCCGGCGGCCACTTCCGGGGGGGTTCGGGGCCCTTCCGTCCGGTGGGTCAGTGTAGTTTCCCTTTTGGCAACCACTTGGGGAAACACGCCTCCACACTTTGCCCATCCCTATCGTGGCAATACGTCGCTCGCTTCACGTCTCTTTTCCACTCTTTTTTCCCATATGGTAGCGCATCAAAGCAGGAATGACGGTCGTACAGCGGTGCACACCCCCACCATACCCACGCTGTTTGAGGTCGAGTTCACTAACATCCGTGGACTCCACGCTAACCTCAACGCTGTCCACCACCATCTCGAGACAGCACGGCCAGCAATGTTGTTTCTAACGGAGACACAAATACTCCGTCCTGCCGATACCAGCTACCTTAATTATCCCGGTTACATGCTTGAAGAATCCTTCAAAGCGAAAGCCGGAGTATGCTTGTTCGTCAGGACGGATGTTTGCTGTCACCGACTGCGCTGCTTGGAGGACCCCTCCTTCTCCATGTTGGTGGTACGTGTGGATCTGGTTCGTCAGAGTCGGGTAATTATTTTCCCTAATTCCTGCTTCCCCCTTCCTTCACAAGTCTACGCGTGCTGGCTCTCGATGTCACCGACTAACTGTGACATCAATTCCATCGCGCACAAAGAAATTTGGCAACTCCTTTCTTTGTCGCACTTCCAAGAAATGGAATTCCTTACCAGCTCACGTATTCCCCTCCTCTTACGACCCGGGTTCCTTCAAACGAGGCGTGAAGAGGCATCTTGCGGGCCGGCAAGGCGAGGGCGGCTAGTGCAGAACCTTCTTCCCGACTGTACTGGCCGTCCTCGCGTTTGGACTCTACTACCACTTAACATCAGGTGGAGTAGAGTCATTTGCCCTCCCGGCTAATATAAAAAAAAAAAAAAAAAACGTTTGCCCTAACGGTATACACAGCTTACTCGAACGCAAGGCGTAAATAGCAGCCTGTAATAACTCTTTCTTCTTCTTCTTCGTATACTTCATTACTGAAGGTCATGCTTGTCCTGAAATGCTTTCACCGATGTCTCGACTAGCTTTCTTCACACCACTCTGTCCTCGGCTTGTCTCAGGGCAGTCGGAATATTGAGTGCCGTTATATTTTGAATCTGGTCGGACTAGCGGGTAGGTAATCGACCACGTGATCTTTTGCCTTCGAACTTTAATCAGTTTATCCAGATTGTCTGTTTGTCTCCGGGTAATATGGCCAAAATAACATTGTCGTTGGTAGCATATATAGTGGATAGTCTGGTAGTAATCTTCAGTTGGTCGAGAATAGACTTGTTGGTTCTTTTTGCTGTCCACGGTATACGCAACATTCTTCAATAACACCACATTTCGAAAGTCTTGATCTTTTTAGTCAGCAGTCAGCACGTATTGACCTTGACAAATAACTCCTTAAGAGTATAATTTTTTAATGTCACAATAGCCGAAAAATAAAAAAGCCACAACTTTTTAATTTTATTAAGGGTGGCTGTAGAATTTTGCGTGACGTCATTAAGGAGCAATGGCTACAAACGTTAAGAAAATTGTATGAATAGACTTTTTTTATAACGAATAATAGCAATCAAAATTGCTTTTATTCTTTAAAATATTACTCAAATTCCTATTTAACCCTCCATTTGAGCGTGAAGTCTGTGCAAGTTGTCCGACAATAGCCCAAGGGATTTGTACTGAACTCACGATTTTCACATCGCTAACCCGTAAGCCGTTGTATTGCATAAGATGATAGAGAAACGTATATTTGTATAATCCAAAAACGTGGTCAAAACTGCAAAGCACATTCAGTAAATTGTATACTTGTATAATATACTGTATTACAAATTATTTTTTAAAATAATATACTTTTACAATAATATCTAATTCATACATTACACACACACACGCACGCACGCACACTAAGACAAAAATACCCAGAATGACAATTAACTGATTACTTAGATAAACTCTTTAACCTTTTGTAAATAATATTTGTAATTTATCTACGCGATACTTCAATGAGTGTCTTTCGATTGTCACTACCTTAGGGAAGAGGACTGATTGTCGTTAACACAGGTTATTGATTAGCCTAGCTAGGATAGCCTTAGATCTTAATATGTTTTGAAAAATATGTTATTGTACTGTCTTATATTGACCAAGATAAATCGTATCATTTTCAAATATATCTTTGTGAAATAAAAAAAATGAATAACAAATATAAATTAATTGTTAGGATTTTAACATCAGTACAGCAGTACTAGTTATTGTTGTGTTCCTGTTTGAGTGAGTGAGCCTCTTAGTTCCCAGCGCGTTGGCGATGTAAGTAGTTAAAAATACAGTCCTAATATCTATAGGCGGTTGTGAACACATACCAGCCAGTCTGCCTAGGTAGGCAAACAAAAAAAGTGTGAATTTAGTAGCAGGTAAATGCTTAATTCGAAACGACTGTAGCAAACATGTTTAGTATCGCGCGGCTTTAAAATTATAACAAGTTGCATAATGTATTAAAATTGCAACTCAAAGCTTTATACGTTTAGACTATTCTATATGGAAATTGAACGAGTCTTATCATTCATACGATCCGTTCATTGTAATATTTCCATCTGGTTTCGAATATGTTCCTTATTTGAAATTATGATGATGATGTTCTTTTGACAGATTTCGGTTATCCAATGTTATTGTAAATCTAACACAACAAAAAAAAACTTCACACTTTCCAACTTTTCAATACACAGGAGTTTACTGCCAAAATACAATACAAGCTCTACTGCGTATTCGAATTCTATGCCAATTTATTTGGAATTCGCCCAGTATTTTGAGCGAAATTTATTCATAAACTTAAAAAATGCCTTTATTATAATAATAATAATATCCTGGAACATTATTCACACACGGCCATCTGATCCAAAATTAAGCAGAGCTTGTGTTATGGAAACCAGACAACTGATATACTACACATACAACTTTTCTTTTGTAAATACATACTTATATAGATAATTCGTGTTTCATGTGTCATTTAACCCAGACTCAGGACAAACAGACATGTTCATGCACACAAATGTCTGTCCTGGGTGGGAATCGAACCCACAACCTTCGGCGTGAAAAGCAAGTATCTACCAATCACGCCAACCGGCTCAAATTAAAATGTTTTTGGCATGTTATACGATATCTTCGTCATTAGAAGGCTGAATTTAATTTAATTCGGGGAAACGAATTATATATATATATATATATATATATATATATAACGTATAATATGGAGAAAACTGTTATGTAATTCTTTAAATAAGTCAGCATTGTTTTAGAGGCAACATTTTGTAATACTGATTTTCAGATCATGAAGTTATTGTAAAACTATTTAAAATTAAATATATTTAGAAAAATTATACGAAATTTTGATACCATAGAAACCATCTAATATTAATTTGCTAGAAATTCTTTACTTACTTAAGTCTTAATAAATTCTTTGCTTCTATCGCTTCTATTTTATAGAGTTCTCCCAGCAAAATGTTATGAATGTTCAATACTAATTGACTGATAACAAATCAAGCTAAAATATATTAATTTTGATCTAATCAATCATTGATTCGATATTAAATCGATATTTATTAATAAATAATACAACTATATAAAAAGCCGAGATGGCCTAGTGATAAGAACGCGTTAATGTTAACCGATGTTCGTGAGTTCAAACTCGGGCAAGCACTACTCAATTTTCATGTGCTTAATTTGTGTTTATAATTCATCTCATGCTTGACGGTGAAGGAAAAGATCGTGAGAAAACCTGCATGTGTCTAATTTCATTGAAATTCTGCCACATGTGTATTCTAGCAACCCACGTTTGAGCAGCGTAGTGAAATAAGCCAGAAGACTTCTCCTCAAAAGGTAGAGGAGGCTTTAGCCCAGTAGTGGGACATTAACAGGCCGTTACTGTACTGTGCTGTTACTTTATTAAAATACTACTGTAAATTAAAAAAAAAAAATGACGTATAATTTTATTCCTTATAAATTTCATACTACGTAATGAATGAAGAAAATATTATTATTAACATAAAGCGCAGGAAATATGAAGCCATTTTTCATTTCATTCCGACAAAAGAATAATATTTTTTTAAAGTTAATTACAATGTCATTTTTCCTAGAACGCTTCGTCAAGGGCAGTGGGGGGAGTCCTCTTCATATAATTGAGTTTACATTGCAATCAACACCATTTCGATGGGACAGTACAGTGTCGGATTTCCAATTAGAGCAACGTTTGCGTAATGAAAACATGACTTAAAATGCTTTGGACGTATTAGTGATTTGCGCGTGTGTGTGCACATTTAGTGGTAGGACTGTGCAAACCCGTCTGGATAGGGCCACCCACATATAATTCTACCGCGAAACAGTAATACTTAGTATTTTTATAGTGTGACTTTGCTAGTGTAACTGCAGCCACTTTATAGCATTTTAGTTCCCAAGATTACTGGTGGATTGGTGATGTAAGGGACTGTTAGTATATCTTACAGTGCCCACTTACCTTCACGCTCAATTCAAAAGGCAGTCTGCCTACCAATTTTGAATTCAAAAAGTTAAAGCTTATTATTACATTCGATGTTCAAATGCGATTTGGTGGATATACGCGTAATAAATTATAAACATAGACTTGAAAATTTGCTCACGATATTTTATTCTCATTGAAACACAATGCTTCAAGGTCGATCGCGATACGAGTAAAATTATTAGAACAGACAAATTACTTTAATTGCCGCTAAATTTAGCGGTGTCTACTCCGATGAACCCGTGATAGTTGAAGACACATTCAAACACGTCGTTAGACTAATTTACTTTGTAATTCTGTATTGAAAATGTACCTTTTACTGTATGTGTTCATACACACACAGACGAGATCTAGGTGATACAAAAGTTTATGGTTTATGTTAACGTTTTATAACTATATATATTAAAGGTTTAAGAGATGCGTAGTGACGTGAAGGTGGCTTTATCCCAACGGCATAGATGCACTCGTTCACGCATAAATTTTTCGATTAATTCCATAAAAAAATGGATTATCAGGATTTCTTTAAAAACAGGTATTGTGTAATGAATTGATCTACATAAAATGGTATGTAAATTTTCACATTCAAGTTTATAGAGTAAAATGTTTTTGTTTATTCGTCCGACTTTGCAAAGTCAATACATCCTTCCTGGGATACTGTATTCTATATTATGATTCCACAGTTATTTTAACTTTGCCTTTTTTTTAATATAAATGTAATGGAATAGGCGTTTGTCTTCCATCTCACCTGATGGAAAGTGTAGATGAAGACGAAGGTGGTACACGCCCATCCAAAAGAAACCTGTTCACTCTACTCTTAAAGGCTCCAGAGTTCAACTTATCAGGAAAAATAGACCCAGGCAGGTCGTTCCAAATGTTGGCAACTCTCACCAAAAACGAGCTGTCAAACCGTTTAGTTCGACTTTTGGGTATGTCAACAACGTATGGATGAAACTTTTGCCTGCGCCTAGTAGTCCGATAAAGGAATGGAGATGGCTCAATCAGTTCGAAAAGGGCCTTCGAGCACTCTCCAAAGTGTATCCTACAAAAAACCGATAAGCTGGCAACTCGACGGCGATGCTCTAGAGTGTATAGTCTGCTATTTGAGAGCTTTTCGTTGTTAATTAAACTACGGGCTCTTCGGTCGACTGAGTCCAAAGCTTCCAGATGATATTTGGCTGCACCGTCCAAGAGGTAACTGCAGTACTCCATGCAGGATCGAACTTGAGCAGTGTAAAGATTAAGCAGCTGTTCAGAGCTGAAGTACCGCCGAACCTTCGAAAGAATTGATAATTTCTTAATAAATTTAAACCTCATGTCAATAGAACTTTGTGAAATAAGGCATACTCAACACAATATTATATAAAGTGGAGTAAGTATTTATTGATTTCCTAGCAGAATATGCATAAATTTAATCGGAATTAATCGACTCTGTAATTTAAAGTATAAACTACTGATTTTCTTGTCGGTTTTTCCCGGTAGAATCTACTTTCCGAACGAAAGACATTTAATTCAATACGGTATACTTGTCAATTCAAACGTGTCTATCTGTCACGCTTTGCAAACCGCTAAACCGATTTCGTAAAATTACTCTTTCGTAAAATTTTACTGGTAGCTTTGTGCAAGCTCGTCTGGGTAGGTACCACCCACTCATCAGATATTCTACCGCAAAAAAGCAGTACGTATTGTTGTGTTCCGGTTTGAAGGATGAGTGAGCCAGTGTAATTACAGACACAAGGAACATAACATCTTAGTTCCCAAGGTTGGTGGCGCATTGGCGATGTAAGCGATAGGTATTTCTTACAGTGCCAATGTCTAAGGGCGTTTGGTGACCATTTACCATCAGGTGGCCATATGGGCTCGTCCGCCTTCCTATTCTATTTAAAAAAAAAGAATTTGAGCCACGAATTTCGGGAAACGGAACTATCTTCAGCGGTGAATCATGTATTTACTATCAATAAGAATATAAATAAATTAAGTGTTCCGAATATTTTATAACATCGTGTTTTTACTAGAAATTGTTTTAAGATATAGACTAAAACATTAACAGAAATATCAAAATTGTTAAATGTTATTCTAAGAACATATCATGTGAAAATTATCAGATGGATTTCAATGGAACTCGTATTTTGAGTCTTTATTATTTTAGTTCTATATTAATGAATATACAATAAGTATACATATATATAATATATAATAACTTAGAATATGTTTTATATCGAATATTTCTTTTCTTACTTTATAGTTAATCAAATTATTTTAACGTCAGAAATTATGAGCCAAGAATGTAATCAATAACATTACGTTTGATATAATTCAATAGTGAAATATAAACTTAGCGTTATACATTATCTTGCTGCATGTAGTCTTTTATGAAGCAAGTAGACGGGCCAATTAGCCAACAGTTGGTAAATGGTCACCAACGGCCTCTTCACATTGGCATTTAAATAAATATAAACTGTTCTTTGTACCTTCAATGAATCACCAATTTTTGAACATAAATGATATATTCTTTGTTTCTTCGTTGGGTTCCTAGAAATGGGGCTTCCATTTGGGGCACAGGTGGGCCGACCGCCGGAGCGTAACGGTAGCATGCACAAGCCGTGGTGCCCTCCGAACAGACGGACAGGATATTTCTGGTTTTTTAGTGGGTATTCCGATGCCTTCAGTGCCGGTAAGCCCACATGCACCCCACTTCTTGGTGGGGAAACGCGTAAAATCCAGTAGATTTAGTAATTTTTTTGTATGTATATTATTTGTATGCCTTTTAACTATTGTTTTTATCGACCTATTAGCAAAATACATCTTAGCCGCTAACATCTTATTACATAAAGTGCTCCACCCAAAGGGTATTAAATTTCCATTTTAGTAAAATGATCGCCTTTCGTAGATCTACTCTTAAATTAGAGCTTATTTGATCAGAATAGAACATCATGGAATTGCAATTCCCAGAGCAGTACACCTAAAATACAATAGCTTAATGTTGTTTGAAGACTATTCTAACCAGTGCTCCTATGGGAATGACACAATTACGGGAAGTAACATGGAATTTTAGATAAATTTTACAGTTTGATTCTTTATAAATATTTATGTGTCACCAATAATATTCTTTTTACTCAATACAATGAATATATAGGAAAGTTATCGACTTTGGCCCTTAACGTCCTCCCTCATTACGTCTTATTGCCAGTGCTTTGTCAAACGTAGAATGGTCAGAAAGACATCACAATACAAAGTGAAAATAAATAACATGAAACTAAAAGTGTTCGTGACTTTGAAAGGAGAAAAGGCCTAAGTCCAGCAAGGGGACATTGGCATTTCAAATGCAATTTAACAATATATCTGCCTGTGTAATTTTAACAATCATTAAGAATTAATAATCTTATATCAATTAGCTAAAACTTTGTAGTAAAATTATTATTTATATAAGCTAGTGGTTTGTATTAAAATCATTAGACTGAAAAACTAGATTGCTGGTCGGTTATTTCTATGTCGGTATGTTTGGTCTATTTTATATACCGATTAAGTACATAGTATGAATGCAATACCTATTTGCTGCTCACAGTCTATTAACTTTCCATTTAATGCTCTTAGGTATATACCGCTTATAGTAAAAAACTGCTGACGAGTATGATAAAAAAATTACGAACATTGTCATTACGCCTCGGATGAAATTGGTCGGAAGTTAATATCATCATTAGACTTGGCTATCTTGTCACCGTGACAGCCCGATAGGGTAGAATATAAAATGGTACATTTATATATTAGAGTCGGAAACTAGAATTACTTTTGCTACCTATCTTATATAATATATACCATATATCATAATGATCGCTTTTGGCAATACATTGCGCAAAACCAGGTTATTCGAACCCGGGGCTTCATGATTTGTAGGCTAGTCATTAGACTAAGAATACAGTTGAAATATATATATAATCTACTATAATAAATGTAAAACTATCTTGTCTGTGCATAATAACTAGTATTAAGATTAGTTCAATGACTAAAAAAAAGACTGTAACAATGCCGATGAAGTACTTGCACCGAAATGCATGTTAATATTAATATTCCAAAATTCGAAAGTAAACAATTTCTAGGTTGTGCCTTTTTTCGCAGTAACGGTATCATCAACATTGTATTTCGTCAATGATGCATGAAAATACAAACTCAAACAAACTTATTGATATATCATTTTAAAAACAAAAAGGTACGAGTGGAACTCAATACGACTGGGAAGTAAAAATATTTTTTTCTATAAATTCTCAAATCATAAATAACAATACAACACAAATTCAATTATTGTACTCAAATGAAAATTAAAAATAGAACACAGAAGGAAGTTGTATAAAAGTCGGTACTTAAATTCTTTTTTCTTTTCAGCTTCCGTGGCTCGGATAACGAAGTTCTTGGGCAACACCGGCACTCCTCTAGTAACGACAGGTGGATTTACGTTTGACTTCGTGAAACCGAAACAGACGTGCCACGACGAGTTCTATATGATGGTGCGAGCTGGACCACTTGGGTTCAAGGACTTGGCCTATTTCCTGATAGATGTGATGAGGCAGTGAGTATTTTAAAATCACATTATAGAATATTATCCAGGTAAGCTATTAGAATCAGCAATAGCTGATTGAGAAGATATTATTTTTTTACGAATCGTGATTGATGGTCGTGACATTGGTGAGCATAATTCATTTTTTAATACAATTCCTGGGACTGGAGGACGCATGATAATGGAGGTACAAAGTAATTTTACTTTTTTGTTTTTCATTTTGGGTGACATGTTTTGAATATGTTCAAAACTTGGTGTCCTTGGTTATGGGTAAGCATTGCACGTGTGTTACGTTATTATATAGTTTAGGAACTTTTATAAGGGAAAATGTATACTTTTATACCAGGATCGCTAAAGGCGTTATCAGGTGCTTAAGTACTTAGTAAAACTAGGAAATTGTTCACATGATAATTTTAGATCGATTATTCATTCTATTGTAAAGAAAAAAACAATATATTTCCGCTGAGTTTATTTCACCAGTTCTTCTCAGGTCTGAGATATATTTGAGTTCTACTTAGTTTTCTAAGTAATTGTAATGAAAATTATATTTACTTATTATGTTTCGAAAGGTTGTCATTGATTAAAGAGCCGGTTGGCGTGGTTGGTAGATACTTGACTTTCATGCCGAAGGTTGTGGGTTCGATTCCCACCTAGGACAGAAATTTGTGTGCATAACATATCTGTTTGTCCTGAGTCTTGGTGTAATTATCTATATGAGTATGTATTTACAAAAGCAAAGTAGTATCCATAAGGTTTATTTACAGCAAAAAAAAATAATCAGCTAACGTTACAAAGGACTTAGAATGTCAGTTTAAGTTAATTAATGTAATATTACTCATATTAAGATTAGATTCTACTGAGTTTCTTTTCCAAACAGTTGTCTACTTTATGTTTATTTTAATGTGCAAAGTGACGATTCAAAAGTGCTCGTACGACTTAAAGAAAGTTCATTTTTGTTTAGAATGAATTCAGTAGAGATTATTTCGGTGGATACACAAATGCCGGGTTAACATATATAGCATTTCAAAATATAATAATATTTTCTGACATTTCTGGCAACAAGACTATAAATAAGATTGACTTGAAATAATTAAAGTCATTCCAACACAAGTGACTAAAGTTGAACCCATTTCAGCCAAAAACTTGTCAAACACGTAAACGCAAGTATCAATCAAAATCGAAATTATACTTTTTATTATACATTTGATAATAAAGAGATTTGATTTGTGGTTCGAATTAATTCAAATAGCAAATAACAATTCCACAAACAAACATGTTTACTCTGTTTCGCTTCAATTCCGAAACTATTATCGATAGAAATGTATATATGGGTATAACAGAATTGTAACAACGATTCTACATATATTATATTCTTACATATATTATATCATATATATTTTCTATATTTTTTGAAAATATATCCGTACCGTACCGTAACAGCCCGTGAATGGCCCACTGCTGGGCTAAAGGCCTCCTCTCCCTTTTTTGAGGAGTAGGTTTGGAGCTTATTCCACCAAGCTGCTC
This sequence comes from Nymphalis urticae, assembly GCA_905147175.2. Lineage (NCBI taxonomy): Eukaryota > Metazoa > Arthropoda > Insecta > Lepidoptera > Nymphalidae > Nymphalis > Nymphalis urticae. The sequence continues at coordinate 9,496,488 of LR990003.1, read as the reverse complement.
CAGTGGTTACGGTTAACGGTATTTATTCAGAAAGGTGATACGTTATTTAACGTCATTTTACGACCTCAAGGAGCGGAGCGGTAGCTATGAATGAATATATAAGAGGACGACGTCTGCTAAGTTTCGCTAGTGCTATAAAGTGCAAATACCGTTTCTAATATTTACAACCTCAAATAATTGCTTATCTTACATTATTACCTGTAGCTAATATCCGTAAATTTAACTACGTTTTTCTTTATTGGAAATATGGATAAACTGGCAAATAGGCTTGATGGTAATTACTATCAGTTGTTTAGGTAAAATTAACCCATCCCTTCTTAAATCATGGGTATTAACAGTGATACTGTTAGAGGCAGTGTCTAGAACCACAGGCACAATGAAGGTAACATTTGACTTCTCAAGGGTTAGTTAAGGAAATTGTTAATATTTCTTACAGCGCCATTTTATGCGATTATACGCGGTGATGACCTCTGAACATAAATGACGATCCGCTTACCTAATTCATATAAAAAAGCAAAAACCAATGATTACACCAGGAATATGCCCCAAACCACGAGATTTTAGTTGTTATGTCCCTTGAATTTACAAAATGGATCAAATCTGTCAATATAGATTCTGTCCCAACATAACCATCAAATTTAGGAGCGATCAACGTGCTACAAATTCACAAAACCGAATCCAGTTAAGTCCCTAAAAGGGCTTACTAAGGATTTAAATTTACATAAATTATAAGGGAATAATGTTGAAGTTAGAAGGATATATTTGTCTAAGTACATACATATATGTATGACGTCTTATATCAACTGGATTTTATGTACTAGTTTTTGCCCACAGTTTTACCCGCGTATGTGGGGTCGAGGGTCAGATGCTAGGTAAAATTAGCCTATCACTATCCTTAGAGTTTAAGCTTGCTGCGTACCAAATTACATCAAAATCGGTTCAGTTGTTTAGCCGTAAAAACCAAACATACAGACAAATTTACTTTCCCATTGATAATATTGGTATAGATATAGACTAGCAAAACCGGGCAGATGTATTCCTTTGTACTCATAATTATCTATATAACTATCTACAATCGTAATAAATAAATATTAATGTTTATACGTTTGTGCGTATCTATGTGTTCCTAAATCATTCGACCGTTTGTGATGAAAGGTTCAGATGAGTGGTTCAGTGTACGTACCTGGTCGAAAAACAAACAAAAAAAAATTTGTGTGTTTATCTTTTAATATAAACGTTTTAAGTTATTTCGTTATCCTTTATTCTACCCGAGCGAGGCTGGATTCGGTTGATAATTTACACATTTCGACACATTCAGCCGACCACCATGGAAGTTGGCACTTACCTATGTATGCGTATTTTTTTCATTTCGAATGTTTTACTTATTACTACTTACTGTCACTTTTTTTTGCAATTCGTCACTAGATGGCGTTATAGCACGTTAACTTATAAACAGTTTTAATCCATCACATGACAGTTGGTTTCTTTTACTAGCATAGCCTGGCAAGCGTCGTCTTTCCCAAAAGTCAATCTGTTTATTTGCGAAAATAAATTAGGTTTTAATCTATATAGTAAAGCAGTAAAAACCGTGTTTTTGTGGCAGAATACGAAAATGCATTTATTTTAAATAAATTGTAATAGAACCGTTTTTCATACAGATGAAGTAAGTACCAGCTTGTTTAAAATATGGATAATTATTGTTGATTTTTCGTAAAATTTTAGGGTATAATGAGTAAAACGTTACTGACGCGGTAAGTTTCTATTAAACATAGATTAAACTTATCTACTTATTATTTGACCGTTCGAAACGTATCCCGACGTTTGAAAATATAATTGATGGTTATCTGTTAACGATATTTTAATGACTGTCACGCCTCGACCGTTTATCATACCTTAACATTTGATAATAAACTTTATTCATTATTAATTAAACTGATTTCTTATTAATAATTTCAGTTCGAATTGTTTTATAGTCTAACACAGCCTTATTGGTCCAGTGCAAAGCTATTAGGTTTTCGGGTTGAAAAATTCTAAAATCCTCATTAGCAACCTTGAGTCTGAAAATTGGCTTACGCTCCCGATCCTCGGAAAGTACTAGTTGGTCTTGCGTCTGAACTCTTATCGGTCATGTCAGATTACTGTCTCAGAGGATTAGGAGAGTAAAGGATTAGAGAATGCTTTTGTGTTTGCGAACACACTTCTGAACTATTATACGTCTTGAGCTGTTTGCTAGTCTTTCATGAATAGTCTCCGTCTCCAAAACGGTCAATCAACTGATAATGTAAAAATAAAAATGTCGAATCTACCGGAAAATATTTAAATCGCACTGGTAGATCTTGATATAAGCGTTTTCCAACAAACAAACTCTTGATTTCTATATTAATACTAGCTGACCCGGAAAACGTTGTTCTGCCATATAAATGATATCTACTGAATACTTTGGTTTTTAAATAAAAAGTAACGAATGTATAGTAGTGTGGGGCTCATCCTCAGACCATGATCATCATCTACGAGAGAAAAAGGAAAGAAGCGCTGTAGACGATAACCACCGATAAAAACAAAAAAAACACAACCCATTCATTTTCTCAATTCAATGTATTTTTTTTTTTTTATTTATTTAAGTTTACAAAACTGACTTACAACTAGTGCATACAAAATAAAATCTAAGCTAAACAGAGTGTTATTAAGTTGCAGTCTTCTGGATGTAAACCTAGCATGCTTTAAAGAACATATACCTAGCTTAGTTAACAAGAACAGTACTTGTGAAATTACTGACTAGTTAATTATTTAATTATTACATAAAATAATGTGATTTTGTTTTAAGTTTATTTTTAAGAGAACCAACAGATTCACTGAAGACATCTAGGTGTTGACGACTACAATTCGCAAGCGAGCAAATACGGTAAATTGGCGAATGTTGACCAAGATTTGATTTGACATCAGGCAAGCTAAATATTTTACGTTTTTGTAAACAGCTACCTTGACGCGGAATGTAGAAACTAATTTTAGCAAGTAGATCAGGTGCATCAATATATCCATGCAATAATTTGTATAAAAAAAGAAAGTCGGCAGCTTCTCTTCTATATTTAAGAGTTTGCACTTTATAATTAATTAGGCGTGCGTCGTAAGAGTTAAAATTCTTAGCATTTAGATCTGTGTACGCTAAGTAATATAGGAAACGTTTTTGTACACGTTCTATTCTATCAGAGTGCACCTCATACCCAGGACTCCAAGCAACTGAACAATAATCTAGTATACTCCTTATTATACTATTGTATACTAATATTGTCAAGCTTGGATCCTTAAAGATTTTCATTAATCTTAACACCAGACCAGATACTTGCGAGGCTTTTGATATGATGGAATCAATGTGATCTCTAAAACTTAAGGTGTTATCTATTATCACCCCAAGATCCCTCACACTCGTTGATTCCGTAAGGGGCGTACCGTCGATGTAGTAAGTGTGTTTTAGTAGTTTTCGTTTTCTACTAAATTTAATATGAACACATTTATCCTTATTTAGCGTCATACGATTTGCAAGACACCAACAAACAAGGTTGTCGATGTCACTTTGAAGGATTTCGATATCCTCTGGTGATTTAATTTCCCTGTATATTCTTAAATCATCTGCGAATATTTGATATTTGGATTTAAGTACTTTTCCAACATCATTAATGAAAACAAGGAAAAACAAAGGTCCTAAGTGTGACCCTTGCGGTACACCAGAGGGTATTTTACATTCGAAAGATTTAAAACCGTTAATGCCAACTAATTGGGATCGATTCTTTAAGTATGACTCACACCAACGTAACAAGGAACCATGAATACCCATACAATCCAATTTGGATAAAAGAATGTCGTGGTGGACTAAGTCGAACGCTTTTTTAAAATCCAGATATATAGCATGTACCTCATTATTCTTATCCACAGCTTCAGAAATATCAGATATGTAACTAACTAGATAACCAGACAAAAGCCATGCTGGTATGAATCAAAGTAAGGTTTTAAATGAGAATACATCTTTTTTTGAATTAGTGACTCAAAAACTTTTCCAAAAGTAGATAGTATGGATATTGGTCTGTTATTAGATATATTATTAATGTCTCCAGACTTATGAATTGGTGTTATATAAGCAACTTTCCATTTAGCTGGGAATATTCCCGATTGAAGAGATTTATTATATATAGTTGTAAGGGGGTTAACTAGAACTTTAGCACAATTTTTAATAAATATAGGTGGTATTAGATCGGGTCCCGCCCCTTTGTTGCAATTTAAGGATAGAAGCTGTGTTTTAACCTCATGGTCTGTTACAGAACATTTGGCGTATGTGTTATTAGTACATTTAATACTAGTTAAATATTTTGGGTTGAAAGGTGGTAACTTATGTGTGGTATCATAGATCGACTGAAAATTATAGGAAAAAAGATTACATATTTCCTGTCCTCCTGTAGCTTTTCTATCATTTAATATCATTTGATTGGGAATCGACTTAGAATTGCAATTTCTGTCTTTAAAATATATCCAAAAGTATTTAGGGTTGTTACGAATATGGTCTGATATATTTTTTTTGAAGAAATAATAGCATTCAAATATCATTTCGTTTGAGCGATCTCTTAGGAGATCATAAGTGTATTTATCCATAGGATTTTTATACTTCTTGAATACTTTATGATATTTTGATTTTTCCTTAAGAGTACGTATTAGAGAACGTGAATACCATATGGGATGCTTGCCATCACGGGGTTTGGATTTTGGGGTATTTTTGTAAATAACATTTAGTAAAGTTTCATAAAAAACTTCTATCATTTCATCTACAGAGCTACAATTTTTCCATAAATGTGCCCAATCAATGTTTGAAAGTTCCTCAATAACAGTATTATAGTCGCAAAAAGCAAAATTATATTTAGGTTCAGTGTTACTTTTAAGATAGTGTTTTTGAGTAGAATACTGTAGGTCTATTAATAAGGCTGGGTGATGACAATCAAGCGGAACTAAGGGTTTTTCTTCAGATACCGTAAGAAAAGATGGATGTGAGCTAAGTACTAGGTCGGTATTATTTCATTAATGTAATGGACATATTCATTGTTTGATTAAAAGTTAAATGTAAAGTGAAATATTTTTATCCTAAAGCAGATAATTAATTTCGAAGAGCAATTGAGTTTACGATATTTTTTGTCAGTCTGTCTTTAGCCAACACAAATAAACTCAAGGAACGTCCTTTCCGAGTTTAATTAAAAGGTAACTAATATTTTGTTAAATACAATGAAACACTTCTTTCAGTAACGTCCTTGGTGGGTGGTATGTTCAAGATCGAAATACAAGGGTACGGGTACGCCTCGGGGTTTCCCCCCTTTCCACCTGTCGTGTCTAACGTTTTTGGCCCAAAGGCCCAGTGGTTGTCTGGTCAAATGTTGATCGTCGTCCTATCGTGTATCCTCCAAATCGTCGTCCTCGATGTCTGCGTCGGGGCAGATTGTCGGCGACAGTAGGAGCTCACGAGGTAGAGGACGCCTCTCTGGTGGTCGAGCATGCAGCGGTGCAATGCCGTGGAGGTGCCCGCACGCACTATTGTCCGCTCTTCCGAACATTGTGCGTGCGAGATGGTGGACGAACTCCTCCACGGTGGGCGTCCTGGTGTCTCACCTCGAAATACATTAATGCCATATGCCATAATGCCTATTTAGTTTATTTTCTCATCAATAGATGGTGTTAAATGTATTTTACATAGCGCCATAAGAATGTTTTTTTTCAAAGTACTAAGTATGTTTTGTAAATTCATAATGAGAGAGAACAATTATACTATCTGACCAGGAGTACATACTCGGTGGTTTTATTTTGAAGTCTCACAGTACCAATACTACCGGGTAAACCCAAACAGTAATGTATACATATATATACAATACTTGAATTGATTTACATGATTGAAGATAGAACTTATTTTTCAAGATTGTATTATTTAAACTTGCTACAATTTCGGTTTCTTGACTTGATACACGATATAAGTCCCGTGTAAATTAAAACAATAAAACGTCAAAATACGCGACGCTTCTCGTGAATGACGTAGACTAAAGTTCGATGAAGTTCACTTTAAGTAATTAATTTGATATTGTTCATTCAAAAATGCTAAAATCGTGATTATAAAATGGGATGATGGGTTAGGAGGGTGAAAATTTGGGGTTATATATATTTTTTGATGCCAAATTAAAAATAAAATACAAATTTAAAAAAATGTCTAAAAAATAGAAAAAAAAATCTGGATAGACACCTATATCAGCTAGCGGTATGAAATATACTTTACGACCTATTCTCATACGTCCCAAATATACATAACAAATTTCATAAAAATTGGTCGAGCCGTTTCGGAGGAGTTCGGCCACAAACACCGTGACACGAGATTTTTATTTACTAGAAGATTGTATACACATAACATGTAGTATGATAATTTGGGATGGCTCCGCTAAGTACCTTCTTGAGGCCATGGACCGGTTGCAGCGACGTGCAGTTCGCATTATTGGCGACGTAAAGGTCACCAACACCCTCGAACCTTTACAATTGCGTCGAGAGATAGCTGCGCTGAGCGCTTTCTATCGACTGTATCACGGCGAGTGTTCCGAGGAATTATTTTCCCTAATTCCTGCTTCCCCCTTCCTTCACAAGTCCACGCGTGCTGGCTCTCGATGTCACCGACTAACTGTGGCATCAATTCCATCGCGCACAAAGAAATTTGGCAACTCCTTTCTTTGTCGCACTTCTAAGAAATGGAATTCCTTACCAGCTCACGTATTCCCCTCCTCTTACGACCCGGGTTCCTTCAAACGAGGCGTGAAGAGGCATCTTGCGGGCTGGCAAGGCGAGGGCGGCTAGTGCAGAACCTTCTTCCCGACTGTACTGGCCGTCCTCGCGTTTGGACTCTACTACCACTTAACATCAGGTGGAGTAGTCATTTGCCCTCCCGGCAAATATAAAAAAAAAAAAAAAAAAAAAAAAAAAAAAAAAAAAAAAAAAAAAAAAAAAAATTATGTTACTCTTGTATTTCAAGATAATCTTAAATAAAATATTAATTATAATATAATAAGCACAACCCATATCTGGGTTTGAACTCAATTGTTAAAAGTTAATTAATTACCTGAAACATTACTCGTTAAATTTATTAACATTAACAATATTTTATAAATCGCCCGAAGATAAATTAATTAATTACAAAAATATTAATATATTTGTCGATAAAACACGAAGTTATTTATTTTATAATTAATTAATATTCGTATTCGCAGAAAAACTTCAATTTAAATTTTCTGTGTATTATTATTAAACATGTACTCAGAAATATATAATATATATTTAATTAATATACTGAATAAAAACCACAGAATCAAAGGCAATAATAATTCCGTCCGTTTTTTTATAGGTAGGCGGACGAGCATATGGGCCAGTTGATGGTAAGTGTCACCATCGCCCATAGACGTTGGCATTGTAAGAAATATTAATCATCGCTTACATTGCGAATGCGCCACCAACCTTGGGAACTAAGATGTTATGTCCCCTGTGCCTGTAATTAGTAATTATAATGGCTCACTCACCTTTCAAACTGGAACACAACAATACAAAGCACTGTTTTGGGTGGTACATATACACGAGCTTGCCAAGCCCTACCATCAGTAAATCTTTTTAATTAAAATCTTTTTATTGAGAATACTAAATGGAAGCCCAATTTATACTTATATCTATTTAACTTATGCTATATCTACTCAAACTTAGCAAGTAGAATAATGAAACGAAATATATACTCCGAAAACAAACCAAAATTTCTTAATTTCACTCAAAAGTAAAAATGTTTATCCGATCAAATTAGAAATACATTCTTTAGATATTAACCTTTTAATTTAAAAAGTATAATGTCTTGTTCGCTTTTCTCGCTAACGTTGTTGTATACATTTCAAGTACATTGCAAATATTAGTATTATGTGTACTGAAGCTGCTCGAATACAGTTCCACGTGAGCACATAGTGAAGCTTTGAATCAATAAAGTATGTTCGTTCGAAATATAAAACGATCTTTACAATATCTTGATGGATTAAATGCAAATGTTTGTATAAACGTAACAATTTTCCGATATGATAAGATGTACATTCCTAATATGTCACAAAGTATTTAATTAAACAGCTCGTTTGGTGAAACTTTCTTATTATATGCAAAGCAAACATCTATGAAGGTACCCGGCTCCCAGGCAGATTCTAACCCACCAAAAATCCCTATGCTGGCTATCGTTACGGATCGGAAAGGCATCAAACCATCTTTCGTTTCTCGTTTTAATATAATGCAATCGAACCTTACTCATGCTGTGTTCGGCTTGATGCTTGGTGCTAATGGCAGCGAAAAAGATCTCGTGAGGCAGAATAAAGGCTGAAATCGTGGGTGCTAAAAGTACAGTAGTAAGTAAAGTGAGGAATTTTCTGTTAAGCGTATCTAACCATACGCAGTAAAATTATAAGGCTAACATTAAGCTTTAATCCTGGTAATATCCTGGTACATTACTCACACACAGCTATCTGATCCCAAACTAAACAGAGCTTGTACTATGGAAACCAGACAACTGATATATTACATATAATACTTTTCTTTTGTAAATACATACTTATATAGATAATTACACCCAGACTCAGGACAAACAGACATGTTCATGCACACAATTGTCTGTCCTGGGTGGGAATCGAACCCACAACCTTCGGCGTAAAAGGCAAGTATCAACCAACCATGCCAAACGGTCCGTTAGAAAGAAATAACATAAATAAAATAATAAAAATACAACAATAAATTTGCGCTGCCCGGGCAAAGAGAAACGAGATGAGATTCGGCTGAGAGATGAGATGATGATGAATCAAATTTAAAAATACATAGGTACGTTATGGCAAATAACGAGAATGAATTATATTTATTTAGAGTTTTAAGAACAAAGGTATACTTGACTGTTTCGAAATCTAAATGTATTTTATATATTCTTGTTCAAGTAGACCTTACGAGCACTTTTGATTTTTTTTATACGATTATGTTAAATGTAAAGCTTCTACGTTCCAGACTAATGAAATTATTATTAGTATTTTGTAACAATATAACTTACTCTTTATTTTATTCGGCTTTGTCAAATATCACGAAATGGGATAACGGAGTTTTTGTTGTAGCGGATTTTAGTTTTAACGGAGATTATTGCTTCTAAGCAGTGATGTACTGCACGATTTTATGCACGAGAGTGGCTTTGCACTAACACAAATATCTTTCCGCGCCATCTAGTTACGACTGGCGGCAACTTCTACTCATAAACGAACCCGATGCGCAACTCGACGTCGCTGGCAAGTCAACTTGCCACCTCATGATGAAAACTTTCGCGAACTTCCTGAAAATTGAAGACATCATATACACGCCCTGGGACACGACGTCAGATGGCGGTCTCAACTACACAGAGAACCTTAAATTCTATCTCGGATATAAATATACAAGTAAGTAATTAAACTTAATATTTATTCATTCGAAATTATGGTAAGTGAAGTTTATATTTTATTACTATTTTTTACTCATATTTTATATCAACCCTTACATAGATGGCGTTGTGTGATGTTAACGCTACTCTACACTAGATGTCACTAATGTTAGATTAAGCCACTTACCGCGAGATGGCGCAACCTTGTAATAATAAGCGTAAACATTTCTACAGATTTGAATGGGCGCGTGCGGTAATTCTGTATGATACGCCCAGTTACGAGAGTTACGTTGGATCCCGGGGTGGGTTCTTACTAGCTAGTACGATACATCAATACATGACAATAGAAGGCATAGATGTGTTCGGTCGCGAATTGCAATATATGCAAAGTCATGAAGATCTATTGATCCAAAATGTCGGCGTCAATTATGCCAGTAAGTTCTGTTTGGGGGTTCAATTGTGGTTTGCGGTTTTATAAACGATTAAGTAGCTGGTAGCACTAAGCACTGTGTTTCTTTTGCACTTAGCTTATTTATACACGAAACCAGCATCGGAATCGGTATACTATTTACTGATACAGCTTACAACTTAGCCGAGTTTAATACGTTGTTATTGATTGTTTCAAAATGGTGTCAAATTATTCGTGAAATATGTTATATAAACGAAAAAAAAATCTTTAGAAGTAATTTCATGTTAACCTCCCTCTTATCATTTAACTACATTAGGTATTAATTGACAAAAAAATGAATAGAATTGTACGCTTTATTTATTAGGATAAAAACCATATGTAAAAAAATGTGAACAGTTCAAACCTTATTCAATAAAATTGTTAAGCGGGTGTTTAGTTAAACACTGATCTGTCTCTCTCTGTCATCATTAATTCGGCTATCGAAAGAAGAAAACGGTAATGTTTAAATAATCAACCCCTAAACACCATAAAAGATAAAATCGCTATACATAAATTTATTTTTAAATAGATCGGTCTATTTTCATCATGATAACTCGTAATATTGAATCGTTTAATCTCATATTGAGGTAACACAGCGTGACATATCGGAAAATCTGTGACATTTTATTGGTGAACAAAATTTGATAGCACGCTGTAAGGCTTTGATCACATTATCATATTTTAAGGTCGTACACACATAAACGTGGTGTGATGTTTAACCAATATTGAATTTGGTATTTAAAACATTTGGTATAAGTACTTTTGAAATGGTAGACTTAAACCATAATTTATTGCTGGCAGCTTTGTAAGCTTTTTTTTTTTAATATAAGAACAAATCTCTTCGAAATTACATTTGAAATTTATGACGTCATGTTTTCTATAAAATTATTCACAGTTTTCTCATCTATTATAGTAAAAAGTATTATTGTTTCAATAGAAAATCTTTTCGTTCATTCTACATTTAATGCTTTCACCAAAAGAATTGATATCGGCTAGACATCGTTTGTCAACTCACAAACATATCTTTGTAAAGCTTTTTTTGACTGAAATAATCTTTTATTTTAACCAATCTTTCATCGTTATACATCGTCGCTATGTAGGTATGTATATAATTGATTGATTGATTACATATATTTTTTTCTGCCTCGTTGGTCTAGCGCCTATATGTAAGGCCGCAGACCTTGAGGTTCTGGTACAAATCCCATCGGGTCAGTAAAAGTTATTGGGTTTTTCTGTCGAAAAATTTTAGTAATAGTCCGGAGTCTGGAAGTTGGAAGTATATGCACTCCCGTACCTTGGAAAGCACGTAAAGCCGTTGGTCCTGCGCCTGGACTCTTTACGATGGTGTCGGATTATCGTCCCATCAATTATTAGAGTTAGGGAATAGAGAGTGCACCTGTGTTTTCGCACATACTTGTGCACTATAATATCTCCTGCGCAGGTATAATTAGGCAGACAGGCGTTATGTCTCTATGTTTGTAGTTACACTCGCTCACTCACCCTTCAAATCGGAATACAAAAATATTAAGTATTGCTGTTTAGCGGTAGAATATATAATAAGTGGGTTGTCCCTAATCACTCGGGATCGCACACAACCCTACTACATTTTATTTGTTATACATATATTTTACTCCAAATTTAATTATTGGTTTTCTTAGATATTAATTATTTCAATCACATCAATCGATGTGTCACATCGGCTCGGGATCCCAAGACGACCATATTTTTTTATCTATCTTTTTCTTACTTTATCTATTTGATATATTCCTTCTTTGTCTACGTCGTTAAAAAGACTTCATTTCTTTAGCTTCTAATGTTTACGTCGGCCCATGTTACCTGTAATCGTTTTATTTTATATAATGATATCTTTAACATAAAAGTATATTACTTTTTTATAATAAAAGCAATTACGTTAGGGTAACCATAAATACGTTTTGAAAACCAGGACGAAAACAAATACACTGTGTATATTATATTTGTATAAAAATAATCCAATGTGATTTATACCAATCGTTAATGAATATTGTTGAAGCACATATCATTGATATACATAAATAATATGTGTATTCTTAATATTATAAAACTTTCGCTTTCGGGGTTATGAAAGGGACAGGTTCCCTAATTTATAACATTTCATTTACACACATAAGAACTTGGGCGACCAATGTCTTTTTTTAATAAAAATTTGTACTAAAAAATATGCTTTTACAGTAAAGATACCTATTTAGATAAACTTAATATAACAACCATGTCTAGATACAAAATTAGACTTCATCGTTGAAATCGTAACCTAGATACACGAAATAAATATAAAAATATATCTTAGAATACGTTCATACATTATATTGTATAGATTTATCTCGATTATTTGTATAACACTAAGGCTTCAAACAGCTTCAATCGTTAGCAAAAATATATATTCTTAGAAAGAAATTGAAGAAAGCTTTATAGTGTACAATTTGAGTTTTACAGTCAATTTCTATACTAACACATTGTGTATTTTGGGGATTAATGGGACATTTTTGGCCCTTACTGTACTTAGATGTTTATAATGAACATTATATATGAATGTTCATTATATATATATATATATATATATATATATATATATATATATATATATATATATATATAATGAATATTGTTAATATGTATTGTATAATGTTCATTATAAACATCTAAGTACATACACAGAGATATATATATATCTCTGTGTTAAACCTTTTCTTATATGTACATAGCACTACTTTAAATACAATCCCTGGACACCCTACATTAAAAAATAAATTAACATATTTTAATGGTTTCTTAAAAACTGCCAAAATAAACCTTACAAGAAACCTTATTTAAATAATTAACCAGTACAACCTTAAGCACTGTTATCCAATTAATGCTCACAAAGATTAATTTTATAGATGAAAATTAATGTATAATAAATTGCCAATTTATAATAAAAAATATAATAAAAAATGTTTAAAAAGTAAGTAAAAGTAACAGCTAATGTCCCACTGCTGGGCTAAGGCCTCCTTCCCTTTTTGAGGAGTAGGTTTGGAGCTTATTCCACCACTCTGTTCTAATGCGGGTTGGTAGAGTACACATGTGGCATAATTTCAGTAAAATCAGACACATGCAGGTTTCCTCACAATTTTTACTTCAGTTTTTACTTCACCGTCAAGCACGAGATGAATTATAAACACAAATTAAGCACATGAAAATTCAGTGGTGCTTGCCCGAGTTTGAACTCACGATCATCGGTTAAGATTCACGCGTTCTAACCACTAGGCCATCTCCGCTTACTTACTAAATATTTTACTTAGTTATATTAGATGGATGCTATGGTTTCCTATAATTAAGGGATATAACTAGTGTAATATGTGATGTAAGCTTGTGATGTGTATTCCTTGTTGGAGGTCCTAATAAAATAAAATAAAAAAATCAATAAAAAAACATCATGAAAGCTTGTGACGACACGAAATGTACTCTGATTTTTTAATTTTAAATTATGATAAAAAAAAATACTAGTTTGTTACATAACTTAAATTATATTTATATTCATGAGAAAAAAAAGAACATTTAATCACCCAATTATGTTATTTGCACTGACTACGGAACGTGCGACTGTCGAAATTTCGTGCAAAATAAAAAAAAAGTTTTATCGAAATATGATAACGACTAAAATATAATATATATGTAATTACAGATTTTATCTGTCTTATTGTATGTGTTTAATTTTTGGCTATAGTATTAAGATATCCCTGTTCCTAATTTAAATTTATTTCGTGATAAAGGTTGCCCGTATGAGATTCCTTAAAGTCATAAAATATCTTTTGTATACTCTAATAAGTTTATTAATTATATTTAACCTTTTTGTGTGCAATAAAAACTTTTTTATTTCTTCCTTTTTTCTTTTTTCCTTTATAAAATTATTAAATATATTTTCTTTTTATGTCAAGTGGTGGTGGATTTTGAAATAAATAAGTGTAATGCTTCTATATAATTAATAATATATAATATATTACGCGAAAGTTTAAAGTGAATTTTTATTTGAATCAGTACAAGTTTTCGTTAATATTACGAGTGGTGCCTTTTTTAAAAAAATTGAAAAAAAGAGAAAGTTGCAGTTATTAATGCGATCGAGTTTTGGTTTCCGTTAAAAACTTGATTTTTAACCGAAAAAATCTTTTAAAATTGTTTGTTTTTTTTTTATAATCATAAAGAACGACGAAATGATAAAAAAACAGCCACGCGTTATCAAAATAAAAGCACATAACCAAAGTTGGAAAAAACACTTAAGACTGTTTGCTATATGAAAATATTATGTATCATCATATCAAAATGTGTAATTAATATACGCACCCTATCCACTAATTCAGGTTTAAATTATAACGGTAACAATGACATACAACTGAGACCGGTTATTTATTGAATACTCTAGAAATATTTTCTGAAATATATTTTTTAAAACAAGCTTAAGTGCTTAATATTTAGTGTTAAGTAAATAATAGTAATAAGTGTAAAGTAGCCTGTAAATGTCCGACTACTAGGCAACGATAGGGTTGTTTCGTTTTTGTGTTATAAAATAAAATATTAAGAATGATTATAAGTGTAGTATCACTTATAATCATTCTTAATATTTTATTTTATACACAAACTAGCTCGTCTGGGTAGATACCACCCACTCAACAGATATTCTACAGCAAAACATCAGTACTTGGTATTATTGTGTTCCAGCTTGAAGTTACGTGAGCCAGGGAAATTACAGGCACAAGGGACATAACATCTTGGTTGCCAAGGTTGGTGGCGTATTGGCGACGCAAGCGATGGTTAACATTTCTTACAATACCACCACATAGCACCAGGTTGCCCATATGCTCGTCCGCCTACCTGTTCTATAAAAAAGTAGATTTTTATATTCAATTGTTTTGGAAACATGGACGCTATTCCTGATATCCATCCTATTTGACAAAACTGGATAATAAGCATTCATGTGTTCCCTAAAAGTAAGGAAATTTTATAAAATGGTAACCCTTGAACTAGAACTACGCCTCTTAATATTATTGGGATACCACAAGATCCTTGTCGCACTATAGTGAAAAGAATAACTGCGTATGCTTGCCCAATCTTCTGGTAAAATATAAATCAATTACTAATATTAGTAATTTATTAATTTAATAAATAAATATATATATTGGTAACTCCATCTTTACTTACCACCTTTACATACCGTTTATACCGGAAATATTTTAATATAAAGGAAACAAAAATGCTCTCAGTTCCGAAAATCGGTAAATCGATGTCCATATGAATTAGGAATGAATATTATGCGACTTTACTTTTTAGGAGGAAGTTCGAGTTAGGTTGGAAAACATGTGTCAGAATTTCAACAGTCAAACAGTTACCACATTTTTTTCTCCACTAAGATATAAACACAAGTTGGGCAAAATCAAAATATTCTTTATTCAAATATCCTAATAAAAGCACTTTTAATTCGTCATGTAATTAATTTAATAGAAAGCACATTTTTGAATATCTAAGAATTACAGATAAAAGGAATATATATCCTCAGGCTATATACACTGGACATACAAAACTCCGTTGCTAAATAAATACTAAGCTACTTAATTAAAGCTACTTAACTTATCTAATTTATTATTTTCGATATCGCACTAATGAACGTATTTAATTAATATTGGTGTATATTTTTATTTTTAGTATGTATTATAAAATGTATATATATTGTTAAATTTATTTTTTTATTTTTAAGATGTATTTGTGATATTTGTTGGAGATTAACAAAACAAAAAAAAATGTACTTAAAAAATTATATGTACTTTCAAGAGTAAAATTAACTGAATTAGGTTTATTAGTTAGATTATAAATGTCTGAAATATGTGTCAAATTAAATATTATACTTAGTATGTTTAACTTAGCATTACAAAAAACTTAATTAATACTGGTGGTAGGGCTTTGTGCAAGCTCGTCTGGGTAGGTACTCCACTCATCAGATAATCTACCACAAAACAGCAGTACTTGATATTGTTGTGTTCCGGTTTGAAGGGTGAGTGAGCCAGTGAAATTACAGGCACAAGATACATAAAATCTTAGGTCCCAAGGTTGGTGGCGCATTGGCTATGTAAGCGATGGTTGACATTTCTTACAATGCCAATGTCTAAGGGCGTTAGTGACCACTTACCATCAGGTGGCCCATATGCTCGTCCGCCTTTCTATACTATAAAAAAAAAATAAAAAAAATCATTATACAATTTGTATTATTGAATAAAAAAGATAGCTTGCGAGTGGCGGGCTAAACTTATATGTAAATGTAAAAAAGTTTTTGATTCTTTCAAAGGTCCGATTTTAAACTGTATTAGTTACACATAAACGTTCTTTAAAAAAAAACATTTTTCAGTTTTAAGTGCATTATCTGTATTCAAACTGCTTTTTGTTTTTTTTTTATTTATGCATTTAACCGTGTAGTAGTGTAAAGCTCAGTAAATATATTTTTTTTTACAATGTTCATAGGCGGATGAGATGATTGATAGGCGATAGGAGCAGATAGGCGATAGGAGCAGATAGGGTTTGTGCAAGCTTTCTGGGTCGGTACCACCCCCTCATGTATTGTCATGTACTGGTTAAAAGGGTGATTGGACCAGTGTTACTATAGGCACAAAGGACATAACAACTTAGTTCCCAAGGCGCATAGATGATCTAAGGAATGGTTAATATTTCTTACGGCGTTATTGTCTATGGGCAATACTTTACATTTACCATTAGGTGGCCCGTTTGTTCCTCCGCCTGTCTTTAATATAAAAAAAAAAAACATGCTCGTATCCAAATAAATTAAAACGCACCTTATCTCCTATTTCACGTATTAATCAACTTGTACCAAAGTTTTGATTTCCTTCAAGTCGTTACAAACATCTGACGATAAATTTTCGCGATTATAATATAAGTAAGATTTCGATCTGTCTAAATATAAAACAGTCTGCTCAACAAAATCTTCATATTAAACTTTGAATGACTGATGAAATGACTTAAGTTGTAAAGTTATGAGGCTGTATTCTAACATAGAAGAGATGTATCGTTAGAAATGGCATTATTAAGTAATATTTTTTATTTTATTTTTCGTCATCAAAAATGCCAAACATTTGCTCCCCTCATATCACACGGGAGTGAAGTCGCGGGTGGAAACTACAAAAAAAAATAAAATTAAAATATATTTTATATACATAAGTAAACACTAAGTATTAAAATTTAAAGAAGCAATGCATCGCATTGCTGAGCTAGATATAAAATTCATCCTGGTGGTAGAGCTTTGTGCAAGCTCGTCTGGGTAGGTACCAGCTACTCATCAGATATTCTACCGCAAAACAGCTGTGCTTGGTATTGTTGTGTTCCGGTTTGAAGGATGAGTGAGCCAGTGTAATTACGTTTTGATAATTTACAGTGTAAGTATGTTGGTGGCGCATTGGCGATGTAAGCGATGGTTAACAATTCTTACAGTGCCAATGTCTAAGGGCGTTTGGTGACCACTTACCATCAGGTGGCCCATATGCTCGTCCGCCTTCCTGTTCTATATAAAAAAAATCCAATACGATCTTACGTATAAATTGTTTTTAGCATAGTTAAACATTCTTATTCTTTCGAATGACAAATGAGTAATGATAGAAAGAGAATCAATCCATGTTTAACAAAATGGCAACGAAGCAAAGTTATTAAGTCAGGCCGTAATTTTTAAACTACCTTGTTGGTCTAGTGGCTAGCTTATATGGCTTGTCTATATTTGGTTGCTATATGGTTTTACGTTAAGCTAAGTATGGTCGGACGAGTTAACCTCAGCAACCAAGATTCCGAATATAATTATTATATAATTATTTGTCTGTTATAAAAAAACACACAAATATCGACCAATATGACAAATTGTAAGAAACAAATGCTCAGTGGCGAGCCATTGGAGAGGCCTATGTCTAGCGGTGGACGACGAAGGATTGATGTATGTATGTATGTATGTAAGAAACAAATATGTGTTATCCTATTAGTAATTACAATATAACAGTAAAAAACCATGCCATTTCTAATTGTATTTCATCTGTATACACGTCAGTCGGTATAAAACGTGAAAGACGAAACGGATATTTAGGAGAGACATAATTTTACGGATTTAATTTCGTAATGTAACGACTTCGTATAAGCAGCCTAGTAAAAACGTTTTGTAATCTGCAATAATTCTAATTTAAGAATTGTGATGTTTTCTACCGTGCGCTATGAGAATGTGATTGAACTTTGTCAAAGTATATATAAAAAATGTCAGTTTGCAGGCGAAGGAGCGTTGGCAATAAAATTCTGGATACTAACTTTCCCACCCTGGCAAAACCAGAAGGTGAGTCGTGGTTTTAGCGGATTATGTCTATGTAGGTACGAGTATTCGTATGTAAGAATAAGAAATCATTTATTCAGGACAAACAAACATTACATACATAAAGTTAGAATGTATGGAAAAAACTGTATAATAAAAAAAAATTAAACGTTAAGGCATAATGAATATAAGAATACAAAAAAAGTGTTTGTATTTATTTATCTATTTATTTAATTTTTTGGGAAACAAACAGTGCAGATACACAGAAAAAAATAACACATAAACCAATTAAGTTTCCACCAATATCTAATACAAATAAGAAGCAGAAAGTAAATAGGGAGACAAAAATGATTAAAATAAGAACTTATTAAACAATTATTAGTTTGATGTATGTTTAACTGCAAGATTTAGTTAGTGTGATTGACTTTTTAAAATTCACAAATCACTCAATTAATTTATTCAATCACAAATGAAAATCCACTCTTACAAATAATTAATAACGTCTTGTAAGCATCGACGTAAGTTTGTCGACGCTACCGCGCAGACCGCGCGTGTCTCAGCTCTAAAAGGTCGTATCTCAATCTGGTTGCCGTCGGATTATACTTTTTGATACGATAAGTTATTTGAAATATAAATGTGAAAATAAAATAACTGTAAAATGAAAATTCATATATACATTCAAATTTATAACAATGATTATATTTGAATTTCAACCAATATGCTAATACTATTATTAATACGTATATTTATATAATACAGTTAGGTAGGTGATACGCTCGTTACAAAAATTAATAAAAAAAAAACTATAAAATAATGAATAATAACAAATATATTGTAATAAGTGAACCATGTTCTATATTTATGTCAGGAGTGAAAGTTTGTCGGTGAAAGTCAAAATTCAAAAAAAAAAATATTTTTTGAATTTTATGATTTACGTTTTGCAACGAATATAATATAACGAATAATTTTGGCGTATTTGCGACGTTCTTAAGTTTCGTTAACAACGCTTTAAGATTTAATTAAATGTTATAAGCATGTTAAATATTGATACTTTGTATTACTTGGTGGTTCTGTTCGTCTGGGCTACCTACAAACTCAACACATATTCTACCGCCAAAAAGCAATACTAAGTATGGCGATTGTGCCAATTTTCGTTATGGTATTCGTTATTAGAATTTCAAAATATGTTATTACACCAAATTTCAGATTCATCGGCAGGATGCGCTTTTCGAGACATGACGGTATAAGTTGCTGTCGTGTCGTTTACCGTAACAGCCTATGAATGTCCCACTGCTGGGCTAAAGGCCTCCTCTCCCTTTTTGAGGAGAAGGTTTGGAGCGTAATCCACCACGCTGCTCCAATACGGGTTGGTGGAATACACAAGATTCACGCGTTCTTACCACTGGGCCATCTCGGCTAGTCGTTTCGTTTGACACACACGAACACCGACATGCCGACACATTTATTAATTATTTATAAATGTATCCTTAATTTACGCAAAAACTTTTTAGTTAAATATTCTCTTATGTAAAAGTATATCAAATAAACTGTTAGATAGTCAAATTACATATATTTTGCCTTGAAAATTGTAGACGTTGACTTACGACAACAGTATTAAACTATATCTTCCCATTTAACTGCTAATAGTGAAACTTTGAACGATCTCATTTGATCTAATTGGGATTGGTTTGGTGGAACAAATTTGGTTTTGATCGAGTTCATGTTTCTTAGTCGATCGAGGAACTTTGTTTTCGAAATTCAAATCAAATGGCTTCTAATAATTATTGTTACTAGCTAAATTATATGCACATTATAAATATATGCAATATATAGAATAGAATAGAATAGAATATGCTTTATTGTAAACAAAATAGTTACAGAACCATTATAAACATAAACATAAAAAAAAACGAAAACTATTTTGAACAAAAGGCGGTGTTATCGCTAAAAGAGCGATCTCTTCCAGACAACCTTTGGTTGATGGACAAGAAATACATAAATAAATCTTATTTATATAACTGGTAAACTAATCTTTCACTGCTGCTAAGATCTCCTTTGATTTTGAGGTCGAAATTTCGAACTTTAAACCACCTTGCTTCAATATGGGTCGGACGATACACATGTGGCCGTTCTTTTGAAAGAATTGGGTTTACCCATGAAGTTTATCATCATCGCCTAGCACGAGATGAATTATAATCACAAATTAAGCAGAGAAAATTCAGCGATGGTGTTGAACCCGCACGCTCCGGTTAAGAATCACGTGCTCTAGCCACTGTAAAGCCAATTTGTTATATCCGAAAATCGATTAAGCTTTCCGTTCCTCGATCCTTCATTGTCTTTTCTTGACGTAGATAAAATGATCAACCCGAATGCTCTTTGTCTGTAAAAAGCAAAGATAGATTAAGAAATTTTCAATCTAGCTAGAAAATTCTGACATGAGAAAATTGCAATAATCGTAACGACAAAATTAATTGTTGGAATATCCGCTATAGAATTCTGTCGAGAGTCGTTTTAATGAGATCTCGGATTTAACATCCAACATTGATTCCTTTCGCCGTATTCATTTCATATACAGTTAATGGAGATCTTCACCTGAACAATTTTTCAAGTATTATTTATTTATACCTATGTAAATTTCCAAGATCTACTTTGATTGCGACATGTGCAAAGTTTGTGTGAAGCGTTTATTTTAATGACCTCTTGCGTAACTTCTTGGTCGCATAAAAAAAGCCTTTATCTGTCTAAAAAATCTTTTCATTTGTTATTAATGTATTTGTTATATTTGTTTGTATTTGTTAGTAATATAAGATCTACATTTCTTTTGAAAAGAAGGACGTGGAAACATCTGTGAGGGAAAATTATTTGATGTAGATTTCCTCACGAGGTATTCCTGAAATATAAACACAATTTAAATACACGAAAACTATGAGGCATGTCATGTACTACCCAGTAGGACAACTCATCTTATCACATATAATAATGATGCGTTTTAATATTAGTTGCTTGAAAATCCGCCAAAAATACAGATATAATAGGCTCGGTGTAACCATTGGAATGCTTAGATATTAACAATGTTATTTGATAACAGGCAATGGAATAGAAAAAGCGTAATTCATTCACAAAAATAATTGAGATTCTATCTCAACAACTGAGCCTGAGCTTGTCATTGCATGCGTATTATTGTACGTTGAAAATGGAAAAGAGCCATTTTTTACGAATGAGATAAGAGACAATGTATTCACAGACTAGCTATCAACGCATAGCTTCTATCACGCGTAGGGATTTTCGAATTTCGGCGAGAACCTTCCTATTGTAATGTAGAATAAGATTTAATCTTGGGGTATTCCTTAACTTCATCGTATTAGCCGTTTGCAGTATCATACTTTTTAGCACACCACGAAAAATAAATGTGTTCATATTTTTTGTTATGTGATAAACGTTATACGCCAAATCATTAAACTGGCATAACCAGTTGCGGCTTCAGTAAATTGTTAAAAAAGTATAACTGCAGTTTACAATTAAATTGCAGGAAACGCAACAGATAGTGCTAATTCAAATATAATAAAGAACTTATAATATTTAAAAAATAATATAATTTTCGTTGACCTCTAATATTACAATATAAATAATATTTATTCTACATATATGATATAAAGTACAGAAAGATGTACGAAAGACGCTGGTAAGACTAAGACAATTTCGTATATTCAATAACTTTCTAAGCAACCGTATAGGATAGGATAGAAAGAAATAGGTTTTTTAAATTAAGCAACTGTGCATGCAACACGACTTATTTTTGAGTGGGATAGAATTCCTCAAACTGTAGACTACTGCTAATTGTACACTTGTAGACAATCCATAGCTAAGTAATTGTAATGACGTCTTTAAGCGGTTACTATTCTAGAAAGTTTTAAGCAGTAGAGGTAATTAGCAAAGTATAATGTTGAATGGAGAATAATTCATTAAAAAAATTCTTTAAAAATAGAGCACGATTTGAAGTGAGCTTAAAAACTTGAAGGAGTTAATGATTACAAGATATATATGCCTATATTCAAAATTTATTTATTTAAAGACAAATAATATTCACCATTATTCCACAAAAGGTTATAAATCAAACTAACCTATCTAAAAAATTAAAAATCAAATCTAAACTAATAATACAACACAATTACACAAAAAAACCTTAAAATTGAATAAGGATAATTAAAAAAAAACTTTAACTTAATAGTCTCAAAAGTATCTGCACAAAATCAGCTCAATCGGTATTTTGGAACTCGTTTAAAATGTAGTCGCAAGATTTAACACACGCATATCAACTGACAGGTGAGACTTGTAAAAAGTAGGTAACATAACATCGATCTGACAGAGTTGACTTGATACATTACTTAAAATGAGTTCGAAAGAACTTCGCGAATAAAGATTTTTGAAACGTTATTCATGGTGAAATAACTGTCAAATTTATTTTATGAAAAAAATTAATATTTTGGTGCATTTTTTTTATCACACATACGAATATTTCGAATTAAATGGAATATTGATTTTAAGTATGCATATTTTGTTGTTTAAGCAGGTTTTTGATTTATTTAATGATATTTAAATAGGCATTTAAATTAATCTTCTCGAAAAAAGATAAGATGCCCAGCAGTGGCATATTTTGGCTGTTTGATTACTTTTAAAATAAAAAGTTTTATATGCTGTAAGACGTATTTATTATGTAGATTTTATATAACATAACTTATAAACATAAATTTCATAAACACAAATTAAGTATATAAAAATTCAAGCCTATAATCTTCGGTTAAGATACAAAAATTTGTTTTAATTCCAGCGGTCCATCTCGGCTTTAAATCAATTTAATTTACTCGTGCAAAGGATGAGAAGCGGGTGCGATTACAAAGGCGTAAAAACTAAATTAACCCGTCCGAATCAGAAGTACAACTAAACCGAAAAGAGCTCACACAAACAACCCACATGTTTAACGGTCAGGGTAGCAACAGATTTCTTTAGGGTTTTCATCTGAATAAGTAACAATATACTTATTGTTTTGAGATTTATAGCAAATTAATTTTGCAATTTTTTACATAATATGATTGATTAGCTTATAATATAGTAATGGTCACTAGAAAAACTGGTAGTAATATTACAAATGCTTCTAACACTAATAAATATATAGACTAAAAAAATATAAAATAATCAGTCACTTAAAAAACTTCTATTACTTCACATAAAAGAAGAGTTCTAATTATAGTGCGCCGCAATCATAAAAACAACCAAGTTTGACAATTAGGGACGTGAGAAAATATCCTACAACCAGAGGTTACGTGTGTTTCTGAAACATTCACCAAAAAATACCATTAACTTCGTCATCGCTAGCTGAACGAAAGTGATGTGGGGTGATAATAAGTCATACCAGAATAGATTATAATAATATTACGAACACATAAAATCAATTTAACAACTGTGGCTATGAAAATGGTTTAGAGGGAAACGAATTACCTAGAATACTTCCTTATTCATGTTATATCTACGTCAAAATAAGTAAAATGATGTTCGTCGAGATGTTAAATATCCTTGTATACCTATTTTTTTATTGTTTAAAATACTATTATTTGATATATTGTTTAAGGTTGTTTAGGCTAAATGAAGTTGTACATTGTCAGATAACAGTATATCTACATGATTCGGTTAAAATTACTTGGCCGTCGATGCCCAAAGAAGTCTTGTGTTTTAGTCACGGTTTTCATGTGCAAAATGTGTATTTAAAATTTATCTTGTACATAATCTTGTAAATTCAATTTCATGGATGTTGTATGAGCTGATTATTGATTTGTTTGTAAAGCGTATCTTTTAATCAAGAACGTAATTGCCTCGACCACTACACTATTTTTAAAGAAATAGGACGTAGGTGGCTGGCCAGCTTATCATGATTTTTAATCATGATGATCTTAGAAAACCACCCCTCAACATATATTCTACCGCCAAGCAGTTTTACTTAGTATTGTTATGTTCTGGTATAAAGGATGATTGAAACACTGTAACTACAGGCACTAGGGACATAACATCTTAGTTCCCAAGGTCTGGCGCTTTGGCGATATAAGGGATCGTTAAGATTTCTTATAATGCCAAAGTCAATGGACGCTGGTGACTACTTAACAGATACTTGACAGTCTGTTTTCGAAGAATAATAAAATAATATGTATATTATTAATATTTCTGTAGTAAAAAAGTGTATATTTATTATTCCTGATTATTTATTACATAGAATTTCTACTGAACATGGCAACCCTAGACGCACTCAAAGGATTTGTCCATTGTTTGATCTGTATAGTCCGCCTGGTCCTTCTCCATCAAACAAATGAAGCACGATTTCGGGCAAATAGTACCGGATGTGAATGTGTGGTTGAATACATCTGATACGGTATAGATCAGGAGCTATTTAATACTAGTAATTAAAGAGTATTAATGGATAAAATTTGAGTTTTTCTTAATGCCATCGTATTGAAAGCAATAATATTTTGTAAATAGAATATTTTAAAAATAAATTGTGATTTGGTTTTTTAATTAGTGGCCAGAGCTTGGTATTGGTTACTACAATATAAAATAAGTGTTCCTTGTCTAACGTCAGTTGCCAAAAATAATTTTTTTAATTCCTGAATAGTAGTTCCCTTTGCCCGAATTTTAACGTATGTATGTACGAGTATGAATGCCAATATAATGATTGTATTATATACTATGGAAAATGTATATACGCCGTACTCGGTTCGTTATTATTTTTGCCCCGTAATATTGAATTAAGGTTTTTATAAATTATTTTAATAAACGAATGGAGCTATTATTTTATATTCAATTATATTTATAATTTACCAGCTGTTGTAATTTAGGTGTTAATTAAAATATATAATAAGCTCCAAGCCGTCTCCTCAAAAGCGAGAGGAGGCCTTAGCCCAGCAGTGCGACATTAACAGGCTGTTACTTTTGAAGATATATCTTCCATTGTTTTTCTTATAATTAAAATAAAATTTCGTGTTTGACAATATTATAGAATTCAGCAGTGCTTCTTTAAGAACTCATTTCTTTTGTCACATTTTAAAAGCCGACTTAATGTTATATGCTATTTTGATTCGTGCGTGTATTTAATATTGTATGTATTAAAATATATTGTCGCATATCACGTTCTGACATATTACGTTTGTGTTCTGTAGTTAATTTCAACTTTGTTCTTAAAGAAGAGTTATACTGAATTAAAAATTAGATTGTATGCATCTGTTTAATTTTGATTGAATAATAATTGCTACGTAATAATATTCAAGATAAGTATATAAATATAAAATAATAAGTGTCACAGATAACAAAACCAATATCATAAGTTAGAGATATAAATATAACGCTAAATAATAAGCCTGAATTTAATTTATCCTGGGATAATAACCTGAGTTCACCGATGCGAAGTGAGTAAGGGTAGACTAAGGAAGTTCGTGCGGTTTCATTAGAGTACGACAAGTTCTATGGATTCCAAGTAAGCAACGTCGCTGGAGTCTCTGGGTTAATATAAACTTCTTATTAATAACTATGAAGTATGACATGATAAAAAATATTGAATTATTTTTTTAGTTATTATTCTCTATTTATTAATTTAAAAAAAAAACAGTTGGCCTAGTGGTTAGGACGCGTGAATCTTAACCGATGATCGTGGGTTCAAACCCGGGCAAGCACCACTGAATTTTCATGTGCTTAATTTGTGTTTATAATTCATCTCGTGCCTGACGGTGAAGGAAAATATCGTGAGGAAACCTGCATGTGTCTAATTTCATTGAAATTCTGCCACGTGTGTATTCTACCAACCCGCATTGGAGCAGCGTGGTGGAATAAGCTCCAAACCTTCTTCTCAACAGGGAGAGGAGGCCTTAGCCCAGCAGTGGGACATTAACAGGCTGTTACTATTAATTAAAGAAAACTTATATTTAGATGATATAAAGTGAGGAGTTAGTATTCGTTAATTTTAATGCACAATAATTATAATAACTCAATTAAATAATATAATAATCAAATAATATAATAATAACTCAATTGTTTAATTTTTATGTAATTTGATTTTCTGTTTTTATTTTATTTATGATTTGTATATTTTGTAATTGTGTTTGGCAATGAAGTGTCCTCTAATCGGTTATACATAGTTAGTTTTACATTAATGTAAAAAGTGTTTTGAATCTGTATTTTGTACAACTGTTGGAGATCCAAATAAAACAATTGCTTAAAGAGTAACCACTGTAAGACTAAGTCGGATTGTAATATGTAATATTAGATGTGAAACGAATTAATATGAAATATTACTGAAGAGTATCTATCACTTTTATATTAATCTATAATAATCTATATTTTTAATCTGGCAACAAGAACAGTGACAGATACTCTTTATGGCGGGAAACTGATAGATTTGAATGCTATTTACGAGCATTGCGGATTGCGAGTTGAGCTCTACTTTTTACAATACTGATTTCCTTGTCGGTTGTTCTCGGTAGAATCTACATTCGAAAATGATTTAAAAGCACGTCAGAGCCTCCTAGAATAAAATATAATTTGATTTATTATAAAAAGTTTTTGATGTGAAACACCTATTGGCGCGCCTTTAAGGCAAAACCGATTCATATCTTGTGATAACAAACAGCATAACGCTCTCTATGTCGTTCTGCCTGGTCGCCGTCACAATTCTAGCACGGCACGTATACTATATACTTCAATGCTATATATAAGCTATGTTTTAATTTATTTCACTCCATATTTATTTATTGGCTTGTAGATATTATATGTTACTGGTTGTAAGGCTTTGTGTAATTTCGTCTGGGTAGGTACCACACATTCATCAGTTATTCTACCGCAAAACAGCAGTACTTGATATTGTTGTGTTCCGGTTTGAAGGGTGAGTAAGCCAGTGTACAGGCAAAAGAGACTAAACATCTAAGTTCCCAAGGTTGGTGGCGCATTAGTGACGTTGGCGATGGTAAACATTTCTTACAATGTCAATGTCG
The DNA here is from genome assembly GCA_905147175.2 of Nymphalis urticae. NCBI lineage: Eukaryota > Metazoa > Arthropoda > Insecta > Lepidoptera > Nymphalidae > Nymphalis > Nymphalis urticae. The sequence goes on along the minus strand of LR990003.1, from coordinate 9,469,183 downwards.
AAGGGCGTTGGTGACCACTTACCATCTGGCCCATATGCTCGTCCGCCTTCCTATACTATAAAAGAAAAATAAAAAAATAAAAAAAATCCTTCAATTACAAATCTTTCACCAATCAATATCGATATATATGTAACCAGCGTCCTGTGCTGGCAAACTTTTGTTATCCAATACTATCCAACTTAGCTAGCTACCCGTCCCGAGATCGCACAGCTTGTGAGCTAGCCACAAAACCAACATGTCATTTATATCATTTATAATATTAGTTATAGTTAGGCAGTAAAAAACATCCCTAGATGTTACAGTGTTTGTTTAGTGTGGTTTACTTTAATTTTTATCGTTTTGTTTTTCTCGTATATATTACGAGGTATCAGAACTTTATTAAATCGGGTCAGGGACTTACTGAAACTTTCCAGGGATGGGGTACTCGTGCCTACCTATACCTTTTCCTACATACACATACTTAATAATCCATATATATGTAAACAGACAAAGGGAACAGTGACATGTTTTCTTCTGTATGTAAACCATCAGAGTTCTTATCATAACTTAAAAATTTATATGTTTTCCTCAAATTATCAAATATGATATGGACGAAAACTAATAATCAATTATGTATTCCTGGCCGATTTCGCCGCGGCGGCAAATAACAATCACGCGCGTGTGATCGTTTGTCTAGCGACCCCCTTGGTCTCTTGGTCTCTTGCTCTCAGGACAGCGTCAGCGCCGGACGTGCGCACTGACGATTTAAGAAAATCAACATATTGGACGACAATGGCGGCCATTAAAATGAAAACCCATTCGAATCCGCGACATCATAATATGATATATGATAATGTTTGATATATATATATATATATATATAAGCAGCTTATATATAAAAGTAAAGATATGGATAATACCGATTGATAGTCTTAAATGCAATAATATTATGATTTTAACAAAGTTTACACAGATTACTAAGAGAGCTGCATCTATTTGACCTTTGTTATCGAGAGCAACTTACATTGATTTATAATTAATAAAATAATCAACAACCGTACTAAAAATTATCAGACTAATAATATGTTTCTGTCTGTTTGCTACTACATTAATAATTACTGAAGCGATTTTAATAAACTTTAAATAGGTTGAAACCTGGTTTATAAATTACGAGATCAATTGCGGGACATGGGCCAATGGGCGTGGTTGGTAGATACTTGCCTTTCACACCGGGACTGACATTTATGTGCATGAACATGTCTGTTGGTCCTGAGTCTGGAAAAGGAAGTAGTATATGTAGTATATCAGTTGTCTGGTTTCCATAGTATGAGCTCTGTTTAGTTTGGGATAAGATTGACGTGTTTGATAATATTACAGCGTTAGCCTGTATATATTGCTTAACGCGAGAGTGCTTATATGCGCATATTAAGCACAAATTCAGTGCTTGCCCGGGTTTGAATTCAAAGTCATCAAGCCATCACGGCACTTGTATTATATATAAATTAAACTAGGATTTTATTAGTTCTTTTTTTAATATTAATTATATTGCCAAAACCAATTAATTTTTCACTCAATTCTAATTCATAGGTCAGGTACCTAGGTCAAGCACCACGGGTTTAGTTATTAGGTAAAATAATTAATCATAATATGTACAGAAAGGGGGTAACGTATTAAAAAAAATGATATCAAGTAAATTATAAATTAATCAATATATGTTCATGAATTGGTAATAAAATTTCTTGTTTTAATTTTTACGAGTCCGATAAATTGCTATATATTTTTCATGTAATTGGTAAATGGCAAAAAAATGCCTACGAGCCATTGGTGAAATAATCTGTGACCGGTTGATAAAACTATAAATCAGTTGAATTGAGAGGCGTATACAGTATTTACAATTAACACGTCTTAAGATTTAATAAAAAGCCGTGATGGCCCAGTGGTAAGAACGCGTGAATCTTAACCGATGATCGTGGGTTCAAATCCGAGCAAGCACCACTGAATTTTCATGTCCTTAATTTGTGTTTACAATTCATCTCGCGCTTGACGGTGATGTAAAATATTGTGAGAAAATCTGTAAACCTGTCTAATTTTACTTAAATTCTGCCACATATGTATTTTTGCAAACCCACTCATTTCTGCTCAAAAAAGGAAAGGCGACCTTAGCCCAGCAGTGGGACATTCACAGGTTGTTACTGTAAGATTTTTTCTTTTTTTTATATATTGGATGACGGACGAGAAGTGGTAAATGGTCATCGTCGCCTATAGAATTTGGCGATCTAAGAAATATTAACCACTCCTTACATCACCAATGCGGCAACCTTGGGAACTAAGATGTTATGTCACACAGTTTTCCATACTGGATGATACACTTAATTATGTGTAGCTGACTATGTATTTAATTTAATTATTTACTTCTAATTTTTGCCTCTTCTCGGTAGAATTTACTCTCCTTTACTTGGTGGTAGGGCTTTGTGCAAGTAATATTTCTTACAGCGCCAATGTCTATATCGCCTGGTTACCATCAGGTGATCCAAATAGTCCAGTCTGCTCACCTATGTCCTAAAAATAAAAAAATAAAATACTTGTGCCCTAATTGCCCAAACATTTAGTGGCCTTTTGATTGTTAATAATTGATTTAAGTTGATTTCTTTCTACAGCATAAATATGAATTTTATGCTGTGAGTTGCAGAACCATTATCTAACAAAGAGCGATCAAAAGAATTGTATAAAAGGATAAAAATCTTTTTGAAATCCACCTAACTCTAAGAATAAAGCCGAGCATTCGATATGGCTTCGCACAGATAAAATATAATATCTATTATTTGTAATATTAATTGTATGTCTAATGGATATACAAATTAACTGCTTCTTCAGTCCAGATACCCAGAATACCATCCTCGAGGTGGACCAATAAAATGTTATTTTATTTTTCTGTTAATTAATTTTTTGTAGGAACCAGGAGTTGGAAGCACGTAAAACCGTTCACGTACACCATTAAACGTATTCGCCATATAATATTTTCGTACTTACATATTTGTAATCGTATCTAATTTTGAGAATTTTTACGCACAAAATTGTGCACTTTAATATGTATTAATTGGTTTGTGCAAGCCCGCCTGGATCGGTACCACCCACATTCGCCTTCCCTTTTTATGATAATGAAAGTTCGATAAAGGATATGTACTAACCAAGATGCAGTTAAAAAAAACATAAAGCAAACGATTCAAATGGATTCGAACACATTCCATTTTTGATTTGATTTCGATTATCTTTTTTCATTCTATCATCCCTTTTTCATAAATATAGTATGTGTACGTCATCAAACTTTTACTTAAATTAATATGGAACATATTAAATCGAATTAGTAGATTAATGCTTATAAACATAACTGAGATCTCTATAATATTGGTATGATTAAAATAAAGTTTTACTACTTCAAATGTAATTATCCAGTTTCAGTATATTATATGATTATATACTTCATCTAATATGTGTGCGTTCGGATAATTATGATTGAACTTGTCTAATTATAGATAGCATGTAATATCTCAATAAAAACATAGCAATGCCAACCGTTATGATAAAATATTACTACTTACTTACTTTAACAAAGACGCACATACATTGAAACTGTTTAATTTATATAAAAAAAACCATCAAATTTATAAGAAGTAGACTAGACAATAAAAAGGAAAATAACCAGTCTATAAATGTCCCACAGCTGGGCTAAGGCCTCTACCATTGAGGTGAGATTTAGAGTTTATTACACCATGCTACTTCAACGAATGGTGGATAAAAATATGGCAGAATTTTAGTGAAATTAGACAAATACAGATTTCGTCACGTTGTGTCCTTCATCGCCGAGCACGAGATAAATATTATATGTAAATACAGATTAATCACATGAAAATTTCGTATAAGTTTGAACCCGCAATAATCGGTAGATTCACACGATCTATTCACTAGAACATCTGGGCTTCATATAAACAATACACATCAACAATACACATCTATCAACAATTAAAAAAACCTTAAGTTATTCATCTAGCTTCCCAAATGTTCGTTTATACGTACGTCCTTGATGCGTCATATTAAACTATAAATAAAAAAATAAAAAAAAACTTATACAAAGTTCTTGCACAGACAATGTCGTTTTAAATAAAAATAGTTATGCATATCGCCATTTAATCGTTTGGATTAAGAACATCCTTACGTTTTGAAATTGAAACACAATACGTTAAAATTAACGCCATGTTTTATGGCGTTTTTGAATATTAGCTCTTATTCCGTACAATCTACTGAGTTTACTGCTTACAAAAAGTTAGTTACAATTTCGCCGTCAGAGCGAGTGCACGCGTTACGTAATATTTTGCGCGGGAATCGTCGGTACGTCAAACTGTGTGATAGACTACAAAAGATTTATATATTCAAAATTCAAATTGTGTTGGTTACAAGTGTGAAACGTGGTCAATTTGTGATTGTGAGTTTGTGAAAAATAGAATTTAAAAATATTAAAAAAAAAAAATTGAAAACCTCGAAGGCGATCATCGTCTAATATCTTTACCGGGTTTAAAAAAACAGCTGTTCAAACGACGGCTGCCTTCTCGATAATTATGTTAATTCACACACGTATTTAAATTTTATTCTATTTTTAGATGTGAAAAAAACGACATTGAAAGTGAAATTCAAATTATTTCATTTTCTATTATTTTTCTATTATTATTCTTATATATATATTTTTTATATAAGTGAGTACATATAATTTATATTTTCACAATACAGTTATTTTTGCATATGTATTTACCCAACATGAATATAAGAAAAACAGTATTTTTAAAATTAAGATATACAGTATGAAAATTTTAATCGCTTTAAATTTTATTAAAATATTATAATTAATTCAACAATTGCTAATGTTCTATTAAATCGCTCATTCATTTTTGTTAAACTACATTTTATATGAAACTGGCTGTAGATTAAACAGTCAAATATATCATTTTTTAAATATACTTCCTTTGTCATATAAAACAATACGTCTAAAAACAGAACACTATTAAAGTTTTTGTATTAGTAATGAAACATATCAACTGTTTTTAAACGCGTATATAATTAAATTGTTCGACAAGAATGTAAATTTAATATTAAAACCTTTTTGTTTTTAATATAGTGCTTGAAGCAAAATTCACACACACATTTACATATTACATACGAGCACACCTGTGTGTACGTTTCGTAGAATTTTATCGGAAACGTTTGACATTTCAGCTTTATGGAAAACAGTTATCTATATTTGAAGGAACTTGAAGTTCACTTATTCTGATAAGCAGAGTCAATGTTTATTATATCAACGATATTTTAACATGCTGTTTATAAGAAATCATTATATATTCACCATTATTTATTTTATGTAATAATTTATGTAGTTTCGAGCAAAGACTTCGCCCGCATATGTAGGGGGAGGGGGGTGTTAAGTTCGAGTCTTAGGTTAGCCAATTTAAACATAATTGTATACACGTTTAAATTATTAGATAGCCTGAATGTATCTAATATCACTGAAATTCTGTCACATGTGTGCACCAATCCGCATTGGAGCAGCGTGGTGGAATAAGCTCCAAACCTCTTCAAAAAGAGGGAGGAGGTCTTAGCCCAGTAATGGGACATTCATATTAGAAAGCAGTGGTAGTGTAATATAAAAAAAAGTACTGATTTTGGTAATACCCAAATAGGTATATTATTAACTTAAGCAAGGCAGTTATTTTGATCATAGAAGGCCTTTTCGATTTTATTTATTTGTAAAACTAAGCGTATAGTAACTAATAAGCTAATAGTGGTAATAGACGGGCCGGTTGGCGTGGTTGGTAGATATTTGCCATTCACGCCGAAAGTTGTGGGTTCGATTCTCACCCAGGACAGACATTTGTGTGCATGAACATGTCTATTTGTCCTGAGTCTGGGTGTAATTATCTATATAAGTATGTATTTACAAAAGAAAAGTAGTATATGTAGTATATCAACTGTCTGGTTTCCATAGTACAAGCTCTGCTTAGTTTGGGATCAGATGGCGGTGTGTGAATAATGTCCCAGGATATTATTATTATAGTGAGACAGCAAAAATATGTATGAGAACTTCATGTTGTTATAACTTTTTATAGACGAAAAGGTTTTTATTGGAATATAGACTAAACGCCTTGGAATGTCAATGTGAATTCCTTTTAATTTACATTTGCAATTTAAAGTCCTTCTGTTGATTATCCTGAAAAAAGACAAAAATAAAATATTTATTTTGGTATTGGTAAATTTGGTATTGGTAACTCGCATAAAGCCATATTAACAAAAAGGTAGTTATTTTGAAATAACATACATACACTTAAATTTCATTTATTTGTAAAGATCACATTACAACACGTAAGTTACAATATTAACATTCGTTAGAATATTGATTATTTGTATAGTGACAAGAACAAAAGTTAGAAATAAAGAGAGACTGGTGGTAGGGCTTTGTGCAAGCTCGTCTGGGTTGGTACCACCCACTCATCAGATATTCTACCGAAAAACAGCAGTACTTGGTATTGTTGTGTTCCGGTTTGACGGGTGAGTGAGCCAGTGTAGTTACAGGCACAAGAGACAAAAAATCTTAGGTTCCAAGGTTGGTGGCGCATTGGCGATGTAAGCGATGGCTAACATTTCTTACAATGCCAATGTCTAAGGACGTTTGGTGACCACTTACCATCAGGTGACCCATATGTTCGTCCGCCTTCCTATTCTATAAAAAAAAGACACACCAAGTTTCTGACGTCACTAAGTCATCACATTAAATTAGTGATATTATTTCACAAACCATTAAGATATTTCATGGTATTATTAAAAAAAACTACCTTTTTAATGTTAGGACTTTGTGCCAACCCGTCTGGATTGGTACCACCTATCCCTCACGTAATCTAGCGCCTAGTATAACGATATATTCCGGCTTAATAAGAGTGTAACGATAGACTAAGTTCCTAAGGTTGGTGACGTCAATGTCACCCAAGTTTAATATGTCTTACAAGTCTTTCGGTCAAGACCATTTACCATCGGCTCATATGACAAACTATCAACCAACTTAAAAAAAAAACTGTATAGTTCTATTACCAGAGGAACGAAGAAAATTTTTCTTTTTATCAGCACCAAATTCCTCAAATTCGAAGTTAGACCATTTTATCAATATACACAGTTTGAAAAAGTAAAATAGTTACCCATATTGCTTACATCAGAACGTTAGTTGATTACGACATTCTCGTTTTGAGTAGCATTATACATATTTCATATTTTTAAATGTGTTTTTCCTCTTATTCTATATTTAAAATCGTTTCTAACCGCAACACGCTTACATTATTTAATTTTTATACGAGCAAGTATACCATTTACCGTAAATCATAATTACTCATAAAAACCGGAATCGCGACAAGAATTACTTGGTAATAGGGCTTTGTTTTAACCGTCTTGGTAGATCCATCACACACTCAGAATATATTACACCGCCAAATAGCAATACTCAGTATTGTTGTGTTCCGGTTTGAAATATGAATGAGCCTGTGGAACTACAGGCACTATGGACGGGGGTGACCACCATAAGGTGGCCCTTCAGCCTACCTATAAAAGCAATAACTTGAATGTGCTTCCTAAATATAGTCAAAGATGTTATATCCATTGTATCTATAATTACACCGGCTCACTAAACTTTCCTATGGGCCCACGCGATTAGCTTACCAGTAGAAACGTTGAAAGCTTGTATAACTTTTCCATTACTACATGTTAAGTGGAGTTTGTACGGTTTCAATGTTATAGGAAAAATAATCCGAGTTGTGTCTAAATTTTTTATTTTTGAAATGTTATGTGTAGGTGGAGCGTTATTATTTTAGCATCTTGTTAAATCAAGGTATAGACGTTACATTTTTCGAGGTTTGCTACGTAATATTATTATTGCCATTAAAAATAGTTTGTATCCTTATATTTTTTGATAATCTTTAATATTATAAAGAGGTAAAGTTTATTTGTATGGATATATGAGTTAAATTTCAAAGCTTATATTCCAATTTCAAAAATTCTTTTACTTATTAAAATTAAACTATAGGATGGATAAGATGTAAAAATAACATGGCAATTTTACAACGTAAGTCGACAAAAAAAAAACAGTCGTGCGAACGCTTACAGTGCTAATGTCTATAGGTGGTAGCCACCACCATCACAACCACTTGGCCACACAGATCGCTTGTCAGATCACCTCCATAATACAGTTTATAAAAATATATAATTATCAAAATTCTCACGGCATTGATTAAAAACTTGAAATAGAATTGTTTCATTTTTCGTTAGTTAGAGATGTCGTAATGGTCTTTAAAATTAATCACCAACAAAAATGAATATATTCGACCGTTAAATTGTATCATAATCTAACCCCAATAATATATTCAGTATTTTAATAATGTAATGTTAATATTTAAAAGCGACACAAGCTTCTGTTTGTATATTGTATATACATGAGTTCTGGCAGCTCTTGCGAATATCCTTCTCTGGGTGAAGACAATCCTTTACGGAGTCCTTTGCATGATTGTCTTCAGAGTAAATATTAAGTCAAATGAACTCGTAATGAGATTTGTTATTTGCCGTCTCCAGTAGTTTCGTTGACAAATATTAATAATAAAATACATTTTAATAAATATATCCGACAAGAACAAAGGGCTTACCAACTCGAATTTATTACAAGCTCTATTTGTTTAAAAATATATATATTATTTTTATTCTTGCAAAATTTTAATAAGTCATTGTCTATACTAATTCGAATTTCGAAAGTTACTAATAGAAATCTTTCATTCTGCTAATAACTGACTAATAATTAAAATAGTTTGCCCTTGGCTCTGTCCGCATTTAATGGGGATGTTATTATAAGGGTGGTGGTATACATATATAGGTGCACTTCCATCTGAAATCTTGCTTATTCAAATATTTGTATTATTTATATATCTATTGATATATAGGAAGTGCATTTCACAGTCTTACTGCCTCGGACGTGGAAAAATTAAGAATTTATTAGGTTTCTATCAAGAAAATTTCCCAGCTGACCGTTGTATGAATAAAAAATATATTTCAGTTTTTTTTTATTTACACATACATATGTATTATACAAGTGTTCTTAGAACGATATACATTTCAATCGCATACTATATACTTGCAAAAATATATTCAGTTGTTATGTACTTATATATATATACTATAATAATGACACGAAAGAATTCCTCTAACAATGTTGCACTCGAGTCATAGCATAAAAGCAGTACAGAAAGTGTTCGCGATGGTTACTAATACTACGTTTTAATAGAAAATGCAAGATTATGATTTTAAATATACGTATATAAAGCTCATACATACTATTAGGTAACTGCTTGAGTAAAGTATGAAAATGTTACGATTATTTCAGAAGATGATATTGATACCAACGAATATTATCTATGCTATTTTTACAAAGGTTGAATTTTGATATATTTTTTTACTTGGTTGTCGTGTTTTTTGGGTGAGTTCTATCCACTCATTACATATTCTACCGTCAAACAATGAATAGTATAATTTTGTTCCGGTTTAAATTGTGAGTGGGCACGTGAAACTACAAATGCAAAATACGAAACTTTTTTCCCAAGATTGGTAGTGTAGGCTAGGATAAAAAAGCCGAGATGGCCTAGTGGTAAGAACGCGTGAATTTTAACCGATGATCTTGGGTTCAAACCCGTGCGGGTAAGCACTGAATTTTTATGTGCTTAATTTGTGATTATAATTCATCTCGTGCTTTACGGTGAAGGAAAACATCGTGAGAAAACCTGCATGTGTCGAATTTCACTGAAATTCTGCCATATGTGTATTCCACCAACCCGCGTTGGAGCAACGTGGTGGAATAAGCTCCAAACCTTCTTCTCAAAAAGGGAGAGGAGGCCTTTAGCCCAGCAGTGGGACATTCACAGGCTGTTACGGTTACGGTAGTGTAGGGAATAGTTAATATTTATTATAGCACCATGATTCATTTATTAAATAATAACAAGATTAAAGAATAACCAAATTTATATTTAATACATTACAAGTTAAATATTACATTAAGATAGGTAAGTTTGTTACAAAAAAATATTTTTATTTTGGCAATCGGAATTATCTAGTTTGTTGCATTTTGTTGCCGTTGTTTTGTCTAGGCGCTAGGCATACCAGCGTTATGTCCGAGGTTGGTTTTAGAAGTAGTTATTATAAAGTATTTGTAGGTAACTAAGACGGTAAACGAGGTATTACAAATACATTATTACGTTTATACATACGTAATCATTATATTATTTTTGAGAAGTAGAGCAACTACTGAGTTACGTGCCGGTTCTTCTCGGTGGAATCTACATTAGGTAGTAGCTTTACGTTCAATTTAATCCTGTAACATTAAAAATGACGATTGTGCTTATAAGAGCCTTCTTGTATTATGTTTATTTTCAGCGTCTGGGTTATACCAAAAACGTATTATGTTAAGTGTGTTTGTTATAATCATCATCATCAAAGACGCCCATTGCTAGACAAAGGCGTCTTCTAAGGATTTCCATGATGGCCGGTCTTCCACTGCCCGTATTTCTGCTCCAGTGGCCGTCAGTTCTGCGAGCAATGTGTCCCGCCCACTGCCACTTCAATTTAGCAATTCATCTGGCTATGTCGGTTACTTTGGTTCGCCTGCGGATTTCATAATTTCTGATTCGATCTCGCATAGAAACTCTGAGCGTAGCCTTCTCCATTGCTCTTTTAGTGACCTTGAGCCATCTTAGAGTGAGCCAGTATTTCACCAGTGCATATTTGGTATATATATAGAAGTTCAAATTTACTCTGATTAAATTCATTAATGTTGGTTGCCTGGAAGAGATCGCTATGTAGCGATAAGATCGCCAAAATAGTATGCTACTTTTATTTAGGCTGTATTCATGTTTTGTATTTTTATTCCTCTTTGTGGTGTACAATAAAAGTATAAAGTTACGTAAACGGTGTTGACGATAATGGTTAAGACTTTCCGATGTTATTCACACTGAAAAACTCAATTAATATTCAACTATCCGACCCGGGGTTTGAAGCCCTCAACCTCAAAGCCTGCGTTCATACAAGCTAACCACTACATCACAGAGCAGTCAATAGGTGCTGTATATGTGCATATTCCAGAAATTTCATTGCAAACTGATCACATTTACTAGTTTGGTGAACGGCTGTGAGTAAAATTTATGTTGCAAAGGAGAGGACAACCTTTGTTTCATTAATTCTCTTGATAGCCTCCGTGTATGACCAGATATTTATTGACAATAGTGTCCCAGAACAGTGAAACTCCAATTGGGTCGATTAGACGAGGTTAAATATTTAAAATGTGCAATCGCCTTTCCCTTTTAAATCACAATTTTCTCGAAATCCTTTCTCAAGTCGCCTCAGTACAACACAAAGATTGCCATCAGTGTAAGAATTTTAGCCAAGCGTTAATCAGTTTCGGAATTAATTTTCATTTATTGATTAAAACGAAACGAATATACATATTGATATGTATATATTTTTATTTATATAATAAAAACCGTTGGCATAGTTAAAATTAAAACATACAACAACAATATTTTTCTCATAAAAAACACAGACACAATATTATACGTTGATGTTATCATGTTAAAGAATTGTAATTAATAAAAATGATTGTAATATAGCTTAAGTTTTTTCTTAATAGTTCCCTTCGGTGGAATTTAGATAGCGAACCGGTCTATTCACTTTGAAGAGATATTTATAAAATATCATATATTTATAAAGATATATATTAAAATATGTACCGGTATTTATTTAAAGGAAGACTGGCAATTGAGCTGATGATATGTGTTCAGTACTGTCCATATACATTGACACTGTAAGAAAAATTAACATTGGCAATCCACACCAACCTTGGAACTAAGACATGTCCTTGTTCCTGTTGTTGCTCTGGCTCATTCACCCTTCCACGTGGAACACAATACTGAGTATTACTCTTCTCGCGGTGAGATATGTGATGAGTGGGTGGTACCTAAGGGTTAAACGCAGCCAAGGCCCTACCAACAAGTAAATAATCATCGTTAAATTGAAGCCTACCACACCTAACAAATTATAAATGTCTGAAGCATTAGGAACGAAGCATTCAATTCAATATACAATATATTGTCTTATTCAATTATTAATTATTGAGTGTATACATTTTATGTCTCTCAGAAACGGCTTTAACTATTTGGCTCCAACTTTTTATTAAAATAAGGTTTTACTTTTAAACTATAAATGTCTTTCTTGAAATCACTTGGCAGTTCTCACTCCCTCACTTTACAATAAAACGCCCAAAAATATATCGATTCTAATATTATAAAGTGATAAAGATTTGATCATTTGAGTATGTTTTCGATATTTGTTCGATATTTTGAAAATTTTTTCACCTACCGAAATTAATCATTTTCATTATCATTATCTAAAAAAATCCTATAAAATTTATACCAAAATAAAAAATTGTTCAACCCGGAAATCGGGCGGGCTGCTAGTAGTTTTTTTTTTATATATTAAGGTATAGTATATTAAGGTAATTATATTAAGGTAAGTGGTAGTAGAGTCCAAACGCGACGACGGCCAGTTCAGTCGGGAAGAATGGTCTGCACTAGCCGCCTCCGCCTTGCCGGCCCGCAAGATGTCTCTTCACGCCTCGTTATTAGTTAGCAGTAGCTTATAATCTTTTAGGTTATATTCGGTTAGTGTGTAAAATAACATAAATGTATAATTTAACACAAATTGGCCCATTGTATTAAAAAAATATATCCAGTATCATATACAGAAAAAAAATGTATTAAAATAATTGTACATTATTCTTAATATTTGTTAGTGTGAATTTTATATAATATAATATAGTAGTATTAATGAAATTCGTATATCATATTTTTTATAATATTTTTTATTTATATTTTTGATTGGATTTACTTTATTTATATAATAATTATCGTTAGATATAAAGGTAAATAATAATAATAACAACAAAAAATACATTTTTCTGTAATAGTATGAATTGATAAAAAATATATTTCATTATAATATAATATTATAGTCATTAATACAGTTTTTCTGCATCCAAATATTTCACAAAACATACTCATAAATATAATATTCGAATTTAAATATATGCGGATCAATAAAATGAATAAAAAACCAGTCGGATTTAAATAATCTACGAATTACATGATTATCTCAGACCTACATCTCATGATATAATATTATGCAACCTCTAAAATATCATGACATTTGACTATCGGCAAATAAACTAAAATTAATAGTTATCTTTAATTGTATAAATCAAACGTGATTGCAATATTGGTTTTTTTTGCCGTTTGTAAATAATCGGCAAATGTTCATTTTTTGTCAGCCAAATTTTTTTATATTGAAACCTTTTTCGTCGATTAGAATTTAAAATATATTTTTTAGAAGGTGTAACTTTATAAACAGATTTCGTTCTTGGCTTCGCACGCATAGTAACTGGTTATCATAAATCGTTTAAATCGTAATAACTCTATTGGTTTATTTAGCGCACACAAGTGACGCTCCCAGGTATTTTTTCTTATATCTTCAACAATCATCGTTATATTACAGTCAATTTATAATCCTAAAATTTAACTCATAAATAACTGCGTCCAAAGGTGAGAACTGTATGAAAATCTCTTCGTAGTTTTTAAGTTAAGCTCGTTTAGATACACATACAGACAAACGCAGCGATACTAATAATGAAAGAGATATGTCTCCTTCGCTTCGTATTAAATGCTATTAGAAAACGATTCTAAATTTATAATATAATTATGTCATATCAAAATGACCAATGATTAGCTATTTTAAAGTAAAACAATAACATTCCAATTTCAAATTTGATTTTAGACTTGATGAATCTCTCAGCTCCCTTTACAGATAGCGCAAAATACCGTCATTGGTAATTAGGTTTTAAATACTATTAAGCAAATACACTACGGGATTTATTAACATAAGTCACACGACATAAAATTAAATAAATATTTTATTGGAATGCGTCTATTTTGTTTATCGTGAACACAACTTTAGCGCGATTCGGGAATCAGGTATTTCATTTGTCATGAACTATATTAGGGATGTCAATATTTCACCTATTGTAACTTTACAATTTGAATCGTCGACTTGTTTTGTTATTTTAATCATTTCATTATACATAAGGTGAGCTAAGCAAGGCCACACCGTACGAGTGTTCTAAAAATACCCAATGACATTGTCTTCGCGACTTTATATTTTAAGAAACTTGTTTCTCTAGGACTATTTTGGTTATCAGCTATCGGTTAATATGTATTTATTTTTGGTGTAACGGGATTTAGTCTTTTTTTTTTTTAATTTCATTTTAAAGATTTTTGAAATTACAATGAAATTTTTGATTAGACTGAAATTAGAATGAAATATTTAATCAATACAAGATATAAGGCGCGATGTAAGTTTAGTCGGAATTACGTTCGTTTAGATATAAGTTTTAGAAATAGAGGCGCATACGCCTAATTCCTCACAATAAAAAAATAGTCGTTTATTTACAAGCACGCCAGTTTCGCGCCGGCTAAAATAGGTTGAGTTATTCATACTGTACCAGCGTGCCACTTCATTACTCACCTGTGAAATGTTGAAAAACAACTTATGGTGATATACTATTTTGATGCGTATGTTCTTTGATATGTTATAATTATTACGGTCAATGTCGCATATTACTTTCTGACATATCACGATCGTTTTCCGCGTTGAGTATCGATTTTGTTTTTATAGAATAGGGCTATACTTATCATTATCAATCTAAATATTTTGACGTTATCAATTTGTTTTTCGACAACTATCAATGAGTTTGCTATCATTTTTTATACCTTTTTTTTATTACGTCATAATACGTTCTATTAATAGAGCAAGAGCTTACATTAAGGTCACTTATAAGATACGATCTCTGAACATAAATAACCAGTTCTTCATTATACATTTGCTAGCCTGCCTTCCTATTAAAATTAAATTAAAATATACTTTTATAGACTAAGCCCTTGCATGCACTTGAGATTTGTCAAATTTTAAAAGTTAAAATAAAATTTAAGGTAACCATTTTGGAATGTAGGTGCTACCAAGAAGAACAGGGAAAAAACTCATAATAATAATAAAGTTTAAAGTTACAAAACATACAATGATCATATTTATAGATAGTAATGTGATATAGAGGCCAATATCGCTTGACAAAGTGTCGTTATATTTTGTTTCTTATTAAAATTCGTTTTCATTTAGATATATTATATAATATATTTTATGAATATTTTTTTCGCACACTGATTGATTGAATATTATTGAACGAATAAAACGTATGTGTTTTGAGCGATATTTTATAGAGAACTAACTTGTCGAGTAGGGACCAATAATAGGTCAATCGAATTGGCGACGCTTTCATCGCTAACCTGTAAATCGTTGAGTTATTGAGACTCAAGATGAAATTTAATTTAAATCAATAATAAGTATAAATGTATATATCTTAATATTTTGTCGTTATCAATTTGTTTTTTGACAATTATCAATGAGTCTGTTATCAGTATTTAGGTATAAAAATACCTTCTTTTATTACGTCATAATACGTCCTATTAATAGAGCAAGAGCTTACATTAAGGTCACTTATAAGATACGATCTTACAACATAAATAAATAATTCAAATGTATGATGAAGAACTAGTTTTCTTCATCATATATAAATAGATATATATATATCTATTTATATTATATATAAATATACTATTACTATACTTCTATTAACCATCTGTCATATAAAAAATTAAATATAATTATATATTATCTACATTTTTATATTAAGCTCGAATAAATCAAATCAATACTATATTCAAGTAAGAAAACTTTTGAATCGTCATGTTACAGTTTTGTATTAAATATAAAGCTACCTACTACTGGTGGTAGAGCTTTGTTAAGTTGCAGTTAAGCTCGTCTGGGAAGGTACCACCCACTCATCAGATATCCTACCGCAAAACAGAAGTACTTGGTATTGTTGTGTTCCGGTTTGAAGGTTGAGTAAGCCAGTACCAGCACAAGGGACAACATCTTAGTTCCCAAGGTTGGTGGCACATTGGTGATGTAAGCGATGGTTAACATTTCTTACAGTGCCAATGTCTATGGGCGTTGGTGACCACTTACCATCAGGTGGCCCATATGCTCGTCCGCCTTCCTATTCTATAAAAAAAATACCACCGGTTCGGAAAGTAGATTCCGACCAAAACCGGCAAGAATATTCTACATTCTTAGTATTTTAATGCATCGTTGACGCAAACTTTAGGTATTTGGCAATTTACAACACTAGCAAATAAATCAATGTCACACATGGATTTATTTTAGTATTAGTTTTACAACTATTGAAAACAGTAAAACAGACTTGATGTATAGCTTGTTCCATGGCTCAATAGATCCGTGGTACAGCCAGAATCTTTTTATTTAGAGCGCGTGAATCTTAACCGATGATCGTGGGTTTAAGCCCGGGCAAGCACCAATTAATTTTTATGTGTTTAATTTGTGATCATAATTAATCTTGTGATTGACGGTGAAGGAAACCTGAATGTCCTGCATCTAATATCACTGATATTCTGCCACATGTGTATTCCACCAACCCGCAATGGAGCAGCGTAGTGGAATAAGCTCCAAAACCTTTTCCTCAAAAAGGGAGAGGAGGCCTCAGGCCTTAGAACATTCACAGGCTGTTACTCTACTGTACTGTACTGTACTGTTTCATTTTAGATATTACGACAGTGAATTATACACTTGTGGTTATGTTGCTAATTTGGTAGAGAATGCCTAGATCGCGATAAGCTAGCTTTTTAATTGTTTGTGGATAATAAAGTGAATTAAAAAAATTAACTGAAATGTTTTGTGATGGATCCGCTTCTACAATAGCCCTAAATTCTTCATTTTCTACTTTGGTCTCCAGCCGTCCACGGGGTTGGTTCTGAAGGTCTAAATTTCCAGAACGAAAACGTTGAAACCAAAAACGCGACACCAGCGCCGTACGTCGTAAATCATTAATCCTTCCAGTTGTTCTGCAGCACTGGTGCCACGGTAGAACTCGCACTCGTAAATATACCGATATTTCATGTTTTCCATTGTGCGGTAATAAGCGACGCCAAAGAAAAAATGAATGACTGTTTTCAAAACTCAAATCTACCAGCTAAATGAATTTATAAATTTGAATTTGGAATTCTTAACCAAAGAATCTCCACTTTGGTCAAAATTACAGATCAAAGTGGTCAGTACGACAAAACGCTAATTTCATATGTAAGGACCTAATATACCATTTTTATATTCATTGAGATATGCTTATAATTATATATGTCTATATATGTGCTTTCTATCTGCTTTCGTATGATATGTTTTAATTTTATATTGAAAACTATCGTTGATTAAGTTTTATTAATAGTTCTTTTTTATTAAATGTAATTGTAATATTTGTTTCCGAAAAAAAACGTAAATAAAATAAAACACATATAGCTATTTGTCTTTTTAAAATATCCAATCAATTATAGTTGAAGTCTGTATCAAGCAATTCAAGGCGAGACAAATTTAACATTTTCATAATATTTCTTACTTTTTCGCTCACGGTTTTCCCCGCGTGTGAGGGAGAAGGTAGGTGTTAAGTGTACCTTCTGTACTTTTCTGTACCCCTGTCAAAAAGCGTAACAAAGAAACAAACAAAGTCACTTCCTCATTTAAAATATTTGTTAAAGTTATTTTGAGCCAATGGGCCTGATATAGAAACAGTATTTAATCTTCAAGAATAGCTAAAACCCACCTTAAAACTTGAGAAGACGAAGGTAAATGTAAATAGATAAAATGATATCGCAATATATGTATTTAAAACAATATTATTTATGTACACAACTATTTTGATTATTTTGGTAGGAAAATTGACAGGCATTGTGTGAACGCGAGAAATATGTATATTTTATTTTATTTTTGAAATTGGTAAGCAGACTGTCAATAAGCCACCTGACTTAAAGTGTTACCACCGCCCATATACGTTACCACTGTGAGAAATCATAACAAAACTATTATAAACCTTCAAACCGACACATAACAATACTGATTGTTGCTGCTTGGCTGTAGAATATCCGATCGTGGATGGTATCTATCCAGACGGGTTTGCTCAAAGCTACACCGCCATGTCATAAAGAAAAAAAAATGTGTGCAAAGTCTTTCTTCAACGTCAGTCATCCTTGTAACAAACAATCTTTGCCAGTTAATAAATTTAAATAAAAAAAAGTGAAATTGTAAATAAAGTACTTATGAGATTAGATGATAAAAAGTGTGAAGTTATTAGTTGATTTTTATTTATGATGTACTTGTATAATTATTTTAATTATACTTAATTAACATATCTATTTAATTAAGTTAATGGAAAGGAGTCACAAGTAATTAATTTCTTGCTCGTGCTTCTCGGTAGACACATATTACATACATGCGAGTTTATAAATTCGGAACCGGCGTTATCTTTGAATTCGAATTAATTTTGACACGACGATCCAAAAGTGCCTCTTAATTGTACTAATATTATAGCTTGCTTGAATTATATATTTTTTGAATAATTTTATCTGGAGCGTTGGGTATTCGAAACTTTCACCGCGAATCTAATATTTAATTGGTAAGTTAAAATGTAAAGGCCTGATTCAATTAGTATATTGTATATATAATAATATTATATAAAGTGGCTTTTGATTATAAATATTTAATTATAAATTACGTAAAAATACATGAGATAATTATTTATCTTCTATCTATAATATAAATACGTGAAGCAAAAACATTGGACCCTTTACGACAATTACGTGGACGGAGAATTCATCAAAACCGCCCACCGAATGAGAATTGAAACATGCTGAATATCCTATTCTTAATAATGATAGTCATTTCAATTTCGTCTCATGCGTTTGAAAATCGAAGTCTTGGTGTGCAATCACACATATTATATATTACAGCCTATGTGGCAAATCTCGAATTTCGAGTTCCAAATTCAAAAACTTTGATTATTGTTTCATTATTTATTTTATAACTGCTCTATTATTTTGAACATTTGCATATATATTTTTATAACCAGTTGCTAAACTAGCTTCTGGCCAAAAAAAAATTTATTATAATTAGATAGCACGAGACCTCTCAAAAATGTATCCGAAAATAAATAAATCAGTTTTAGAATAATCTTTTCCTGTTATTAAATATTCTAAAATATATTTTTGATATAGATAATATATAAACATTTTTTTTAATTCAAAATACATCAAACAGTTATTTCAAAATGTTTTCGCCTACAAATGATATTGACTACGGTTTCGGTTGAATAAAGGTCTACATTTAATGTTTATATTACTTTTATTCGTATGTTTATACATACAAAAAAAAGTTTTATTTAATTCTGGGCCAGAAAGTTTTGTTGGCCAGGAATTAGGGCGTACCCAGCCCCAATAATTTCATCACTATCTTCTCAATAGCTTCGGAATCCATAGAGGATAAACAACAAACTTACTTTTTTACTTAGTATTATAGATTCTTCATTCATTCTTCTTCATTCATTCTATTAGACAATGATTAAACCAATTGTCATAATTATATAACCAAACAAATGATAAACTCACACAAGCAAATACACGTTGGATTTAAATGTGTGTGAATATTCACACAAACACACATTATGATTTTCGTAAATAAAACACCTTCGTAATATAATTGCTTATTATATTTCTCTTTGGCATTGTTTAAACCAACGGTCATAATTATATAAACAAACCTATGAATAGGTACACACGTTGAATGTAAATAATATATGTGAGTATTTACACAAATGCATATTCTCATATCATACTGCTGCAAACATAACACTGACACAGCATAGTTAAAAGCAATATTTTTTCATAAAACTCAGCGTCAGACTCCGTTTTATTGGTATCCTCCGTTTTATTGGTATCCTTGGTATTTTCTCTTTTCGCACATTTAATGAACAATGTCAATCTTTATTAACGGGGAAAATTACTAAGTAGTGTTTAGTGAAAGCAATAGTTTGTTCCGCTGCGGTATTCTTTTGTTTATTCTTAATTTTAGTAATGTGAGGTTATATTACGATAAATATTTAAATGTCTGTGTTATATTTCTCTAATGGTTGAATTATTTTAGTTTCTTCTTTCTTTTCCCAAAATTGAATGAGGCATTGCTTATCAAAAACTAACCGGTTCGGAAAGAACCGTGCGAAGTAAAGATTGGCGAGTTACTAATATAGAACAACAAAATCAATAAATAGCCAAACTCATTAGCAGTAAATTTTGGAATTATAATACTATTTAATATTTATTTTGAATTAAAAAAACCTGCTCATATATATGTTAATATATTTTTGAATATTCAATAGCAGAAAAATTCTAAAATGTTCTGATTTATTTTCAGATGAATTTTCAAAAACAACTTGTGATTATATTTTTTTTTCTATCTTTTTATATTTTCTTTGTCTTAATTAAATATGTAAATGAGTGCAATAAAAAATACATGCTATTTTTTTTTTTTACATTGATATCTTAACAGGCTTACGCCGAGTAAGATCGCTTTAATCTTCGCAACCACACACATAACTCCGTTTCACTTTTATTGTACTCGTAAACTGATTTATAGCTTTATAAAATAATACCGTGTTTAATTTTAATATATTTTGTAGTATATTCATAAATCAAAAATTTTGAGTCAAATATGTATTTATGTTAATTTTTTTTTTAATTTAAATTAAAATAAACCTTAGAAATTTATAATTTTCCAGCTATAATATCACTCTTAGATAACGTACTACCTATTTAAATAAAAAATACATAAATAATTATTAATTATATGTAATTATAACACAATTAATTTCATGAATAAAATAAGAATGTAACGGAGCAATAATAGCACAACAGTAATAATAAAAAGAAACTCGAAAATTTACGGACGCAAAATGGGAAAGTTAGAAAAATATACAAACATATGCATACATCTAGATAATAATGAAGTATGCACCTTAATTTATTGGTATTTTTTGTGTTATTGTATGCGGTAATGTTTGATTCGATCTTCGTTGATGGAATGTACTTAAATAGGTCATAAAAATGGTTTATCTTTATTGGTTGTTTGCGTCAAACTGCTTCTAGTTTTTCCCATTAATTTATGACAAATCGTGATAAGTTAAGACAATTTTGGGTTATCGGGTATTGGATGTTTCTGAGAATGTATTTATATTACCATACCAGTGGTAGGGCTTTGTGCAAGCTCGTCTAGGTACCACTCACTCATTAGATATGGTACCGCAAAACAGCAGTACTTGGTGCTATTGTGTTC
The DNA here is from genome assembly GCA_905147175.2 of Nymphalis urticae. Taxonomy (NCBI): domain Eukaryota; kingdom Metazoa; phylum Arthropoda; class Insecta; order Lepidoptera; family Nymphalidae; genus Nymphalis; species Nymphalis urticae. The sequence continues at coordinate 9,447,757 of LR990003.1, read as the reverse complement.
CGGTTTGTAGGGTGAATGAGCCAGTGCAATTACAGGCACAAGGGACGTAACACCTTAGTTTCTAGGGTTGGTGGCGCATTGGCGATGTAAGCGATGGTTAAAATTTCTTCCAATGTCAATGTAAGTATATCTATAATATAAAATAAAAAAAAATATATATAAAAAAATAGGAATTTCTTGTTTTGCTCGGAAACCACGTTTAATATCTAATATGACTGATATTAAAAAATAGGTAATGGACCTGTTAATACACATACATGTTTGCAATGGAATATATTCATTATATATACTAATAATATAAGCATGACAATTAATTTGGTGTTTTGTTACGTTAATATTTAACAATATTTTCGGGGTTAAAGAAAATGAAAAATAAATCAATCAAACAATTTATATTTAAAATAAATTAGTGGCCAGTATTTTGAACAGTTTCTTAACGATTACAAATGGTGCCTATATCGAAACACTAAATTAATTAAATACAATAAAAACTTAAGGAAAAATACTTTATAGTTATAAGATAAGTGTTGTAAGATTTAAAAATAGCTCGTTTTATACAATAAAGTTTTACAAGCTGATATCTTTTGACCCTCGAAAGATTTTAAGTGAATGGACGATATTTAAGCAGGTTATATATATATATATGTACGTAATTTATATTTTTTCGCACGATCCTACTTTCACTCGGCTATAATATTATCGATATTAAAGATGTAATTAATTTCTTTAAATCTTTTTTTTTTCGATTGGTAGTTTTTTCAAACATGTTTTGATTTATATCTGTAATTCAAAACAGTGACAGTTGAATAAAAAATGTTGCAATATTGTTTATGAAAAAAAAAATTTTTTTTTGTTTTATGTCTTGATACAGAGATGATGAAATAACCTTTGACTATACATATTGCATTATAATTATAAAAATAATAATGAAATCCAATATTTTAAAATATAAGATATTACATGAAGAATGTCGATTATAATTAAAAAACACGTTCTAGAATATCCAGGCTTTTTTTCGATTGAGCTCAAGTTTTTTAGAAAGGTGCTGTTAAGAATTGCTATTTTATTCCGGTTTGAATGGTGAGTGAGCCAGTGTAACTACAGGGACAAGGGACCTTATACCTTAGTTGGTGGCGCATAGGCGGCATAATATTTCTTATAGTGTCAATATCTATGGGCGATGGTGACCACTTACCATCAAGTGTCTCATATGCCAATCTTCCTAACTATTATATATAATTGTAAACCTTACTGGCCCCGCTATCATTTCGCGTTAAAGAGCCATTTTAATTACAAATTCAATGTGCGAACGATATTATAAATATAATTATGAAATACGATATATGTATACACACCTTTACACGTCCGTCAAATAGCTTTTGCTGTGACGACATATCTTTCCTAGAAAGATTAGCTTTATTTACTAAGACAAATCGGCGCCAGAAGCACTGTTTTTTTATAGAAAAGGAAGGCGGACGAGCATACAGGCCACCCGATGGTAAGTGGTCACCAAACGCCCTCAGACATTGGCACTGTAAGAAATTTGACCATCGCTTACATCGCCAATGCGCTACCAACCTCGGGACCTAAGATTTTATGTCCCTTGTGCCTGTAATTACACTGGCTCTTTCACCCTTCAAACCGGAACACAACAATACCAAGTAACTGCTGTTTTGCGGTAGAATATCTGATGAGTGGGTGGCACCTGCCCAGAGGAGCTAACAGCAGCATCTAACTGTGCAGTAGATCAGATATTATTATAGCCAATCAGGGAGAGGTAATCGAGTTTGTAACCATTTACACTTCTTCACTATTGGCTAGCTTTCTTTGATCTTATATCATAGGATGTCCATGGTCGAAGTAGGTCAATCACCATATGAAATTCGTGTCTCAATATATTTTATAAAGCATTTCAAAATAATGTTATTCACATTTTTAATATTCTCTCTGATATGGGACGTGACTAATATAAGTTTAAAGATAAAATAATGTATAATTTATTCAAGTAGAATTTTGCGAGCACTCCTCAATGATCGTTTGGTATAATTTTATGGCAATTAAATGTGGAGTGAAGATATCACTGGCTTGGAATATCAGATTCAAGGAGATGATTAAGATCGAGAGAAATATCCGACATGTTGTAACTGGGTACTGTAAGTTTTTGATAATTACTTCTTTTTATCGGTCGTTTACTTCATTGCTGAAGGTCGTGTCCACTCTGATCTAGGGTCTGGGTCAGGATCTTTGTGAATTTTCTCCAGTCCTATCTGTCCTCAGCTTTCCTCAGGGCTGTGGTCACTTGGAGACCAGTGAGGTTGGTAACTTGGTCCGACCATCGTGTGGGGCAGCGGCCACTATGTCGTTTCCCCTCTACTTTGCCAAGCACCATCAGCTTGTCGAGGCTGTCAGACTGCCTTCGCGCTATATGACCAAAATAAAGAAGGACACGCTGGTAGCAAATACTTGACTATCTCGTTTATATGTGCAGTTGTTGCAGGGTCGAGACATTGGTTCTCTTGGTCGTCCAAAATTACTAAGAGAGTTTAATTGCTGATATATATGTGATGTGCTTTGACCAATTTTCGTCAAAGCGGTCAAACTTTTTTTATAGTATGGGAAGGGATGTTTATAGGACGGGCTGATGGAAGTGGTCACCACCGCCCATAGATATTAGCGAAGTAAGAGATAATAACCGTTCCTACATCGCCAATGTTTATGATTGTATAATATATATTTTTGTCTAACATAAAAAAAAACTTTCCATCGAACTAGCGAGCTTTATAATATATTTATGTATTTTAACAATTGAAATTATGTGACCTGTGTCGTATAGACGAATTTTATATTCATTTCCGTATATTGAAACCAAATTATATGTCAATAATAATTTGCAACTTTTATTAAAAATAGCAATAATTGTACTTTTAAGGTCAAAATCATTTTGTCCAAAGTATAAAGTTGCATTCCCATGAAAAAAAAAAATGACGTACTTGTATCGATTTTAATGATTGACATTTACCATCTTCGTAATATAACCTCACTAAAATAATTACTTAATGATAAGCGATTTTGATGTTAGTTGCACAAAAAATAGAAACCAATATCGTTTAGCTTCAATATGTACTATGACGAATAGATAATCAACAAAGCAGCTGTAATTTCCTCGCTTTGTTTATGATTTGAGGTTAAAACTTGTTGCACACGTGTTCTAATAGACAAATAGTCCAACAAAATGGTATTCATAATGTATACCTATTGCAAGTTTTAATTTTAATATTAAGTAACTAGCTTTGAATGTTCCACTGCTGGACTAAATGATCTGCTTTTTGCTCCTTGCGGGTTGGTAGATTACACATGTAAATATTCATCCGATATATGCAGGTTAAGTCGGGATGATCTAGTGGCAAGAACGCGTAAATCTTAACCGATCATCGTGGGTTCAAGCCCGGGCAAGCACCACTGAATGTTCATGTGCTTAATTTGTGTTTATAATTCATCTCGTGCTTGACGGTAAAGGGAAATATCATGAAAAAAACCTGCATGTGTCTAATTTCATTGAAATTGTGCCACATGACTATTCTACCAACCCAATACGGGTTGGTAGAATAGTCATGTGGCACAATCAGCAAGGAGCAGCGTGGTGGGAGAGGAGGCCTTAGCCCAGCAGTTGGACATTAACAGGCTGTTACTGTATATGCAGGTTTCGTCGTCATCATGAGATGAATTATAAACACAAATTAAGCACATGTGAAAAGTTGCAAATTGTTCGAATACCGTACCACAGTTTGCAGTTACATACATTGCAAATAAGGCAAGGAAAGTAGATCAAAGATAAATATCTTATTAATTCAGAATCATTAAATATTTTCACGCATGTCTTTATTCCCAGTATCTTTAAACTGTTTCTCCACAATGTTAAAATTGTCAACTTTAGAGTCGTCAACACGCGTAATTGGCAGACTTTCCGTTTTATATTAATGAGTATATAAACGAGTCAATGAAACTTGATACGATGTTGTGTAATTGTTGGTTGACTTTTTTTATGATTGCAAAAACTATTTTTGTGGGAACTTTTAAATTCAAATCATATAAAACTTGCGTACTTACGAAGTGCCACGCAACGTTCTGCAGGTGAGACTATCGCTGCTTCCTAATAATTTAAATATTTTTTTTCCTTAATTAAAAATTACTTCAATCGTAATAAAAAATAGCTGAATAAGGTTTTTGTCGTAAACCGAATTGCACGCGAGCGAAGCCACTAGTTCAGTTAGTTAAATAATTAAAAAACTAACATTTTCCAATAATAAATTTTAAACGGTTTCCAAAATACAATAATGCCAAAAATTTTAACGAGGCTACACCTAATTTATCAATAAAACTGTGAATTAACCTGATATAACGTTACTTCACTTAATTGAGAGCAAAAAAACGTTTGTTGTCCGCCAACTATACCAGAGCTTTCGTTTTTTTTGATACACTTTTACATTAAACCTTTCTCTTGAAATGTAACCGACAAGCTATCGTGTTATATTTTAAGTTCAGCTCATTTACTTGATTATTATTATTATCATACCAATGTTATACATACATTAAATTTCCTTTGTTTATTTTTATTTTAATTTTATTCGATTTTAAAATAAAATCTTAACACGAACGAACACAACTTTCGGACATAATATCTATATATAGTAACATATAATATATTATATTTTAATAATGTCAATGTATACAGGCAATGGGGTGTAAGGGGAGTCGACAACAACCTAGGCTCCCTACCGTCAACCTCACCTGCTCGTGGTGCATCCTGCTAATCAACGAACGAGGCTCTGGCGACCGAAATCGTGGCGGTATAACCACACAAATGCTGGAATCCGAAAATGCTAATCCTGATAGCGGGCAGCAGCGCTATTAGTGAAAGATTCCAGCCACTGCGGTCACCAACCCGCCTGCCAAGCGCGGTGACTATGGCAAAAACCCCCCTATGAGCGATGACTCAAATTCACGGCCCCCAATTCCCGGTAATCGCACTATTCCTGGCCACGGTACCGGCCATGGTAACGGTGCGATGGGGGGTGCTAAGAATCCCCGGGCTACGGCAGGGTACCACAAACGGCGACTGTTTCTGGCCACGTATAATGGACGCTCTCTACGGCTGGACGAACACCTGACAGAATTGGAAGTAGAGTTAAGTCGTATTAACTGGGATATAGTAGGTCTATCAGAAATCCGAAGACAGGGCGAGGACACGATGACACTAGATTCCGGTCACTTACTCTACTTCCGAGAAGGACACCAACCATCCCAAGGTGGCGTCGGCTTTTTGATCCACAAGTCACTCAGAAGCAATGTCGTGGAGGTTGGCAGTGTGTCGGCAAGGGTGGCATACCTTGTCTTAAAGATAACCGAGAGGTATGCCTTGAAGGTAATACAAGTGTATGCCCCAACGTCTACATACACTGACGAAGAGGTCGAAGCCATGTACGAAGACATAGTGAAAGCTATGTCTCGTACCAGTACCTTCTACACAATTGTTATGGGTGACTTCAATGCCAAAGTGGGAGTACAAGAAGATGGTGAATCGAGGGTAGGAAAATTCGGCTATGGGCACAGGAATAATCGGGGGCAAATGCTGGTAAACTTCCTTGAGGCTCAGGGATTATTTCTGATGAATTCATTTTTCCAGAAAAAGCCCCAAAGGAAGTGGACCTGGCGAAGCCCCGATAACACAGCGATGAATGAGATCGACTTCATTTTATCCAATAAGCGCCAAATATTCAGGGATGTCTCCGTGATCAACAGGGTAAACACTGGAAGTGATCACCGCCTGGTAAGAGGCACCCTGAATATTAACACTAAAATAGAACGATCGCGGTTAATGAAGTCGACTCTTAGACCAACTCAGCCCCAAGTCGAAGCTGGTTGCGAAAGCTTCCAGTTGGAACTACAGAACCGATTTGCCGTGTTGGAAACCAGGCAGGACATTGACGACGCCACCAATAGTCTGGTGCGTGTCATCCGCGAAGTGGGCCAAAATTACTTTCGACAAAAGAGCAATGGACGTAAGTCGAAGCTCTCAGGCGAGACTCTGAACGAGATGACGAGAAGACGAGAACATCAGAATATGACGCCATCTGAGTGTCAGGCACTTAACAGGAAGGTTAAAAAACTAATAAGGCGTGACACAAGACGAGCTAATACCCGGAATATTGAAGATGCCATAGCACTCAATAGGGGCTCAAATTTTCTTGCAAAGTCACATACCTCCTGTTGTCACCTGACAAAACTCAGAACCACACAAGGCACAACCGTCACCTCAAAACCAGAGATTCTCGCTGAAGTCGAAAAGTATTATGGCGATTTATACTCATCACGAGTACCTCCACCTGAGTCCCACAGTGCGGATGACCCACGAGCCAGACTGACACGCCACCTATCAGACGATCTTCCCGACATCGATTTGGGCGAGATTAGGATTGCTCTCGGACAACTTGGAAACAACAAGGCTCCAGGAGATGACGGAATTACCTCAGAGCTTCTTAAAGCAGGAGGCACACCAGTTCTGAGAGAGCTGGCTAACATCTTCAATTCCGTCCTCCATAATGGTACTACACCGAAGACATGGAGCAGAAGTGTGGTGGTTCTGTTTTTCAAGAAGGGTGATAAAGCTCTTCTGAAGAACTACCGCCCCATTTCACTTTTAAGCCATGTTTACAAGTTGTTTTCGAGGGTAATCACGAATCGTCTTGCCCGGAAATTCGATGACTTCCAACCCGTTGAGCAGGCTGGGTTTCGAAAAGGCTTCAGTACCGTAGACCACATACACACACTTAGGCAAATAATACAGAAGACCGAGGAATATAATCAGCCTCTATGCCTAGCGTTTGTGGACTACGAAAAAGCCTTCGATACCATTGAGACCTGGGCTGTTCTGGAATCCATGCAGAGGTGCCTAATTGACTATCGGTATATCCAGGTGTTGAAGTGTTTGTACGAAGCCGCAACTATGACCGTCCAAGTACAAGATCAGAGCACAAGACCAATCCAATTGCATCGCGGGGTAAGACAGGGGGATGTAATCTCCCCGAAACTTTTTACCAATGCATTGGAGGACGTCTTCAAAACGCTCGATTGGAACGGACGCGGCATTAATATCAATGGCCAACACATTACACATCTGCGATTTGCCGACGACATTGTCATCATGGCGGAGACTCTGCAGGATTTGGAAGAGATGCTAAACAGCCTGAGCGATTCTTCGAGACGAGTAGGTCTCGGGATGAACATTGAAAAGACCAAAATTATGGCAAACAATCATGTATCCCCGGGACCAGTGGTCGTAAATGGCTCTCCACTTGAAGTTGTGCAGGAATATATCTACCTGGGCCAAACTATACAACTTGGCCGGCACAACTTTGAGAAGGAGGCTAAAAGAAGAATACGTTTGGGCTGGGCGGCATTCGGGAAGTTGCGTCATATTTTTGAATCGTCGATCCCACAGTCGCTTAAGACCAGGGTCTTTAATCAGTGCGTCCTACCTGTGATGACTTACGGTGCCGAAACGTGGACACTCACCGTAGGACTGGTCCACAAATTTAAGGTCGCTCAGCGAGCGATGGAACGCGCGATGCTTGGGGTTTCTCTGGGCGATAGAATCCGAAATGAGGACATTCGCCAGAGAACTAAAGTCACCGACATCGCGCGGAGAATTAGCTCGCTGAAGTGGAAGTGGGCTGGTCATGTCTCCAGACGCATTGATGGCCGATGGAGCCGACACGTGTTAGAGTGGAGACCGCGCTTAGGCAAACGTAGTGTAGGGCGCCCTGTGACAAGATGGACCGACGATTTGAAGAAGGTGGCAGGCACGGGATGGATGCGGACTGCCCAAGATCGGGATGGTTGGCGTTCTATGGGGGAGGCTTTCGTCCAGCAGTGGACGGCAAAAGGCTGAAATGAAATGAAAAATGATGACAGGCAATGACCACCTATATAAGATACATATGATACTTTTGTATTGCAAATACGTTTAATAATAATAATAAATAAATATTATGCAATACAAGACTTAGTACAGATTTGTAGTAGGTTTTCACGGTAACATGCGCAAGCGATCCCGTGGCGCTCCTGGTTAAGACGGAAAGGGTACTGCTAGATTTTAGTGGGTTTTCCGATGTTTGAGATGTGGGGGAAACGCGTAATGCGTTTTTCAAGTGTTATTGAAAAAAAGATTAGTAATAGGTAAAACTAGTCATCGAAACTTGCACTATAATTAATGATAAATGAGCCGATATAGTTGAATTAAAATAAAATATATCATAAATAGACAGGTTACCCTAAATTTAGAGAATTTTTAATGTGTGAGGGAGAAGGCATGTGTTAGGTGTCCTTTTCTGTGCCCCCTGACAACATGTTCGCAATATTTCATGATGACCTGTTGAGTAATTACGACGACGAAGCGTAATAAACTACTAAACAACTTCACTTTCGCAATTATAATAGTAGTTAGGATATTTAATTTTAATATTGCGTCGATATTATTGTTTATGATTAACTAGCGAAATATAATAAAATATAATTATAATTTTTCCTTCAACGATCCAATTACACTCAAACAGCAAAATCGCATTTGTTAATATTTTTATATTATAATTATGCTGATTTTTCGGTGCAAATTATGTAACGCACATTCCACATATGTCGTACGACTAGTATTTTCAAAGAAAATATTGGATAATGTATTTTTAAATTATTAAGTTTACTCCAAACAATTCAATTGAAGTCACGCTATACTTGTATACATATTGTTTTACAGTCAAATATCATATCTAGCATTGTTGTGTTCCGGTTTGAAGACAACAAGGGATACACCTTCTATCCCTTTCTATCATTATAGATTTGACATTCGTTAGAAGATGACATATCATGACGGGCCGGTTGGCGTGGTTGGTAGATTAAAAATATTATATGGCCTTTCACGTCGAAGGTTGTGGGCTCGATTCTCATCCAGGACAGACATTTGAGTGCATGAACATGTCTGCTTGTCCTGTCTGGGTGTAATTATCTATATAAGTATGTATTTACAAAAGAAAAGTAGTATATGTGGTATATCAGTTGTCTGGTTTCCATAGTACAAGCTCTGCTTAGTTTGGATTCAGATGGCCGTGTTTGAATAATATCCCAGGAAATTATTATTAATATTATCATTGTTTACCTTATCAACGATTAAACAAAGATTCTAAGTAAGGCCGTTAGTTCTCAAGGTTGGCTTGATTACAGCGCCAATTTTTATGACGATGGTGATCACTTTCAATTTGGTAAAATAGTCAATCATAGTAAATTAATTAAAAAAATATTGAAAATATTTGCCTTGTGAAAAGTCATCTACGAGTGAATCTCTTATATTATTTTCATTGTATTTATTTTTATGTATTGCATGATATCATTTTTATCGTCGCAGATGATTATGTGCAATTTTAATTGGATTAATACAACATACTCAGATAAATTTAACGAATAGTAATAAAAACCCTTTAATCTGTTGTTTTAAAGGAGAACAAACAACATGCATTCATATTTATAATTAATCGGATCAGTATTACTTTTCATTAATACTTAAACGTACAGGACAGTTATTGACTGTAATTTTTATTATCATACAGAAGTTCTTGATTTCAAAATGCTATGCGGACGTATGCACACGTATATTTTTAATCCCGGTGGAATGCTTAAGGCATTTGAACATTCGTAACGGTCTTTGTAAATGCGATTCGTAGTTCTGTACTTTGATCAGTCTCAGAAATGCGCCATTTGTCCAGTAGTTAGCGTTAGTCAGCAGATTCCGAGGTCTTGGGATCAAATCACGGGTCAGGCAAATAACATTTTTTATGTAACTACAAACTAAATAGTAGTACTAGTCGTAGGTATTATTAAAAACCTACATTTTTTAGAATATCGGTAGGCAGTCTGCCAAATGGGTCACCTGATGGTAAGTGGTCACCACTGTAAGAAGTATTAACCATTACTTAAAACAACTAATCCGACAACCTTACCAACTGAAATTTAATGTCCTTTAGGCGTGGAATTGCACTAGCACATTCACCCTACATAGCAATACTGAATATTGCTGCTTCACGGTAGAATATATGATGAATGGGTGGTACCTACCTACCCAATCGGCTTTGCTCAAGGGTGGTACCAAGTAATAATAATATAGTAATTAATAACATATCATAATGTTATTAATAAATCAAGTTACAATCCTCTTATCGTCGTTCGTATCAAAGACGAAAATTATACAATACTACCAAAAAGAAATCGATTAGTTTTAATGAAATCTATTTTTAAATTATTAATTAAAGTTTTAGTCCTATTAATGACCTAATTAATTTTATGATTCAATTAAACTGTCGAATGAATGGCTAATAAAATCCAAGTTATTTTTTAATTTACAATGAATCGTGAATATCACAACGAAAATATGTAAAAGTGAAAACTATTTTCATTGGTATATTATGCTAGCGCTTAATCCGCGGCTTCGCTCGCGTCCTAATTTAGAATTACTAAATAATTTTCATAGCTCTTTCTTCAAAAACCAAGCATTTATACAAATTTTCATTCCTTTAAACATTATCATAGAGGTTACATTTTTAAAAATCTTTCCTCAGTAATAATCTTCTGTGTAAAAGGATGTCCGTATGCAAATTTTCATAATGCTTGCCTATCTAGTTCGGGCTTTGATATACCAGCCAGTCAGTCAGTCAGTTACTAATAACATAAAGTAAGGATTTTATCTTATTATTAAAATGTTTTTAAACCGTATAAAATGGTCGTAAAAAGATATAATATAACAAATAAGAAATAAGAAAATAACAAAAGTTGAATAAATAATTAATTAGTCAATACTAAGCAAATATTTTTAGGGGTTATAAAATTTAGGCCAGCAACACATCGGTAGTTCCCTTGAATCTGCAAAAACCCATGGTATACACATTAACATAAGGTGGCCCTCTCGTTAAATGGAGTCACTATATATTAAGCAGTCCATTTGTTTGTCTAGCTTATTAAAAAAAAAAAAATCAATTTTACTTATATACCGGTTTTTTGTTGTTGAATAACTTTAATTTCTTCCCTGACCTTAAATAAATTTACCTTTCAAGGGCGAGATAACTTAAATGTAATAAATTGTCTGTTTAATAACTTTTTATAAGAAGTCGATTAAACGAAAATAAAACCCAAATATGCATCTCGCCGTACATATATGTTCCATTTCTCGTCAAAGGCTCTCGTTATCATGAGCCGACTTGGAGCTTATTCCAACACAATAATAAAAATACCACAAATTGATAAAATAATAATAATTTTAAACCGGTATGTTTGTGCTCCATTTGGGCGGTAAATTCCCGTTGTCAATTATTATTGAACTACAAGACATCACAGAAATACCTATACATCTTGCTTACTTCCTGGTAGGGCTTTGTGTAAGCCCGTCTTGGAAGCTACTACTTACTCATCACATATACTACCGCCAAACTAGCTTCCTACTTCGCAAAGTCAATAAATCTTTTACGGCATCTGTTTTTAAAATAAAAATTCCACGGCTATTTTTAACTTAGCATATTAATAATTTTAAATATTAATTAATTTGATTATATGAATGATAAAAAAACGTGAGTATTTGTTGATAAGCAATATAACCAAAGAATATTTGTATAAACTTGATCGTATTATATTGATATTGTAATTAAAATTGTGAAAAACAGTTTAAGTTTTAGTTTAATTTTAATCTTGCCGGTTCTTCTCGGTAGAATCTACATTCCGAAACGGTGTTAGATTTTAAATTTAATTCATCACGTGACATGACGTTTTCAGATAGCCTTTATACGTCTACTTAAATAAATATTATTTTGATTTTATTTTATTTGTTCACTATAAGTGTAATTATATAGTTTTTTGCCAATTATTCTCCGCAATATCCTGTCGGTAATGCTTGACGGTACAAAAAAAAACATGTAATAATATAACTAAATATTATAAAAAAAGTCCGCTGCATCTGTCTGTATGAACGCGATAATCTCAAAAACCACCGCGCGGTTCCTTATACCCCTTTTACCAATACAGGGAATGATTCATGAGAAAGGTTTAATTGTATTATTAATTAAGGTTTCATGTAATTATGAAATGGCATGCCGAATAGGAGCTTTACCGGTGTTCACCGCGTAAACTAATACAGCGATATTATAAATGTTTTATTTCGACTTTTATTCTATCCGTGTGAAACCGGAACAAATATACTTGAATAAAATTACTTTGATATAGATTTAATTTGAATAGTTTTAAAACCAAAACGCACAAATTATGTTCAACGATGTCTAAATATTGTACGTGTTGAATATAATTAAGAGTTCACTCACATAGGCGGTAGGCCACCTGCTCTAAAATATTCAAGCAAAATATTCTATAAATATCTTCCCTAATAGTTTTAAATCGCTCTTGAACTTGAATGTCGATATTTTTATATATTCGTGTTTCTATTGCGCAATACAAAAATAAATTATTTGAAATTTGAGACGAATAGTTGCGCTGCTTTCTCAGTATACATGTAAGCGTTAAAAAAATGGTGCGGTTGGGGGACCCCCGTCGGGAACGAAGTTATTTGCGATATTTTTTCGACTCAAAACGTGTTTTATAATGTGATTTTAATTGAACAACCTCTTTTTTCTAAATCACTAATCAAAGATAAAAAAAAGAAAATTTTGAATTCAATTAATTTTTTTTGTATAATTATAAAATTTAAGGAATTTACTTCTATTTTAATGATATTTTAGTAATTTACCCCTACAATTAATCAAAGTTTATGATGGGAATTGTGACAATAGCCCAAGGCTCGAACCTAGAACTTGCGCTATTGGTCTTTATTTGATTTTGTATTTTAAGAAAGTTATCTCAGTCAGAGTTTGCTTATATTTAAGTATTTAACTTGATTTATAATAAAATGGTAGGCACACGATACAATTCATGCTCTATCGTTTGGCGTCGTTTGGCGCTCAAAAATTCGGCATAGGTCCTACCTCCAGAAGCGCTCGCACAGTAATGAATTCGAACGCATTGAATTTTGTATGTGACATGACATCATAGGCAGTCAACATACTCGTAGTTACAATATACATAATATATACAATCATATAATATATCAAACATATAGAGTAGTAAGCAAATAATTTATTATACGCGTAAAGGACTTATAAACACTTAGATTTTTTTTATAGTATACATAGACGGACCAGCATATGGGCCACCTGATGCTAAATCGTCACCAACGCCCATAGACATTGGCATTGTAAGAAATGTTAACCATCGCTTTCATCACCAATGCGCTACCAACTAAACTAAGTAATTAAGATATTGATTGATTAACTAAGGAACTAAGATGTTATGTCCTTTGTGCCTGTAGTTACACTGGCTTACTCTCCCTTTAAACCGAAACACAACAGTACCAAGTACTGCTGTTTTGCAGTAGATTATCTAATGAGTGGGTGGTACCTACTCAGCTGAACTTGCACAAAACCCTGCCACATACCATACATACCACATTTTACGACAGATAACATTGATAATGGCTAATGTTGCATCAGCAATGTATAGCGAGTAATCTCACTATAGTACTTTTAAAATTAAGTTCATAAATGATTTGTCATCATTGTTTGCTTTTGAATTACTTTTAAATATCACAGAATTATTTACAATAAATCCTCAAATATTTAATAATAATTACTGTACACATCTTGACCGCCTGGAGCGGTGGCAAGAATGCTAGAATATTTTCTCCTTTGAATTGCAAAAAAAAAAAAATTAAATATATATATATTATACATTACTCTAATCTTAAATTAAAATCTAATGTTATATGTAAGAATCTGTTTAATTATGAACACCGGCTGACGCATCGTCACGCTACTACAGCTTTGATCATCGAAGCAAAGTTTGCCTCTTGGTCTTCTGCTGTTTTTCCGCAGAAGGTGGGCAAAGGAAATAAGTGACGTAATACCTCCTACACTCTTCTTTCATCTGCAAATTAGGTGTGTTGTCACCTTTAACATTATTATACGTCACAATTCCAAATATTTGCATAAAGCACTTTGCTTCCTCATTTCGCATGAGCTAAGGTAGCATTTCCGTCCGGCGTATCTCCTGTTTCATAATCCGGGTATTTTCAAAGCAAAAATTTACGTTTCTTTGTCAAGTGAGTTCATCATCATTCTATTGTTAACATTAGTAAACAAAAATTCTTCTAAGAATTAATAAAAGAAACATTTTACTTTATTTACATTAACAAAAACTATAGCTGTAATGATCCAACGTTACAGCTATAGTTTTTGTTATTTTCTTGTTCTAATGTTAATTGGTAAAAATTTCAATATATTATTGAGATTTATGAGGGATTTTATGATCCTGCAATGTGCGTTCCAAAAGGGTAAAGGTTAACGATTAGGGCTGAACGTAACGTAACTCTTGTCACGTCAACTAATTTGTCATTCAGTCATTTGCTGTGAAAAGGATTTCGCCCTCTCTCTAATTCAAAGAGAAGAGCGAGACATTGCAACTAAAACATTTCAAAACAATGTTTTATTTTTAATCCCAAAGGGCTGATGGATATAGCTTTTTCCATTTGCACGAAAAAAAAGGAGAAGATATATTTTAACATTGAGAAACTGAATTTTTTATATCAAAGTAACTGGAGAAGTTAAATATTTAATGTATTTAATAATATTTTTCAATGGTTTAATAATGCGATGCGAGCAATGTTTTGTTACTATAAGAATTTTTTGTTAAATACTAATGGTATGTCAAATATTGTCAGTCAGTTTAATTTTTTTTAATAATTTCTTTAATAAATGTTTTGCAATATAAGTAATAATATTGACAACAAAATATCCACATAATATACAACGCGAAAGAATAGTTATTTCGGTCGATGCGTCGTATTCGTAGTTGTATTTATCGTAATAACATCTGTTGAAGATAACAGGCCATGACGAATACATTATTGCTAGATACACACCGACAGCAACCAATTTTAATATTGCCTCAGGAACCAGGATCCAAGTTTAAAATAATTGATCAACTTAGCAAATAACGGCTTAAAAGGCGTTGGTTGAAAGTATATTAGAGAAGGGTAGAAATAAATTTTAAATACTGATCAGACTTATCGTAAGCGAAAATAAATTGATCGAAAAAATGTAATTATATTTTTAACTAGAAGCGATTTGTAAGTATACTGGTTTCCCCACTCTTCCTACCACTCAGAAGATGAATAACTGGTACCAAATTAAAAAAGCTTTGTGGGTTCAGCGTGTTCCAAACAGTTTTTTTTTTTTAGAAAACGAAGGCGGACAAGCATACAGACCACCTGATGGTAAGTGGTCACCAAACGCCCTTAGACATTGGCACTGTAAGAAATGTTAACCATCGCTTACATCGCCAATGCGCCACCAACCTTGAAACCTAAGATTTTATGTCCCTTGTGCCTGTAATTACACTGGCTCACTCACCCTTCAAACCGGAACACAACAATACCAAGTACTGCTGTTTTGCGATAGAATATCTGATGAGTGGGTAGGTACCACCCAGACGAGGTTGCACAAAGCCCTAAGACAAGTTAGAAGTTACATTCAACCAGTAAGTTAAATCTTAACCTTGACAAGTATTACTGCGTTTTTATTCGTTTTATTTAATAGCGATGAAAGAAAATATCGTTACACTTGGAATAGCGTGACGAACAAGTTCGAAACTTTCTCCACTAGTGAAGAAAATATATTCCAGCAGTGGAGCTTTACAGGCATTCAAATTCGGACTTAGATAAAGTTGGCATCTCTTTGCAAAGTTATGAAAAAACATATGTTCGAGACATTGATATGAATTCAGTTTAATAGTATCTCCAAATTCCTGTAATTTGCCGGAATAAACGACTTTATATTTGAGAGAACTCAAACGTTCTGTCGGTTTGAATAATAACAAAGTGCTAGCAATTACATTTTAGATCGTTATCATTCCGACTTCAAAAATAAGAATATATTTAATTCGATCTTATTCTTATTTCTACTTACCAGAAATAAAATGCCACCAAGAAATGCAAATAATATGAATAATTTTGTAAGGAAGTATCCCATACAAATGGGTGGGAGGTTCGCAGACGCAGTCCTTAATGTTTCTTATGACACTATTATCATTTATAACTATTAATAATGTCTTCCACATGAGCAAATCGTGTAAAAATGTTGTTCACTAGCTCCTTAATCTAGGTATAACCATCAATTCCGATATTACGCATTTGTCCGTCCCGTACCAGCAACATGTTTTTATCTAAAAGATCATAGCGTTAATACTTTTAAATTCGTCGGTTTTTATTAAACTTATTCTATTTTTTTAATTGTTTTTAATAACGCCTTGAAAACATTCCGACCTTTTGAAAGACAAATGTGAATATTATTTTCATTTGTTGCACGTTTTTGATGCCGAATATAAGACAAAAACAAAATGATTAAAGCGTTTGAATAATTATAAATAAATTAATTCAGTGTATTTTAGAGAATCAAAAGTATTTAAGTTTTATGTATATAAATGTGAATGTATGTTTAAAAAATAAAAAGACTGCTTATAGGATGTGGCACGACATTGTCAAATCGAAGCATAGTTCACGCCATTAAACCTCTTGAACACAGTTTATTGCACAATGAAATTTTCAAATATTGAAAGGCGCTTTCAATTCGGTTGTAAGGAATGATAAAATTGAAGGTTGAACAATAAGTTAACATTTTCATTTTACATTAAATGCCTCGTTGGTCTAGCGGCTATTTATAGTCTGCAGATCCCGAGGTTTTGGGTTCATATCCAGATTCGGGTAAAATTAGGTTTGCGATTTTCTGTCTCAGAAATCCTCAGTAGCAGACCTGAGTCTGGAAGTAGGTAATAAAAAGTTGGCCTTGAAAAGCTAAAGGTCTTGCACCTGAACTATTTCCGGTCACGTTGGATTTGATTGATTTGGCACCAAGATCTTTGATAGTCGATAAATTTTATACAAACAATGAATATACGTTCAAGTGCACAAAGCACCAGCACAGTTTTCAAAATTAATTTCCGTTTATTCTTACTGCTCCTCTCCTTTGAGTCATAAAGTGATATTAAACCTATAACCCGTCTAAATAAAAATGCTCTCTAGCACAAAGATAATACTTCAAACGTGATATTCAACTTTATATAATATTATATTAGTGTTTATGAATTATTTCATTTCGTTTAATTGCAACAGATACTAAAATGCGTCAATGTTGTCTTTTTATCTATCATATAATAATTAATTAAATTATAATGACGTTCTTACACGAGATTAATTAAACTTAAGTCATTATCAGTTTTATAAGTCGCTATAAAGAGGCATGTCGTATTTCACATAATCGACTTTGATGTTAAATTTTGTGAAGTCTGATATGGCTTTCTAAACATTGTTATATATCCAGGTTGATTTCAGCAAAGGCGACCGTTGTTAACGTATACTAGCTTGTCTATTACAATGGAAGAAGTGGACACAGAATCAACTTTAACTTTTAATTCATATGATGATCTTGGTTGAGAATAAAATAATCTATAGTATTCATAAAAAGCCGAAATGGCCCAGTGGTAAGAACGCGTGAATCTTAACCGATGATCGTGGGTTCAAACCCAGGCAAGCACCACTGAATTTTTACGTGCTTAATTTGGGATAATAATTCATCTCGTGCTTTACGGTGAAGGAAAACATCCTGAGGAAACCTGCATGTGTCTAATTTCACTGAAATTCTGTCACATGTGTATTCCACCAACCCGCACTGGAGCAGCGTGGTGGAATAAGCTCCAAACCTTCTCAAAAAGGGAGAGGAGGCCTTTAGCCCAGCAGTGGGACATTCAAAGGCTGTTACGGTTACGGTATTCATTATCAATTTTTGAAAAATAAAGTTTTCAATGTTGGCGAAGATTTTATCGTAATCTTGGAAGTCAGCTGAAAGTGAATTTAAGTGGCATAGTATTGTATTATAAATAACAATATAGTTGGTCAAGAAATGTTTGACCTGAAAAGAGTTATATGGACCTGTTGAAAAGCGTGCATAGTGATTTAATGTAAAATCTTTTTATATTTTTAGAATTATAAACACGAATTAAGCATATGAAAATTAAGTGGCGCTGTACCTGATGAACCCAATAAGATTCAAACGACCAACAAATAGGAAATTTCGTATATTAAAAAAATACATATGAAATTATTACTTTCTATCATAACATACTATTTTTTATTACAAAATCAATCGAAAACGAATACAGGACTTAACCTTCGCAGTATTTTAATATATATATATAGGTTGCCTGTCTATATATATATATAGACATGCCACCCATGCCAAATGGGTGACCTGATGGTAAGAGGTCACCACCGTCGCGCCGTAAAAAATATTGCACCAACAGCCTTGGGAACTATGATATTATGTCCCTTTGCCTGTAGTTACACTGACTCACCGTTTTAACTGGAACACAACGATACTAAGTATTGCTGTGGACGGTAGAATTAATAAAAGCCTCAGGTAAAAATCTCTTTCAATAAATACATTTAAATAAATTCGGTATCATTGGTTATATTAGAAATTAAAATTGCTTGGTATTCCTAGTAGGTGTACAATAATGCAAAACGCCATACCTTCCAGCAATAGTATTACACATGTAACAAAACGAATTAATGAATAATAAATATCAAATTACAACATTACTTGCATAAGTATTATTAACGTTGATAACTTAAATAAATATGTATAAATCAGAATAAAAATCACGTCGCTTCGCTTCCAAGTGTTCCAATATTTGTTGTATGAATTTCGACCTCGCGAAATGATGGGTAGTATACTAAGAGTAATTTATCCATTTAATGGCAATTTCGAGTCTCTTGAAAATGAACTAGTTTCCATTCATCAGTGGAGGAAATAAGAAATCAATATATAATGAAGTAATTGTTTTAGAACTTTGCACTATTATGTCTGTTGGACTTTTACAGCAAGACGACTGAACTGTTTTTTTTTTATTTGTTATAAAGGAAGTTTGAACCCTAAGGACAAAGGTATTTTTTTACCTAAAACTTAAATACCACAAAAACCTAATAATGTCCTCCAGACCGATTTCGGCCACGGCTGCCAATCTAAAGAGAGATTAGCCAACTACGCAGGAGATATTATAGTGCACAAGTGTGTGCGCAAACACAGGTCACTCTATTCCCTAACTCTCATAATCCGATGGGACGGCAATCCGACACAACCGGAAAAAGTTCAGGCGCAGGATCAACGGCTTTACGTGCTTTCCGAGGCACGGGAGTGTACACACTTCCAACTTCCAGACTCCGGGCTGCTATTGTGAATTTTCTGTCAGGAAAACCCAATAACTTTTTACTGGCCCCACCTGGGAATTGAACCCAGGACATCCGGGTCTGCGGCCTTACATCAAGCCACTAGACCAACGAGGCAGTCAAAAAAAACCTAAGCACGATGTACATCGCACGAGATTAATAAAGCACAAGAAATTGCTTTGTGGTGTGAACCCCCATCTTTCGGTTAAGTTTCACGCGTTTTAACCACTGATCCATCGGCACCGAGATATAGGTATTTGTGAAGCGGAAATTATAAATCTTGAATAATAATTGAGACCTAATGAATTTCTACGATAAACACAGTTGATATAACGATTTATTATTCAACTATGCATTCATAACGAACATAGTTGACATACCATGAATACATAAGATCTTATGTTTGTATATAAGTATTATATTATGCGTATTAATGACGACAATGTTGATTTATATTATTTATAAATACATGTGAGTTATGACATAATTATATGGTTTATATACATCTATTAAATTGTTGTTGGTTATTCTTTATAGCATTATTAAGTATTGCATATTATATAGCTAACGATATCAAAGGGGAGTGAGCCAGTGTAATTATGAAGAATATAACATCATAGTTCCCAAGTTTGGATACGTATTGACGAGATTGTTAGAAATGTCGATTGACAGACTGCGTACCTATTTTAAATAAATAAATATTTCTAGTTCCTAATTTGAATTTATAATAGGTTTTCATATCAGCCTATTATACGAAATAATTTTAATTAAAAGAAAATTAATAATATTATGTTAAGCTATTTTGGCAGATAAATTTAATGCTTTTAGAAGTCATATATATATAGATTAGTACCATAATTTATTCAATATATTTTTTGGCAAATATATTAAATATATTTTCAAGCACATCATTTAAAATATGTAATTTACAAAACAGACATATAACTCAATATTTTTATTATAAATTATATATACAGGTAGGTATATTGCATAGATATTGACATTAAGAAATATTAACCACACCTTACATCACCAAAGCGAAACCAACTACGTAGTTACTTAGTACCTACCACCAACAACGTTCTTTGTCTAGATGTAGGACATTTTATTACTTTAGATTTTTTTTAATTTTATGTATATAATATTCATATATATACTCCCAAATATAGAACACAACATACTTCACATTATTAAAAAAGACAATGTTAAAATGACTTAAAATAGTCTTTAAAAAATATTGGTTTACAGAAAAGGATATAGAATACCTAACAAACTTCCCCCTTCCTCATACGCGGCCGAAGCCGCGGGCGTAATCTAGTGTTTAATAAATATATTTGAATTCATCTTAGCGATCTCGTCTAAAGTAACCACCAATGTAACCACCTTAATTGGTGCCATACCCATCAAGAATAGTATCTGAATATAGTATCTTAATTATCATTGTGTCTTTATATTTTATTTCATGTTATAAACTTAGCACAACCTATATAAATTAACAAAATTAATATTTTCTTTTTATGGCTTTTGTTTTTATCAGAGCATAGGCTATTATATATACCTTAGATTATTCCACGCGAATTGCTAATAACTCCACTATATTATGCACAAAAAATAATCCTTGATTAATACATAGTTATTTTCAATACAACACTATTCCACTTAATTACTTATATCTACTTTAATTTTATTGCAAATGTTCCGATAACAGCATCGCTGACATTCAAGGCCGCCATTTTTTCGGGGATCCATTTTGAATATCATTGACTATTAAAGATCTCGACCAATGATATCGCGTCAATTCAATTTTAGAGTTGCTTTTTTGTTACTCCTACTTATTTCTCGTTTGGAATACGCTGTAGAATAAAGCCGAAACTCAACTCGTGAGTGTCGTAAGAGACGGGTAAGGGTTGTTCTGGAAATAGCGGTCAACCACTGGGAATGTAAATGCTTTAACCAACCGCATGATGTATATCTAATCAGCAAAATCAATCCCAAGGAGATTTGGGGTCAGAAGGTAGTCGACCTTTACTAGCAAATACTTACGTTTTTCTAGAACTGTTCAAAGACATCTATTGTAATGATGATCAGAATAATATTGACTCTACTTACCAACTTTAGGTAATCTGACGAGCAAATGGGCCACGTGATGATGGCCCACAACCCATAGACATTCGCATTATAAAAATATTCACTATCCCGTATATCGCCAATGCGTCACCAATCTTGGCAATTAAAATGTTATGTCCCTCGTGCATGTTGTTACACTGACACCTTTTAAACTAGAACACAATAATCCTAGTACTGATTTGCAGTAGTGGATGGTATCCAAACGTGCTTACATAAAGCTCTACCATCAATAGACTTCGAATTCCAGCAAACTTTCGTTGACAGAGTTATATATGTTATCGGATAATTCGCTGTAAGAACGTATACTAGAACGTAACGTATCATAGTGATGTCAAAAATTCTATAATATCATAATTAGACTAGAGATTCTCATTTTAATTTAGTTGGGGATTTTATATTATTATCCAAAATCCCCATGAAAATATTAAGCAAAATGTCGTAAGTAGAATAAGGTATTTACTGAGTAAGGTATATTGGAATAAGTGCTTTTACGAGTGCAGGACCACTAATAAAATGTCACTTTATCGCTATCGACTCGAAACGTAATCGTTGCTGTTTCACCATTTTCCTATTGTACTAACATAAAGATCCAGTCAAGTTTCGGTCGAAATTGGCTCCCAGTTACGATTCAACTTAGGTTTACTTTTGTAAGGAATAGAAATATATCGTAACCGTTAAAAATAAATGGAAATGACACCCAGGAAATATTGCGATTAGGTCTAATTTTGACTAACCTTTTTATAATAAAATGAGCCATATTAAAAAAAAAAATGTTTTTTTTTTTCAATATAACAAACCGCTTTAACCCGACATAGAGGATACAAAATACAAACACAATGCGTTTCATTGTAAATTCAACATGTCGTTAATATTTTTTTATTTTTTTTACAATCTATTTTTATACATGAGATTATTTTTGATTAACCTTCTCCTCAAAGGGAGAGGAGGCCTTAGCCCAGTAGTGGGACATTAATAGGCTATTACTTATTTTTGTAACAACTCTAATATAACTTTTTAAGCTAAGCCTAAAATATTCATATTTCGAGCTTTAAAAAACACGTCTAAACGAAAATTTAAACACGGTTTAAACCACATAAGGAATTATTTTTCCAAGGCTAACCCTAAGTAAAAAATTCAGAATTAAAAAAAAATACAAATTTCCAAACGTTATTTTTCAGTCACAGAGTCTTATTAAGCTATTAATATATAGGATTAAAAGTGATAATGAAATAGGATGAATATTTGGGTAAAATTGCATACCATAACGAAATATATGATATTAAAAAAGTTACACTTTAAAATTTGACATATTTATTCATTTATTTTTAAGCTATGTACAGTAATTTTTATAATATACGAAATAAAAATAAAATAATTAAAATAATCGTTTGATATAGCAATTTATACGCAAGTAATAACGATAGTACATTAAGAAATAGCTGTTAGTATTCATTATAAATCTAGTTTTATAACACAACTTTCATTATTAATATTGCAAAGTTTATTTACAATATCATTATATGTATTAAATAAATAAGGCAAGGTATTGTACTATATATTAATATAGTACAGGTATAATATAGACGGGTCGGTTGGCGTGGTTGGTAGATACTTGTCTTTAACGCCGAAGGTTGTGGGTTCTATTCCCACCCAGGATAGACATTTATGTAAATGAACATGTCTGTTTTTCCTGTCTGGGTGTAATTATCTATATAAGTATGTATTTACAAAAGAAAAGTTATATATGTAGTATATCAGATGTCTGGTTTCCATAATACGAGCTCTGCTTAATTTGGGATCAGATAGCCGTTTGTGAATAATGTCCCAGGAGATTTATTATTATTTATTATAGTGCGATATAGTGATAATATTCAAACTTAGATTAATAGTGGCTGGACTAACATAATTATAGTTCTATTTGACGTTTCATTTTGTGATAAAAGTACATTAACTGTTTATATTATCACGAGTTATTTGTATAAATTAACAGTATAATTAAAACCTTAATTAGCCTACATATTACAATCATTTCGATTCATCAGACTTATTAAAAAGTTTCGGAGGATTTTTTTCGAAATATTTAAGAATTAAAATTTAAAATGCTAATTACTTTGATTATTATTATGTATCTAAGTGACTATTTTTTTTAAATATTATTAAGATTTAACTAAAACAGAAATAAATATTTGGCAGTTTTAACTGACCAAGAAATGTTTATACAGCCAATGAATAATAAATTATTGTAATTTCTTAATGTAGTTGCTTCAGCCACTTATTTACCTTCGAAATATTACTCTTAAATATAAAAGTATTAATAATGAATTAAAATGATAAAATAATACTTTTAATAATGAAATTAAAGAACAAATATAATATTTGTCGCAGTTTCCTTGAGGAGACGCATATGGGTGTGCCGTAATGGAACTTATTATCGGTGACTTTGTTAAACTTTTACTTGTAAACATAATATATATTCAAACCAAATTATATTTTATGGAAAATACATTTTGTTTAATAACTAATGGGTTTCTAAAGCCAAAAACAATTCAGTGTGACTTATATTTTTACTCTAAGAACTTAATCGGAAGTTATATTATAAATACACGTACGTGTATTTATAATATAACTTTATAACTATATTTATTAATTTTGTGAATAATGTTACATGTTGATTAATTGAATTCAGTTTTACAAAAAATATATATAATTACATTGTCTAGTTATAATTACGTATTCAACTAATTCGCGGTACAATTCCAAGAATAGCTCGAGGAAGTAATTTATGTTGTATTTATAAGTAGGATAAAATACATACATCATAAGAGCAATGTCTAAGGTTAGATGTTTTTCGAGGAACTCGAGTTTATTTTCAGTTATTTTACTATTGTAAGAGTAAAAAGTAAAGTAACAGCTTGTAAAAATGTAGGTACCGCCGGTAAACTTAGTAATGATATAGCGCCGATGATATAGCGCCGTTTCGTCTAGTTTCAAAACTCGATTGGATTTCAAGGAAGTCAACTGGTACACATTCCGAAGTCAATGAACAAGTCACTTGGACGCTACGATTTCGATGTACTGTACTGGTGATTGGGCTTTGTGCAACCTTGTCTGGGTAGGTACCACTCACTCATCAGATATTCTACCGCAAAACAGCAGTACTTGGTATTATTGTATCCCGGTTTGAAGGGCAAGTGAGCCAGTATAATTAAAGGCACAAGGGACATACAATCTTAATTCCCAAGGTTAATGGCACATTGGCAATGTAAGCGATGGTTAACATTCCTTACAATACCAATGTCTATGGGCGTTGGTGACCACTTACAATCAGGTGGCTCGTATACTCGTCCACCTACCTTTTCTATAAAAAGGAAACGTCAAATGCAAAAGAATAGGTACTTATATTGCAAATCAATACTAAATTTCGATCATTTGTTTAATCCTTAATTTAGATTGTGATGCTGCCTAGTAATAAATATGCAAACACATTAAAAAAAAATAAAGTTGAAACTTCAAATGAAATCTCATACAACATAGATTCTTAATGGTAACCATAAATAAGTGGCTTTTTTTATCGCTTAATGTCAAAATTATGGAGAACCGCCATAAACACTGAATCAAGTGACCATTACAATAGTATCATCGTAAAAGTAGGAATTTTATTCCAATAATAAAAAATAAGATTTTATGCTTTTTCGTTCATTATTTGTTTAAAAAAGTCAACATTAAAAAATTGTCTTTGCATGAAGAATGGGTTTAATTTTACAAAATATCGTTTAACATTAATTATCAACATTGAGTGCTAAAACTAAATTATTCACATAATCAACTTTGCTAAGAGCGTTATCTTCTTAAAAGTTTAAAAATTATTTTATATTTTTAAAAATTTCGAATAAATTAACATAAATATAAATACATTAATCTAATGCATATATATTATCGTGGTCTAGAAAATTATTCAATTTAAAAAAAGTAAAAAAGTGTTATCGCTATGTAGCGCTTTTTATCTATGGTATAGTAGTACTAAAACTTTGAGATTATAAGAGTGAGGCCACACAGTTGCGTTGGAGTGCGTTGCGGCTGCTGAGCGTTGACGCTGTGTCGTATTTTATGAAGACATTCATGGTATGACATATGGTGTGATGCAATGCCCGCTTGTCTGACCACGCGACGCACGCGTAATGGACAAGGAGAACAGGTATAAAAAACGGAGAAGGCGATGGCGTCGTAGCGCTGTAGTGGTAACGCAGAGCAGCGCAGCATTGCTTATGAGGACTGTCTTGACATGCTAAGCACTGCGACGCTGTTGTACCGGCGTCATTGCTTTGTGACACCTCTCGTATGCGTTAAAACCATAACGACGCAACGTATTTGCGCCGTCCGTGTGGCCTCACCCTCAAAGGACCTAGTGACATGGGACGCAAAAGGAATGTAATAAGGCTTTTCATACTAAAATAATTTTAACTTGGGCTAACTATTTCCTTGCAAGATGATTTAGCATAATATTGCCGATTCCGACTTATATCTATACTAATAGATAAGGATACCTTTCTTTGTAATAACTGAATAAATTAAACAAACTAACGTAAAACTTGGCAGAAACTACAGCGTATTTCGGAGATTTAAGTATGTGGTATTTTTATGTCAGTATTTGCGCTTCGCAGTTCCACCCGTTCCATCACGTGACAAGGGAATGAATGAAGTGAATTTAATGTTACTAGTTAATTAGTTATATGTAATATAGCTCGTTGGTCTAGTGGCTAGGTTATAAGTTTTTTACTTGGTGGTACCCACTATTCTGGTATTTAACTGCAAATAGCAACCATTTTATAAAAAATAAATAAATAAAATGAAGCGTTAAAAAGCGGTCGGACTAAAAATAAGAAAATTAGTTTTTCTCCAACAGATTTTCAGCTGCTCGGAGATAGGAAGTTGGCAACGTTACACTCTCCGTCTCTCGGAAGGCACATAAAGCCGGATTACCATCTGATCAAATTATGAGAACCGTAACAGTGCAGCCACACATTGTAAATCGAGATGGCCCAGTGGTTAGAACACGTGAATTTCTACCTATTTTTGTGACCTTGGTTTAAACCGCCTCGGTTTAAGTACCTTTGAATTTTCATGGGGTCAATTTTTGTGTTAATAATTACTAATTTATCTCTTGCTTATGTCGAACAAACTGGCATGTGTTGGATAAAAATATACCATACGTGTCTAATCAATTGAAAAGCTTGGTGGAATAATCCCAAAACCTCAAAATAAGAGAAAATTGCTGCCATTAGCCCAGCAGTGGGACATCTACACACTACTACTTTACGATATACATTTTGCAATTTTTAATAATAATATTTCTTACGCAGATAGTTGATCGTAAAGTCGGTTGGGAGGTCTTCATTTAATTAAGCAAATGTCAGATTGAATTGTTGATTCTTCTTAGGCTTCTTTTTCAATGGTTAATAATTTATATACTCTTTGAAGATAGAGTTCGCAGTGTGTTGTGGCGTCTTTAAATTATAAACAACAAATAACTTTTATTATGCACTAAAAACCAGAAAAAAACACGCTATATTGAACTATAAAAGACCGCATAACGACATTCGTGTAATGAATTTCAAGATATTAAACAACATCTTGTTGAAATATTAAAGAAAATTTGTAAGCGTTAGGAACGATTGTTTCGTAGAACTACCAAATATAATACTTAATATTTATTGATTAAGTATATGTTTATATAGCCTATTTGTGAGCCAGTGTAATTACAGGCACAAGGGACATAAAATCTTAGATCCCAAGGTTGGTGGCGCATTGGCGATGTAAGCGATGGTTAACATTTCTTACAGTACCAATGTCTAAGGGCGTTTGGTGACCACATACCATCAGGCAGCCCGTATGCTCGTCCGCCTTCCTTTTCTATAAAAAAAATCAACCACAGAAGGAGTAAAGACAAATAACAACTTTGACATGGAATTAACGCGATATCATTGGTGGAGATTTTGAATAATCTATGATGAAAAAAATTTAATGTCCGCGAAGTTGTAATCATAACTTTGGAAGATAAATTAAAGTTGTTATAGCTAGTTCAAGGGAATAGTGTTGTCTTATAAATAAAAAATAAAAAAATTGTAATTCATAACATAGCAAATATGTATAATTAGTGTAATTACAGGCACAAGGGACATAAAATCTTAGGTGCCAAGGTTGGTGGCGCATTGGCTATGTAAGAGATGGTAGACATTTCTTACAATGCCAATATCTCAGGGCGTTGGTGACTACTTACCATCAGGTGGCCCAAATGCTCGTCCGCCTTCCTATTCTATAAAAAAAAAATGTAAACCTAAAGTGTGTTTATCTCTATTTCTTCTTCAAATGGAATAGGATATAGTTATTCTTATATAAAACTATGATTGATTGAATGGGTAACCCAAATACCCTTCCATTTTAACGTCTAGTACCCATTCTGTTTTGAATAAGAACAATAAAAGGGGCATAATCGTTTATGATAGAACCAATGCTGTTGCCAAGAATCGAATTTCACTGGCAATAAAAATAATGACTCATGAATTTTGGCACACTTAGTTGTTCCATTTTTTGAGATTTTCACAGCTTAGATAGGCAAACTGGAAAATAAACAACCTGACGCTTATTAGTTGCCAATAAACATCGGTACTGTAAGAAATGTTAGCCTTCCTTTACATCTTCAATGCGCTAACCTTTGGAACAAAGATGTTATATCCTTTGTGTTTGTGAAACTGACTCACTCACTCTTCAAATCGAATATAACGATACCAAGTATTGCTGCTTGGAGTTTGAATATGTGATACGTCTGGCTGGTACATACCCAGTCGGGTAACAATAAAAATAATAATGTTATTATATCAATAATTCAATACGGACTTCTTTAGATGCCTAAATTCCTGTTCCTCTTCTCCAGAAAATTTCAAGGCCTCCGTCATTTATTTGAATGATACTTCGTTTATTTAACAAAATTCATAACACACATTGCATACAATTAAAATTAAGATTCTTGCTCAGAATTTTTGTAATATGAGTCTGTTATTTTATTACCATCTTCTATAATTCACGTTTTGCATTATGTTTAATTTACAGCATAATGTTTAAAGTATTTCAACCTCTTTTCCTAAAAAAAAATCTATTGAAGTTCGTTGTTCTATTCATTACTGAAAATCTGTTAATCATACGAATGATGTATCTATTTAGCAAAATATTTGCTACTAACTCAGTTTCGAATATAAATAACCAAAATTATCAATAAATTTATTTATTTATAAAAAAACACATAAATTACCTTAAAGCTGAACAGAAACTGCTACTGCTTGTCCATCTTATATTTCAAGTGCGTATTTTTCTGCCATTTATCGTACTTGTAGTCATTTATATCCGGCTCAGTTTACTTGTGAAACCTTTACTCCGTTCAATTCTCTTCCCACTTTTAAGAGCACACCAAAAGCATATTTTTACTAATTATTCTGAAGAGTATGGTATAGTGCGCTTAACGGATATTATATGAATACGATAATGAGTGTATATCACTGTTGATTTTTTTTCTATAGTCTTCTTGCCTCAACAGTAATTTTTTTTATATAAAAAATACTATATACAACTTTGAGCAGTATTTACCCATACAAAATCAAATAAGTTATTAGCGCCCTTTACCATACTTCCTTTAATATAACAATGCATGTTTTTTAAATAATTACTATTATTCTTATTAACCCCCAAATGGAAGTAGTTAGGAATGGAATCGAACTTTCGACTTTTATATTAAATTAAACCCAATATTTTGTTCAAACAAAAATTCTGTTCCCTAGCAATATTGCCCGTCATAATCATAAATTACTGTAAAACTTTTTATTAAACATTAATCGCGAACTCTATCCATTCTTGTCAACTATTCAATTGCATCTTCAATAGCAAACATTGTATAAGATAATTTATTAAAATGAATTTATGATGCATCGTTCACTCACCGCAGTAAATACAGTTAATTACCTAGCGTTTATTAGATCATCGTATGTGTCATTTTTATTACAAAACGATGTTTTATTGTAATGAAATATTATAATTTTATATAAACCGGAAAAGCAAATGGCTCCACGTCACCTGATGGTAAGTGGTACTAGAGTACAAACGCAACGACGTCTAGTACAGTCGGGAAGTGTGTTCTGCTCTACCCGCCTTGCCGGCCCGCAAAGTGCCTCGTTTAGTGGTGCGACAAAGAAAAGAGTTGCCAAATTTCCTCGTGCGCGATGGAATTGAAGTCACGGTTAGGCGGTGACATCGAGAGCCAGCACGCGTAGACTTGTGAAGGAAAGGGGAAGCAGGAATGAGGAAGAATAATTCCTCAGAGCACTCGCCGTGATACATTCAATAGATATGATATATATTAAAACTCAATTGATTAAATGCTCTATATATATACTCAATTGATGAAAATGTTCTATACAAATAAATAAAATCTAAATGTCTGTCTGTGATTTCAAAGTAACTGCCGCTTTTAATTATTATTTTTAATTTTTTTTTATAATATAGGAAAGAGGACGAGTATATGGGCCACCTTATGGTAAGTGGTCACCAACGCCCTTACCATTGGCATTGTAAGAAATGTTAACCATCGCCTACATCGCCAATGTGCCACCAATTGAAGTATTCCAACTGTTTAGTGTTTATTTCATAAATCAATTCTATCAAAAGTTATAACAATTTAAAATTCTCGTATGTACTTTTGTTGTAAGTTTAAATTATTATTATTTAGTACTACTATACTATCTATATTAATTAATTAAATTTGAAGTGTATGTCTGTTATTTCAAAACAATTGCCTATTCTTATGTTAATATGGCTATTTGTGGGTAACCAAAATCACAAGAACCAATATTTTTTAGTTTAAATTACTGCTGCTACCTATTTTACTTGTACCTGTACCTTCTTATGTATATTTGAATAATGTACGTTAAAATGGCAGATTAAAAAGTTTTTTCTTAGCAAACTGAATTCCATTCCGGCGAAGCCACTGGTTTTGGTACTTAATAATATATTATTAATAGATTTCACACCTAAATTTTTCTCATGAAACATTCCAAGCTCCAAGCAACCAACTCCATTGGTCCCAATAGTAAGAATTTCGTTTAATAGATTTTGAGATTATCGCGTTCAGAGAGACAGACAGACGCGGTTTTATAATATATGTGAGTCATGTCGTGCTAGGCAGCAAAAGAATACACCGTGTGAAAACCTGAGTTGAGTCAGTCATGAGTCAGAAGTTTCTGCTACATATACACCAATCCAATTGTAGCAGAGTGGTGGTTCATAAGCCAAGCCTCGGGAGAAGACCTTTGCCCCGCTGTCGCAATCTATTTCTAATTTTAATACGAAAATTTAATAAGCGATATAATATTATATATGTGGCGTATAAAATATATAGCGTCATATATGCAATGAATGATTTTATTATCCACATAAATTTAAAGACTATAAAAACATTGACGTTAGTAATTAGTGGCATTTATTTAATAAAATTTCTCCGTTGATTGAGCTCCGACTTTTTCTTTAAAAAGTAGGAATGAGCTTCGAAGGTCATTCTGTCTGGGCGAAGTCGTTTAAGTGTATTACTATTAAGTGTACTACTTAAATAACTTACTTAATTTTCATACGCCTCGACAATTCAGCACCATAATAAGAAATATGTTTGTGATTATATAAATATATACATAAAAAAAAATCCAAGCTGAACTTATAGTTTTGTATAAATAGTGCTACTGTTTATCTTATACCTTCTTTTGGTTGTATTGGCACGAAGTTCTTTTACGCGACTTACAGTAGAGTGAAATAGCAGTGGCCCAAGGTCATGTCACATAACAAAATAGCGTCCATACCGGGACTACCGAATGTTACAAAATGCGATGCGTTTTGCGTTCGAATTCAGTACCGCGCAAGCGCATCTGGAGGTAGGACTTATGCCGAATTTTCGAGCACCAAGCCATGCAAAACGATAGAGCGTGAACTGTATAGTGTGTACCATTTTATTGATTAAGTAAAATACTTAAATATAAGCAAACTTAAATAAAAGAATTAATTTGATTAAAAATACTTACCTAACGTTCTTAAACATAAATATAGGTAAAACAATACCATATAAGGACCAAAAGCGCTACGGCTCACGAGTCGCACGCAAGTCCCAGGTTCGAACCTTTGGCTATTGTTTGTGTACAATTCCCATACTAAATTTTCTTCAATTGTAGGGGTAAATTACTAAAATAATATAAAAATTGTTGTAAATTCCTTAAAATAACCCGCATTTTAATTATTATTATAAAAATTGTTAATTGAATTTAAAATTTTAAAACGCGTTCTTATCTTTGATTTATCAACTTTCTTTGAGTTGCAATAAGGAGGTTGAGGCGCTTTTTGATGTGACAAAAATACAGTAATATAATCAATTAAAATTACATTATAAAACACGTTTTGAGTCGAAAAAATATCGAAAAGAACTTAGTTTCTGACGGGGGGTCCCCCGACCGCACAGTTTTTGTTTTTTTTTAATTATATTTGATTACTAGGATTGCATTATACATAATATTTTCAAAATGTGTATTTACCTACATCAGTATGTTTGCATACTCTAATTAGTAACTCTCTAAGGCCTCCTCTCATTTTGAGGAGAAGGTTTCGAGCTTATTCCACCACGCAGCTCGAATGCGTGTTGGTGGATACACATGTGGCACAATTTCAGTGAAATTAGACACATGCAGGTTTCCATATTTTTTTCTTCACCGCTGAGCAAACAAATTAAGCACATGAAAATTTAGTGGTGTTTGTCTAGGTTTCAACCTGCAATCATCGGTTAGATTTACGTGTTCTAACTACCGGGCCATCTCGGATAAGAACGATATGATCGATAATTCCATTGTAATTCTGAAGAAATAATAGTGCACATGTGTCTACAAAAAACAAGTGCACTTTCTATTCCCTTTTCCTCAAAGCTGGATGGGATCCGGTTTAATAATAATGTCCTCCAGACCGATTTCGGCCACGGTGGCCAATCTCAAGAGAGATTAGCCGTAGGGATCCGGTATAGGTAGGAAGAGATTTAACAAAGAATAGCTTTTATTGCTGTCCAATGCTCGGGATGTTAAGGCTTACTGTACAATAAGCCGGGGCCATAGCGTCGACGAGTTAGTGTAAACAAAAAAAATCGCATTAGCGGCTCTGGCTTCGTGTACAGGAAGCCTAACATTTTTAAACTTCGAGCAGTTGAATTTCTTAATAAAAACCCATAAACTCTTTTATTGGCTGGACCGGTATTTGTAACTATAACTATAACATATTTAATGGCCAAACTTAATTGGAGCGAGAAATCAAAAACGTATTTTGTAGTTCTATGAAAACTGGCGGTGTTTTTAATCATGGAAAATTATTGGGTATGAATTATTTACCTAAAATATATTTTTATTTTTATAACATCTTTATTAATATCCACATGCTTATACGAGTGTAAAACATTATATTTTGTTAATATTAGTAGGTAATTTAATAAGCTTATTCCTGCTTCCCCCTTCCTTCACAAGTCTACGCGTGCTGGCTCTCGATGTCACCGACTAACTGTGACATCAATTCCATCGCGCACAAAGAAATTTGGCAACTCCTTTCTTTGTCGCACTTCCAAAAAATGGAATTCCTTACCAGCTCACGTATTCCCCTCCTCTTACGACCCGGGTTCCTTCAAACGAGGTGTGAAGAGGCATCTTGCGGGCCGGCAAGGCGAGGGTGGCTAGTGCAGAACCTTCTTCCCGACTGTACTGGCCGTCCTCGCGTTAGGACTCTACTACCACTTAACATCAGATGGAGTAGTCATTTGTCCACCCGGAAAATATAAAAAAAAAATTAAAACAATAACACTACCACACTAAACTGTTATTATGAAAATATTCGATAATATATTTTTAAATTATGAAGTTTCGACAAAATATATAGTTGCTAATGTACAGATCATGTGTTCAGCTGACATAATATATGAATACTAAATAATACGTTTATATACTATTTTTGATACTCAGTCGACATTCGGTGACGATGTTAAGGCCGGTAAGGGTTAGGGCAAGTAATTACACAGTCAAATTAATAAACAACAATATACGTAGTTCAATATTATGAGTATTGCTACATTCAATGGAATAAATATACATTTCCTGTATACGATTTAAAAATAGAACTAGTTACATACTTGGAAATAATTATGCAACTCATGAGTCAATTTTATTTAAATAGCTTTTTGTGGCTGGCAACAACTAATGAAATGTCAATATTTAATTTTTTTCAATTTAAGAAATGATTATATTGAATTTTAATTGTTTGTTGTTGGAAAATTTATTCGGATTGTTGTTGCCTACGTCACTTGGATTTGAATCATGATATCATACTAACTATAGATACATATAGTTTATTTGTTTATAATGCTTAATATAAAGACTATCGATGCGTATAATGTGGAGCTTTTATACTATTACAGTTTATAATTTTAGGTCGGTCTATAAAATGCATATTCTTCGACTTTCTCAGAAAATATGGCAATGCCGAAACGAACACTGCCAAAATTATACTAAAAACACGAAATATTTTTAAAAGAGATTTGCAGATCTCTAAAATGTCAATAGATTTTAGCGACAGTATATACCTTTGCTTTTATCGATAAATAATTCACTCTAAGCGTATCTATATTCCACAAAATATAAAAAAAAAACTACTTTACTTTAGTTTAAGTGTCACAAAGTATCAATCCATATTAAAATAAATAACATATAAATAATAAGCATGGATATAAATATTGCCTTTTACAGTTTGCGATTCGAGCGAATAGTTTTAGAAATATCACGTGATAAAAATATGTTGTGCGTGTCGCCTTGGCAGAGTACGGGGGAATAGATCGGTCGGCGAATAAATACAAAAATAATTCATTTACAGCATAATAAAATACACACTTGATACAATGGTTTGTTTGATGAAACGATGTCATTGTATTTCCGGTGGAAAAATTGTCATTGCTTAAAAAATAGCACGTGATAAGATGCTTATTTTACTTCTGCAAGGAAACTGATATCTATTATCTAAACAATTTAAAATATTTTCTAGGATTATAGATTATACATAGCGTTTTTTTTACTCGAGTTCTTACTATTACCAAAATTTAGTAATTAATAAGATTTAAAACTATTTTTCTTATATTATCTATACATTTTTCTTCTCTTTTTTTAATGAATTGGAGGGTAGCAAATGGGCCACCTGATGGTTAGTGGTCACCAACATCCATAGATTTTGGCATTGTAAGAAATGATAACCATCGCTTGCATCGCTTTTGCGCCATCAAACTTGTGAACTAAGATGTTGTCCCTTATATCGTTAGTTACACTGGCTCACACTACTTAAACCGAAACACAGCAGTACTAACTATTACTGTTTGCCGGAAGAAAATCTGCTGAGTATTTGTTTCCTACCCGGACGGGCTTGAAAATGAGCACGAGTATACCAATATTTATCCTGGGACATCATTCACACACGGCCATCTGATCCCAAACTACGCAGAGCTTGTACTATGGAAACCAGACAACTGATATACTATATATACTACTTTTCTTTTTTAAATACATGCTTATATAGATAATTACACCCAGACTCAAGACGAACAGACGTTCATCAAAATGTGATTGTTACCAACTACATTAGCCCATAGTCTGTGTTGCATCCCATTACATATATAAAAATTAAGATTCTTACTTGCACAGGAAATTATTGATTTTTTGACCGTTTGATTGATAAAACGTTCAATGACACTGTAATATATTATATATCTAAGAAATATATGTAGGTAATTTAAAAAAAAAACTGGTTCATTATCTAATCTATATAAATAAATTAAATTAAATCTATGATTTAAAAACTTAATTTAATATGGATATTAGCGAGGTACCAAAACCATTTTTTTTGTCCAAGGTAATATTTTAAATAATAATAATAAAAAAATACAAATAACTAAATTATCATAAATAAGGTCCTGTTTAGTCTTTATTCCATCAAAATCGGTCTATCAAAAGTTATAACAACTTAAGGTTCTCGTATGTATTTGTGTTCACTATTTTACGCTTATCTATACAAATAAATAAAATTTAAGTATGTCTGTGTTTTAAAAATAACTGTCTCTTTGTAAGTTAATATGGCCATTTGTGAGTTACCAAAACCAAAACTGGACTACCTCTACTACCTAATAATTATTATACTATAAATTAGTTAATTATATTATAAGTACATTACATATATAATTTGAATAGGCATTATGTATATAATATAGCAGATTTTCCTCAAAAACGATTTCCTCGCTGGCGAAGCCGCGGTTAGCTAGTATTCTTATAAACTTATCACTTATTAGAAATAAATTGTAATAAAAAAAAATTAACAAGCTTTCAATTTTTATCGAAAAACTAAATGGGTTATATTTGCAAATCACTTTATTTAATGATCGAAAGCTTTAACGAAATAGCGTTTCGGTATTTAAAAACTAGATAAGAAATGTACATATACTATATATTAGCGTATTACGAATGATGATGTTGCCATAAATTATACTAAAACTCGGGTATTTCACTCGACAACTGAAATATTTTGTTTGTAAAATAATATCCGAAACAATACACACGCAGTCTACAGTATTTATTTTACTATGACGGAAACAAGATGCATGTGGCATTACCAATCCTTACAAATATATTAAAAGAAAAAGTGAGTTTGTTTGTATGTTTATCACGTCTTAACTACTAAACCGTTCATCATGAAATTTTACGTACACGTTCACGAGTACAGAAAAAGATATGGGTACCTTACACTCCCCCCTCACTTTACGTTTCCTAACACGCGGTCAAAGACACCGACTGAAATTAGTTACAGAAAAATGCTTCATTCCAAAGCGATTAGTAAAAGCAAAGAACAAAAACAAACAAATATTTCAAAATATAATATGTTTAAAAACCTTTTTATATATTTCTTTCGTAAATTAAGATATTAATTATCCATTAACAATAGGACCTAAAATATTTTCGAAATTCTTTATAAAAAACATTTGATAAGTTTTGAGTTAATTACATGTTTAAATTGTAATTTTTTGAAAAACGATCATCGCTAACGAGGTTTTTTATAAATTTAATACTAATAATGATAATAATAATTTCATTGATAAAGAAAATATGAATGAAGAAACGAATAAAATGAAATAAACTAGTTGGAAAATGGTAACAGAGATCGTTCATACGATACTCCCATTACACTACGTGAAGACATTTTGGTGTAAGGAAAGATCATGCGCTAATAAAGCAAACTTCAGAAGGAGACGTGATGAAATTTCAAAAAAAGAAGACGAACAGAACGAATCTTTGGACGATGCTCAAGCATACGAGATTAAAAGACAGTGCCATAAAAAACATTTTAAAATACCACATTTAGCTTCATTCCTCCTAGTATATATATGTGTATTTAATGTGATAATTACGTGTGATGTTAGTGTTAATAATGTAAATATGAAGACTTTTAAACACAATGATAAGTATATAAAAGATGTAGCATTAGATTTTTCAAAGCGGCGTCGAAACTTAAATGAAAAATTAATCGAGAAGAGTGTCATCAAAAGTACAACGGAAAGTGACGATGAAGATGACGAAGAAAAATCCGATAATAAATACTCCATACCCGATGTCCTTGATTTGAACAAATATTATAGTTATTATAAAAACAAAGAAAACAGTACAGATAAATCTGTATTAACAAGTCCGTTACAAGTAGCGAGAGATATTTATGATGATATAAAAGCAGTCGGAAAACCACATGATTTATCCACTAATCCGTATTACGTCAAACGGACTAATTTTAATTTAAGACCAGAAAGTCACCAATTCAACGAAAAAATACTGAAGCTTGGAGTTTTGTTACCTACAGATCCAACCCAAGTTTTTTCTTTGGCTAAGGTTTTGCCGATTGTAGAAATGGCTGTGCCCGCCATGACGAAACCTGATGGCCCTTTGCCAGGATGGAAGATACTCGTTGATTATAGGGATACGAGATGTTCTTCCGTCGAAGGTCCACTCGCAGCGTTTGAATTCTACGTCAATGGTTCCGCGGGTGAGTCTATATTACAAATTAAATGCTTTATTCAAATAGTCTTTTTCATTTTGTAAGATGGCTGAGTCAAATTATTTTATATACAAAGGGTAAGAGGTATGAACCATAAATGTTTTTCAGATGCCTTCATCGGTCCTGGGTGTGAATACGTGATCGCCCCTGTCGCACGGTATGCTGGTCTTTGGCGAATACCTGTTCTCACAGCTGGAGCTCAGGCTGAAGCATTTGGATACAAGCATCCTAGTTATATGTCGCTGACAAGAATGATGGGCAGCTACACACAAGCAGGGGTCGCCATCCGCAAAGTTTTCGAGGTAAAAATCGGTAAATCATTATGTATGATAGTTGATGTTGTAATGTTTGCGTTTGTTTTTTATTATGCTTTAAAATATGTTTTTAAACTATTATGTGTTTTATTTTTCGTTCGTTTCGTGGCTTCGCTTTTACATAATTAAGGTTATTCTTCGTGCAATATTTTAGAGCAATTTATTTTACTGGATCACGGAACATAAATTTTTTTCGATAACAAGACGCTTCCAACTAATGGAATGGCAATTTATAGAAAA
The DNA here is from genome assembly GCA_905147175.2 of Nymphalis urticae. Classification (NCBI taxonomy): domain Eukaryota; kingdom Metazoa; phylum Arthropoda; class Insecta; order Lepidoptera; family Nymphalidae; genus Nymphalis; species Nymphalis urticae. The sequence goes on along the minus strand of LR990003.1, from coordinate 9,409,474 downwards.
ATATTTCTTTAAATTCTGTTATTATAACTGTAGTAACAAGAATTTTTTTAGTATTCACAAGTTAATATAAGTTACTCTTTAAAAACTACTGAATAAACTTTACACCGTAGAAAAAGTAATACAATTTAAAAAAAAAATCTTTCTTATCAATTCTTATATTGGAACACAATTTTTTTCTTTATGATAATTTAAAAAATATATATTAATCAATACGAATATTTAATTCAAAAAATTTATTAATCAATAGGGAAAAGCTTTTATTATATTTTTTTCATTGACTTTTGAAGAACGCATTTAAAAATATAGGAAAGAGAACCTATAGATGAAAACTCTCAAATCACCGTTCGTACAACAAAAACATCGCCTATCGCCTAACACATTGGAATCGAATAAAAGTCATTTGATATTTTAAATCCTGTTCTGTATTTTGAACGAAGAATTTAGCAAAAGCTTTTTTCGTTGGTATTTTCAAATACAGTATAAATAATTGTGTGTGTGTATTTGTGTGTATTGTGTATATAGAAAGAAATATATATATATCTGTATTGAGTAGTTTAGTTTTATAAAAATATATTGATCAATTCAAACATATAGATAACTAATGCTTCTATTGTGCTTCAAGCACATTGTGTTCATCATTACTCCCTATATATAGGCGAATAAACATGAATGAATTTACGGCTTAGAAGTGTTTGTATTAAAATTCTTAACACTCATGTTATGGTACATGTTTTCCATACTAAAGCTGAAGTATAAATGATATAATTCAACCCACCTATTATGTATGTTTATTTCTATAAGGAATTAAAATAAACATGCCTTTATATAAGAAATTTATGTTCAATTATGACTAAGAGCTTTATGTATTGATTCGAATAACCATTACGATTTCGATAAACAAATTTAATTATTATTTATGTTTTTGCTTAATTGTTATTTTTTTATTTTTAAAATGATATTTCAATCAAGTGGTCAACCAAGTTTTTTTGTTTACTTAGACAGTGACTTCCGTCATATTCCGATATATTTAGTAGTTTGAAATTTCTTGTGGCTTTGTGTCTTTGTAGATACATGTGATCATGTAAGAAAATACTCCTAAACGGAAATATCTTGCTAAGGAATTACTAATATTATTTTCGTTAAATCGCTAGGTGATCTGCACCGTTTAAGGAGGTTTGAATGATTTTACATTCTAAATTTGAAATTTTCAAAGCATTGAAGTTTTAAGTCCTATTATACGGTATTACTCAAATCGATCGCGTTGGCATTTCCGAGAAAAAGGGTATTCGAATAGACGAATGGACAACAAATTGATTCAATAAAGGCTTCGACATTTTTACGATCAGAATACTAAAGAAGTATTTTCAATAAGAACCTTTAAAGTGATTGGAGTATTTTGATATTAATAAAGATGGACGGCTCGGCTAAATATTTTATTTTTAATTTACTTACAATTTATTTTTGAGTCTCACGACTAGGTTTCTAGGGCGTATCTTTATAAATATTTATTAAAATTTAAGATTGTATTAATAACTGGTGGTAGAGCTTTGTGCAAGCTCGTCTGAGTAGGTACCACCCACTCATCAGATATTCTAATATCTGATGAGTGGGTGGGTACCTATGGTGGTGCGGTAGACCGCAAAACAGCAGTACTTGGCATTGTTGTGTTCCGGTTTGAAGGGTGAGTGAGCCAGTGTAATTACAGGCACAAGGGACATAAAATCTTAGGTCCCAAGGTTGGCGGCGCATTGGCGATGTAAGCGATGTTAACATTTCTTACAGTGCCAATGTCTAAGGGCGTTTGGTGACCACTTACCATCAGGTGGCCCATATGTTCGTCCGCCTTCCTGTTCTATAAAAAAATAATAATAACATCAGATGACGTCCTCCGATTCGACGACGGCGGCCTGTTCCAAGAGAGATTAGCCAGATGTGCATATTATGGTGCACAAGTGTGTTGGAAAACAGAGGTGTCCTCTATTTTCCCTCTCATAATCCAATGGGACGGCAATTCGACAAATTAAAAACATATATACTTAATATAAATATGAAGCTTTTGTTTGAACGCCTTAATCTTAGAATCTATTATTCCGATTAGATAGAAACTTTTATGCAAATAGCCCATTTACTGAGAAAGGTAAAGCCTATAATATAATGATACGACCCACGGGGAGTTTGTGGATGTGGGGTCGTGTAGCTGATAGTATAATTTATATATTGAAAGAAAAAAGTTTAAAAAAATGTTATTGCTTTATCTGGCTATTTCTTTCCGATTTATAAACATTGACTGGCGTTAGCATCACTTGTAACACAGTTTAATGAAATTAAACTATTCATTCTGTATGAAAAGAGCATATTTTGATTTTTGTGATATTATTTAAAACGTGTTTAATTCTAAAAAACTTTAAATCGAGTTTAACGTTTGAGATTAGAATATCTTAATTCGAAGTTATATTTGCTATTTAGGTTATAAATAAGGAAAAATTAATTAGTTCAGTTACTCTAAAACAACGCATAAAAGTGTGTGTGTGTGTGTGTGTGTGTGTGTTTGGGTGTGTGTGTGTTGTGTATACGTGTACGTGTGTATAGAAAGAAATGAAACAAAAAATTACATACGCTACGCTTAGCTGTGTTTAAGTCATTTATTTTGATATTAGGTTTTGTAGCAATCAGCATTTAAACGGGAACGTAATAATGCTAAGTACTTATTGCTTTTAAGCGGTAGAATATCTGATGAGTGGATGGATGCATGCCTACTTAGGTGGCCTTGCACAAAGTCCCACTAAGTAAAACTTTGATCTTATTGGTTAAATTAATCTTTAAAATAAAAATTCTATTATTCCAAATATTTAAATCTAATGAAGCGTTATGTTGGGTTGTTGATTTGTGTCGCAATATTAATTAAAAACATTCCAAAATACCACGTAACGGCTGATTTCGACATTTCCGAATTTTATCGAAGTCCTTAATTATTTAATTACAATTCTTTCGTTCATTTCATTTGAAATGAGGTTTTCATTTATATTTGTAAAGCGATGATTAAAATTGACTTCAAACGAACTCGGCCGTTCTCAGATTGACTTGACTTTAACCCGTTATTGAAAATGTACGTAAAAAAGTATAAAAAAAATTACTAAACTTCTGCTTCTTTTCTAAATAGGTTATCATCATTTTTTATTTAAAATAATTACGACTAGCAAATGGGCTACCCTTCAAACCGGAACAGAGTAACTGCAAACCGGAACAAAGTATTGTTGTTTGGAGGTACAATATTTAATGAGTGGGTGGTAGCTATCTAGACGCGCTGCCACAAAATCCGTACCACCAAGTAAACTTTCACTTCTGGGAGAAACTTATAAACAATTACACTTAATTACATTAGGCTTGTGTATATGTACTATATTTATCGTGCATATGTATATAATCTCCCCTTGTCACTAAATCCCAAACGTTTCGTAACATAACAAATAACTATTTTTTTTTATATAGTCATCATTATTTATCACCTGTGAGTGTGTGCGTTTATAAATTACATTGAGCTTAAAATTATCAGATTGCATCATTGGAATTCTTTATTTGAAATTATATTTTTTACTATTGGGTGTTTTTATAGTAATGTAAAGTTTATTTAGCGTATATTTGCGTATATATATTTTTTGAATGTGGAAATATATTTGGAACATTGCATGTTTTTCTTTTATAAAAATATTTTAAAATTTTAACACAATTGTCTGTTTTTATTATTCATTTTGTATTAGTTCTTTAACGTAATAAAGTGCTGTTTTTATGCTATGATAATTAAAAAATATGTTGTCGCTTGTACTAGTGTGTGAGGGAGCCTGTTTTAGTATTCACTTGGTTGTTATTTTAAAACCTAATAAGCATTGGTAATCATATAACGTAAAACATAGTGAGCCAGTGTTACTCAAGAGGCATAACCTTTTAGAACACGTAACACTCGTTACACTTATTATAGTTCTTATATCTAATAGATATAAATACTAACCATCAGGTAGCGCAATCGCCTTTCTGTTGTTGTCTCTTTCTTATCCTATTTTTTATGTCATAGACAACAAACATTGAGACATGACTAATGTTTTTGAATGACTTAATGACCACTTAGAATTAGAAAAAGATTGCTCGTATCTTTTTTTTTTCTTATTAAATTCTTTTTTCATATTAAATCTTATTAAATTAATTCATTTTTGCATGAAAATAATTAAGAAAAATCTGCAAAGCAAATGCTGATCCATTTAAGTACCGTAGTGTTGATTAACATACTAAAACATAAATAGTATATTACTCAAATAAATATTTATTGTTTCAGGAATTTAGTTGGAGGAAATTCGGTATGTTATACCATAATAACGACCCATCAACCGGGAAAGGGAACAGCCCATGCTTCATGACACTTAGTGCTGTTTTCACGGTGCTCCAGAAGAAAGGGATAGACAACATCCCGAATATACCGTTCGACGAAACGAACGTCACGACAACAAAAATTAAACAACTCTTACAAAAACTTTCCCTCAATACAAGAAGTGAGTACCGTAGGGACCAGCCAATAGGAGCCAAGAATAGGCTTTGTATTTATGAGCTGTTGAGATTTTTAGCCAATGGTTAAAGTGGATTATCATTGGGTTCATCTCGTGCTCCACAGTGAAGGAAAACATTAAGGAAACCAGTATATATTGAACGAAATACCACATTTATACCACTGACTTGCTAAAAAAAACAGAATGACGGACTTCTTAAAAGAGGCTTTGACTATATTATATTAGACGATATTTATAATCTCTTTACAGCTGTAAAAACGTTTGCCGCTAGGATTCCATAAATTGGATTTTTTTCAATTGGAATGATTTAAAGTTTATAAAGCTCGCAAACATCAGAAAGGTAATCCACAAGCAAGTTAAATAAAATATGTAAAAGTTATAATTTAATTATCGTGTTTCATTTAAATGACCTTAACTGGTATTATTTTTGGTATTCAAGGCTATGCAAAATATAGAGCGAATGTATGCCTGTCAGGTCATATATTACGTATTAATTACGATATAGTTATTTATGGTAACGATTAACTATCATTACATTCACTTTTGATTCAATCATTGTGAAATATTGATATTGTGTACTTTTGATTCAACATTGCGGTTTTAATCGGTACTTATGGATTGCTATGTATATTTCGTTGTATTGGTAGAGACATTACTGCTAGTCATTTGGTATAAAAAAGGAAAAAAGTTCAAGTCTTCGGTGGCTTATCAGTAAAAGCGTAAGAAATATAATTAGTAATTCTTGAGATGAAATATTCTTTAGCTTATTTATAATATAAGCTAGCGCTTTACACACGGCTTCGCTTGTGTCATATATATCTTAAAAAACGAATCTTAGGTCCTCACGAAAATCCTAGTTATAACTATATTTATTAGTACAGAACAATAGCGTAAATTAAGATGGATTGCTATTTAAGACAAAACAACTAATGTTCTCGAGAATGTATAAAAAGTAGCTTAAATGGTAATAAAACTGTCTAGAAGATAGCTTTCAGACGCTGGACACTAGATTATTTTTAAAACGAATTGTTTCTCTTAATGGCTGCGAAGATAAATGATCTTAAAATATTTTAAAGATGGTTTTTAATTATTCTTAAGACAAATAATCGTTGGTATATTTTTAGCTTGCACCTTTGGGGCTAGCACCATGAAAATTTCCATAGGACTTCCTTTAAAGCAGTAGGTTAGCAATAAAGGATTTTTGATAATTTATCCCTGAAAGTAGTTATAAAGAGGATAAAAGTTGATGTGTGAAAATCCTTCATTTTAGAAGAAAGATCAATGGAAATTGGTATTTAGCAATTCTGAATTGTGAAGACGCGGGTAAAACGCTAGTCATATATAAGCCCGAGCAAAGTCGTGGGTAAAACGCTAGTAATATATAAAGCTGAATATTGTTTGCTCTTAACGCGCTAATCACAGGATCTACCAATCCAACTTGAAAAACGTTTTGCGTTAGATAGACCACTCCTTGAGAAAGGTTATCACGCTACGACCCATGGGGCTGGAAAATAACGCTTAACGCGGGATTCACACGAGTTAATTTTCGACGTACGGACCCAAAGACCATGTAAATAGTAAATCGACTAGATCGCAAGAGACTGAAATCTTTTGACTTTTGCCGTGCCGTGAAATTAACCATAAAAATGGCCAGTTTAAGCGATCGCCCCATCTGTTTGTGCTATGATATATGACATTTTCGATGAAATTGACTGAGTCAACTGCGATTTCAATCAGTTACGTAAATGCGGTAGCTATGCGCTGTAAGACGATTTGGTAAACGAGTAGACGCACGGTGAAAATTGACCAATGCAAATAAGCCATACATGACGCGAAACAACTTTTCAAGGAATAAATGTTACCATTCTTTTACGATATACGATGAGAACTGTTGTCATGTCGAATATTATATCGAGGATTCATTCACAAATACCGTATTTTTTGTTAGATTAGTTCATAAATTTAAGATTAAAACTTACGGTTAATTTAGTAGAAGGAATATTCTTTTTATATAAAATAAGATTATTACGTATTACCACAAAATAAGTTTATATACCTTTATAACGATTTATGACTTTACTAATATTTTCAATACTAGTTCGAAATACAATAATATGTATATGCAATTAAATTTATGGTTGAGGTTTTTATTAACAAATTAAGAAATGTCGTTTTTGTCATATAATTTTTAGTGATTTTTTATAAAAGCGAAATAGCTGGCAATTAGTTTATATCCTTGTTTTTAAAGCTCCTTAGAATAAAATATATTTATTTACGACTAACGCGTGCTAAAAGTTACTAGTTCAAGTTCAATAGAGCGAAAGAGCCGAATAAGCCCAGTGGTCAGAAAATATGAATCTTAACTAAATATTGCGAATTAATCCCCAGACACTACAGAATTTTCATGTGCTTAACTTGTGTTTATAATACATCTCGTGATTGGTAACTTGATTATGTGTCCGAAAAAATGTTGTCATGTGTTTGGCAATACGTAGTTGTGGAATTGTTTCCAATTCCTCGTCTCATACAAAAAAGGTCAACCTGTTATTTGTATAGAAACATAAGTGTTTATTTAAAAATAATAAGTATTATTAATGTCTATATTCCAAAGATCTAATTTATTATAATTTTATATTTAAGATCCGTCGCAGTATAGTTGAACAACATGACAGATTTATGGATGATTCCGTGTTACAGTTACTTCTGCCTAGCTTGATCGAATCTGCTTCGCTTGGTTATATTCGCTTCGCTTGGTCGCTTCTGTCTCACTGTGTTACTTGTACATTTGATCCTTAATACAGATTATAATTATGTAATAATTCACCGTAGCATCTTAGGTATACTTGGTAGATATTTATATATATTTCATTATAATTTAAAACTTACATAACTGTCGTTCATTTCTATGTAATCTTGGTTATGTATCATTGTACTACACTTCCCCCCTAATACATTTGAAAGTGTAGATATTAGTGACAATTTTTATTAAAATATCTATTCATTTATATTTACGTCAGTAACAGTTACAGTACACATACAATTACAGTTAGTACACTCAATTCAGTTGTCGCTGGAATAGATGAGTATATATATTTTTTTAATGTTTATAACTCGTTAAAATTAACAATTTTTTTAAATGAAAATATTTGTATTCATTAAGATAACAAAATAAAATAAAATACGCATATAAATACTTTTTAGTTTTTAATAGTATTACATTAATAAACATGACGGTTACATTTTTATTACCTCGTCTAAACGTTAAAAAAAAATTGTTTCGTGTCATTATGAGTCAGCACGTGATGAAATTTTCATTATAAAAATTCTTTTACTAAAACTAGTAATATATTATTCTGCCAGACAAAAATCAATCACAGATACAATATATACGTTTGTACAATAAAGCAGCCTTATCGCTTTACAGCGCTTTTTGATTCGATTAGAAGATATAAGTCTTGATTGTAATGGCAACAATTTACGTAAATTGAGTGTCTCCTTCTTTCGAATGTCAAGTCAATGATGAGAGAAAGGGAGAAGTCAGTGTTTAACTAATCACACGCTAAACAACGCTTATAATTAAGGCCGTAAATTAATAAAAGTCTTTAAAATACTAGTATAACATAATCCCCCAGATATCATAAGCTTGTAAAATATAGTTCATTGAATTGCCTAAGCTGATTGCGACCGGCGTTTTGTATACAAAAAGGCTTTGACAAATGTTTTAGATTTTAATCGAAACGATTTTTATTACCTCCCATTTTTTGATCACGTGATCGATCTAATATGTATTATTCTCACCTTTAAACATTGATGTATAGTTGTAGTATTGTCTTCTAATATGTCATCATTTTATTTGCCTAAAGGTTGTTTGGAAAACCTTGCAGGCAATTTGTTCAAACATTTTTTTTCATTCATTAAGATAATTAAATAATAAGAATGTATGGCTTATTTACCTGCCAATGTATATCGACTTTATCATTGTTATATAATATGTATGTATATTATGGAAACGTATATAAATATAGAAGTAGGTACTATAAATTCTTACGTACAGACTTATATAATATGGCTATGTGTAATGAATCATGACGTCGATTAAATGAAAATATATATAAATAAGTGCTATGTTTTCTACATAGTTGAACATTACATATTATATTATGATTTTTACGTCGAATAATACAAAATAATATATATCAATAATGACAAGCCCGTGTCTATTTATCGAATTGGCATTGTACTGGCAATTCACTTACTTAATTGCCAGTACTCTGCCAAGTGGTTATATCTTGTGCTTTTATTAACACTAGCTCGCGCGCTTCAAAGCAATATATTCTAGCTCACAATAAATCATCATACTAGTAAATATATGATTATGACGTACAATGTGATAGATATATTTGTGATATATGTTCATAAAAAGGGGGTTATATCACATGGAATTCTAGGGTTTAGGGTTCTAGGGTTTAATTTGTAAATTCCTTTATTGTCAATAAGACCGGTTGTTAATAGGGCTAACCAAAATAAAAATAAAAATATTTTTATTCAAGTAGAATTATAAATCGTCAAATGCTACCACCGACGGCTGTACGGGCCGGTTAATGATAAAAATATGTAATTAGATTCATTCATGCTTTTCAGTAATACATAATGGGAATACAATGTTCCAACTGAAGCTTGTAATGGGATGAAACCCGTGCCAAATGGGATTTTGAAATATTTCAAAGGTGTTTTAGACGTATTCGAATAGTACCGAAATAATAGACAGTTAAATTAAACCTTATTCTTATATTAATATTGTTAAATTTTCCTTAACAAGATCGTTGGCAACTTTCAGTCTGAAACTTGATATGACCAAATTATCTTAAATTACTTCATACATCGGTGCTCGTCTTGTAAAATTATTGACGTAAAAATGTATAAAACTTAGTTAATAGCTACTATAAGAACGCAAATTTATTATATTTAGGCTTCCTTAAAAGCATTAAGATATAACTACAATAAATGATAAGTGAAGAAAGAGATATAAAATAGCTTGTTTGTAGATATTAGAAAGAGACAATATGAAGAGGTAATTAAAACAGCTGCATGATTTTCGCACGAGATAATATTAAATATAATTACTGTCTGTGCTTTGAATTCAAATATATGTATCTAACTAATTAGCCATTTGCTATTGCGGTCTCTTTAATATAAATAATTAATTTCCGCGTCTATTTTAAACTTCGGTATTTTAATATAGCTAATAATAGCTAGTAGTATTTACACAAAATATTTACCGCAACACATGTGAGCGCGACCTTGGATTCATAAACTCATTAATGCTCAATGCAAAAATAACTTCGAAAATAATCTCGAGTTTGATTTTGGAACGAGTTCGATATTTTTATATTTTTTAATGTTGCAAAAAGGTTTCAGGTTATAATAGTAAAACTTTTTATTTGATTTTGACATTGCTTTCATGCATCGTAATCTGATATTGAAAACTGATCGGTTGATATCTCATCGGGAAATAGGTATATTTTTAAAATAATGATATACCTATTTTATTACTGAACGGCAATATTATTTGAGCAATAATTCAACAATGTTACGGCCGTCTACTGTTTGTGTTGAAGTTAAACTTTTTGGGTGCGTTACGAATTAAAGTCTCAAATTCGAGTGCAACGTTTCCTTGTACTGAGAGAAACGATTCTGACGTCTGAGGTGTAACAGCAGCATTCACTTTCTTGGATGATTTTGAAAGTTTAATGTAATTTTCTTGGTTTAAAAAACTGTTTTAAATATTAAATATTTTTTAATAATAATATACATATATTTTTTACACACGGTCTTCCTACTAAGGTAACTCAATACCTGTCTTATATGTAGCAGCGGGCTGATATATATTTACATATATAAATACTTTACATTACATGTATAATATATCGAGTATGTATAATATATTTATAATTCTATATAAATGTATTATACGTACTCGATAATCGAACCCGCAATCCCGGAGCGGAAGGCACGGGTCACGGTCAAGTACGCCAAGGGGCTTGTCAAATTATTTGACTGTCAATGTCAATATGATTTCTATATATATAATGTGTATATAATATGAAATATTTTTATATCGCTTTTGTTGAATGCACGCCATTTAATATTTCTAGTTCACTATATTTGATTAATGTATTTTTCAGGATTATTGTTAAAAATAATTAAGAAAATGTATTTGGTAAAACACAATTAAATCATTTAAATTTTTACTCTAATAATGTTTTATTTACGATAAGTGCCATAAATATTTGATATAATTATTAAATAGAGTATGAAAAAGAAAAAGTGAGTTAAATTGATAATGCTTATTATAAATATATCCCTAATATTAAGTTGTATTTATAAAATATTATTTAATTATAAAAATTAACCACCAAAATGTGGAAAAAACTCTTTTATTTATTAAATTATGTGGGTTTTACGATAAAATGTTACATTTTGTGTTATAACATTTTATTTTTACAGTTGTGGTGGTATGCGCCAACCCAAGCATTGTTCGCGAGATAATGCTGGCAGCAGAGGATCTGAACATGGTCTCCTCTGGAGAGTACGTCTTCTTCAACATTGAATTGTTTTCTAAGTAAGTATTTGAAGTGATTATGTTCTTTAGAAAAACGTTGAAATTTTAATTTTTATAATATTTATCATCAGCTTGGCGTCAGCTTCTTCCAAAGAACCCTGGAAAGTAGAAGGCGATACGGATGAAAGAAATGAGCGAGCGAGACGGGCGTATAGTGCCGTCCTTACCGTCACCAGTCCTGCACCGGAGAAAAAAGAATATTTAGAATTTTCTGATCAGGTACAGTAAATATTTAATTTTTTGGAATAAATGTAATCGTGTTATAGACATAAGCAAAGTTACTTATTAGACGAAACGTTTTCTGAAATTATGTTTTTATTTTTATTTGATGTTATATATAGATAGATGGGCAAATGGGCCACCTGATGGTAAGTGATCACCTCCGCCCGCTCGGTAACGTAAGAAATATTAATTATTCTTTACATCGCCAATGCACCACCAACCTTGGGAACTAAGATGCTATGTTGTGCCTGTAGTCACACTGGCTCACTCACCTATTGAACCGAAACAAAACAATACTATTATTAATATTGCTATTTAGTAGTAGAATGTATAAGAGCGGGTAGAACCTTCGCAAACGGGATAACACTAAGCCTTACCACCTAGTAAGTGCTGGAAGGCATCTTTGTATTTATTCAGTACAGTTTCCCATATCGAAATTAATGGCTCACCCTAAATCGAAATTAATGGTATACACAAATCACTGTAACTTGGCAGCAAATACATAGTGAGCAAATTATGCCTCCTATGTCTTAATTATCGTAAATTAATTCTACCAGTAGAAGAGCCGACCCAGTTGTAGACTCGATTAAATAGTCCTAACTATATAATATAATATAACTATATAATTATTGGTGGTAGAGCTTTGTGCAAGCTCGTCTGTGTAGGTACCACCCACTCATCAGATATTCTACCGCAAAATAGCAGTACTTGATAATAAAATAAAAATAACTATAGTTGTCTTCCAAAAGCGTGAGTGAACCATGACGTCTTAGATCCCGTAATTGGTGGTAATAAAACGGTATATATGTTTGTTCTCAAGGACGATAGTATCTACCTAACTAAAATAAATTAAAAAATATATATCTGGTAGGTGATACCAGACTTTTCATATTACATATGCGTACGTGGCATACGTGATAGTTTTCGTTTACCACCTGAGCTAGAGACATGACATAAAATATCTCTTTCAAGACCATTCAGTTTTCACTCGTTATAAAATTCAATTATTATTTTATTCATTTTTCATTTTTACAATCACTTTGAAGGGAAACGTGATTTAGATTCTTAATAAAGGTCTTCGAAAACTCTGAACTTTAAAATTATTAATGTTTAATTAGTGAATTTCTGGAAACTCAAAACTGTCCTGTAGTTCTTAATTAAATATCAGGTCTCAAGCTAAAAATATATATTTCAGAAAGTTTATCCGACGAGCTATTTTTCCGCCCACGTGTTTTAACTTTCAAATAAAATATATTTTAATTACAACTTATCCCATTCACAAAGGGTTTTTCAGAGAGATTATTAAACTAAAATATATAACAGATAGGGTGTTTATTATTATTGTTTAAATAAAGTAAAAATTCGTATTATTTGCATTTTTGGCAACGCATTTATAAAGCCAGAATAACTTATAAATATTATAATGCAATTGTATATTAGTGTGATTACCATTTGCCATATAAAGATTTAATGAAACGTTATGTAAGACTATTATGATAATGTATTCATTATTAGAATCCCTAATCCTTTTTACGTCCGCTCCGTTTACTTGGTGGGCATTGTGCAAGTCTGCCTGTGTAGGAATCACACATTCTATCTATTCATCATCATTTTCTATCGTTAAATAGCAATACTTAGTGCTGTTGTGTTCCAATTTAAAGGGCAAGTGAGCTAGTTGTACTACAGGCACAAGGGTCATGACTTATTAGTTACAAAGTTGGTGACGTATTGGAGATGTAAAGAACAACTATGGGAGGTGGTAACCTAACTAACCTAACTTAATCATGCTCAGTTGCAAGTCGACCTACGTATTTTATAAAAAAAAAATCGCTAAATTATTTTTTCCATTTTTTTTGGAAATTGTATGTATAGCTACGTTTGGTTGATTTATTTAATAGAAATACATGAAGGGGAATATATCTATTCCATTTGTTAATTTGAGAAACGAAATGTGCTTATAAATCACGAGACAACTAATATGAAACTCAATAAAACGCGTTCAATAATGTCAAAAACGATAAAACGACCAAAGCTCACAGTTTTACGGCTTATGTTCCTAAAAGTAAAATTCCCTTGTTTTAACTGTCAAAGTTAACACGTTCCAAACATGTTCGACCTTGAGTTTTTAAATAGAACTTCTCACACTCACCAATAAATCTCTATTATATTTATATATGAATAAAGAAGTTCGACTACGCGAATGCGATATGGTGGAAGATTTATATGATAGTTATTCCCAAGGTCAAATCATTTTGATATCTTGGTATTTATATTGTTGATATATAGTTATAGCTAATTTATTATTACTTATAGGTCAAAGAACTAGCAGAAACCAAATACAACTACACATTCGGCAAAGGCGAAGTTGTGTCCACATTCGTAGCTGCATTCTACGATGCCGTGCTCCTTTACGCGTTGGCGCTTAACGATACTCTAAGACAGGCCAATGATCCGCGAGGACAGTTGGATGGAGCGGCGGTCATCAGAAACATGTGGAACAGAACATTTCAAGGTTTGTTGAACCCAATACAATTATGTATACATGTTTAGAGAACTAGGCTCAGTTGATAGAACAAGAATTTTTCAATAGGCTACGGCCAGCACCGGATTTATCGGTTTTAGAGTTTTTTCTATCACATTTACAAACTCTTATTATATACGCCGCTAAGAACGATAATTTATAATTATAAATAACATTGACCTCCAAAAAGTCTATCTTTCTACTAAATGATACTTTTTTTTATGAGTTTCGGCCTAAATTATGAAAAACGCTTTTGGACGTATACGACGTTTTCGGACGAATCAAATTAGCAAAAATTTGACAGGTGTATTAGCTATTAAACTTCCAGTATTTATCTCATATCTGTCTCACCAGATTATCTCTAAGGTGCGAAATTAATTTATTGTTATCTGAATTATATCCTGAAGTTTCATATCGATACTACGAAAAATAGAAGGAAGTAAACATATATTTTCTCGACTTGCTTACAATCTGTTTTTAATAAATAGATAAGATATCCACAAATGAAACAGATATAAAGCTTACAATAATAAAGTTGAATTCACATTTTATATCTTCCACCGATTTTTCCTTTTATGATATAGACATAAAATAAAGAGAATTATTTTTCCACTTGTCTTGTTATTAAAACTGACATAATGCAATTGTTTCCAAGTTTATGGAGACAAGTATGACTCAAATATGTGATTCTATTAATGATAGTATTATTATATTTTTTTAAAACATTTCATTGTTTTTATATATTATTTTATACAACACGATCTTTGTTTTTAGAACCTATCATTATCAATCATTTGTGTAGGATGTAAATGTTTTAATTTTCATTGCAAAGTCTCTTTAATTTGCCATTTAAATAAACATTAATTTTGATTTGGTTTTTCCTTAAACGTAATAGTTTAGAGACATAACTGTCATTCGTTATTCATTCCATATGGTATTTGTTAATATTAATATTATTAATGATCACATTTTGTGTTTAAAAAAATATAAACGTTAAATTTTCACCTGATTAATTTGTGTTTGTAATTAATTTCATACTGCATTGAAGAAAAACATCATGACATAAACTTGCATGTACTTTCACATCAATGGAGGATACACATATGTAGCGTGGTGGAAGAAGCACCAAATTTTCTTTTCGAAAGAACAGGAGGCCCTAGCCCCGCAGTGTAATATTTACGGGCTGCTTCTTTTTTAAAGAGTCGAGATGGCCCAGTGGTAAGAACGTGTGAATCTTAAGCGATGATCGTGGGTTCAAAGCCGGGCAAGAACCACTGAATTTTCATGAGCTTAATTTGTGATTATAATTCATCTCGTGCTTTACGGTGAAGCAAAACATCGTGAAGAAACCTGCATGTGTCTAATTTCACTGAAATTCTGCTACATGTGTATTCCATTAACCGGCATTAGAGCATGTGGTGGAATAAGCTCCAAACCTTCTCCTCAAAAAGGGAGAGGGTAGCTTTAGCCCAGCAGTGGGACATTCACAGACTGTTTCGGTTACGGCTTCTTTTTTATGTTCATATCTAAGACTAGAAATAATATATATCAGATATTTTTTCACCAAGCAGAAATATTTTGCTCGGGTTCGATTGAAAGTGAGCCAGAGTAATTACAACCACTTGAGACATACTATTTAAGATGCGAGGTCAACTAAGATTTACAATTCAAATGCAGTAATCCTCTTAAAATGCCAAGATCTATATATTGATGCTGAAATGGCCCAGTGGTTAAGCCGAAGATCTCGGATTGAAATCTTTCTAGAAACTGCATGTATTTGATGAAATTCTGCCACAATTTCTTCCAGCACTCCTCCTTAAGAGGAGATGAGGCCTTTGGCCTTCGGGATATTTTTGACAGAATAGAAATACTAACAGTACTGATATAATATGCTTTGACCATATTATATTTATTTACAATATAATGAATATTTTAATTATAGAATTAGTGACAATGATTTTGGACTCTACAGCGTCATTATATCCATCCCGGTGAATGCATTTTATAATTAAAACATATTATATTTTTAACATTGCCAATTAATAATGTTATGGTAGAAAGTCATTAGTTTGAAAATAAAATTAAGTATCTAAATAATAAAAAAATGTGGCTTTTTTACTGATTTTCAGGCAGGATAAATAAATTTTATTTTAATGACATATCTGAGTTATTTAGTTTGAAGGAAATACTATTTACCTTCTTGTCGGTTCATCTCGTACATTTCCCACCGGTAACAGCTTTACATTCCAATATCGTAACATGATAATTAAAGTGGTTATAAAATTATTTCGATTTCGAATAAACTTGGTTATCTACTTCCAAACTTGGTGGTCTACCCAAGAACATTCCAACGGTGAATCATTTTATGATGCCGTCAATTCTCTATTAACATGATGTTAACAGACGACGCGATATATTTGCTATGTATTGTTTATTAGGCGCTTTACGATCAATAAATGTTTTATTCGCCTAATAACATGAACCAATATATAAAAATCTACGAAGGTCGAATTTTCGTATAGATTTAATGACAGTCTTTTATTAAAAGCATGATATGAACCATAACTTAGTGATTTGTCACCGTACCCAGTGACTAGCGTTAGCACATGTAAAATGGTTGATAATTAAGACTATTAGTAAACTTTTTTTTTGAGTGTCGTTGGTAAGAGCCGATTAGCATATTTTAATTTCATTCTGAATAGATGATTATTTATGTTTGATGATATAATAATGATAATGTCAATTAATTGTTGAAAACTTCATCACTAGATCCCATAGCATTTTTTATTTCGTTTATTGTACAGAAATGCAAATTTTAAAATTAGAATGAATACGCAGTCGAGAATATGGGTCTGGTGACAAAACCCGCCCCGCCCGCTCGTTGACATCCACAAACTGGCACTGCACGAAATATTAACTATTCCCAATGGTGTCCCTTATGACTGTAATTACACTAGTTTACTTAAACTTGAAACGAAAACACCACAGCAATATAAATTTGCCCTATTTGGTTAGAGGATTGGTAGAAAGTACGTACAAATAGAATATGTTAAGTAATAGTCTGTAAATTGCCCGTTGCTGGGCTAAGACCTTTTTGTGAGAAGAGAGAAGGCTTGGAACTTACTTCACCACGCTGCTCCAACACATGCAGGTTTCCTTGCGATATTTGCCTTCACCGAGCACAAAATGAATTATAAACACATATAACACGAAACTTTAATGGTGCTTGCCCTGGGTTGACTTTGAGAGATTTTATTCCATATTTAAATATATATTTTTTAAATTTCCAAACCAATTTTACTGCCAGCAATTCGACTGTTAGTAAGGAGCTTAATATTGAATAGGACTTAAAATCCAGTGTATACAAAAAACAGAACACAAACAGTGTAACAGACACAGATATACCAAAAAAAATGTGTAAAAATATATTAAAGATAGAAAAAACCATAAATATGCGGCTGAGAAAGCAACAGGGCGTAAATATTCGACAACGAGGCTTTCATCTCTATTTATGAACTATGTTCTGGGGATTATTTCATCAACCGAGATAGAACACTGCGCAATGATTGATATACATTGGTCGGAATGACTTTGAACACACTCAGATTATCTCACAATTGCTTTGCTTTATTTAGTTTTCGTTTATTATATATTATCCAATAAAAGTTTAAAACGTAAACATTTGTATTGTAGGAAAACTTAGTGTCAGTTATATGATTATATGCGATGATGATGATGATGGCCTCCTGACCGGTTTGTCAGAGTCAGTTGACTAATCTCTCTTAAGATGTGCTGCCGATGCGCATGACATATTATACTGCAGTGTGCAAATACTTTCTATTCCGAACAAGATTCTATATAAATACAAATTAAATACAGGCAGTGGTGCTTGAACCCACGAACATTAGTAAAGAATCACATGTTCTTAGCAATGAGCAGTCTCGACCCTTTGTACACATGTCTTTATCTATTATTTATTTTCAGGCATAACTGGCGAAGTGATAATCAACAGTAATGGCGACCGCGTGGCGTCGTACTCCCTTCTGGATATGAACCCGAATACCAGCAAGTTCGAGGTCAGTGTCATCTTTATTTCAACCTATATGTATGCAAATATATTTTATATGTAATTCTGGGAACAAACATTATATGAATTTTGTTGAATAATTCAGGATACATCATATAGGACGTTACGATCAGGGTTATTTATATGTGTCAAAATGAATTTTGCCCAGGAAAATTATTTAAAAACACTTTTAACATAAATAAAAGTTAGATTGAGCATACGATATATCGAGGTAAATATTTGTAGTTTGTATCTGTAGAAGAACAACATCGTCTTATTATATGTGTCTCGGATGACACGTTTACTAAAATAAAACTTATCCGATGTAACACAGATTAAATAATAAAAGTTTACCAGTGTTGCCAGTCAAAATTAGTTTTGACCGACGAAAATTGTAGCATTCAGCCTCGAGTCATATGATTTTGTTAACAAAGTTCTGACTGGTTTCTTAAGTATCAAAATTGTCTCGCTATGTTGGGATCTAGAGAACAAACATTAGAATGAATACGTGTATTGGATTTTATTATTTAATCATTTTGTTAATATAAATTTTGGACTGCTTTTAATAAATTTCGTTTTGTAGCTTGAAGGTAAAAAATCAAAACGGTGCAAAATAAACTGACCCCTTTCGTCAATGTCAATCCCATATTTACCTTGAGTGCCTATAATTTTTTTTTATAACGACGCCATAATAGATATCATTGCTATCTTTAAGGTTTTCAATTTCTGTTATAATATTTGTCTGGTAAATGTATAGATATTAAGTTATAAATGCAAAATTAACTCTTGGTGTCTATTACGGTGCTGTTATGACTAAACCACTGAGTGATTTTGATGATTTATTATGAGGCAAACTTAAGCCCATAAGAAGGACATACGATTTTTTTAACCTAACACCTGTCCCCGCCTCCTTAAGCCACGTGGGCGAAAACTAGTTGATTATAAATCATTATTTCTTACGAAACATTTAATTATTTTTTACAATATCATTAGCCTATAGTTTGTGTTTTGTAGGTATGTAAAACACAGTATTTATGGCGGCTCGATTTATGATCGCCTCGTTGATCTAGTGGCTAGATGTATGGCCGCAGATTCGGAGGTCATGGGTTCAAATCCCAGTTCAGGCCAATAAAATGTTATTAGGTTATTCTGTAACAGAGTTATAAGTTATTCTGTCCGGAGTCTGGAAGTTGGAAGTGTATACACAAGTGTCTCGGAAAGCACGTAAAGCCGTTGGTCCTGCGTACACACTTGTGCACTGTAATATGTCTCTCTTGAGATTGGCCGCCGTGGCTGAAATCGGACAGGAGAACATTATTATTATTATTATTTATGTCAACATTAGTAACATTTTATAGCGGCGGTGCATAACCGTGTTGCAAACAAAATAAGCTAACAAATATGAAACAACATTGGGGATTCAGTCAACACACTATTTCTGCGTTAAAAATAACAGTTTACATAGTCCTAGAGATGCCGCAGTGGTCGAATACCGACCTTAATTCATTGTTAATAAGAATGAAATTTTCTTCATTTTGTCTTCTATCCTCTTTCACTATCCTCTGTCACAGAACTTTAGACTCCACTATGTGTTTGACATTGGCCGTATGAACGTAAAGTATGAATGTTTTGATTATGTGTAATATTATGTATTTATAATACAAATATACATTAATTTTAGCTTTTCGCAATTTTTCTCCATATAAACCTTAACTATACTCCCCCTCATTTGCGCAATGATCTTAAAAAGAGGTACAAAGTTTTCTCTTCACGTATTAATTAGATGTTCTGTGTTCGATGTTTATTAGATTTTTTCGAACAAATTTAATTAAGATAGTATATTGACGTATTTATGTTCTAATTGAACAAATACCATTCGTTAATTAATTAATATAATTCTTGATGTCTATTGAAAGTATATAATATAGATACGATCATTACATAGCTCTTTTCTTTGTGTAGTGCGATTGATTAGTTTTGAAGGTAGATATCCATTCTCAGAATAAAATTACAGCAATTTTCGTTCCTCTCATATAGCACTTATCAGACAAAGTAGTAATTGCGATACATAATGAGTTAATTTTTTGCTAATAAATATATATTTTATAATAGTTACGTCGTTGACCTCATGCTCCGCTATAAAAAAAACCTCAAATCCGCAATGAAATTAAATGATATAATCTTATGTATTAGAGTGTAGTCTATGGAAGTGTTTATAATTTTTATATGAAATACGTAGTAAACTTTTTTTTTGTACGTGGTCAATTTATGTATATATATGTATATCCTACCTATTTTATTTATTTCGCCCCACGCTTTGCAGTCATGTCGACCTGTCTGAGACAGTACGTGACCACAGAAATGTATCAATCCTAATGTATTGTACGAAATGAAGAATGAAAACCTTTGATTTTGATGATTTGAAACTTCTAGTGCGCGATATACATATTGTCCTTTAGCAATGCATTGATATATAAATGTGTATATCCAATAAAAATGTACTTTCTTTAAGTAGGCTCTTGCAAGCGATTTTGAACCATAACCTAATTAACTTAAACTTAAAATTATAAACGGTTCGAAACTTCGTCTAGAAACTCTAGCTACTCTTTTTTTTATTTTTCAAATTCGTCATTAAATAAAATTCTTACATTTTTATAATTAGCAAAAACTTTTTTGACCATACATTATCTGACAAGAACATACTCTAATGCTATGTATCAAAGTGCATTTTGGCTTAGGCGCGTGTTATACATGTCACCTTTCTACGGGATTAAAGGATACGTAGGATAACTTATTCGGTTGTTCCGATTAGAATGACCGTGTAATCAGTACGGTACATAGCTTACAAGGGAATAATAAGGTAAAGTTAAATTTTGTTGGGATTTTATTTCGATGTTAAAAAGAATCTCGAAAGTTTCCGAAACTTCCGAGTGCTACTGGATTCGGGTCGGGTAAAACGCGGGGTCAAAGGTCAAATACGTTATTTGACGAATATCACTTGAACGTCGGAATTTTCTAGAATACGGTATAATTTTTTTTTATAAATACATCTGTGTTTTTTAAATGTTTTGTAAAGTATTTTAATTTATTTATAATCTGTGTTTTAATAAAAAAATAATATACTGAATTAGATGTATACAACATACAATAAATATGAAATGTTTTTATCAAAAATATTAACATCCCAAATCATAAATTCGGTTCTAAAAACTGTTTTCTGACCAAATTTTATAATTCGGAAAGATTATTTAGGCGCAAAGCATTCCAAAGTTTGATCGCGTGAAGGATTGTTCGAAGAATTTAGTCGTGCGGATGGGAAAGTGTCAGATTTTCTGAAGATCGTAGTTGATTAGTATATGATCCCGAGAATTCAAATATTTCCTTTAAGATTGAAGTCACATTTGAAGTATATCACAGTACAGAAGAGAAACACTTGAGTACAGAAGAGACACTTGAGTTTGAGAAAATATTTTGGATGTCTAAAATAAATCATACTGCATGTTTTGAAGTCGCAAATTTCATTAAATCTATTTATTTATTATTGCATAACAAAAAACGCATACAAGGCAAGCTTAACGCGACCGCATTCTCTACCAGACAACCTTAAAACGTACACGAAATTACATTATTTGGTGTCGTAAAATGAAAGTATAATATACATATATTATTGTATTCGGTATATTATTGTATTCGGTAGGTTGACTAAGAAGTGAGCTACCTTAATGTAAGGGTATTATATAATATGCAATGTATTTTTTTTATATTATAGGTAAGTTGGACAGGCAAAGAGCCAATTATGTTAAGTGGTCACTACCACCCATTTACATTGGCGATGTACCTATTTCCCTCGTGCCTGCAGTTACACTAACATCCTTTTAACCAAAACTTAACAATACTAAGTATTGCTGTTTGCCGGTAGAATATCTGATGAGTGGGTGGTACCTACTATGAGCGCGCAAAAATACTACTAGCGTTTGGGATTACCTACTAGTACTGTACTTATTTTAGAATAAAACCACCGATTATGTACTGCTGGTCAGATAGTTTAATTGAGATAGTTTAAATGAGAGAACTATTTTAAATAGCCAGGTTATTAAGTACTTACAAAAATAAATAGTTAAAGCGCGATGTAACATACAACTAGCGCCATCTATTAATGAAAAGAAAAATTAAAATAATGTTTGACATAATGTAATTTGATCTTGAACAACTAGATACATAATTAGGATTCATTTAACAATATTATTATAATCATTTTATTTTTAAAACATCACATGAACTTGTCTCTTTGGTTGCGTAACATCGAATACTATTTCCACGATTCTACCATTTACATAGACTTTTGTCGAGTAATAAGCCTTATTTTTCAGTGTATTTATATATCTTATGTTAAAATAATGTAAATGAATGAGGCTTATAAGCTCCGTAATAACATTTGTCCCTAATACTATCGTACCCTCGAAATGAGTCTGAATATGTAACGAAAATTCAACATATAAAAGATCTTTTTTCGTCACGAATCTGTAATGGAAAGGGGCTGATGAGCTTCAAAGATATAATGTGATTAATCCCTGTATAAAAAGGGTTTTCTCTATAAATTAACAAGGGCTAATTTTGTTTAATGATTTCCTTTACACATGTGACGTTTTCATGTTACAGCGAATATTTTACAGAGAGTATTTCAATCGACTGTAATTTCTAAGGATTCTGTTAATTTTCCCTTGAAATGAGTATATTTTATTAAACAATTTATTTTTATACGTCATCTTTAATAACTTTTTTATAAAAAATTAAAAGGCAATTACAGGCATCACAAAGTCTCATCCGCCATGTTGAATTGGAAGCCACATAGTATATAACATAAGGGACGCTATGGACAGAGGTATAGACATATATATACCACACTACAAATCTTGCAAAGGGTCAGATACCTGTCACGAATCCTTCTCAAGAATGCGTTTGTTGGTGAATTGTTTTTCTGTCAAGTGTAAACAGGTAATTACAAACCTTTTTTAATACTATAGGTAGGTGAACGGGAAAATGGCCCACCTGATTTTAAGTGGCCACCACTATACACATACATTGGTATTGTTAGAAATATTAATTATCCTTTACATCACCAATGCGCCACCGAGTTTTGGAACTAAGATGTTATGTTTCTCATGCCAGTAGTTACTCAGCCTTAAAACCCGAACACAACGATACTAAGTACTGTTGTTTTGCTGTAGAATATCTGATGAGTGGGTGATACCTACTCAGACTTGCACAAATCCTTACCATTAAGTTAAGTTATGTAATGCGCTAAACAAAATATCTTGTCGTCTAATGATAAACACCGACAGTAGTCTCTATTCTACTCTGATAGAAGCCAAAGATTATTATAAAGCTAATAAAAATTCCATAATTATGAACCGTACCGTACCGTAACAGCCTGTGAAGGTCCCACTGCTGGGCTAAAGGCCTCCTCTCCTCTTTTTGAGGAGAAGGTTTGGAGCTTATTCCACCACGCTGCTCCAATGCGGGTTGGTGGAATACACATGTGGCAGAATTTCAGTGAAATTAAACACATGCAGGTTTCCTCACGATGTTTTCCTTCACCGTAAAGCACGTGATGAATTATAATCACAAATTAAGCACATGAAAATTCAGTGGTGCTTGCCCGGGTTTGAACCCACGATCATCGGTTAAGATTCACGCGGTCTTACCACTGGGCCATCTCGGCTTCGGCTTCGGTTTATTATTATAAAGCTAATATAATAATAATATCAGCTTACCGCCGTCCACTGCTGGACGAAAGCCTCCCCCATAGAACGCCAACCATCTCGATTTTGGGCAGCCCGCATCCATCCCGTACTTGCCACCCTTTTCAAATCGTCGGTCCATCTTACCGCAGGGCGTCCTACACTACGTTTGCCTAAACGTGGTCTCCACTCCAACATGTGTCGGCTCCATAGGCCATCGATGCGTCTGGAGACATGACTAGCCCACTTCCACTTCAGCGTGCTAATTCTACGCGCGATGTCGGTGACTTTAGTTCTCTGGCGAATGTCCTCATTTCGGATTCTATCTGCCAGAGAAACCCCAAGCATCGCACGTTCCATAGCTCGCTGAGCGACCTTGAACTTGTGGACCAGTCCTACAGTGAGTGTCCACGTTTCGGCGCCGTAAGTCATAACAGGCAGGACGCACTGATTATATATCCTGGTCTTAAGTGAATGTGGGATCGACGATTCAAAAATATGACGCAACCTCCCGAATGCTGCCCAGCCCAAACGTATTCTTCTTTTGACCTCCTTCTCAAAATTGTGCCGGCCAAGTTGTATAGTTTGGCCCAGGTAGATGTATTCCTGCACAACCTCGAGTGGAGAGCCATTTACGACAACCGGTCTCGGGGATATATGTTGGTTGATCATAATTTTGGTTTTTTCTAAGTTCATCCGCAGACCCACAATTATGCTATAATATAAAGCTAATAACAATTCCATAATTATGTGACGTAATAAAAATAAAGCGACACATTAATATTTGAATAATCAACTCTTTGAAGCCTAAGGTCTGAAGTTGTTTTAATTAAAACAGACGATGATTATATGGTAAGGTTAATTAACAAAATAATCTTAATTAAGGAAATCGTATTAAGGGACTCGACCTTCAACTGAACCTCTGTGATGTCATCTTTACTTTGAGTGTTACCTTGTGTAATAAAAAATATTTAATGTAAAAAGAAAGCAATTATGGATTAGCACGTTTTTGATGTACATTCTGTAAATGCTATTGATAACGAACTAGGGGTAAGACTGATTCGTACGCCGTGACGGCGAACGGTGTGACGGTGAACGGCGTCACGGCGAACGACGTGACATTATCTTACGCAACATGGAGAATTCCATCGCTACACTCTACGTCCTTGAGTCTGACACGTATCCTATTTAAAACAATACTGCCTTTTGTAAATGACGTTCCTTTTGATCCTTTTGATTTTAATCTTTATGTGTACAATAAAATGTGTTCTTAATTTTAATTTTATACTATAAACGAAATATACTTTTTAAATTCTTTAACTAAATTAGGAAGTCGATGTAGAATGCTCTACCGAGGAACAGGAAATGAAAGTAACTTAGTTTTAATTTTAACGTGTTGTATTATTTGAATGTAGGTTAATATGGTTTATTTGTATCTAAACGGCTCATCGGCTCATAATGATCTCATTAGTGAGGCTTACAGGTGAAATGTATTATAGCTCTTAACCAGAATAGCACAATTACATGAAAATGTTTCTAATACATTGTTGATATGAAAGTTGTAGTCAATAATTATTTTATAAAAAATAGCGCTTTACAAGCGGCTTTCTATTTTGATAGATCTTTCTTTAAAAATGAAGAATTTTCATACAAAATTTCATCCCTTTTACCTACCTTAGTGGATAAATGTTTAAAAATTTTACTCTAGTGCTAGCCTACTGTGTATGAGGAACTCGTATGTAAATTTTCATGGTGCTAAACTCAGTAGCTTGGGCTGTATATAGGTATATTACTGACTTACACAGCTCTTGCTTCGTAACGCAATATATCATAATCTTTGTATATTAATGAGGAGACATATATATTTATATATAATTATGTATATATACATAATTATTTAAAATGCTTAACTTAAAAAAAATACTTAATCAATATAGGTATATAAGACTACAGCGCATTTCGGATCGAATATTATCATAAAAGTAACTGCGCTACGCAGTTACATCCGCTGTAAAATTAGACTTGACATGAGCTTAAATTTCGTGTTCTAGTAATATTTTATTTCATCGCAGAGTATCATAATTAAGAACTATTAAAAACCTTAGAAATTTTGATTTTTATCTATGAATGAAATGTAGTAGTATATTGATTGTATATACTGTAATTTAAAAAAAAAAGTTATATTTTATCTCTAGAACAATATGGCGTTATATGTGAACAAGATAGCCATTCAGCTTACGTTGGGAGGGGTTGCCTAAAAGCCATTACGGGCATTCGGGTTTTATCATTGATTCTCAGTAGCCGCCTTGCCAAAAATGATGCCTACAGCTTATATATATGCCTGCATACACTCACGCAAACAGAAATATATATATATATATATATGTTCTACTTGTACATATACAATAAATATCACACTGCGTTGATACTTAAGTGTTATCCCAAGTAATATTATAAAAGTGAAAAGTTTTGTTTATTTCTTTGTTACGCTTTTACGTCTTAACTAGTCATCCAATTGTCATGAAATGTGACATACAAATCAAGGGTACAGAAAGAACATGGAGTATTTCACACCTGCCCTTCTATCCTCACACACGGGCGGAAGTCAGCAATCTATATTCATTGTCGTGTTCTAATAAAATGACGAAGTGTACTCCAGTAGTCGGAAGTGTTGAAATAAGACACATTATGCAGAAGATGTGGAAGAACACCTTATCATATCAAAATATTAAGGTGTTCAGTGCGGTTATCCTGCAGATAATTTACAAGATCTTAGCACTGGTCAGGAAAAGCGAGACGAAGGTCTTCAAAGGGCGTTTATATATACGCAATACTTTCGAGGAGTGAAAACCGATTCCTGATAAAACGGTTCCCTTATAAACTTATTGCTGAACTAGTTTTCGCGCGCGAATTCATACGCGTGTGAGGAGTTGGGTAAGAGGTACCCTGTCCTTTCAAGTTAACGTTTATCCAAAAAAAAACAATATACATTCATTAGTAGTACTTTATAATTTTAATTTGGATATCAACATTCTATTAATTGAGCAAGCTTAATTAAAATTAATTGCCACATCTCATAACTATTGTTAATAATGCTTGGTTTATATATTCAACTTGGCACAATCAGAACTTAAATAATGTGATTATAATTTGTAAATAGGCTGAGAGCTCCCGTATGTCGTAACTTCTCTCGTGATCATAATCCTCTTATATTATTAATTTGTCCCAACAAAAGATATATTACTCTCAGGAAAATGTTACTCGTTTGTGTTATATAACTTAATTATCGATAGGAATTTAATAATAATATTTTTTTTGTATATACTATATAATTGTACGAGTTATTATTTTTAAATATATTTATTCAACGCCAACTAATAATAGACGGATAACTTCTTTATAATTTTACATTCGAAAATTCCACAGGATTGAATTTTCGCACCCTTTCGCAGAATTTTTTAATAGAAATCACTAATACTCCACTATCACTATTATCATTAATACTTACATTAGTATGTATTATCACAAATACTTATATTAGTATGAAACGGGTTTGAACTTAGGAACTCAGAGTCTGCAAATAAACTATTCACTAGATAATCATAACAATATTAAAGATGCTTAACACAAAATATTATTTCAAAATGTTTCCGCTATCTTGCTGTGGCTCAGCTAGCGCAGCAGCTTCACATATCACGTACGATTAACCATAGACTTAAAACGCGTACACCAAACGATATTAGCACGGATTTAACTACTTTTGATCTAAGATCCACAATCTCAATAGGCTCTTATTAATAGGTATGACAGTCTGAGAGGACGTGAAACGGATCAGATCCATTTAGACGGCTTCATATATTTCAAAGACACAGGATTGTAACACTGTAAGGAAGTTTTTTCTACAGAATAATCTAATTTTACTTGTTGCTAGGGCTTTATGCACTCTCGTCTTGGGAGTACAGCAATACTTTGTATTTTTGTGTTCCGATTTTAAGGACGAGTGAGTCAGTGTAACTACAGTTATAAGGGACATCATATTTAAGTTCCCAAGGTTGGTATATATTGACGATGTAAGGAATGGTTCATATTTCTTACTGTACCAATGTCTATGGGCGATGGTGACTATTTACTATCAAGTGACCCACCTGTCCGTATATCTTCCTTTTTAATTTATATAAAAAATATATATTTTTACCACCTCAACCCAGAATTTAAAGACAGAACACATCTGGCTCCATAATCTAGTTACTGGTTACATTAAACGGATGACGACGTAGTCATGACAATATGATCAAAACGACACGTGCTCAGAATATATTGCATTTTGCATGATAATGTATTGTAAGGTAGATCTATTATTGTACACGGCGTATATCACGTTCGTCTTCATATCGTATCGGTGAATACAACGACCTATATAATACACTTTCATTTCCAGTGAAACATGCGACATCTTTGATGCTATAAGAATTCCAAGGTCAAATTTGTGTAATGTGTTTTCGAGGCGAAATGTATTGAATTATGTGTTTTAACTTTCAACTGACTTAAAAAAAGAGGTTTTATGTTTGAAGCGTATGTATTTTCTCTAATTTTTGTCAAAGTGGTTTTATTTGAAGCTCAATTGATTTTTTTGAGGAATATTTGAATATAAAGTCGGTTAATACTTCGGTGTAAGACGGAACTAAATATATAAAAAAAACTTAATAGTGGAAAATAACTCTCTTAGATTTTCTATTGAAATCGTTTAAATCTTAAATTAAAATCAAAGTACACTTTATTAGAGTAGGCTTTTACAAGCATTAGCAAAAGATTATATTAAATGTAAAGCAAAAAACAAAAACTTTTTTTTTATAGAATAAGAAGACGGACGAGCATATGGGTCACCTGATGGTAAGTGGTCACCAAACGCCCTCAGACATTGGCACTGTAAGAAATGTTAACCATCGCTTACATCGCCAATGCGCCACCAACCTTGGGATTTAAGATTTTATGTCCCTTGTGCCTATAATTACACGGGCTCACTCACCCTTCAAACCGAAACAGAACAATACGTAGTACTGCTGTTTTGCGTTAGAATATCTGATGAGTGGGTGTTACCTACACAAAGGGGCTTGCACTAGGCCACCACCAAATAAATGCTTTTATTTCGTCAATGTATTAATACGAATTAAATTTAGTATTATAATGTAAATACATATAGTATCATGTAATATACTCTTAAAAGATCATCCAGCTTCAAAAAATAAAAATTTTAGCGCCTTTTTTTTTAATTGTTTAGTCATTGTTATTATTTTCTTGTGTCGTTTTTCTAATTATTTATATCGGATTATTTCGGAAATCTGATATAACTTAACGATTCATTTAATCACCGTTACCTCAATAAATGTTTTACAAGTATCAATTTCAGTCCGGTCCTTTCATTATCTTCTGAATGCTATAACTTAATGGTATTGTTAGTTAGTTTGAAATTTTGTTATCTGTAGAGATTATTATATAATTGAGTCGAGGCTGAGAGGAATGAGCAATTATTTGGAATCGTAGAATTATATAACTTTAAAATATGTTTGTTTTCATTTTGGACAGTTGACTTTTACTTGCCTATATTATGCCTCAATGAGCATTTTAGTCTTTATTACCAGCACTCGTTTGATGTTTAGCTGATACACACACATAGTTTTATACATATAAAAATGTGTGTAAATCTCAATATACAAAGTATTTTTATGTATTTATAAAGCCCAAGAGATTAAAAAAGAATAAAGAAAAATGTTTTTTATAATATTTGGTATTTTAATGAATATTTTTTGTACAATTTCACGATATCATGTAATCTATATTCCCATAATATTTGTGACAAGCTACGAGTACATGACAACGCAATGTTAGTGCTTTACAGCGCTTTCATTAATATGTTCATACAAAATCGCCGAGCAGCCGCACTTGGCGTCGCACTTGCCTCGCCTCAGCCATAACTACAAAACTCAGAAAAAATTGCAAAGTATTTAATGTTTGTTATTTTTAAAAAAACAACAAATTTTAGTATAATTTTGATGCACGGATCACAATTTATATACGTTAAGCAAGCAAATTAAAAAAAAGTATCAATAGCCGTTACATGTATTTGATCGAATCACACAACAAAAAACCTCTTTCTAATCCTCTTGTGTACTAATGGAATAAAATTCTTGGTTTAGTAAATTTATTTGTAAGATTTAAAGAAACAATTTATGAACAGAGTATTAATGATTCAATTCTTCAATTTAAAAAAATGCACTTTAAAAGAATCACGTTCGTTAAAATAAAATACCACCTTGTTCGTAAAAATACCACCTTGATATGAACCGATTTGGAAAAGCATAATTGTCTTTTTCCAGCGAGAAAAAAGATAGATAGCATCGTTTTCATTATAAAGTGGTTGTAAGAAACGTGCGTTCGTCGCCGATGCGGTTGTGACATGTACTCAAGCCTTAAGATAGAAAAATATAGTCGTCTAATGAATTCCATATGTCACATTTTATATTTGCGGTTGACTGAACTAAGCCCCTTATGTATATATTCATTAAGGATCCAAATAGGTTTATATTTTTATACGAATGTATCACATTCTATTTTGTCACTTAAATATCTTTATTCTGAATAATTTGTTTTTGTATATAGTCGGTTACACAAAATTAGTCCCTTGTGCCTGTAATTACACTGGCTCACTCGCCCTTCAAACCGGAACACACATACCAAGTACTGCTGTTTTGCGGTAGAATATCAGATACGACTTAACAATAGTACTGTTTCTTGTTCATAAATATATTTCTGGAATAACATTTTTCGATTGAAATATAATAGAAACATGAGATGGAGCAAATTGCTTTCTTTCTGGTTTCATCTTGTCATATGATGATTTCGCAGGCTCTTATGAAACAAATGTTGTTTTACACACATGTTAACGGAGATAAAGTGCCCTATTATCCCTAGAAAAGGCATTCCATTTAGCATTATTTTTTTCCGATGACTTATAAATTGCACTTAAATTATAAGAAAATTTGTTTTATAATTTAGAACGCAACATTGTCGTCTGAATGTTTACTTAAACTAAACTTAAGTCGGTGTTTATAAATTATTGTTAAATCGTTTTTACTTAGAATATTTTTAAATGAATGTTAGTGTTTATATTATAAATGCTCTGCTTAATTTAGTTAGCGCTGTTTATAAATTTTTCAGTAAATTTTTATTAGTAGTTTCTGATTTTCCATTCTTAGTTGTGGGAAAAATAGTTATGTTATGAGTATCTGTTAAGCACGGGAATCCATGGTGACTGGTAGACTGCACGTTGACTTTTGTTACTATTTGAATTATACAGACACTTAAATTATTAATACAATTAGGGATTACATTAAAAATAAGCGATTTAGAGCCAATGGGTTTTCGAATGCTTACCGCGTACCATCGCTGGCAACCAGTAGATTATTGACATGACGATCGCCCGTCACGACAAACGCAACTCCATTCGGTGTTATCCGCTCTAATAAACTGAATAGAATAAGTTACCAACGATAAAAAAGTAACAAAATAAAGTATCAAAATTACAAGTTTTTCATTATTTAATAATGTCACTCGCCGTTAAATACATATTTGTAACTTAGTACTACTACTGAGTTACTTAGTTTTCTGATCAGCATTTGCTTTTTAGTGTTATTCATTTGTTTGTTATTCATTCATTTATTGACTCAGTTTCGAAATATGTTTTAAAAGTTACAGTTGTAATTAATTCTGAAGGTGTAGTGTGCTATTGTCTTATTTTGTATTTATTTTTATTTCGAAATAAAGCTTAAAGCTATAAACAAAAATCAGACGAAACAAAGACGGATATTACGTTTTAATTATAACAAAAACTGCAACAATACAATTGTTGTTTTAGTTCTTTCAAATTTTTGTCAGCAGCTTGAGATTTCATCTTTAGATGAAGTCTCCAGACTTACAGCTGAGGCTTAAGACTTAATTACTATGTTATTGAGATATCAACCCAACGTTTTTAGAATTACAATTCAATTTCCCTTGCAATGAAAAATCTCAGTATCTTATGTTCAAATAATTTGTATGTGAGAAATATATATGAATTTTACGTGTATTAGAAATCGACATATGATTTATACAATAAGGAAGACGGATCCAATAATATATATATATATATATATACGACTTCTGTAAAACATCAACTAAGGACACTTATTTATACGATATGCCCATAGAGCATGAAATTACACTGGCTTACTCACCCCTCGAAACGGAATTCTTATAATAATTCTTACGGTATAATTTCATCATGCGTATACTTTTGCCTTTCTATAACAAAAAAAAAATACGAGAAAATAGAACTGTTTTATGAATAACTGTTTTATCCAGCCGAGATGGCCCAGTGGTAAGAACGCGTGAATCTTAACCGATGATCGTAGGTTCAATCCCGGTTAAGCACCACTGAATTTTCACGTGCTTAATTTGTGTTTATAATTCACCTCGTGCTTGACGGTGAAACCTGCATGTGTCTAATTTCGCTGAAATTCTGCCACATGTGTATTCCACAAACCCACAATGGAGCATCGTGGTGGAATAAGGTCTAAACCTTCTTCTCAAAAAGGGAGAGGAGGCCTTTAGCCCAGCAGTGGGAAATTCACAGGCTGTCACTGTTATGAATAACATTACCATGTGATATCGCGAAAGAATATGTTTGATAAACACATAAATATTTGAAACCATACACATATGTACCGAACTCCGAGATATACTTTCTAAATAGTAAATTCAACGAACAATAATATTAGTACATACAGTCAATGAGCAAATGTAAAGCTTACATTTACTATATTGAATTAAGACTTGATTTTGGCAGTAGCATCAATGTAGATGGTATCTTCTCAGGTGTAATGTGTAATTAATTAATTAATGTTTAATTAATTAAGCATCAATTTCGTTATAAATCCTTAGTCTATTATAAAGAAATAAAAATCAATGATATTTATTTTATTTCAAATTGATTGCACGAATTAATGGCCAGTTAAAGTTAGATATATATTTTAATTAAAATTAAAATATTTAAACGATATACATACTCCTGATCGTTATTATTTATTGATATTAATCTGTAATTTATGTTGATGATATGTCTCTTGTATCTGTAGTTACACTGGCTGACTAACTCTTCAAACTCGAAAACAAAACTATTGTTATTTAGCCGTAGAATATTTGATGAGTGGGAGATCTGGGTAGGCCAGATGCGCTTGAAAAAAGCCCCACCAAATATGTATCAATCACGTGATCAATTGGAATTACCGGCACTTGGTGCTTGCGGAAATTGCAAACTTGATTTCGCTTAAGGTCAACTTGTTCTAAGCTGATCAACTGGCGATCTCGGCTTAACTGACGGACTTTAAGTAGAGGTTAAGTTAATTATTCTACCCTTTGACATACATAACACAAGATGTTAATTGAATGAACTGGATGTCATACTCCAATAAACTTTAAAATCAGATGCGTAATATCGCGTAGGAGACATAATTTTGAATGCTTTGATCTGGGATTATTGGATGAACGGTTAATTACAGGCACGGAATAACATATGATATGAAATGACTGGCTGTGTAAAGAACAGATAATTTTTGGCAAAAGTTGGAGTTGGAGTTTATTCCACCCCGTTGTTCCAATGCTGGTTGGTGAATACACTTGTGGTAGACTTTCATCCGACTTATGGAGTTTTCCTTCACCATCAAGCACCAGATATATCATAAACTTATATTTAGCACTTGAAAATAAAGGTAGCCTGGCTGTGATGATATACGATCCATTATATTGTCGAAACCAATTTTTAAAAGTATAAATACTCGGTTATAATATTCAATAGCAGACACTTTATGGGTATTATGAGCTAGTTCGCATCATTATCATTCTTTTAAATACATAAAGACTTCCAATTGATATTTGAAACCAATCGATATCATATTACGATATTTAACATATATATTTTATTGATGGCACAGCAGGTGCCTCTGCATTCAACTTGAACTAATTAGTAAGACAAAAAAACTGTGCAAAAAAAGTAATAAACAAAATATATCTTAATGAAACTACATATAAAAATAATATAATATAAATAAATTAATATCTTTTTACATAAGATATTAATTTTAAATAAAGGAACATGTACGTTTTTCTGTATGTACAATAGAAGTACAAGTGTTAGTAAGGTAAACTGATGATCATATAATATGATGCTTATATTTAATGAAACCAATGAACTACTCGTAGCAGCCGCATTGGATTTTTATTTATTTCATTTTCTTCATCTTTATTTTATGTTGTTCTATTTCAGTTTGAATTTATATTTTATTTTTCTTATTTTTCTCCACCTTCAATAATTTGAGTGTAATTTTAGCATGACATCTGTTTTATTTATTGTGTAAGTGTAGTGTCATTCAATTGTATTATGGTAAAGGCCTATAATGGTGTATCACACTGTACTAGCCTACTATTGACGTAATTTTTAGTTGTTAATTTTGTGAATACACCGATAGTGTTTAATTCCTTATAATATATAAATAAATATATTATTAGGAGATAACCTTAACGCGTAACCGGACCATGTAACCGTAACACGCAACTGTATCGCGGGCCGTAACGAATAACCAATGTATCTAACAGTGCTTGGCAGAGACTGAATCGCGAGAGAAGCGTATGCCGGAGCTAAAAGGAGCGAATTTAAACAGCAAAACTCTTCGAATGACGGTGCTCTATCAACATAGGCAATTATAGTTAATGCTTACGTCAGTGTTGCTTTATAATTTTATGTTTGATTTTTTTGTGAGTAACAAAGGGTATGGTAAGTGGTCACCACCACCCATAGACATTGACGATTTAAGAAATATTAACCATTCCCGAAATTGCCAATGGGCCACAAACTTTGAGACCACTCACCTGTTAAACCGGAACGCAACAGTACTAAGTATTGGTATTTAGTCGTAGAATATCTATTATATGCATAGAGATCCAATAACATATGAATTATATTATATGTATATATTAAAACGAAACGTAACTTATATGCGTGAGTTTTTTTTAGTTATAGTTTTCTCTCTTGATTCCAACCATTAAAGTACTAAGCTAACAACAAACAAAACTTTTAAGTACTAAAATTCCATCCCTTTAACAAAATGTAAATTTGTTTTAAGTATAAATACCGTAGATTAGTACCCATTTGGGACTTTAAGCTTTTAAGCCTTTAATTCCAATTATTTTTAAATAATACATTAAGACCTTTTTAATATTAATTATTATATTGTTCATAGATATGCGCCTCGTTGCCTTCGCTTACATTATTATTTTTAATTTAAGATCTATTTTGCTCCATTATTAATAGTTTTCCAAAACTACGAATTTATGACTTGCGCGTGTAGTGTCATATTTATTCATTCAGTTATATTGTCCAATTTATTCGTAGGTAAGGTATAATTGATTTTTAAATAATTATTTGAAAAACTTATCATTCAATCAAATCTTTAAATATTTTAATTTTAGAAATATCATATATCAATAAAAATGTTATAATAAAATTACATTATAAAAATTTTATATGGTATGGTATAAGCTTTTGAGCCTTCACTAATAACATTGTGAAACTAATAAAACTTCCTCTACATAAGGACGGTCCATTCAAAGAACGAAACACATGACAGTATAAGGAGATTAAGTTTGTTGTATTATGTGTGGCCCACACCTTTGCGGTACGTAAGCGGTATTTTTTTTTAATTTTTATTATTAGTATTCAATTCAAAGGTTCGATTTCATTTAACTTTTAAATCTAATATTTTTTATTTAAATAAAGTCACCTGACCATATTTTGGCCATGGTAACGATAAATATTATTAGACTTGGAAACTTTATCGTGAACAAGTGGGTATGCGAACGTAGGTGCACACTCTTACTCTCATGTCTCGGATGTCAATTCGACACGAGCTTTCGAGGCACGAGGTGATTGCAAAATTCATAAGCATCGCCACTACTCGACTCGAACACTCGATATATGTCAAATTACATATTATTTATAAACATATATTTATTTAATTATTAACATTATTGAAAACATGTCTTAGGTGGATAATAACATAATAACTAGATGTAGTGTTTTTCTGGCAATATGAAGTTTTATTTTTATTTTTTGATATATAGAAAAATCTAGGACCATTTCACTATAAGTAAACATTTAGGGTTTTTTTACTTACACAGATTTTTTTTATTTACCCTGTATTTTACTAAGATTAATAAAAAAAAAGGTTTACAAAAAATCAGTTTACTTGCTCATGTGTGGCTGCAACTTACATATACAGAGTATTAAGGTCTGAAGAGTGGGAGGCCACAGTCATCCAGCTATAAAACGGTAGGGGGCTTATTATGTTAAATTTCTATAGATAAAAGAGTTTATTATTTATGCAGTTTCGTAGCTTATTTAACTTTGTGGTTTTAGTAAATTTTAGTTTTAGTTTTGCCGATTAAAAAATTAAAATCCAGAATCATCGGTTAAGATTTACGTCTTCTACTACTGAGCCATTACGGCTCCTTTATGGAAGATTTGTATTTTGTTTATTACAAAAGGCTGTACATGTTCAAGTACGAGCTTGTTACTGACAGGATAATATACACATGTGGAAATATTTCATCTGACACATGCAGGCTTTCTCACGATGTTTTCCTTGATGAAAACTCATGCCTGAATTTAAACTCTGGGTGTTAGTTACATCTTATATTTCTATTTTATATACAAAACTAATATTAATTAATATCTGTTCAGTAGATTCGGCGATTAACGTGTATATACAGACAGACAGACAAACATATTAAAAATTCATTTTCGCATTTTCATAGCCTGCACTCGTTTTTTGTTATTTTTTTCAATTTTACACATTTTCTACTACCTTATTGTACGTCTACATATATTAGATATACTTTTGCTTATTGTTTTATTTTCAATATAAAATTACTAAATGTGATTATATATAAAATTAGGTCCTTCTTATTATTGTAGAATTTTAAGGTTAACAATTAATCTTTTGGTATAATAATAATAATCCTGGGACAATTTTCACACACGGCCATCTGATCCCAAATTAAGCTTGTACAAAGCTTGTGCTATGGAAATCAGACAACTGATATACTACATATACTACTTTTCTTTTTGTAAATACATACTTATATAGATAATTACACCCAGACTCAGGGCAAACACACATGTTCATGCACACAAATTTCTGTCCTGGGTGGGAATCGAACCCACAACCTTCGGCTTGAAAGGCAGGTATCTACCAACCACGCCAACCGGCTCGTGGTATAGACATATCTACATAAAAGAATATCAGACTGACTGACTGATATATTAACGCATAGCCCAACCTTGTTACCTTGAAAATTTGCATATGATACCTTTACCACGGTAGGTTAGCACTAAGCAAGGAGTTTAGAAAATTTAACACTTTAAAATTGAAATAGTGGTAGGGCTTTATACTGGTGGTAGGGCTTTGTGCAAGCTCGTCTAGGTAGGTACCACCCACTCATCAGATATTCTACCGCAAAACAGCAGTACTTGGTATTGTTCTGTTCCGGTTAGAAGGGTGAATGAGCCAGTGTAATTACAGGCACAAGTGACATAAAATCTTAGGTCCCAAGGTTAGTGGCGCATTGGCGATGTAAGCGATGGTTAACATTTCTTAAAGTGCCAATGTCTAAGGGCGTTTGGTGACCACTTACCATCAGGTGGCCCGTATGCTCGTCCGCCTTCCTATTCTATAAAAAAATAATAACTAGACTTACAAAAGCGCAAGGAATGATCATTTTATCAATCCGAGGGTATTATTTCATAAAACATACGTAAAAGTATTTAATTTAGTACTATAACCGATACAATATCAAATGGCTTGAAATCAAGTAACATATAAAACCTTTTTATGATGACGATGAAAAATTTTTATGATCAGCAAACAGGCATTAGCGGTCTTACTTTTAAACGAACGACTGATTTTGGTTAAACACTGATTTGTCTCTTTCTGTCATTATTGATTTGTCATTTAAAAGAAGAAGATGCAGCGTTGTTGAACTATTCACCCGTTAAATAATTATAAATAAGGCCGTAGATGCGTAACGCCATGTTGTAATATTTCGCACTGTAATGAACCTATCACCTTTTATGAGTTTTACTTTAAGATTACTCGGTAGGTGGTGATCCCGCCTAAACCACCACCCACCATATTACCACCATTACCGTACATATATTCTATCACTGAACATTGATACTGTCAGTTGCTAAGTTCTGGTTTTAAATGTGAATAAGATATATAACAACTTTGATTATTGATTGGCGATGACCAGATATGATTATGTGGTGACAGTACAACAGGTTTTACAAAAGGATCCCAGAAAACATTCAAAAATATTCAATTGTGAAATTTAAAAGAATCTTTAAGGAGCCCTTGTGTGCTAAAGAATATTACACAACCAATGACTTTTTAAATGATTGCACACCTTGGGAATGAAACGATCGCCTCCAGGTTATTTCAAATTAAATATATATATATATATATATATATATATATATATATATATATATATATATATATATATATATATATATATATATATATATATATATATATATATATATATATATATATTGTTGTGTAGTATTTATAATTGTAAAGGAGGTTATATATAAAAAAATAAAAAATCCGGTTAAGTTTCTTTCGCCGGTTCTTCTCAGGTCCGAGGTGTTTATTTCCGAACCGGTAGTAGATTTATGACAATAAGTAAGTGTAACGCTTCTATATCGAATAAAGATATTTGACTTTAAACTTTGAGTACCAACACAGATGAAGTCCACTTACTATCATATGGCTCATTTGTTGTCTTCATAAATAAATTTTATAAAAATTAATACACAACTTACAAAGTCGAAAGGCAACTTTGGTTCCATCGTTAGCTTGACTAACAATCGAATTATTTGTAACGGAAATTATAAATTAAATTGAATACACCATTATTTCTTAAGGAAATGATTTCAGTCGAAGGAGTCCACTTATCGTTATAATAAAGCCAATTTCCTCCCCTTTATTATCACTAAGATAAAATCAAAGTATACCGGCCATGTGGTATTTTTTACCTTTCACCTTTCACGTTATTTCAGTTTGTTATTATTTCTTATTATAATTTGAACAAAATATTGTAAATGTTGGACATTATTCTTCACTATTTTATTAGTACTATATTATAGAGTTTTGATAAGCAGTGGTACATTGATGAATTAAGCGTTTAGGAGAGGTTACTTCACTTAACTTATTATATGCGGCCCAGTAGTTTGGGCTGTGATTTCATAAGTCAGTCACTCAGTAAGTTATACTTATATCTAGATAAATATAGACAGATTATAAGCTGTCGAAAATTTGTGAAATTAGCTTTCAGTTTAAAATAAAAAGCATGAAATTTCAGATTATTATCTATTAGGTTAATAAAAAATGCGCTAACCACAATATGTTGGCAGTTTAGTTTTTATATTAACTAATGATCCTTACAGTTTTGAGGTGCCATATTTTATATTCATTTTATAGGTCACGTGATCGCGACGTAATATTCGGTTTCGTCTACTCATTTAAATCCTTGAATTTATCAAAGCATTTCTTTCAGGTTGTTGCGACGTACGTAGCAGCGAATTCTTCTCTGCAATTTGTTGAGAACCGTCCCATTCACTGGGCTGGGGGGAGGACCACCCCCCCACCAGATACTCCCAAGTGTGGCTTTGACGGATCTCTTTGTCCTGACAACTGTAAGTAAATCTCGAAAATTCATATTGTTGTGTATGTTTTGACGATTTGTGTAGTGAATGTATGTTACCGATTATTTTAAGGTATATTTTTAAATAATACATTAACAAAAATCATAATTTAGCATAAAAAAATAACTTATCCAACCAGTCTATCTTACCTTAGTATTAGTAAAACTATAATATATTTTATCCACAAAAACCGAATTCAAAAAATTTAATAAATTCTTCGTATAAAAACTTAATTATATTTAATACCAATGACATTGAGGTGGAACCTACTTAAAGCTGAGCAGATTGCAATAGGAATTAAAATTAGTTTATTAAAAACAATTATATTTTTTGTAGAACATAAATATTTGAAAAACACGAATAATTTCGCAAGACTATAATACAAACAACATTTGTTCTATGACTTTTTATAAGACCTTATAGATTTTTCAAAAATAGTCTTACAATATTTTTGTTGTTTTCTCTGACACTTTTAATCTGTATTTAGTAGTGAGTAGGAACGTCACGCCCGCTTGTGTTGTGATTCGTAATAATATTTCGGTGTAGCATACAAAATGCCAATCAGTATGATATTATCAATTTTAATGTTTAAAATAAAATGTTGTTTAAAAAATCTGAATTATTAAAACCTCAAGAAACTAAAGTATGTGAGTAATATAGTCCTGCGAGGCTATTTATGTTTTACAACGAACTCTGTATATAAGCAATTGCGAACATCCTCATTTTTTAAGCTAGTTTATAAGAATATTAAAGTTACTTATGGCACTTCCAATTCGCTACTCAACCACATTATTGTAGGATACAACGCAAGTTTTAAACGTACGTAAGCTATTCAATAACACGCAGATTTCATAGTAGCAAAGGTTTAATAACTCAGATTACTGATAGAAGACTATATAAATGTTCTGTACCCTTTTTAGGACAAGATTTGCTCAAAGATCTTACAATTAACTGGCTCCTATAATACATTACATGCTAAACTTAACCTTAGGAAATACACAAACAGACAACTAAAATCTCTAAGTACCTTTTGGAACTAAATGACACAAATATAAATAGTTTATTTACACCCTTAAATTTTAATTAAATACAACACACACAACACACACACACACACACACACACACACACACGCACACCATGTTTATGTGTGTATTACACACTCACAAACACACACACACACACACACACACACACACACACACACACACACACACACACACACACTTATACACGCGTGCGGTCACACGTACTCACGCTCACATAAGCATGGACATCATATTTGTTCCATTTTATGTTTTTATTATTCCTTACTTCTCACTTTATACATTCATTTTTGTTTTTTGTTCATATAAACGGGAGTGGAGGCCTGGTGGTCTGGTGAACAGTTTATCTATTGCAAGCACCAGTTTTTACATTATTTAGCTGATATTTAATGTTATATGTCAATTTGTAAACTTATAATTCAAAGTTTTGTTTGATTTGAGTATTATTATAGTATAATTTTAATATTTAGTAGCGATTTATAGCTTTAGTGTTTCGGATATATATATATATATATATCAAATCGAATATTTAAAAGAATCATTTACCTAAGTATCTAGTATAGGGACAATTAGTTCCCATACAGAGCATACAGTCAAAGGTTGAAATACTTTGAGATGACACTTAGAACACCGAAGAAACATCATTGACCTTTGTACTCAGCACTGATGAATGGAAACATTTCCCCGTATTTAAAACACGTGAACTAAGAGATCGTTGGTTCAAACCCAAGCATGTGTGTTTAATTTTAGTGTTCAAAAAACTTCATCGTTTCTTTTTGATATTGATCTTCTTTACGCTACGAGAAATCCGTTGGACGTGTTGTTTACGTTCGCGCTTGGTTTAGGCTGTTTTTAAATTAAAATCAAGAGATTATTCTAAGCATTTTTTCTATTAAATCGTTTTCAGAGTTTGTTGTTTGTTGAACGTGTGCAAAGACCTTAGGGGAAATAAGTTTGATAAGTTTCATTGCGAGATCTTATACAAGTTTGTTTCAATGTTGCCATTTAAAGTTTA
The DNA here is from genome assembly GCA_905147175.2 of Nymphalis urticae. Taxonomy (NCBI): domain Eukaryota; kingdom Metazoa; phylum Arthropoda; class Insecta; order Lepidoptera; family Nymphalidae; genus Nymphalis; species Nymphalis urticae. Next base: position 9,367,829 of record LR990003.1, on the reverse strand, counting down.
AATTGAAACGGTTTTAAATATTTTGCAGTATTTCTTATTTAGCTGTTATTCGACAATATTAAAATCTGCCAATATTTAACGATAGAAGTAGTAAATTTTATAAATAAAACTTTTAAGTGTGTGTATTTTTTAACTGATTTAAATAATTTAAGTTCTGTGTTTAATCGATTTTCATTATTTATTTTAAAGTTTAATACAACATACAGCGTTCTATTTGCAAACAATATCATTGACAATTCTGATATATCTTAAATTATAAATTACTATTAATCTCAAGACTATTTGCAATAGAATGTTGGCTCTAAAATCCAATTTCGATAACGCAAATATTTGCTGATAGCGATATGAACTTGAAATAAATTTTCAACAATTTTTTTGATTCTAAGTAATTGTCTGTTTAAAAAAACCATCATTTTTATTATTTGTTGTTACTTGATTTATTTGGAGTCTTGAATATCGTGTTTAATAAATCTTCAAGAAACTGAATTTATGCTTTTACGGTTATCTGCTACACTGATTGACTGATCACTGCTGGGCATTAGCCAACTATTAGTCATCTCCCTTTTTTCAAATGTTTATTTGATACGCGTAATATAAAAAAAATCCTCGGCTCTTCACATCCGCTAGTTGAGCTGAACTTTTCTGACAAAAATAAAATATTATTACATTTGTTTCACTAAGTCATTGGTCGCCTATTATATCTATAAATCTATAATTATTAATATATAAAAATCTTTAACGATTACTTATTTTAACTTTTTATTTTGTTATTATTATATATTTAAAATAAGTAATACTACAAAAACGCTAACGTACTTATTTTGAAAATTCACTATTCGAACTATTACATATATCCTTACAGCCCGAAATAAATAGTTGTCAGCGGAAATGGAATCTACGATCGATTGATCGAATTAATGACCCAGAAAGCATGGTAGACGTATGGAGTGTAATGCGTTCCTGTTTTATTCCATTTGATTTTTAAATTTCGAATATTGTGTCTAAAGGGTCTCCGTTATATGGGACTTTAAGAGGATTTCTACGAACTTAAGATTATTCATTAATATAGTTCGTCTTATATTGGAATATAACAGCATAATGACGTGAAGTCCACACTGTAATAACTATAGAATTAAATTAGAAAAATTTTAAAAACGGTTTCGTGTACATCTTTGTTTTAACGATTTACAGGTACAAAAATATCTGAATTTCTCATTGAAATTATCAATAAGCTTAATCTTAAATTAAGATCTTATTATTAGATGGGATAACAAATGACGACCTCCAGTGTGATTCTGTAAAAACTCACTTCATTAATCACCCGTGAAATGTTGACAACCGACTTGTGATATACTATTTTGATGCCTGTATTCTTGAAATGTTGTAATTATTATGTCAAATGTCACATATCACTTCTGACATTACACGATAGTGTTTTACAATGAGTTTCGAGTTTCTTACGGAATAGCCTAAGTGGTCAGTCAGTCAGGACCAACGATCTAACGGGCTTTCCAAAGCAAGTGGTATGAGGAAAGTAAAACTATAGGACATGATGACATAAAAAATATAAACTTATGTAGTCAATATGATCAGCATATATAACAAAAATATTTTTGTTCCAGCCCTACCTGTTTACGCCATATTGAGTATCGTGCTGAGTTCCGTCGTCGTGATCCTTGCCATCCTATCAGTATTTATATACAGGTATGAATATCACATAAATTTTACTATATGTGGCTCACCACCAAACACCACAGAACTATGCAATAATTGGTGACATTAATTATTTATTTTAGCAAACCGAGTGATATCGTGTAAAGAGAGATAGTATAACAATTTACATAACTACAACATATTCATATTCAATTAACAAATCTCTTCTTCCTCCTGCCCTTATCAGCGCAACCTGGTCAGCACAATACGTATTTTCCTTCCACTTCTCTCTGTCGAGTCGTGTGACGAGTGCATCATCTAAGCACTTACCCTTTTCATACACATATCCTTTCTTACGCAATCCATCCACATTTTCTCCGGCCTCCCGCGTCCCCTATATCCATCAACATTCATACTCATCACCCTTCTAGTAATATGCTTTTCATCCCTCCTCATCACATGCCCATACCACACTAATCTTCAACTTTTCATCTGTAGGTGCTACTTTCAGACTTCCTCTGATATACTATTCAACTAACAAATAAATTGACATTATAATTATTGTATTCATACCGGAACTAAGCGGATGTTATGAATGAATAAAAACGAAAAAAGCAGTGTCTCGTACAATTTTAATAGAATTTTAAATTATTACCGCCGTTGAAGAATTAACTAAGGCATAACAGAAAATTCTTCACGTTTAAAAAATCTACTTCGTTATAACTAACTATATTTTTTATTGATTATTTATTTAATACTTAATGCATAACATATTAATAAGATAAGAAAAATAGGAAACCATAAAAAAAATGGTGCTCTAAGGCGGTCTTATCGCTTATAGCGATCTCTCACAGACAACTTTATATTTTATATTCTTTTGTGACTGCCTCGTTATTCTAGTGACTAGATGTAAGGCCGCAGACCCCGAGAACCTAGGTTTAATTCCGAGGTTGGGCTATTAAAAAGTCAGTGGGTTATTCTATCAAATATTCTCAATAAACCTAGAGTCTGGAAGTTGAAAGTGTGTGATCACTCACGTGCCTTGGAAAGTATGTAAAGCCGTTGATCCTGCGCCTGAACTTTTTTTCGGTCGAGCTTAATTTAAATTTATATATACCTATCTATAATAGCTTGACCTGGGGTTCAAACATGGGACCGCGAGGCTTGCGGCCTTGTCGATCCATTAGGCTAACAAGGAATATGTAAAAATTGTTCGGAAAAAAAATCTTAAAACGGACCACTTTTCGTGCATTTTATATGATTTCAATAAATATCTTCAAAGATCGTTTCAATGTTAGCATTAATTATGTCTTAACGTGCTAGCAAATGAAATAGATAACGACGGCAGCTTATATGAATTATTTCGAACAAGATTTTTATGCTTATATTATATAAGCAATTTTAAATTGATCCCAATTGAAAATAGAATGATGTTGTTGAACATTTAAAAATATTCGTTTTATAAAATACGTATATAAATAATTTTGTTTTGTTTTGTATATGTCTTAATAAGTTAACTATTAAATTCTTATTTTTTTAAATTAGAATATATATTTCATTGGCAGAGTGAAGGTACATTCATGACGATATATTGGAAGCTATTTGTATAATGTTATTGAATTTGCTTTTACGATAAGAAACACGACTAAGCCCTTTAATAAATAGCATACGATCAATTGTAGGTAATTTCGTGTTGGAGGTTCGCATGAAAACAAATTCAATGCTGCTGTTAAAGCGCGCTTTAAGCGCTTCTTTATTCGCTTCATTATTTATTTGTAAAATATGAATTTCCATAGTTCTTTTTTCAAAAATGAAGATTATTTATTACAAACTTTCATCTCCTTTATTGGCTGTAGGAGTTCGATTTTCAAAAACTCTTCCTTATGCTAAATAATTTTGTAAAAAGAACCCCTATTCTAATTTTTATGGTGCTGGTGCCGTTAGCTTGGACCGTGCATTGGTATATCATTCAGTAATTCTTTTATAATATATATTTTTATAATACATATTACTATGCATTACTCAATTAAATCTTGTCTATCTGTTAATCTTGAAATAATAAAATAATAGAGTGATAATTGATTTTAAATCAAATTTTTCTGTATTTTAAATAGGAATATTATTTAAATAATTTAAAATTATTACTCCGCAACTAAATATTTGCATTTTTAAACTGTAATATTTAAATACAAATCTTTTCATAATCTTTTAAGCCTTTTCGTCCGCTTTGCTTATCTTAAATCTAGCTATGGTTTTGCAATGAATAATAAGTCGATTATGTGGCATATAATATATATAATGTATATAGCTAGGACATTAGCATCCCAGTCCTATACAATGACATAATCAACTTTCATAACTATTAGAATTCTTCCAATCATTCGAGCATGATTGTGTAATAAAAAATACGTACACATTTTTGCATTTTATTAATAAGGAGTACAAAATATGTTCGAAAATTAAATTTCGACAATTATATTTCAAATATACATCCGCAAAATAATTCGAATATTTTTACATATATTTTTGAATAGGAATGCAGACTAGCAAATGACCTGATGGCAAGTGGTCAGCATCGTCCATAGAAATTGGCATTTTAAAAAAATTAACTGAATAGATAAATATCAAGGGTCAACATGTATGACTAGTATAAATAAATAGATACTGTAGCATAATTCATTATATTCACATTGGTGAAATTGTGAGAAAACCTACAAGTTTCAAGTCGAATATACCTCCATCATCATCTAATTCTGGAGGGTGAAAGATTATTATCTAATAATTATTAAACAGTCGACAGAGAAAAGTTATTTTGCCCAGCAGTGGGTACTTAATAGTGTACGTGATAGAGAGTAAAGCACTGCTGTAAATGTGTATTTTCTACAGACATTACAAACTTGAGGCTGAGATTGCAATGATGACCTGGAGAGTCAGCTGGAGTGATGTTTTACTTCCTGGAGGACGGCTTAGAGGTAGCATACATTCATTGGCTCGAAGGTACAGCTCTGGGGTGAGTGTTGATTGTATTCCTGTTATACCTACGAGAAATATCTTAAAAAATATACATAAATACCTATTCTACCCGACGAGACGAGAAGATATAACTATTACCCAATCACAAGATATTTATAAGAAATGCAATATTTGAATTAATATAGTTACCTTATTTACACTAATTTACATTTTAAAATGTCAGACATATTGTTTGCTAATTATCTTTTAAAACTATATATAACTATATAACTATATAACTATATATAATTTAACTAGCGCTTTACCCGCAGTTTTGCTCGCGTCATAATTCAGATTTGTTCAATATAAATTACAAATTTTCATCACCCTTATTTACTACCTTAGGGATAACATTTTCAAAAACTCTTCCTTAGTGCCTTCCTACTGCTTAAAAGAAACCTGTATGTTAATTTCCATAGTGCCCCAGTATTTTGGGTTTTGCGTTGATATGTCAGTCTGCAAGTCAATTATTCTTTTATATACAAATATAGATAAATCAAGTATCTTTCAGACTGCATATTCCGATGAAGCAACATCTCTCGCTGGAGATCGTCAAGTATACGCCCCTTGTGGTTTTTACAAAGGATGCAGAGTCGCTATTAAGAAGGTTGATAAACAGAGAATAGATTTGACAAGACCGCTTCTTCTCGAACTCAAGAAAATGAAAGATTTGGAACACGACCATTTGGCACGATTTTACGGAGCATGTGTAGACCCGCCACATTGTTGTCTCCTAACAGAATACTGTCCAAAGGGATCCCTGCAAGATATTTTGGAGAACGATACGATAAAACTAGATTGGATGTTCAAAGTCAGCTTGATGCATGACATTGTAAAGGTAAGTTAGAACTAACCTAGCAGACGCCTGACTTCGTGATAAATGGACATGTTTGTGACACTTGAGAAATTGTTTTCAATTTGCCATCGTCTGACAAAACAAAACCATTACACGTTATATTTAAATTTCGAATAAATTACAAGAAAAAAAATATTCACACACTATTTAAGATACTTAGCAAGAACATTGATAAAAAAATCAATACACCGATTCGGTCTCAGGCTATTTCACATTTAAATTTACATTTTATATTTATTTATGTTATATGATAATGTTTTATGTAAATCTGTTCTGTTCAGGGAATGCATTATCTTCACAGCAGTGATATAAGATCTCACGGTGCTCTGACGTCAAGCAACTGTGTCGTAGATTCTCGTTTCGTTTTGAAAATAACCGATTTCGGATTAAATGCCCTGAGGACATCAGAAAAAGACAACCGAGCTCACAGCTATTGGACTCGTAAGACATTTTTTATATAATACTAGGACTAAAGATAATCTGATTACTTACCTTTCATCTTAGTAAGGTCAATCTGATATTATACAATGTATGGTATTATATTTGAGAATAATAGATTTCAACATCGTGTGACTATAATAAAATTTGTCTCTCATATGTTATTTTTTTTCATGGCGAAGGTTTTTATACTATTTATTTTGTTATAACTCCCTGCTAAATCGATGAGTTAATCAGCCTCCGTACCGCCATGACGATTGGTATACATATGTACAGGTTTCGCTTTAACTTTGTTGAAATAAACGAAATGATGGTTCAAAACTAAATTATATAATAATAGCAATATATTTTATTGAGGAATATATTTTAAATTAATTTTAATTTAAATTATAAAATTTAAAATATTCCTATTTACCATTTCACCCAAGCTCAACGCTTCTACTAGGAATATTAACAAGTTTCGTTTGGCATTATAAAATATTTATTTGTAATAGCATAATGGCTAACAATTAATTTTCGAATCTACAAGGTTAATTTTATAATTAATATTAATCTTCCTTAAAGCATAATAACTTAGTATTTTATTTTCGTCTATCGATGTGTTGTGTAGCAATTTTACAAAAGAATTTCAAAAGATTATTCAGCTTTAGACTATTAATCCGTTTAACACATTTTTATGTAAATCCTAATCTTTAAATCTGAATTAATTTGTTTTTATAAGCAATAAAATTGTCTATTAAATAAAATTACATACATATTTATAAATATATTTTTATAGATTTGACGTGCCTTAAAGGTTAGAGTTAGCATATGTGAAAAATTTGAATATTAATAATAAGTTAGTTCACACGATGGGTCTGGGAGCGTATAATAGGCTCAAGGGATATAACATCTTAGTTGCCAAGATTGGTAGAATTTAAGCTGTTTAAGTCTGTTAAGAGCCGAGATGGCGCAGTGGTAAGAACGCGTGAATCTTAATCGATGATCGTGGGTTCAAACCCGGGCAAGCACCACTGAATTTTCATGTGCTTACTTTGTGATTATAATTCATCTCGTGCTTTACGGTGAAGGAAAACATCGTGAGGAAACCTGCATGTGTCTAATTTCACTGAAATTCTGCCACATGTGTATTCCACCAATCCGCATTGGAGCAGCGTGGTGGAATAAGCTCCAAAACTTCTCCTCAAAAAGGGAGAGGAGGCCTTTAGCCCAGCAGTGGGACATTCACAGGCTGTTACGGAAGCTGTTTAAGGGATTAATATGTCTTACATTGTTGTTTATGGATGGTGATGATTACTTAGTATCAAGTGGTCATTCATAATAAAAAAAATCGTCAAAGGCAAATTGAGCTGTTAGTTTTTTTAGACTTGATCTCATTAAAATATTGAAAAATTGTGTCGAAATTAAATTATTAAAATGAGACAGTCTTCAAGATAAATCCAACGTAACAGATTACGTGATTATGCTAATATTTATTTTATAGATGGAGACTAACCTAACTCAACTGTATTTTTAGTAAAGTTCAATGGTCCTATTATCAATGCTTCTAAAGATTTCAATAAAATGTGACATAGATGAATAATTTTATTTTATTAATTCGATATATTCGAGTTATTTAAATATTTTTTTGTAAACTATTAATTTATTTCTGTTCAAATGATATTACATTTTCAGATGAATTTAATAATAGCAATTATGCTTATATTATTATACTTTTGAGATTTTTTTGTGGGCTTAAAAGTATCACCCATTAAAATGTCCCACTTTTTTTTATAGTAAAGGAAGTCCGCCTTCCTTTACTAGAAAAGGAAGGTGGACGAGCATAAGGGCCACCTGATGGTAAGTGGTCACCAACGCACTTAGACATTGGTATTGACAGAACTGTTAACCATCGCTTACATCACCAATGCGCCACCAACCTTGGGAACTCAGATGTTATGTCCCTTGTGGGCTAAGGCCTCTTCTCTTATTGAGGATAAGGTTTAGAGCTTATGCCACCACGCTACTTCAATGCGGAGAAAGTTAAATAATAAATATTACTTAAGGACATAAAACTTGAAGTTGGATGCTCAGATTTGACCCACAATTGTTAAAATCTGTACATTCAGCGATATGCTCATTAAACACATAAAATGAAATCTATATAGGATTTTGCTAAAAGAAATTTTGAAAAATTTCTTAGGTCGTCTTTGGACTTCTCCGGAACTTCTCCGTTTGTCTGAACCACCCCCAGAAGGAACACAAAAAGCCGATGTATATTCATTCGGTATTATAATGCACGAGATTGTCAATCGACAGGGAGTATTTTGGCTCGGACCAGGAATTGACTTATCCCCCAAAGGTAGGAACTACATTAATTTATATCTATAAGTAAACAGCATCAAATTTCGTCTTGACAAACAAATTAAAAGAAACTCGAAACTTTAAATACAAAATATCTGTAACTAAAAACAAAACTCGCGGATTTGAAATGCGACCTGCATTATGGGTAGCTTTGCGTCGGGTGGGATGCAGGAGGGACTATTTTAAACTTGATAAAAAAAAAATGACAGTTATCTTTTGTAATAATAATAATTTAAACTAAAAAATAAAAAAAAATTTAATCTATAATCAAAAATCTTTATTATGTTGTTATAGAGATGATAGACGCGATCATAAATAGCGGTCTTCGTCCAAACACAACGTATACCAGATCATGTGAAGCAGATGATGCTGCGGATCTCATGCGGAGATGCTGGGCAGAGGAACCCACTGAAAGACCAGACTTTGGACACTTGAAGGGAGCTATACGTCGCCTCAATAAGTAATATTTATGTACATAAAACATCGGTCATGGATTTATATTTTGATCAATTTCAGTTGCGAAGACTAAAATTAGTTTGCTTTGGGAATAATATATTTTTTAAGGATGCATGAAAAAATAATATTTGTTTTGTTATCAATATTGACTTTTATATGAAATCGCGCGATATCGATGGAGACATCAATTGTTCCCATTTTAACTGTTTCTGATAATTTTGCTTTGTAAACAGTTTCGTTAACAATAATTAAATTATGTTTCTCCTTTTTTGTTTTAATATTATTTATTTTATTTCAGAACTCAAGAAAGTAGTAATATTTTAGATAATTTGCTTTCTCGAATGGAACAATACGCTAATAATTTAGAATCATTGGTAAGCGAACGCACACAGGATTATTTGGAAGAGAAAAAAAAGTGTGAGGAATTGTTGTACCAGCTATTACCAAAGTAAGTATATACTGCCTCTGTCTTCATGACTACACATCAAGCCAATTTGTTTATCTAAATAAGTAACATGTCTTGTCTTCTGCTGGGTTAAAACCTTCTCTCTGTATAAGAAGGTTCAAGTCAAGCGCAGAATTTCATCATACAAGATTTTCTCAAAATGTTGGTCTTCACCACCGAGCATAAAATTAATTTGAAACACAAATAATAAAGTACACTTTTAGAACATTTGACTATGATTTACGAGCCTCTAAGCCATCTACAATAATAATAAATAAATAAATTATTAAATTAACATTAAAATAATATTCAATAATAATTATTAAGATTAGTTAGGTGTTTCTCTTTTTTTTTGTAACTTAATAATATTTTGAATAGGTCAGTGGCCTCTCAGCTGATCAACGGGGAGTCTGTAGTCGCTGAAACGTTTGAACAAGTGACCATTTACTTCTCCGATATCGTCGGGTTCACGGCGCTATCTGCAACATCAACCCCTATGCAAGTCGTTGATTTGCTCAATGACTTGTACACGTGTTTTGATTCCATCGTTGAGAATTATGATGTGTATAAGGTAAGTTCCTACATAAGTTTTACATAAAATGATTGAAGAGAAATTTGAAACAAGAATTTGAAATAAAGATAGTAAATCAAATTAAGATTTTGTCTATGTCGTAAAGTCGAACAAGCATTTAAATCAAAATGTTTCTTAGAATATATGTATTGTTTATTTATTTATTTTTATATCAAATACAATAATTTGTTTACTAAAGTTTTCAAATAAATAAAATATAGTAACTGGTTCAAATTGTCTAAGTTTGTGTTCTAAAACTATTCGTAAGTCGCCGTCGTAATCCGTAACACGTACAACTGTTCCGGTCGGATTTACGTAAATTAATTGATAGACGAAAGTTACTACGGATTTTCTTACCAATTCTCCTCTATAGAATGAGTATTATATGCCTGGTTTGGTTATATGTTTTAATTTATCTCATGTATACATTTATAATTTATTCTGAATATAAACTTATACATATAGGTATTATTTTGGTAAATATTTTTGTCTCACCTCGTCAGTTTTCAATATTTTGATAAAGATCCGATTGTGATGGTTATGATCAATGAGTAATGATTTCAGGTGGAAACGATAGGTGATGCGTATATGGTGGTTTCTGGACTACCGGAACGCAATGGTACTCGGCATGCTTGTGAAGTGGCGCGCATGGCTCTCGCGCTTTTGAACGCTGTAAGGCGCTTCAAAATCAGACATCGACCGCTTGATCAACTCAAGCTTCGTATTGGATTGCATTCTGGTAAGATATTTGTGTTTTTCTTGGAATTTATAATTAATACACATTTTATATTCATAACATTTATTCATTATATTACAGAAATATTGATTTAAAATCCATACATTACTAATATTAAATTCGAAAGTAAAATATTTATTAAACCGATATTGATGCGATTTGATATGAAATTAGCTTGAATCCTGAAGAGACTACTTTCTTATTTAATTAACCCTTCGTGGGGGTAAAAGCGTTCAAAGTTCGTATGTTCTTCAACTTTGAATATATAACTTTATGATAATATAATCTAATGCGGGCAAACCCATGACATTAAGTTGTATCATATTATATATTATTTTTACATAAAGGAATGGCGTACGCCTCTGCTATTCTACTATATCGCGTAATATCTCGTATATCATTTCAATTGAACTGGCTTTTTGCAATAATCATATTGTCGTGAGAAATTTCAGTATAAGTGAAACTGCTATACTTTTATTATATATTTTCGCTATTTACGAAATTGTCGAAAACATTATTTACAATAACTCTTGTTATTTACTGATAGTTTAAAAAAAAGACGATAATTGTTATTTATTGTTCTTTAAAAATCATCGCTTATACGTTATCTACAATAAAATTATTTATTTATTATTCAATTGAAAAAAAAAATTGTCTAAATACGGACTTTGGTAGACAAATAACATGTTCTTAGTACGTACATAAAGATTTAAACATCATGACTGCGAAAGGAAATCGGTGTTATTAGCTTATCTTTACTTCTGATGCTTAGACGTTAGTCGCTCTTTATATCAAAATAAATGTAATCCTGTTTTATTAAAACCATTCCAAAGCCTCTAGGCTATGTTTTAATTATATTTATCTTATATTTTAACGAAATATAAAATAAAACTAAAATTTACGTACAAAAGGTATATGAAATTTGGCTATCGCGTTTATTTATACCAACTAGACTAATGAGACGTGATGAATGATATATTCGAAAAGTTTGAAAATGTACCGTCTGTAAGCTCTCATTTCAATACACGAATTTCTAGTATTTAACTTTAAAAAACCGTATAGAATTCATTTAGTTATTTTGCGACTTTGAAAAGAAAGGTACAAAAGCTGCAATTACCAATAATATTTACACAGCTTAGCATTGATATTATGCTTCTTGAATTGAAGTGTATATATTATAAGGCTAATAGTAATATAAAATACAGAAAATAAAAAATAAAATAGTATTAAATATATGATAAAAAAAGTAATAATATTTGTTAAAAATAAAGTGTAAATGTGTATGATATAAATAAAAATAACTTGTGTTCTTCCCGACTGTACTCTTCTTCCCGACTGTACTTGCCGTCCTCGCGTTTGGACTCTACTACCACTTAACAGCAGGTGGAGTAGAGTCATTTGCCCTCCCGGCAAATATAAAAAAAAAAGTGTTCGAAATTCGTATTTGAAATATTTGGTGTAAAGTTCGCGCATTTTTTTCTTGCAATTCCAGGCATTATACCTTTGGAATTATTCTATCATATGTCATAAGGATACATTTTATTTATACTATAAAAAATACTAAAGGAAAAGATAATTTTCAATGTGAAGTTTATAGATATTTAGATAAGATGGATCGTAATGATGATTTCAAACAGTCATAAAATAAAATATTCAGATTTATTTTGATTGAAATAATCTAATTTGAACAAAAGAAGAGGCGTGAAGACAAAAGATTGAAGGGGAAAAGTATTATGTAAAAAGCTTTATCTCATAAAAAATACATCAAGGGATATGATAACGGTATTGCTTTCTAGCAAAGACAGAACGCCTTTGTGCCAAAGAATTTTCATCTAAATTGCAATTGCTTTGAAAAATTAACTGATAGATGGAACTGAGAGCATTTCTCTTTTTGTATCTTAGATTTAAAGGTACTAATATGCAAAAATATTTGCATGAAATTAAGTTTTCCTTAAAGGGAATGGTTCAATTTCTATTATGATCCTCAAAAATTAAGATCATTTTGGTATTCAATATTATATTTTTTGTTATTTTGATAGTAAAACTATAATTATATTGAATTTCTTTGAAATCTATGTAGTAATTGCATTTAAAGATAACCAAAAAATATTATCAAAAACTATATTTTACCCTGGGTTAATAACATAGCGCTTTACACGATTATATTTTACTGAATTGAATTCATACAAATACTAAGACATTTAAACAGGAGTATGTAAGATTTTTTTTTGCTACAGGACCATGTGTTGCTGGTGTTGTCGGGTTAAAGATGCCACGTTACTGCCTCTTTGGAGACACGGTGAATACAGCGTCAAGAATGGAATCCAATGGCGAAGCGTTGAAAATTCACGTTTCGCCTACAACGAAAGCATTGCTTGATAGCTTTGGTACATTCCGGTTAGAGTGTAGAGGAGAAGTCGCTATGAAGGTATGTACAAAAATTTAGTAACACAAAAAAAAACTGACAAATAAAAAATAAAATAGTATTAAACTTTGCCTTTTTTAAATAGGGAAAAGGAGTTCTAGTTACATATTGGTTATTGGGAGAAATAATTGATCCAAATGCACCGAAAGAGAAAGCACCATTAGTAAAATTACAAACTCAGTCAGTGGACAGTGGGTCACTCTCACATCTCACGCCATTCCGACAGCGTATGGATCAAACTTCAAGGTCATCGAGCAGAAGAGGTTCAGGAACATTTATACAAAAACAAATAGACATTAGTAAATTGGAGAAAGAAGCTCAGCCTATATTGCAAGTTATTAAGATGCAAAGACAACATTCTGATCCAACTGAACCAGTAACAAATGGAGTATCAGAGACAGACGAAGATAAAACCATTTCAAATTCAGTATCATTAAATATTAACTCGCTGAATCATAATAACGTGAATCAGACTGGACAGCCTAAAGTAAAACTGAAGGACTGCCAGCTGAATACGATCGGTAACCATAAACCGAATAAAATAGGCAATAACAATTGGATACCTAAACTACCGACAGCGAGTTCCTTTGACAATGGAGCTAAGAAAGTAAATGAATGCCTCAAAGACTATAGTAGTGTACCTTTATTATCTAAAGCGGAAAAACCAAATGATTCGATTGTATAAGCGCTTATTGGTAGCAAAAAATCGTACTTAATTCCTATCCTATTATTAACGTTGTTGTAATTGTTTTACTTCATACTGTATATCTCTTTCTAACATTTAAAATGTTAAAACAAGAAAGAAAGAGAATATATTTAGTGGTACAAATAAAAAATGCTCCACGTTTAATAATAAGAGTAAATGTTTAAAATAAGTATTTTGATCAGTAGAATCTTCTTAATGTTGACACGACGCTAAATGTGCTTTTATATGATTTGAAATATTACTAAAAAAGTACAGTTATTTAAATATGGAATAAAATATTCTTAAAATGTTTCATTTCACGTTTTTTTGCAGTAAATTCCTTTTATATAGTGATTTGTGTCTCACAACTTTTGTGCGGGATTTTGTTATAATTTTTATTCTAAAAATCCTGTTAAGCATCAACATGTGTGCATGCATGATGTGACTTCTAAGAAAAAAACAGCTGTACTTCTCACTTTTACATCCAACATTCAGTTCTGCTTAGAGGCCCTTTAAAATCTTATATTCCATTACTTTACTGACCTAAATGTTGTCTTTGTAAAATTAGAGTTTATTTTTATTATTTATTATAAAATAATAATGACAATTTGTAAATAATACTTGTTTTATTTATTGTAGATACTATTGAGTTAATCGTAATTTCATTGTGATCTAGTAGGTGGTGTACTTGTGTTATATGATAATTTATGAACAAATGAAAATCAATGTTTTAAAATATAATAGCAAATAAATGAGTGAGAATCGTATATATGTTATTTTATTGATCCTTAATCAACTAAACCGTCAGAAAATCTTCAAGAACTATTCATTTGAACTAAAGATACCTATTACATATAGCACACAAACACATATGAATTCATTGTTCCCTTGCTATCATAATCCGACACGATTGAAGGACTATGGCTCTTAAGTATATTATGTACTATTATGTGCTCGTTCAGTGTGCCTAAGAACTGCCAATTATTAAATAACGGTCTGCGAATCTTTTCACCGAACATTCCAAAAATTGCTCAGTTATTTTGTTGCATGATCGTAAGTATATAATATTAATATTAGGGTATTACATTTTATTAAGTACACGAGCCTAGATGGCCCAGTGGATACAAGGCATGAAACTTAACTGATGATCGCAATTTCAAGGGCTGGTAAGTATCACTAAATTTCCATGTATTTAGTTTCTTTTTATAATTCATATCGTACTCAACGGTTAAGAAAAACATCGTGAAGAAATCTGTATCTAATTTCATTGAAATTCTGCTACATGACTTTCCACCAATCCACATTGGAGCAGCATACTGGAATAAGTTTCGAAGCTCCTCAAAAGAGAGAGGAGACCAAAGACCAGCGGGACATTACTTATTTGTATAAATACTCGTTTGGAATAATATAAATCATAACAGCAACAAATTGTCTTACTTGTATTTTGATTTTGCAAGATGTGCTAAATCTAGGTCAATTTAGCGAATAATATCCGGTGATGTTCCGTTTACGGTTCGTCTTCAAGATAGCGAATATATTACGTACATACATATATGTTTTAGTTAGTGTACATTTAATAAGTTATTTTTAAATAGTTATATTTATCATGAAAAATAAATCAAAAAAGACAAATAACTCAGTGAAAACCACCCTATTAATATCTTACATCACTTTTTTTTTTTAAATTAACATTTCTAAAGTCTGATAATGTCAAATTAACTAATTTAACTTTAATACAAATTGTAATTGGTCAATGATCGTATAATGACGTGATAGGCGACCAATTAGCGCTCAGTAACATTAGTAAGTCTGACTTTGACAAGCATTTTATAAGCTGGACGTTAAAGTGCTATTGGCTGGCTGAAATGAAGTAGAGAATTTAGTTTGTACTTGTAAATTATCAAATCCTGAGTATTTCGATGATTGGTTCAATATAAAACACAAAGCAAACACAAGTAGAAATCAATATAATAAATAATACCCTCAATTAATTTTTAGAATTAATTAACTCGTACATTTTGGCAGGTCCCTTGTTTTGTACGTATTAATTAATTTAAAATAAACTATTCAAGGCTTGTGAATTTTACCTGAAGGTCGCAAGTTCAAATAAGCTGTTATTTTTATTTTATTTTATTTTATTTTATTTACAAAAGGTAAATGATGTGCCTGACGGTAAGTAATCATCACTGCTCTTATATATTATGCGATGTAAGAAAGTCAGCCATGTATGTGTATGTGTATATGTGTGTATGTATGTATCACCAACCTTGAGAATTATAAAAATACCATTATATTTATTTAAATACTAGGTGTTCCAGATTATCTGCAAAATAAGTGATAAGTGGACGTATTTAGCCAGAGGGCTTACACAAAGCTCTATTACCAAGTAAATGTTGTTCAGGAAGACTTTCTTAATTCCAATAAATATATTATAAGTTTAGTTGTTTCTAGAGTACATTAAATTTTATAAGCATGCTGTCTATTTTATTCAATGGAAAATAAGAAAAGTACAAAGAATATGAAATAGAAAGTTTTTAATATATTTATATACCGCTTGGAAATGTGGACGTATACATATTGCATATGCAAATACAATTCCATTTGTCTTAAGAAAAATATTTTCAATACTTGACTGATAAAAATTCACATATATTTTAAACGCTTTACAGGAATTTCACTCTTCTTTGCATTAACTTAAGAATGAAATTCTTGTGATATAAAATTAAAATAATATTGGTCAGACAGAACCAAGTATTGCGACGTCTATTTAAAACAGCTTATTAATTTTATGAATTACAATTGAAAACAGTGATTGCTTGTTTTATTTATTTTTGTTATTTAATTGTATGAAAACGTTTAGCCGTAAAATATACAACATATTTTCAAAGACCAACCAACTGCACGGGAGATTTTATTCAACAGAATAGTGTGCGCAAATACGAGCACACTAAACCCCATTCTAATCGAAGGAGTAGATTTATATATTCCACGTAATTTGCACAAAAAACAGTTCTTGATTAAACATCATAAACATCTTTAAGATAAAACACGATACAATGAACATGATATTCCACTTAATTTCTTATATTTAATTTTAATACAAAGTTATGAAAATAACTACGCCGATATTTAAAATGCAGGAATCCACGATTAATATAATAGATTATTCAAGATCTCGAGTCGTATCATATAATATTGATTCAATTTCAAAGTTTTTTATTTTTGTACCATACTTGTTTTCTGATTTATAAGACCGTCATTAGGCCTGTCGTGGTGTATGGTTTTGAACGTTGGGCAACAAAAGAAGAGGATGTAAAAAGAATACATGTGGTAGAGATGCGAATGTTAAGAGGGATGTGCGGTGTAGCTAGAATGGACAAGATAAGAAACGAGTATATCAGAGGAAGTCTGAGAGTAGCACCAATAGTTGAAAAGTTGACATGTGATGAGGAGGAATGAAAGTCATGAGACCAAAAGGGTGATGAGAATAAATGTTGATGGAAATTTGGGGACGGGGAAGGCCGAAGAAAATGTGAATGGATTGCGTAAGAAAGGATATGTGTATGAAAGGGGTAAGTGCTGAGATGACGAGTGACAGAGAGAATTGGAAGGAAAAAACATGGATAAGGGCAGGAAGAAGAAGAAGACGAAAAAGACGTGTTTTCAGATACTCGGCAACGTTTCACTGACTGTCTTCTTACTCTGTTTACGGGCGAAAAAATTCTGAACATACCCCGACCTGGGAGTTCAACCCAGGATTGTAGATCCTAAAAAACCTGTGAAACAGTTGCTTGGTACATTGACATGGAAAAAGTCCTTGAAGTCCGTTAATTGGATAAAAAGTTCTTCAATATGAAAAATAAATTTACTTTGTAAATTAAAAATCTTGTTAAATTCTAAACAAAATCAAACATTTAATGATCAAAGTTTTTAATTTTTTAGCATCTGCGAATCTTGTATTATTTTTTGTAGTTCTTTGCCGAGAGCTGTTTTCTCTTAATTATGAAAGTTTGTAACAAATCTTTTGCTTGTAAATGTGATTGTATTCTTATAAATACAAAACAGTTTATTGAATAAACATTTTTGACTGGCTTGCTTATTATTATTTTTCTTTGATATAATATAAGTAGGCGGACGAGCAATTGGGCCACCTGATAGTAAGTGGTCACAACCGACTATCGCCGATTTACCAACAACCTTGGGAACTAATATGTTACGTCCCTAGTGCTAGTAGCTACATTGGCTCACTTACTCTTCAAACCATTACACAACATTCTAAGTTTTTTTTTATAGAATAGATAGGTGTAAGAGCAAATGGGCCACCTCATGCTAAGTGGCTACCAACGCCCATAGACATTGGCATTATAAGAAATGTTAAACATCGCTTACATCGCCAATGCGCCAACAACCTTGGGAACTAAGATGTTATGTTCCTTGTGCCTGTAATTACACTGACTCACTCATCCTTCAAACTGGAAAACAAAATTCTAAATATTACTGTTTTGCTGTATAATTTGTGATAAGAAGTTGGTACAAACCCGGGCTTGCACATAACACTCACTAAGTAAATATTATTTTCATTATAATTACCATATTTAATAAATAACCAGTTATTTTATTAACAACACCTTAGATACTATAAATTTATATACACATTTTTTAAATTAATTGGTTTGGAAATAACACCAGTAAGTTTTTAGTATTTATTTATTTTTAAATTACTGGTGTACTAACTAAATAAATGATAAAAAAGGTTCTGATGAAAAATTATAAAATACTTGTATAATCAATGCACAATTCACTATAAGATCTTAGTTATTTTATATATTTAGTATGTAATTACACTTTTTCAATTGTTATTTTAATCAGTGATCCAGATTATTGTTGTCTGACGGAAATACACACATGAGGCAGAATTTAATTCATTGGAGGCTTACAAAAAACTTTTTATCCTTTACCGTTAGCACGTGACGAAAACATATAAAGAGACCAGCTAATTATCTGCGCCTCCTATTATATAATCCTAAGCAACCTCACAGTCAAATTAACTAACGGTCGGCTTGGTCTAAATCGATATACAAGTGAACTAATTGGTTAATTAGTAACCAATTAGAATTGCTATAACGATAAGCGTAAATAATAATTATATAATATGATGAATATCGCAAAACGACAACGATCGAACGAACGACAAGGAAAGATAATTGTGATTCTTTCGCTTGTTTTGTTTAGGTCAGGGTGTTTTTTCAAGCATCATATAGAACGAGTTGCGGAAAGCCGTTGGATGCGGGCAACGCAAGACCAGCCAAAATGGAAATCCATGGGGGAGGTCTTTGTCCAGCAGTGGACGTCTATCGGCTGAGAGATGAGATGGTATAAAAACCTTCTCCATAAAAATACATTTATATTTATATATATGTATACATAGAGGACACTAACTTCATAGTGATCGGTCAATTTGAGTCAAGGTAAATTAATCTCTAACATATATAATAGACTTTATATAATCGTCGTCACGAGAACAGATCTCATCTCCTTTTGGATAAAGGCCTCTCCAATGGCATGTCCTTGAGTTCGATCTTCAGGTTTCAAATTCCACCCGCTGCCAGCCATTTTTTGTATATCGTCACTCTACGTAGCTAGAGGGCGTCCTACTCTAAGCTTGCTAAGGCGTGGTGTCCAGCCCAGAACACGTCTTCTCCAACGGTTGTCGGTTCTGCGACATGTGTCCAGCCCATTGCCACTTCACCTTACTATGGGCTATGTCGATAACTTTGGTTTTATGATGGATCACCAAATTTGGTATTCGATCCTTATTATAATTTGTATAAGCATTTATAATAATCATATTTTTGCTTTCGTTAAGGTTTTTTTTTTTTCACGTTGGAAGTTCGAGAAGAATATCTGTCAGATATCATATCTTATCTAAAAAAGGTACTTTCAACTGAAAAATGACACACAAATAACAAACTATGTCTATTTGGTTATTTAATTTTTGACAACTGCCTTAGAATGTAACTGTTCCAGATTACCTAAAATTTAAATTAAAAAAACGTCTTAAAATATAAAGGATGGCGGCGCATTTTATTACGAGAGTAAACGATCTGGCACGAACGGTAATCTAACAACTGTTATCGGCCAGTCTCGTGTACTCTAACACAATACCAAGCGCTAGTGAGACAAATGTGACAGGCCGCCATTACGACTAGAGGAGGCGACCGGCGTATATCAAGAATAGCGTGCTACGTGTTTGGTGGAGCGTTTTCCAACTTATTGTTGAAATCCTAGAAGTATTCTCCCCGCCCGAATACCCACGTCTGATAGCGATCAAGCATGGAGTCGATAGATAACGAAGATACCATCGTCATCCATTTAAGTATATGTATAAACTGCCTAATTTTATTATCTTATTTATTTCTTAAAAAAAAAGTATAACTGTCATGCGTAATAAGTAGGTATAGCTGTATTCTATGGCATTTAATGACGGGATGTATTAGCTGCTTATAAATAAATTAAAAACAATCTTTTTTACATGAGCAAATCAGTAAATGAAAAACTCAAACATAAAAAAATATAAATACATTAAGCAATCCTAAATTGGTAGTAGGGCTTTGTGCAAGCCCGTTTGGATACCACCCACTCATCAGATATTCTACCGCTAAACTTAGTATTGTTGCGTTCCGGTTTGAAGGGTGCAAGTAAATAAGGGTAATAGGCATAAGGGACATAACATCTTGATGGTTTTTTTGGTAAATAATTAATATTTATTACATACTACTTAGATGTTATATCCCTTGAGCTCTATCAATATTACAATATTCTATGCTATTGAGGTTATCCGAAGAGGAACCTAAGTTTACTGACATGGCTTATATGTACATATAACTAGCAGCCTTATGTGGCAATGGGCTTATGCTGCCCTCTAGCCAGGTGAACAAATGATTGGAGTATTTTATAAAATGGAGGTGATTGTATAATATTTTTGTCTAACTGTGATGGCCATTGCGGATTCGAACCTGGGCAATTTTCATTGGCATTATTTTTATATAATTCGATAGCATCTCTTGCTCGCGGAGGAAAACAGGACAGAAATAATTAGGTGACCTTTGCACGTCCTACAAGGGAGCGACGATAGAATAACCATCGCTAACGCTCTCGTTTGGAAAAATAAACACAATATACACATTCACTGTGGCTAGTGACGTCACGCAAACGAACGTGACAAGAATTCGTAGGGCGCGTCATTCAGAGTCCCAGAAGGTTCAAATATCAAGATGGAGTCAAGTCTCCGTTCACAAAGTGATACTGTAAGGCTTGTTAAGTAAAGCAACAGCCTATAAATGTCTCACTCTGGCTCTCAATTTCGTGGATATGTGGAGATTATTCCATCACACTGCTCTAATTTGAGTTGGTGGAAACACGTGTGGCAGAATTTCAATTTAATTAACCACATGCAAGTTTCCTCACGTTATTTTCCTTCACCGCCAAACACGAGATGAATATAAATAAAGATTAGGCACATGAAAATTCAGCGGTGCTTACCCGGGATTGAACTCTGAAACTCGATTAAGATTCGTGTATTCTCAGAGAATTCACGTAATCACTGGATCACTTCAGCTCTCTAATACTAGTAGGGTCAACGGTATTTAACAGAAAAAAATCGATTAGCTCTGAGCCATGCACGGTGCAATAGTTGTTAGATTGTTCTATTAGCTCATCCGCAAACAATTTTGTTTAATTTCGATATCCGTGTACAATTATCAATTATTAAGATTAATGTCAGTATTTAATATCATAAAACTATTCTAGATACTTGATTGCGATTTAGTAATTCGCATTCTATATAATGATGTCTACTACTCCCCTCCCTATTTACTCCAAACATATCATAGAAACATATCATACATACAAAATACAAACAGACTTTTTTTTATTCCAGTACAAAAATTATGTCAAAATCAGCTTGATCTATTTTTAAATTCTCACAAACCCTACTTAGAGGTTTTTAATTCTTATATTAACATATAAATAATTAAGATATAATAACTAAAATAATAAGCTGAGATGGCCCAGTGGTAAGAACACGTGAATCTCAACCGATGATCGTGAGTTCAAACCCGGGCAGGCACCACTGAATTTTCATGTGCTTAATTTGTGATTATAATTCATCTCGTGCTTTACGGTGAAGGAAAACATCGTGAGGAAACCTGCATGTGTCTAATTTCACTAAAATTCTGCCACATGCTTATTCCACTAACCCGCAATGAAACAGCGTGGTGGAATAAGCTCCGAACCTTCTCCTCAATAAGGGAGAGAAGGCAAGTGGGACATTCACAGGCGGTTACGGAACTAAAATAATGATAAACCGAAGTGTTAATTACATTTGTATGCTGTCGTCGTTATGAAAAATTCGAACAAATACATCACTTCGCTTTTGTCACGTTTCGGCGTTTTTGTTTGCCGCCGAAGTCGTTAGCTCGTTGTTTGTCCATTGTGATGATGGGGCAAAACAATTGAGTGTGGCTTTCTAACAAAACACGAAGAATTGGGATGATTTGTTTGATATATTTATTTTATAACAATAAAACGTCAATTGAGTTTTTTGTAGTTCATTTCATGTCCATTGAAAATTGTTTTAATATTCGTTTATTATAGAGAATTATAACAAAGATACAGATCTGAAATAAGAAATGAATAACGTACTAAACGTATAGAATATAACCTCATAGCTTTCAAAGTATTAAATGCAAAACGAATTACATAGAAAAAAAAAACACAATTTCCAAAGAAATAAATCTCTTTTAATAATAAGAATTATTGTTATATCAAAAATTGTAATATTTATTTGATTAAATAGTTTGTCTTGGATCCTAAATAGACATATATATAATAAATATTATCACTTGTCACAGGAAAAAGAGTGCTTGCTTGAATTTGATACCAAAGTATTTAATTTAAAGAGGTCATTTAGTTTTAATATTTTGTTTTTCTACTTTTATTTATTTTCCTTATTACCGTTTGTCTTTATTCCACTGCAAAGAAACTTCTTCCTACGTCTGTTTCCATATTTATGAGTAAAACATTAACTATTATTCCGGAAAGCACTTATATTTTAATGAGAGAGTCGCAGGGGTCATAACCTTTGGAAAACATTTGGAATTCGGTTTTAGAATTGTAAAGCTTATCATAAATATCTGTGGATATATATGTAAGTGTAGTTAAAAATCACAAAAAAAATAGAAATAAGTGCTTAAATAAATATCCACTATTGCTTAACGGATGTTTATGAATAAGGCCATTAATATTTATAATAAAGACATTGTGAAGTAGGACAGGTCATGCAGTTTGTCGTCAAGGCATACGAATCAGTCTTACCGTCTAAGCTGTGGTGTTCCGCTTTAAACGATGAGTGAGCCAGTGTAACTACAAGCACAAGGGACATAACATCTAGTTCCCAAGTTAAGTGGTTCAATGGCGATGTAAGAGTTGGTTAATATTTCTGGCAGTGTCAATGTCTATGCGCAGTGGGGATCTTATCTTCAAGTGGTCACATTTGCCGGCCGCCTATTTTATAAAAAATATTTCTATAAATATGTTTTACAATTTTTTTTCAAATTACTGGATCCGATATGGTTCATTTAAATAAATAAATGGACTTGATTTAAGACCGCTACAAATCCGGCCACGCATCGCTAATTTTTTATGAAGTACTGCAATACGTAACTATCCAAAAATAATATTTTTCGGAAATTACTCCAAATCTTTCTTAGAAGAGAATTCAACTTGCAACACTTATATGCAGTTACTTAAAAAGTCTCATCAAAAGTGTAATATTCAATAAAAAAAAAGTTTTTATTTCATTCATAAAAAAGTACTATATAGCTATGTTAATTATTTATATTACGTTAAAGAACCGTCCCGTTATCCTATACTCTGATATCAAACATAGCACAAAACCAATTAACTCGCATGTCGACAACTTTAATATATAATATTACAAAAGCTCATAAATTGAGTGCTTTATGGAGAGGAAATTAATATAACGACCTTAAACTAGTCATAACTCGCTGTTGCGGTTGCTTAATTTATCATTACATAATATATTTACTAATCTTGCTTATCTTCTAATATTCTCTCTAATTGCAGCGACTGTCAATTCCAAAGGCTTACGACGTCGAGAGATTTGACTTAGTTATTGCTTCAACATTAATGTATTTTTTCAGCTTAATAATCACAGCAGGTCAATGTTATAAATCTGGCAAATGTTTGTTTTAGTGGGGGGAGGAGTTTTATGTACCCTAGATCCTTGACAACGTGTATTCAATAATATGTATGTAATTTAAGATGATTAAGTAGTTAAGACGAAACAAACAAACAAACTCAGCTTTGCATAATATTAGTAAGGATTTTCCAGTAGTAGTCAGCAGATTTTGTGATAGCGATCGAGTTACAACAAACAGGATAAAAACATTCTCCATGGAAGAATATATACAGTGCCAACTTTCTTGGTGATCGTTCAAACAAAGTTGAGAAGTCTATTAATCTCAAATATATGTACACAGTTTCTTTAGGTATGAAATATAATAAAGATAGGCATTTTTTAACTTTATTTCAAAGTTGTTTCATAGGGATCGCCATAAAAGCCAATTCGAAATAGGTACATAACTAGGTAAATAACTAATAAATTTATTAAAGGTTCATTTCTGAACCGTGTAAACGATCGATATTGTTCTAATAAACATTGCTTACTCTCATTGTTTACTTCAACAATGTAACGGTTAGAGAACGCAATCACTTTTTATTTTCTATTAAATGAGTTTTGCTCTAAAAGTTTATAGTAAATATTATTAAGTTTTTACTGCTGGTAGGGCTTTGTGCAAGCTCGTCTGGGTAGGTACCACCCACTTATCAGATATACCGCAAAACAGCAGTACTTGGTATTGTTGTGTCCCAGTTTAAAGGGTGAGTGAACCAGTGTAATTACAGGCACAAGGGACATAAAATCTTAGGTTCCAAAGTTGGTGGAGCAATATTTTTTTTTTCTTGGTACATTATTCACACACGGCCATCTGATCCCAAGCTGAGCTTTCTAAGCAGAGCTTGTACTATGGTAATTAGACAACTGATATACTACATATACTATTTATCTTTATTTGTAAATACATACTTATATAGATAATTACACCCAGACTCAGGACAAACAGGCATGTTCATATACACAAATGTCTGTCCTGGGTGGGAATCGAACCCACAATTTTTGGCGGCAAGTATCCACTAACCACGCGAACCGACCCGTGAAATTATATTGGCTGTATTTATTATGATAGCTTATTTGTTTTAGAACATAAAACACATGCTTTAAAATTGACTATTTAAAAAAAGGATGTTCGTAGAAAAAAAAAAAGTTCTTCTTTCTCTGTCGTATGTTCGTAATACATCAAATTCCGTTAAACAGTCTTTACATGTTTTACGACTTCGATAACAAAGTAATTTACGTTAAGCATTTTCTTCGTCAGTTTTAATCATTTATCAATAAATATATAGGCTTTGTATTAAAGTTTTTGCAATTAAGGCAGTGTCATTTGTTTTTTATAAGATTGAATAGATACCTCCTACTCGTGCCACATAGTCGTCTATATTACCACCAAATATAAATACTTTGCATCAATACTAATTTTAATGGCGAATAACTTAGAGTAATTACATCAGAAAGAACAAAATCTTGACTCCTATAGTTGGAGACGGAGGAAAGATATAATGTTATTGCTCTTCTTGAAGTGAACGTTTTACGCATATATAATAAAATACCGGAAAATATAATTAATTTACATTTACATTTTATTAAAAAAATTATAAAATTTTATTTAATAATTAAAAATAAATATTATACGCTTGGATTTTAGCTCGGGTTTCAAGGAAGGACTGTTCGGGAACAATAATTGTAAATACTAAACAAATTGTAAATAAGATTTATTTAAAAAAAGCAATTTTCTTATTACTATATAACTAGTTATTCCTTTTTTTTTACTGTGTACTCGCTAGGGGCTGCTTTCCGAAATAGTTACGATTCAAATACGCTTTATTGTAAAGCATCTTTGAATAAATACATTTGCTCGTCTACCTTCCGATGACAATATATAGCAAGATAAGATTCAGTACCTTATTCTCCTATATATATATATATATATATATATATATATATATATATATGTATATATATCATTTTTTTATTTATTTATCGCTATTGACGAGCTGTTGTGTTATTAATTTAAAATAAATAGGAAATCAGGGTAGAAGTAAGGAGTTCAAAACGTGCTAATTCATATGTTTTCCAAATTTTCAAAAATATTTTAATCGAATTTCGATCAGTCGACGAACATAATCTTAAAATCAAACACTTAATCTTTGTCTTGAACATATTCAAGTATATATCCTAAAAATAAAAGATTATTATATCTATATCGGCTAAATAAAGATAGGTAATATACAATCTGAGATAGAACAAAGATTCCTTTAAGTACACTGAATCTGGAATAAAAAATTGCTTTCACTCAATTTCTCCAAGTCTATGTTGGTCATTTAGAAATAGAACTTACAGAACCCTGCACTTCGATTGATGAAATTATCTAGTCAACTACAAATTTGTGCACGGTCGCTAAAAGTGTCTAGCGCTGAAGGAAGCGTTGTTTTATTGAGTTACAGAGTTCAGTATGTATATTAAAGGATTTACTTTGTTATGACTCAGTTTGAGCTGATTTGGCACAGATCATATAACACGTGTATCTAAACTGAAGATTACAGTTTAAATTTGGGCAAGCATTAGTGAATTTCCATGTGATTATATTTAATTTTGTGCACGGCGGTAGAGGAAAATATTGTTTGGAAGTCTGCATGTGTCGCTTAAAATTCTGCCACATGGAATAAGCAAATTATAATAGAGCGGGAACCATGAGATGGAAAAAATAATGAGACAGGAAAAAGGATGGATTTACAAAAAAAGTGGGTATAAGTAGATGAAAGAGGACTGTGTGTCACATGACACGCTGATCACTAACCCGGAAAGCGATGTATTACATTAAGATGTATAAATACTTTTAGATGTAAAAATGTTTTTACGTATTTTTTTAGTTTCAGCAAAAGATATTCTGAACATTCAAGAGACGAAGTAGACGAAGAAGAGAATGTTATACCCAGCTTGTGACGTTTTCTTGTATTGTAACAATAAAAATCCTTACAATTTCCAATGAATTTCAAACTAAGTTTTATTCTGAATCCTGTGAGTATCGATAATGTACATTTACAAAGGGGTTTTCATTTAATGGAGTGTGTCGCTTCTTAATAGGAGACCTAGACGTACCTGGACGCGACATTTATAAAGATGATGAAGATATCCAATCTTCCATCATCAGCTGTAATTATCATTTGTTTATAGCAAATAATAATTTAATCACATTTTTATTACAGGTTTTTTAATTACTGGCTACCCGATCCGGCTTCGCACGACGAGTAAGTTGTATGTAAGGACTATCCAGAGTAGTTTTTTTTTCCCGGGTTCTTTCGAAAACGTACGCAGCACTAAAAGTTTTATCGTAATCGGATTTATGGTCAAGGAACGCATATAGGCCAAATATAAAAATAATATTTTTTATTTGTTAAGAAGATTAATAGATTGTGCAGAATTATTATATAACTCTGTCTGTTTACAAACAT
Organism: Nymphalis urticae; assembly: GCA_905147175.2. Lineage (NCBI taxonomy): Eukaryota > Metazoa > Arthropoda > Insecta > Lepidoptera > Nymphalidae > Nymphalis > Nymphalis urticae. The sequence goes on along the minus strand of LR990003.1, from coordinate 9,340,499 downwards.
TTATATACAGGTTAGTTATCGAGTACGGAATCATTGGTGTGAAACATTCTGACTCGTACGCCGTGACGGCTAACGACATGAAACTCTCGTATGCCGTCACGGCCTCTCTGTTGCCGCTATATATTTGGTTGCATTTGAGTGACGTTTATTCTGAATGCGGATAATTGAAGAAACCTTTAAAGTGTCTTCAAGTCAATAGAAACATAATTTACTAAGTTGCAGTTCTAAGGATTGCCCTATATGTATTTATGGCTCTCTTGTATTAATGTATTAATACACGTGTAATCATGACGTATTTTTCATCATCATAAAATATTATGGTGTGTATTACAAATAAAATAGTTGGAAGTTTCTATGTTTGCTATTCTATATTAAGAAAATCACCAACAATTATCACAAAATTGTAATAATTTTAGTTGAAAATTTTACGCTGTACTCGAATTTTTTGTCAAGAAAGTGTGTCAACATAAAAGTTGCTAATTATCCTTTTGTGTAAATGCAACTTTAGTGGAGACGAATGTTACACTTGTAGAACTGGAAGTGGTTTGCCAGGGTTTTGTGTTGTGACCTTTAACTTAAGTGTTCCGCCAACAGTGGTACATAAATATGTAAACCTTGTATAAAAATTGTGTGTATATTTTGAAGTTAATCCAAACCTATATTTCAAACATTAAAGATTCAGTCTGTTCATGTCCACTGCTGGATTAAAACCTTCTTTCTTTTTTTTTAAGGTTCAGGCTTGGAGCTTATTCCACCACGCTACTCCAATGCGAGTTGGTGAAAATATTCGTGATTCATTTTACTATCGTAAATTTACAAGAAATAATTTTGAGTTTATGTATTAAACTAATTTATATGTAAATTTTATCATTATGTGTAATTACGGGCAGCAGACAAGATGGAGACCGCTACTAAAGACGTATTAAAAAAATGTTTTCGTCAAATATATTTCCAAAATAACAAATCAACATGGGTCCAGCGATTTATCCTTCCACACTGTATTTATATATAACGGCAGAGGCTCAGCAACATATTTCATACATTATTTCAATAAAATCCTTGCCTTGCAAAAATTTTACAGATCGTAATTTAAAAATATAGAACGAAAAAACAGAAAACCCGAAAAAAAACAAACAAAACTTCATTTATTACGATTAAAATGATAAGGTAAAATTCCGTACCCGAAGGTTTTAAGAAACATTTATGAAAATTAACGAAGATTATTAAAACGTTAAGTAAAATTCTAATAAGCAATTACTCGAGTCTATCACAAAGCCTTTTTTCGAAAGATGCTATCAAACCACAAGGAAACTTGTTCGCCCACTTAAAATATTAACGAATGAAAATTATTTAAATTTGCTTTTGACGTGAAAGGAATAATTTAAATTTTATTAATTTTCTTAATGAAACAATATCTATTCATTATTTAAGAAAGCTACTTTCAGGCCTCATCAATATTGACTGAATATTATGTCTTATCTTGAATAAATTCAAATTACTCCTTGAATTTTTATGTTCAAACAAAAGACCAAATTTCCATATTTCTAGCTTCCTAAATGACCAACTTCCCTATAAACTTCCTGTATCCTCCATTTAAATGTCTCAGGGGTGATTTTTTATTAATTTTTCTTAGCGCTCATTTTATTTATTTTATGCAAAGATTTCCTTTGCCAAATAATTTGCTTGTAAAGCTTGTCAGTCAGCCACTGTTATAGTTCTATCAAGTAAATGGATTCTGAACACGAAATTGAAAACACGAAATTGAAAAAACGCACACAATTATATTATAATTGCGCGAGCAATGTTAATTAGAAACGATATAATTAAACCAATTGACAAATGAAACTGTCACTTTCCGTACATTTATTATTTTTATTATATATACTACTTTATATTTCGCTTGCAACTTCAAATATACACACGAATTCATGACATTTAATTTTGCTCTTATATTCTTCAGTATAATTTTACTATTAAGGAGCAAGGGGCTGTATGATAAATTCTTTTACAGCGCTTATTTTAGCAATTCGTTCCGCTGCGCCAAGAGAAAGTTTCCAGTACAAAATTAATGATGTCAGCTACTCCAAAGACAGCAAATTGCTTATATATTACAATATGATTAGGTCGCATGTTTTAAGTAAATATTTTGCTTACATAAAAGTTTGCTAAGTTATTAGGGTTCGGAAAAAGATAAAAAAAATCTAAGCTAATATTTTTCGTTATATAGTCATCCAAGGTATTCCTTAAATACTTTTAAAACAAAATCACAATCATAAATAAAACGAAAAATTACAAAGTTAACCTAAAACAAAATGTTATTAATTAAATTAAAATGAAATTAATCCAATTAAATAATATTATAACATTATCTCGAGTTAATTAATCATAATATTATAGTAGGGAATTATAAATTGTATTTTTTAATTATAATTCATTTTTATTCTTAGGTAAAGCCTTAAAACATTGTATGAATATATACATGAATATATGTCGTATGAATATATGTATCAGCAACGAAATCAGCAACGAAAACTTTTACTCTGAAGTAAGCCTATATTCATTTAAATGTTTTTATGAAAAATATTTCAGGTTTGTTACAATTCAACAATATATAAATGATAAGAAGTTCGTATTTATATTCTTTAAACCGAGATGGCCCAGTGGTAAGACCGCGTAAATCTTAACCGATGATCGTGGGTTCAAACCCGGGCAAGCACCACTGAATTTTCATGTGCTTAATTTGTGATTATAATTCATCTCGTGCTTTACGGTGAAGGAAAACATCGTGAGGAAACCTGCATGTGTCTAATTTCACTGAAATTCTGCCACATGTGTATTCCACCAACCCGCATTGGAGCAGCGTGGTGGAATAAGCTCCAAAGCCTTCTCCTCAAAAAGAGGAGAGGAGGCCTTTAGCCCAGCAGTGGGACATTCACAGGCTGTTACGAACTATTTATATTCTTTAATATCCAAATGTGTCCTAACACAAAAATCTAATTTATGTGGTAATATACCATTCATTAAAAAATACTTAACTACTTAGTTTCTCGCCGGTTAATTAATAGTAAAGTTACGTTAAACTAAACATGTAACATGGTAAATACGATACACGGAAATGAAGTGCTGTTCTCGCGTTAAATTCCTTTGGGGGATACAAAAGTCTAATTTGCTAAAGATTTATGACTAAGTGGGCGATGTTAAATACGTGGTTACGAACCCAACCCTTAATAGAGACGAAACAATCTTCATTCAATTTCTCATGTAACACTTGGGTCATATTGTTTACATGAAAGTAAGTTAAAGTTCAAGTTAAGAAAATAAAGTGGTCTTCTGGAAACTTTAAACATTGTATAATGTGTTTAGAGTCCAGAAAAAGTATATTAATAAAATATTTTTGATATAACTACCGATTGGCGTGACTTAGGTATGAACGACTCATGGAATGGAATTCCTTACCAGCTCACGTGTTCCCCTCCTCTTACGACCCGGGTTCCTTCAAACGAGGCGTGAAGAGGCATCTTGCGGGCCGACAAGGCGAAGGCGGCTAGTGCAGAACCTTCTTCCCGACTGTACTGGCCGTCGTCGCGTTTGGACTCTACTACCACTTACAATCAGGTGGAGTAGAGTCATTGGCCCTCCCGGGAAATATAAGAAAAAAAAATGCCGTGACAGCAAACGGTATGCCGCTTTCTACTCCCTTGTGGGTGCGTGGTGCGGGTGTTACATACTTCATTCGTATTATTATCATTATTTAATATATATTATAATATACATTATACATAAATGAATATATTTTCTTATTGCAATAATATTCTTCCTCAGGTGATAAGTTGTCAGGTCCATCTGGTACCATCCAAATAACCGAAAATCAAATTGCTATACTAAAAGATGGCCTAAATGATGGCTCCCTAGTACCTTCTGCAAGTTGGTACTCAAGATCGTAATATCTATAGCCATTTTAATTATATACACAAAGAATTTATTCTATCAAGAAATTATAGAACGTTTCATGTCAGCTTATTTTATTAGCCCTAGTTTTCTAACAGACAAATAAGCTTAAAATACCATCTAGCCGGCGTGAAATGATTTATAATATTCTCCAGCAAGGAACACGATATCGGGTTTCAAAGTAATCGCCCTGAGATCAGGTCATTGCGTTACTAAGAACAAACGTTAAATACATATACACATATATATGAGGTGGTTCTGTCGAATATAGATTAACTGGACTTACTGCGATTTTACTGCGATTTCAAGGGTCGGTCTGTATGTGTCATTAATCAAGTCGGCTTGTAAATACTAAAATTAGTAGATTTATTATAATAAACCATAAGGGTGAAATTGTTACATTAAAATACAATTTCAAAAATTAAACAGGCAAGTGTTAAAAATATTGTTATATAAACATTAATATTAACCCAGCTATTAAGGATCCTCGTACGGATGATTACCTTCACATCTCTGCCATTCAATGCTGCCTGCATATGTAACTCCAACTAGAAATGAGAAGTGTCTTGATCATGTCATCCTAAGAAGTAACAAAAACACCACCACTGTTATGTTTGACGCTCCTTTTACAGATCATATTCCGGTTATTTTTTCTGTGACTTTAAACTTTTACTTTTTTACTAAATCCGCTGATAGTTAGATTCGTGTCAATGAGGTCGCTATCGTTGCTGAACTTGCGATCTGTAATTTTTCGGCCATCTATAATTCAACTTATCCGGACAAATCTGCCACGCAACTTGTGGAAACAGTGTCTTCCATTGTTAAAAATTACACGCGTCTTATTCCTGTTCCTGACAGAAAAAGAATAATCAAAACTTGGATCACCCCTGGATTACTTCGCTGGATTCGCAATCGTGATAATAATAATAATAATAATAAACTGTATAAAAAAAGTAAAAAAATCCAGACAATACTATTTTAAAAAAAACATACATCCGTTACAGAAACTTCGGCAATAATTTATTTAAAAAATTAAGTCCGAATACAAAAGCAACGAATTTGAGAAAGCTAGGAGCAACAAAAATACTTGGAAATACAATTACTTGAGCTCGCTTCTATATAATAGAATAAATGAAGATCAATATTTTCTCACTTACGACTTACCAGTGCAAAATGCAAATGACCAACTGGCTTCTCAATTTGGGCTATGATTAGACTGAATTATTACTAAAACGTTTAATATAACATTCACCTAATTTATTTTTCCTTCCTACCCCATCCCTTCCTTATTATACACTTTACAAATATTTTTAGTATATATATTTAGATGTATATATTATATTTTGTTAAATTAAATGATATTTTATTTTTATGTTTGCAATAAACAAATAATAAATAAATGTGTTGTCGAATTGGAGGGAGTTAGTAGCTACGACACAGTATTATACTATTGTAGTTACTATCGTATATATTGTTTATGATATGTATAATTTGTTTAAAATAAATGAATAAATAAATAAAATTAAAATTGAATTTGAAAAGTGAAACAGACAAGTGTTAAAAATATTCTTCCATCTTATTTCAAAGTGCTTTTGCAATCAAAACAATTCGATTTTAAAATAGCACTGTCATATTTTTTTTATATAAATATATAACATACTAGGTTTTTACAAAGACAATGAATAGCGATTCAAAAGGTAAAATGGTTATTTATATTTTATCCATTTGTGATTTGCACTGAAACTTACATTTTGTTAAAGTAGTAACAGCAAATATCTTCCACTGCTAGACTAAGGCTTCTTCTCCTTTTGTTTGGAGTGTATTCCACCATATGGCGGCATGATAATTTTATAAATAATGTATTATTAAATGACCTAATTTAATGTTTGGATTGTGTTTCTTTATAATCAAATACTAATGAGGAAATATTGTAAAATATCATCCATATTTCCATACCAAGCAAAGAGCTTTTTTTTGTTCGGGAAAATTCATCGTTTCTAACCAGTCAGTTATCAGACATATGTATATACGGATAAAAGTACGATATTGATAAAAACAACGCCGTAAAAATAAAATGTCGTCTCATACGAAATATTTTACGGGCAAAGTTAAATGAACTGACGGTGGAGTACGAATGTTTTACGATGTAATATATTCCGGCTATTACCGTACGTTCATATTATGTTCAGACATCTTAGTGTGTCTATCTAATTATAGATAAAAGTAAAAGAAAAATAAAAAATCGTAAAATAGATGAAATATCAATCAATGTGTGAATGGCATTATAATTTTTGACAGCCACGGCGGCCATTTTAGTGGGAGACTAGTCAAATACGCAGGACATATCATGGTGCAGCCTGTTGGCCAACAGAGGTGCATACTCTATTCTGTCACTTATAATAATATGTCCAGTGTCTAAAAGACGAGCATCTGGTTGGTTCCAAGTTCAAACCCAAGCAAGCATCACTGAATTTTCATATTCTTAATTTGTGTATCTTTTTTTTTCATTTTGTTAATTTATAAAATAGGTAGGTGGACGAGCATATGGGCCACCTGATGGTAAGTGATCACCAACGCCCATAGACATTGGCATTGTAAGAGGTGTTAACCATCGCTAACATCGCCAATCGCCACCAACCTTGGGAACTAAGATGTTATGTCCCTTGTGCCTGTAATTACACTGCCTCACCCATCCTTCAAACCGGAATACAACAATACCAAGTACTGCTGTTTTGCGGTAGAATATTTGATGAGTGGGGGGTACCTACTCAGACGAGCTTACACAAAGCCCTGCTACCAGTAAATACATCTAGTGCTTGGCTGAAAAGAAAACATCGATAGGATACTTGCATATGTTGGATGCAAATTCTGCCACAAGTGTAATCATCAACCCACATTGAAATAGCGTGGTGGAGTAAGCTCCAAATCTCTTAAAAAAAGAGAGGAAATATTAGTCCAGCGTCAGAACATTACAGGCACATGTTACTTTTATAATCTGATGGGACAACAAAACTGACATGACCGCAAAAGGCTTTACGTGCCTTCCGCCTTTACGAGATTGTAAACACTTTCTTTTTCTAGAGAAGACTGTGTCAACAATGCATTGCGTTGCATAATAAAGAGTTGAATAAAAATATATACCACTTACAAAACAAGGAAAGAACACGAGGTCATTCACATTTATGACAATTTTCGAATAAGTTTGACTCGAGATTCGAAGACGTTTTTCGTTTAAAAAAAGAGTGTGACCGTCTATGACCTGTCTAGATTATCAAAGACTAATCTTTGGATTACTGTAGAGCTTTCACACTGTATTGTTATCTTTATTTGAAATCTCCTCTATCTCAAATGGATTTGCGATTAATTCGTAGTACAATGCTATGTTGATTGAAATTTGTAATTAAAAAAGCTGTCACCGGCTCACTTTTACTATAAATATTATCGACGACCTGTTTTTATATGGATGCTTTTAATTAATGACAACAAGTATTATCAAATAATATTTGTAATATACCATTTTCAAATATAACAATATGTTTATTGCAATTTGTGAATTTGAATCGAAATTATAGTTTTGGAATCAATATGTGGAAGTGTGAAAATACATTTATTTTAATGACATATCAAAAAACAATGAAAATGTAAAACTTAAAAAGCGCTAGAGTTACCCACAAAGGACTTGCGATATTAATAACAGAAATACAGTTTTATATCTTGAAAGTACAAAAGCGTTCAATAAAACGAAGCAACGTAGCGTTACTCCATTTAAAAGCAATCTGTCCCGTACTTTGTTCTAAACTAACGACGGGTTTTGAACACTAGAACTATTCCGCGAGTCAGCATATTCAAACTGACATGAATAGAAATTCTTTTTAGATTTTTACTGGACTGCATACGATTTGAATAGATATAGAAATAATCTTTACTTGTAAAACTTGATATTACATAAACGAAATCATACATTAAGCCCTACAGGCATAAGAAATGTATCATCTTAGTTCCCAAGGTTTGTGGCGCATTGGCGATGTGAGGAATGGTTAATATTTCCAAAGTTTGTTGCTGGTGGTGACCACTTACTTATTGGTGGTTTGTTGGCAGTTAAAGTTTGCTCAACCCCTAATGTAAAAACAATATGTAGTTGAATATTCTGTTAGAGTTTTTACGATCAATCGAAGGGTAATAAAAGTGAAATTAATTTTGAATAAAATATCTTAGTGATTGGATTTAGTCAGCTCGTGACCGCGAGAAGAAGAAAGAGAAGAATTTTGGGAAATACTACAGGTAATATATAAATATTTATTTATCACGAAAAACACAATTTTTATCTGCTCTTAACTTTTTAATCTAATGTCTTTGTTTTCTTTGTTTCGAAGTTTTCTTTTCTATATCTTGCTTACAAGATCTTAACGCATTTTAAGGCAATGATTGTACATATAATTATATAATATTATATAAATTTACTACATAATATTATGACTGCGTGGTAGTATCATGTATTATGTATTTTGTAAATTGGAGGTACTTTTTCAAAACACGTGCAAAGATCATCCTCACTAGGTAACAAGTGGCGCTTGTGTGGCGGTTTACACTTCAAGAGCGGACTTGGAGCTCGACATGGCTCAAATTTCAAGAAGCCCTTTCACCAGTTGGACCGACAACATCAATCAGAAATGTATTATATATTCTGGCAATTCTGACCTGGCAGGTTTGCGAGTCGTAATTAATTTTGATATTACTTAATATTAATATTGTGAATGACATAAAGCTGTTCTAGACTTGACAATAATAAAAATTGGCATTCATTAAATAATAATATGGTAAAATCTTGATGTACCTGCACTTTACTTCATTATGTCTGACCTGACTAATAAAAGAAAATAATTTTATTATAAATTGTATTTTATTCTTTACTATTTAATTATATCCTTAATAAAATATATTAAATTAATAAGAAATATGAAATCAATATATTGATCATGTTTTATGAAATTTTGTTGTTGTGCTAAAAAGTTAAAGTAATGTAATAGTCTGTCAAAATCTTCTGGGCAAAGACATCCACTCTTTTAGGAGAAGGTTTGGAGTTTACTCCACCACGCTCTTCCAATGCAAGTTGGTGGAGTAAAGATTTTTATCCGCCACATGTTTACTTACGATTTCCTCACGATGTTTTCCTTCACCGCTAAGATAAATTATATTATTAATAACACAAATTAAGCACATAAAAATTCAGTGATTGCCCGTGTTAGAACTGTGAATCATCGGATAAGCTTCTTTTATGCAGTGTTTGGCACTCTTGGGCATTATTTTGCTGAATGCATAGTTTATTGTTATTTTATTGATAACTGATTTTTTTTTATATTTACCGGAAGGGCAAATGACTCTACTCCACCTGATGGTAAGTGATAGTAGAGTCCAAACGCGACGACGGCCAGTACAATCGGGAAGAAGGTTCTGCACTAGCCGCCTTCACCTTGCCAACCCGCAAGATGCCTCTTCACGCCTCGTGGGAGGAGGGGAACACGTGAGCTGGTAAGGAATTCCATTTTTCGGAAGTGCGACAAAGAAAGGAGTTGCCAAATTGATGCCACAGTTAGGCGGTGACTTCGAGAGCCAGCACGCGTAGACTTTTGAAGGAAGGGAGAAGCAGGAATTAGGGAGAACAATTCCTCAGAGCACTCGCCGTGATACAGTTGATAGAAAGCGCTCAGCGCTGCTATCTCTCGACGCAATTGTAAAGGCTCGAGGGTGTTAGTGACCTTTACGTCGCCAATAATGCGGACCGCACATCGTTGCAACCGATCCAAGGCCTCAAGAAGGTACTTAGCGGAGCCATCCCACAGGTGCGAGTAATATTCAACGCAAGACCAAACCTCTGTTTTATACAACAGGCACAGTTGTTGTGGCGTGAAAAAACGCCGCACCTTGTTCAGAACTCCGAGTTTATATATATATATATATAAGTTTCCGAATAAATACATTTGCTCGTCTACCTTCCGATGACAACATATAGCAAGATAAGATTCAGTACCTTATTCTTCTATATATATATATATATATCATTTTTTTATTTATTTATCGCTATTGACGAGCTGTTGTGTTATTAATTTAAAATGAATAGGAAATCAGGGTAGAAGTAAGGAGTTCAAAACGTGCTAATTCATATGTTTTCCAAATTTTCAAAAATATTTTAATCGAATTTCGATCAGTCGACGAACATAATCTTAAAATCAAACACTTAATCTTTGTCTTGAACATATTCAAGTATATATCCTAAAAATAAAAGATTATTATATCTATATCGGCTAAATAAAGATAGGTAATATACAATCTGAGATAGAACAAAGATTCCTTTAAGTACACTGAAACTGGAATAAAAAATTGCTTTCACTTAATTTCTCCAAGTCTATGTTGGTCGTTTAGAAATAGAACTTACAGAACCCTGCACTTCGATTGATGAAATTATCTAGTCGACTACAAATTTGTGCACGGTCGCTAAAAGTGTCTAGCGCTGAAGGAAGCGTTGTTTTATTGAGTTACAGAGTTCAGTATGTATATTTAATGTTAAAGGGTTTACTTTGTTATGACTCAGTTTAAGCTGATTTGGCACAGATAATATAACACATGTTAAACAGATTACAGTTTAAAATTTTCAATTTGGGCAAGCATTAGTGAATTTCCATGTGATTATATTTAATTTTGTGCACGGCGGTAGAGGAAAATATTGTTTGGAAGTCTGCATGTGTCGCTTAAAATTCTGCCACATGAAATAAGCAAATTATAATAGAGCGGGAACCATGAGATGGAAAAAAGAATGAGACAGGAAAAAGGATGGATTTACAAGAAAAGTGGATATAAATAGATGAATCAAGCCTGTATGTCACGTGACACGTTGATCACTAACCCGGAAAGCGATGTGTTATATTAAGATGTATAATACTTGTAGATGTAAAAATGTTTTTACGTATTTTTTTAGTTTCAGCAAAAGCTGTTCTTAAGTGAACAGTGAAGAAACGAAGTAGACGAAGAAGAGAGTGTTATACCCAGCTTGTGACGTTTTATTGTATTCTAACAATAAAATCCTTACAATTTCTAATGAATTTCAAACTAAGTTTTCTGAATCCTTTGAGTATCGATAATGTACATTTACAAAGGGGTTTTCATTTAATGGAGTGTGTCGCTTCTTAATATGAGACGTAGACATATACGTACCTGGACGCAACATTTATAAAGCGGATATCTTCCTTCTTCAGCTGTAATTTTCATTTGTTCATAGCAAATTATTAAATCACATTTTTCTTTTAGGTTTTTTAATTACTGGCTACCCGATCCGGCTTCGCACGACGAGTAAGTTGTACGTAAGGACTATCCAGAGTAGTTTTTTTTTGCCCGGGTTCTTTCGCAAACTTACGCAACACTACTCATAAAAGTTTTATCGTAATTGTATTTATGGTCAAGTAACGCATATAAGCCAAATATACAAATAATATTTTTTATTTGTTAAGAAGATTAATAGATCTAATTGTGTAGAATTATTATATAGCTCTGTCTGTTTACAAACATTTACAAGAGTTCCTACTTTCAATTCTAAAAACGTGACGCTTGGTCAGAATAATTGAACCCACAACATCCATGTTACATAAGTAGTCCGTATACAGCTTAGTTATCGAGTACGGAATCATTGGTGTGAAACATTCTTATTCCGAATCGTACACCGTGACGGCTAACGAAATGAAACTCTCTTATGCCGTCACGGCCTCTCCGTCGCCACTATATGTATATTCGGTTGCATTTGAGTGACGTTTATTCTGAATGCGGATAATTGAAGAAACCTTTAAAGTGTCTTCAAGTCAATAGAAACATAATTTACTAAGTTGCAGTTCTAAGGATTGCCCTATATGTATTTATGGCTCTCTTGTATTAATGTATTAATACACGTGTAATTCATTACATATTTTCCATCATCATAAAATATTATGGTGTGTATTACAAATAAAATAGTTGGAAGTTTCTATGTTTGCTATTCTACATTCAGAAAATCACCAACAATTATCACAAAATTTTAATAATTTTAGTTGAAAATTTTACGCTGTACTCGAATCTTTTGTCAAGAAAGTGTGTCAACATAAAAGTTGCTAATTATCCTTTTGTGTAAATGCAACTTTAGTGGAGACGAATGTTACACTTGTAGAACTGGAAGTGGTTTGCCAGAGTTTTGTGTTGTGACCTTTAACTTAAGTGTTCCGCCAACAGTGGTACATAAAAATGTAAACCTTGTATAAAAATTGTTTGTATGTTTTTAAAGTTAGTCCTAACCTATATTTCAAACATTAAAGATTCAGTCTGTTCATGTCCACTGCTGGATTAAAACCTTCTTTCTTTTTTTTTAAGGTTCAGGCTTGGAGCTTATTCCACCACGCTACTCCAATGCGAGTTGGTGAATATATTCGTAATTCATTTTACTATCGTAAAGTTACAAGAAATAATTTTGAGTTTAAGTATTAAGCTAATTTATATGTAAATTTTATCATTATGTGTAATTACGGGCAGCAAACAGGCTGGAGACCGCTACTAAAGACGTATTAAAAAAATGTTTTCGTCAAATATACTTCCAAAATAACAAATCAACATGAGTCCAGCGATTTATCCTTCCACACTGTATTTATATATAACGGCAGAGGCTCGGCGACATATTTCATGCTCTATTTCAATAAAAACCTTGCCTTGCAAAAATTTTACGGACGTAATTTAAAAATATAGAAAAAAAAACAGAAAACCCGAAAAAAAACAAACAAAACTTCATTTATTACGATTAAAATGATAAGGTAAAATTCCGTACCCGAAGATTTTAAGAAATATTTATGAAAATTAACGAAGATTATTAAAACGTTAAGTAAAATTCTTATAAGCAATTACTCGAGTCTATCACAAAGCCTTTTTTCGAAAGATGCTATCAAACCACAAGGAAACTTGTTCGCCCACTTAAAATATTAACGAATGAAAATTATTTAAATTTGCTTTTGACGTGAAAGGAATAATTTAAATTTTATTAATTTTCTTAATGAAACAATATCTATTCATTATTTAAGAAAGCTACTTTCAGGCCTCATCAATATTGACTGAATATTATGTCTTATCTTGAATAAATTCAAATTACTCCTTGAATTTTTATGTTCAAACAAAAGACCAAATTTCCATATTTCTAGCTTCCTAAATGACCAACTTCCCTATAAACTTCCTGTATCCTCCATTTAAATGTCTCAGGGGTGATTTTTTTTAAATCTTTCTTAGGGCTCATTTAATTTATTTTATGCAAAGATTTCCTTTACCAAATTTTTTGCTTGTAAAGCTTGTCAGTCAGTCACTGTTAAAGTTATATCAAGTAAATGGATTCTATATTTAAAAATGAACGCGAAATCGAAAAAACGCACACAATTATATTATAATTGCGAGAGCAATGTTAATTGGATATATAATTAAACCAATTGACAAATGAGACTGTCACTTTCCGTACATTTATTATTTTTATTATATATACTACTTTATATGTCGCTTGCAACTTCAAATATACACACGAATTCATGACATTTAATTTTGCTCTTATATTCTTCAGTATAATTTTACTATTAAGGAGCAAGGGGCTGTATGATAAATTCTTTTACAGCGCTTATTTTAGCAATTCGTTCCGCTGCGCCAAGAGAAAGTTTCCAGTACAAAATTAATGATGTCAGCTACTCCAAAGACAGCAAATTGCTTATATATTACAATATGATTAGGTCGCATGTTTTAAGTAAATATTTTGCTTACATAAAAGTTTGCTAAGTTATTAGGGTTCGGAAAAAGATAAAAAAAATCTAAGCTAATATTTTTCGTTATATAGTCATCCAAGGTATTCCTTAAATACTTATAAAACAAAATCACAATCATAAATAAAACGAAAAATTACAAAGTTAACCTAAAAAAAATGTTATTAATTAAATTAAAATGAAATTAATCAAATTAAATAATATTATAACATTATCTCGAGTTAGTTAATCATAATATTATATTAGGGAATTATAAATTGTATTTTTTAATTATAATTCATTTTTATTCTTAGGTAAAGCCTTAAAACATTGTATGAATATATACATGAATATATGTCGTATGAATATATGTATCAGCAACGATATCAGCAACGAAAACTTTTACTCTGAACTAAGCCTATATTTATTTAAAGGTTTTTTATGAAAAATATTTCAGATATGTTACAATACAACAATATATAAATGATAAGTAGTTCATATTTATATTCTTTAATATCCAAACAGGACACACAAATCTATTTTATGTAGTAATATACCGTTCATTAAAAATACTTAACTACTTAGTTTCTCGCCGGTTAATTAATAGTAAAGTTACGTTAAACTAAACATGTAACATGGTAAATACGATACACGGAAATGAAGTGCTGTTCTCGCGTTAAATTCCTTTGGGGTATACAAAAGTCTAATTCGCTAAAGATTTATGACTAAGTGGGCGATGTTAAATACGTGGTTACGAACCCAACCCTTAATAGAGACGAAACAATCTTCATTCAATTTCTCATGTAACACTTGGGTCATATTGTTTACATGAAAGGAATATCAAGTTAAGAAAATAGTGGTTTTATGGAAACTTTTAACATTGTATAATGTATTTAGAGTCCAGAAAATGTATATTAATAAAATATTTTTGATGTAACTACCGATTGGTGTGACTTAGGTATGAACGACTCATGGAATGAAATTCCTTACCAGCTCACGTGTTCCCCTCCTCTAACAACCCGGGTTCCTTCAAACGAGGCGTGAAGAGGCATCTTGCGGGCCGGCAAGGCGAAGGCGGCTAGTGCAGAACCTTCTTCCCGATTGTACTGGCCGTCGTCGCGTTTGGACTCTACTACCACTTACCATCAGGTGAGTCATTTTCCCTCCCGGGAAATATAAAAAAAAATGCCGTGACAGCAAACGGTATGCCACTTTCTACTCCCTTGTGGGTGCGTGGTGCGGGTGTTATATACATACTTCATTCGTATTATTATCATTATTTAATATATAATATAATATACATTATACATAAATAAATATATTTTCTTATTGCAATAATATTCTTTCTCAAGTGATAAGGCGTTGTCAGGTCCATCTGGCACCATCCAAATACCCGACAATCATTTTGCTGTATTAAAAGATGGCCTAAGTGATGGCTCCCTAGTACCTTCTGCAAGTTGATGAACTCAAGATCGTAATATCTATAGCCATTTTAATTATATACATAAAGAATTTATTCTATCAAGAAATTATAGAACGTTTCATGTCAGCTTATTTTATTAGCCCTAGTTTTCTAACAGACAAATAAGCTTAAAATACCATCTAGCCGGCGTGAAATGATTTATAATATTCTCCAGCAAGGAACACGATATCGGGTTTCAAAGTAATCGCCCTGAGATCAGGTCATTGCGTTACTAAGAACAAACGTTAAATACATATACACATATATATGAGGTGGTTCTGTCGAATATAGATTAACTGGACTTACTGCGATTTTACTGCGATTTTAAGGGTCGATCTGTATGTGTCATTAATCAAGTCAGCTTGTAAACAGTAAAATTAGTAGATTTATTATAATAAACCATAAGGGTGAAATTGTTCTATTAAAATATAATTTTAAAAAACGAAACAGGCAAGTGTATTATTTCAGTGCTTATGCAATCTAATTGCACTGTAATATTTTTTTAATATAAATATATAACTGACTAATTCTTTTTAAAGACAATGAATAGCGTTTCAAATGGTAAAATTGTATATACATATATATATAGTAGCATAGTAGGTATAGTATTTTATCTCCCACTGCTGGACCAAAGCCTCCTCTCCTCTTTTTCAAATCAAAATCCGAGTATAATTTTATAAATAATGTGAAAATGATATAATTTTATGTTTAGATTGTGTTTCTTTATAATCAAATACTAATGAGGAAATATTGTCAAATATCTTCCATATTTCCATACCAAGCAAAGAGATTATTTTTGTTCGGGAAAATTCATCGTTTCTAACCAGTCAGTTATCAGACATATGTATATACGAATAAAAGTACGATATTGATAAAAACAACGCCGTAAAAATAAAATGTCGTCTCATACGAAATATTTTACGGGCAAAGTTAAATGAACTGACGGTGGAGTACGAATGTTTTACGATGTAATATATTCCGGCTATTACCGTACGTTCATATTATGTTCAGACATCTTAGTGTGTCTATCTAATTATAGATAGAAGTAAAAGAAGCATAAAAATCCGTAAAATAGATGAAATATCAGTCAATGTGTGAATTACACTATAATTTTTGACAGCCACGCCGGCCATTTTAGTGGGAGACTAGTCAACTACGCAGGACATATCATAGTGCAGCCTGTTGGCCAACAGAGGTGCATACTCTATTCTGTCACTTATAATAATATGTCCAGTGTCTAAAAGACGATCATCTGGTTGGTTCCAAGTTCAAACCCAAGCAAGCTCACTGAATTTTGATATTCTTAATTTGTGTATCTTTTTTTTCATTTTGTTAATTTATAAAATAGGTAGGCGGACCAGCATATGGGCCACCTGATGGTAAGTGATCACCAACGCCCATTGACATTGGCATTGTAAGAAATGTTAACCATCGCTAACATCGCCAATCGCCACCAACCTTGGGAACTAAGATTTTATGTCCCTTGTGCCTGTAATTACACTGCCTCACCCACCCTTCAAACCGGAACACAACAATACCAAGTACTGCTGTTTTGCGGTAGAATATTTGATGAGTGGGTGGTACCTACTTAGACGAGCTTACACAAAGACCTGCTACCAGTAAATACATCTAGTGCTTGGTTGAAAAGAAAATATCGATAGGATACCTGCATATGTTGGATGCAAATTCTGCCACAAGTGTAATCATCAACCCACATTGGAACAGCGTGGTGACGTAATCTCCAAATCTCTTAAAAAAAGAGAGGAACTATTAGTCCAGCGTCAGAACATTACAGGCACATGTTACTTTTATAATCTGATGGGACAACAAAACTGACATGACCGTGAAAGACCAAAAGGCTTTACGTGCCTTCCGCCTTTACGAGATTGTAAACACTTTCTAATTCCAGAGAAGACTGTGTCAACAATGCATTGCATTTCATAATAAAGAGTTAAATAAAAATATATACCACTTACAAAACAAGGAAAGAACACGAGGTCATTCACATTTATGATCATTTTCGAATAAGTTTGACTCGAGATTCGAAGACGTTTTTCGTTTAAAAAAGGGTGTGACCGTCTATGACCTGTCTAGATTATCAAAGACTAATCTTTGGATTACTGTAGAGCTTTCACACTGTATTGTTATCTTTATTTGAATCTCTTCTATCTCAAATGGATTTGCGATTAATTCGTAGTACAATGCTATGTTGATTGAAATTTGTAATTAAAAAAGCTGTCACCGGCTCACTTTTACTATAAATATTATCGACAACCTGTTTTTATATGGATGCTTTTAATTAATGACAACAAGTATTATCAAATAATATTTGTAATGTATGAATGAATTTGAATCGAAATTATAGTTTTGGAATCAATATGTGGAAGTGTGAAAATACATTTATTTTTATGACATATCAAAAAACAATGAAAATGTAAAACTTAAACTTGGGTGTAATTATCTATATAAGTATGTATTTACAAAAGAAAAGTAGTATATGTAGTATATCAGTTGTCTGGTTTCCATAGCACAAGCTTTGTACAAGCTTAATTTGGGATCAGATGGCCGTGTGTGAATAATGTCCCAAGATATTATTATTATTATTATTATTATTAAAAAGCGCTAGAGTTACCCACAAAGGACTTGCGATATTAATAACAGAAATACAGTTTTATATCTTGAAAGTACAAAAGCGTTCAATAAAACGAAGCAACGTAGCGTTACTCCATTTAAAAGCAATCTGTCCCGTACTTTGTTCTAAACTAACGACGGGTTTTGAACACTAGAACTATTCTGCGAGTCAGCATATTCAAACTGACATGAATAGAAATTCTTTTTAGATTTTTACTGGACTGCATACGATTTGAATAGATATAGAAATAATCTTTACTTGTAAAACTTGATATTACATAAACGAAATCATACATTAAGCCCTTCAGGCATAAGAAATGTATCATCTTAGTTCCCAAGGTTGGGATTTAGTGGCGCATTGGCGATGTGAGGAATGGTTAATATTTCCAAAGTTTATTGCTGGTGGTGACCACTTTCTTATCGGTGGTTTGGTGGCAGGTAAAGTTTGCTCGATCCCCAATGTAAAAACAATATGTAGTTGAATATTCTGTTAGAGTTTTTACGATCAATCGAAGGGTAATAAAAGTTAAATTAATTTTGAATAAAATATCTTAGTGATTGGATTTAGGCAGCTCGTGACCGCGAGGAGAAGAAAGAGAAGAATTTTGGGAAATACTACAGGTAATATATAAATATTTATTTACGAAAAACACCATTTTTATCTGCTCTTAACTTTTTAATCTAATGTCTTTGTTTTCTTTGTTTCGAAGTTTTCTTTTCTATATTTTGCTTACAAGATCTTAACGCATTTTAAGGCAATGATTGTACATATAATTATATAATATTATATAAATTTACTACATAATATTATGACTGCGTGGTAGTATCATGTATTATGTATTTTGTAAATTGGAGGTACTTTTTCAAAACACGTGCAAGGATCATCCTCACTAGGTAACAAGTGGCGCTTGTGTGGCGGTTTACACTTCAAGAGCGGACTTGGAGCTCGACATGGCTCAAATTTCAAGAAGCCCTTTCACCAGTTGGACCGAAAACATTAATCAGAAATGTATTATATATTCTGGCAATTCTGACCTGGCAGATTTGCGAGTCGTAATTAATTTTGATATTACTTAATATTAATATTGTGAATGCCATAAAGCTGTTCTAGACTTGACAATAATAAAAATTGGCATTGATTAAATAATAATATGGTAAAATCTTGATATACGTGTACTTTATTTCATTGTGACCTGACTACTAAAAGAAAATAATTTTATTATAAATTGTATTTTATTATTTACTATTTAATTATATCCTTAATACCGTAACAGCCTGTGAATGTCCCACTGCTGGGCTAAAGGCCTCCTCTCCTCTTGTTGAGGAGAAGGCTTTGGAGCTTATTCCACCACGCTACTCCAATGCGGGTTGATGGAATACACATGTGGCAGAATTTCAGTGAAATTAGACACATGCAGGTTTCCTCACGATGTTTTCCTTCACCGTAAAGCAAGAGATGAATTATAATCACAAATTAAGCACATGAAAATTCAGTGGTGCTTGCCCGGGTTTGAACCCACGATCATCGGTTAAGATTCACGCGGTCTTACCACTGGGCCATCTCGGCATATCCTCGCGGTGAGCCAGTCGTCTAGCTGGTCTGAGTTGACAAAATCAATCAGATGAAACTCCAACCGAGTTTGCCTCACTCTGTGACCAACAATGCGTCACTCACCGATCGTGTTCTCAATACTCATCCTTAATAAAATATATTAAATTAATATGAAATATGAAATCAATATATTGATCATGTTATATGAAATTTTGTTGTTGTGCTAAAAAGTTAAAGTAATGTAATAGTCTGTCAAAATCTTCTGGGCAAAGAAATCCACTCTTTGAGGAGAAGGTTTGGAGCTTACTCCAACACGCTGCTCCAATGCGAGTTGGTGGAGTAGGCATGTGTCAGATTTTTATCTGCCACATAAACATGTAAGGTAAATTATATTATTATTAACACAAATTAAGCACATAAAAATTCAGTGAATGCCCGTGTTTGAACTGTGAATCATCGGATAAGCTTCTTTTATGCACTGTTTGGCACTCTTGGGCATTATTTTGCTGAATGCATAGTTTATTGTTATTTTATTGATAACTGCTAATTAATTATAGTTTAAAGTATGTTACGCAGATCGACTAATGTATTTGATTTAATTAAATTTTTACTTTAAAGAATCATTTTGTCAGTATATCTCGATTAATATAATTATTAATTTAAAAACTGAAGCTGAACTAATTTTATGCTTAAAAATAATCGTTCGCTTACACTTTATAATATCACATAACAAAATCGAAAATATATTCGCAAAAGCAGAGTGTTTGTATTTGAGATGGTTCTCAATATAATATTTCATAAAAAATGAGAATTTACGACCTTTTTTCACACAATAGAAGTTCAACGAACTGTTATAAGATTACGTTCTTACGCCTTTTACGTGTAAGGGAAATAAGGTTTCATATTGTTAAGATTGATAGAACAGTTTTTTATAGTGAAAGCTGCTGTTAAGTGTTCCAATGATTTTCAGGCCTCATTTTTTTAGGTGAAGGTTTGGAGTTTATTCCACCACGTTGCTTCAATGCGGGTTAGTGGAATACACATGTGTCAGAATTTCAGTGAAATTAGACATGTGCAAGTTTTTTCTCGATGCTTTCATTCACCGTCAGTCAGCACGAGATGAATTATAAACACAAATTAAGCACGAAAATTCTGTGGCGCTTGCCCGGGTTTGAACTGGGCCCACGGCTATCCCAATTATTATTCAAATATTTTTAGTTTTAGTTTTGCAGGCCTGCCCATGTCCTTAACAAATATAACCTTGAATTGACAAGATTGGTCAAGACCTTTAATAATCTATTCTATTCACTATTTGTGTAAATATGGCGTTTTGATTATTAATAAATCGCATGTAATATGTAAATCTAAGGTTTGTTATATATAAGGATTCTATCCACTATCTAATCATTTTAATGGCAAATAGTTATACTTTGTATTACATTATTATTGCACACACACACATACGAAGGGGCAAACAGGTGTAAGTATACAGATATAGACCTATAAAAATTACTAAATATATACCAGCATAAATCTAAAATAATTTGATAATTTACCAAAAAATATAATAACACACAATACATAAAATTAAATGTACTTATGTAATAGTATCATAATTCAATATTATAAGATTTATCATTTTTAATGTACTTTCATAAATAAAATTACAAACTGAGGTTACGCACAATTTTCTAGTGTTAAGCTTTCCTTTGTAATACAATTTTATTGTTAAATATTTAAAGAACATATATAAAAAAAATTGAGATCTAAGTTTCATCATATTGTTAAAGTACCTAAATTTATTTCAACGAAATATATTTAAAAGAAATAATCAATTCAAACTCAAGATAAGTTTTCAACTGAAATTCGTAATGGAAATCGCAGTACCAATGCAAAAGAATCTATCGTGTTCAAGAACTTTTTCAATATCGCGAGGAAAAGTTTGAGGGATTTATCAGACGAAATACTTCATTTTTCCGAATACATATGCTTTAAACGTAAAACTACAATATAATCCTTTATAATTACGTCTTAATCGTTCTGTATGTTTAATTTATTCCATATTTTCTCTCAAATCACCCACCGTCTTGGTAGCTTAGATAAAAAAAAATATATATCTATCAAACAATTAAAAAAACCCATAAGTTTTCAGTGAAAATATAAAATTATTACTTTTTTTTTATATCTGCCGGTAGGGCAAATGACTCATCTCCACCTGATGTTAAGTGGTAGTAGAGTCCAAACGCCACGACGGCCAGTACAGAGGGGAAGAAGGTTTTGCACTAGCCGCCTTCGCCTTGCCGGCCCGCAAGATGCCTCTTCACGCTCGTTGGAAAGAACCCGGGTTGTAAGAGGAGGGGAACACGTGAGCTGGTAAGGAATTCCATTTTTTCGAAGTGCGACAAAGAAAGGAGTTACCAAATTTCTTTATGCGCGGTGGAATTGACGTCACAGTTAGGCGGTGATATCGAGAGCCAGCACGCGTAGACTTGTGAAGGAAGGGGGAAGCAAGAATTAGGGAGAATAATTCCTCGGAGCACTCCCGAGATACAGTCGATTATAAGCGCTCAGCGCTGCTATCTCTCGACGCAATTGTAAAGGCTCGAGGGTGTTTATGACCTTTACATTGCCGATAATGCGGACCGCGCGTCTCTGCAACCGAACCAAGGCCTCAAGTAGGTACTTAACGGAGCCATCCCAAAGGTGCGAGCAATATTCAACGCATTTGTCGGGTTAAGCTGATCCCCTTTTTTGGGAACCGCTTGACATTAGCTCTTCTCCAAGCCTCCGACACACATCCCGAATAGAGAGAAAGTTGGAACAGGCGCGTTAACACAAAAGATAGCTAATCCGCGCACTTCTTCAGCACTATGGCTGGTATTCCATCGGGACCGCTAGCTTTCCGTACATCAAGTGGTTGCAGCTCCGAACGCGTAGTTACACTTTTTATATTACCTCCTTTAAACCTAGTTTAATTGGGAAACGTAAATAATAATATTTTAATAAGCGAAAGTAGTAAGAAAGTAAAAGATAGTAATTAATGTCACTTGTGCGCAAAGGTACTCGTCTCCTCTCAACGTGTAGTCTTGAAGCTCATTCCACCAAGCTGCTCCAATGTTGGATATACATGTAAAATAATTTCATCCGGCAAGTTCTACAAGTTTATGTAAATTCGTTTAAAGTCTATTTATTACTATTTAATAGAATTCCTAAAAATATAACATTATTAAACTGTACTACTATTATATGTTAAAAATTTAAAATAATTAATTTTAAATATTGAACAATATTCCATTATTAGACTCATAAGATTAACCTGTATATCTTCTGTGCCTATGTACTATGACATGTCATCTCCAAAACTCAAATACACTAACGCAAACTGTAGACCATTGCAACATATATACACATTCCAAATCACAAAAGTAAGTAAGTGTGTGTAGTAGCAAATATTTTGACATCGAAAGAAAATATTTTTTCTTCGACGCTGTTAATGTGAACAAAGTTGTAATAGATATTTCCGAAGCAAATAAGTTACCAACAAGTTCCCTAATGTGGAATATAAGTTTGACGTAATGGCTTCTCACCAAAGAAAGTTTTGGTTAACGACAAAAAAGTACCGTAAGTTATATGAAGGGCAAACACTATTTTGTCACACTTGTCTGTACTTCGTAAAGTTTTCGAAAAGAAAATTTATCTTCGAGACTAAAATGGTAAGGATGAAGGTTCAATAATTTTCTACATATCAAATAAATCATTTGTTTACTCTCTATTCTGAAATTCTGCCACATGTGTATTCCACAAACCCGCATGGAGCGTGGTAGAATAAGCTCCAAACCTTCTTCTCAAAAAGGAGAGGTCTTAGCTCAGCAGTGAGACATTTATATTTACTTTATATTCAATACAATACTTAAAGTAACAGTTTGTAAAATTTCCACTAGGGTAGGATTAGGCCGTCTGTCCTTTTTGAGAAGTAGGTTTGGAGCTCACCACGCTGCTCCAATGTGAATACAAAACTTACATTACATTGTACAATTTATTTTTATTGAAACTATGATTTTTGGACAGTGCACATTGCTTCGGCCATGAACTGACTAAAAGCGCCACGCATCTTTTGAGATTAACCACATAATTTTTGTTCATTTACGTACATAAATAATATGAATAAATATATATACAAGCATGTTATACGAAAAATATTCTTTATTTATAGATTCTGACAGACAATTTAGTCGTCATGTTACAATATTGAATGAAAAGCTATCCTCGTTTCGCTATGAGTTCTAGCTTGTGTACCAGGACCTCCAGGTGTACGGCCTCACATCAAGCCACTAGACCAACGAGGCAGTCAAATCAGTCAAGAAGAAAGATAAATTTATATAAACAATATCAATGAAAACTTTACGGTTTTTATCATCTATGCGTTTAAATATTTTATTTTACAATACAGATTTTTATAACTATTAGTTATTTGTTTCTTTGACAAGATTAGACTAAAAGACATCACTGGAATTTTTATTGTTGAAACGAATACCGGAATAAATGGTGGTGGTATGTAAAAGTTTATTTTATCTTTTATTCGTGTTTTTAAAATGGTTGACGTTGATTCTATCAAATTATGAATATATTGTTTTGATGACGATGATGTCCTCCTGACTGATTTCGGAAACGGCGGCTAATCTAAAGGAAGGCTAGCTAACTTCGACATATTATAGTGCACAAGTGTGTTTGCATAGAATGATGCATTCGCTATTCTCTTACTTTCATAATCCGATGGCAAATCTGACACGACTGGAAAGAGTTTAAGCGCAAGATGAACTGTTCTACATACTTTCCGAAGCACGGGAGTGCACAGTTCCTGCTATTGAGAATTTTCGACAGAAGAACCAGTTTGAAGTGTAAAAACCGTACCGTAACAGTCTGTGAATGTCCCACTGCTGGGCTAAAGGCCTCCTCTCGCTTTTTGAGGAGAAGGTTTGGAGCTTATTCCACCACGCTGCTCCAGTGCGGGTTGGTGAAATACACGTGTGGCAGAATTTCAGTGAAATTAGACACATGTAGGTTTCCTTACGATGTTTTCTTTCACCGTAAAACACGAGATGATTTATTATCCCAAATTAAGCACATGAAAATGTTTGAACGGTGAATGAGTTGAATTACTGGTCCAAGGAACTCAACTTCTTCGTTCCAAAGGTTAGTAGTGCATTAGCGATTTAAGGAATCGTTAATATTTCTTCATCAATTTATATGGGCGCAAGATTGCCACATAGGGTCAGGAAGCACATTTGTAAATTTTTATATCTATTATAAAATTAAAAATAATAGCGTTATGCCGTAAGATATAATACTATTAAAACAACTGAAGCATAGCAATCGAGCACTATCGAAGTGTCGGTTAAAAGTGAGTTAGTTGTCTAACTTTTCTAATCGCTTATACTATGAAGCTTCCTGCTAGCGACTATACATGACAATTTCTAAAGTTTCAAGTTATTACCTTTAACATAGAAAGTTACCTAGAACATAAATAGAAATTTTGTTGTAAGTGTATATTGAAAATTGAAAATGATATAAACATTACTAATAAGCCCTTCAAGCTTTCGCTACGTATATTAACATATATTTATACAAAAATGGCCATGTAAAAGTCAAAAGCAGTTTGTACGTTTTTATTATTTTCAATGAAAAGTTTTATAGTTGGAAATGATGCCCCAAAATTTTCAAAATACATATTTCATATTTTTATGAATAAAGTCGTTCATACTAGTATAGTAGTTCGTGTGCATTGTAAAATGTTTATTTTTTGGTACTGAGCCAATTATTGCAGTTATTGTGCATAAGTAATTTCAGTCAATTATATTATTTGTTGATTTCTTAAAACAATCTGTTGTTTCATATTGTATAGCCCTAAATAAACCATCCGACAAAATAGATAAATATGTTGTATCAACATTACAGCAATTAGACAAGTTGTTCAGACATCATGCATACATACACATACAACTAAAAAAATTTTTAGGTAAGCTTTGTACAAGCTCGTCTGCCTCCATTCTCTGGGAGGGTAGGTGCCACCTACTCAACAGATAATCTACCACAAAACAGCAGTACTTGGTATTGTTGTTTTCCGGTTTGAAGGGTGAGTGAGCCAGTGCAATTACAGGCACAAGGGACATTACACTATAATACAGATTAAATAATTACCTTTTGAACTTAAATAAATAAATCCGATGTCAGTTGAGCGTGAAGCTGCAATTGACTCAAAATGTATAGATACTTTAATAAGAACAAATGGCAAGATATACATAGATTATATTGTAAAGTACATAAAATAGACACATACTAATTTACTACTCACGCATTTTTTATTAATATAATCCAGTATAAAATCTATATAAACATATACCGAGAAACTGCGTTGTACGAGGAAATGACAGAAAACGAGGGTTGTGAGACTTTTAATCTATCTTCCTTGACATAAGCATCGTTAGAGGAGCGTATCGTATCTAAAAAACGTACATCATATCATCTTGTATAAAATAATGTACAAACTGATTTTATAAAAACCTTCGAATTTTATTTTTAAAAATAGAACACTAAATAATACAATTTTAAGTAAATAACTCACTCAATTACTCTTAAAAATCCAAATAACACAATTGAAGACATTCAACCAATCACAATTCACGACAATAATGAATTAATTACGTTACCTTTCAGTCCAGCAACAAAATGGCGGTTTATAATTAGTGCGCGTCGTTTTTTTTTTTTTAACAGTGCTTTTATTATAGATCATCTCCTCGCTATATTATATTCCAATTTGATTCAATCCAAAACGTAAATTCACAAAACATTTAGTACAATTCAAATTGTATGTACTTGAAGATACAAATGTTGGTGCTACTCCATCAATGTCAAAACTCGTTGAATCATCTTAAAGCGATATCAAAGTGTTCGGGGATCTCTATGACGCGTGGAACACGTCCGACTTCACTTATATTAAGTATAGGTGAGTGGTTTATTCACCTTCTTTCCGTTTCTGTCTGATTATGGAAATCAAATGTACCGTATATAAAATAAAACTTTTTTTAAAAATTTCTTTAAAAATTTTAGTATTTACAATAATTTGGTGTATATCTTGAGTTTCTCTAAGTTTGCCAGAGAACTAAAGTCACCGACATTGCACGTAGAATTAGCACGCTCAAGTGGAAGTGGGCTGGTCATGTCTCCAAGCGCATAGATGGCCGATGGAGCTGACACGTATTACGTAACGACAGGTGCTTATACGCAACGATACAATTTATTAATCGGAATAGATCATACTCAGAATAGCGCGTTTTTTTATTGTATTAGTAAGTGCCCCTGATAGTAAGTGGTCCGATCACCATACACAGGCTTTGTGAGTAATATTAACTATTCTGTACATCTTCGATGCGCCATCAACCTCGGGAACTAAGACTTTTATGCCCGTAGTTACACTGGCTAACCAAACCAGAACACGGCAATAGTATGTATTGCTATTTGGCGGTAGAATATAGAGTGGGTATTTATACATGCAGGTTTTCACAAAGCCCTACCACAAAGTTAAATACAAGCCTTCCAGTTTTGTACTATTAATATATCGAATAAGAAGCTTATAAAGGAAGTTATATTAATTTAAATATAGCCTGAAGCTCAACGATAATAAGTTAATTATCTATTATAAAAGATACGATGTTTCAACGTGATAGATAGGTTTTTAATATTAATATTAAATAATGATTGAATATTTTTAATTGAATTTAGTCGATTAATCGAAAATCACTTTTGTTTTGAATAAATCGAAATTCACATGCCCTTATCCCATTCATTTTCAACTGTTGCAGTGTACTTTATAACTTTTAAAGATAAAATAATTGGTATTTTTTTTTCAGCCAGATATCTGCTCTACTAGACGAAATTCGAAGCAAGCTTTCCTTTTTTACATGATACCTGCCCTAAAACACGTGAGAAGCTGCGGGTGTTAGCTAATAATTTATAAAGACAATTCGAAGTACCTAAACGGAAATATTCTTGGTAGAATCAACAAGTATGCCTTGAATCGGACATTAAATTTATTGCACTTTTAAAAGCTCACTTGAATAAAGTATACTTTGGTTTGTAATCTGCTTTCGATATCCGTTTTTCTAAAATTAATATAAGATCATTTCATAAATGAATTCCTTATATTGAATATTTAATCAAGAACTTTTTATCTCGAATGAAAAAAATTATTAAAGAAATGAATTCCTTTTTATAAGCCTCATTTAACTGTTATAAAAATTGGAGGAAATAATAAACATTTTTTGAGATGTTTCCTTTCTTCATCTTTATTTATACTATTCGATTTTTAAAACGGATTTGTGATTATAAAAATAATTTGTTATTTACTATCATTCGTTTTTTATTACAAATAGGTAAGCAGATGGGCCACCTGATGGTAAGTGGTCAACGCTGCCGACAGACATTGGCGCTGTAAATTATGTAAACCATCCTGTACATCACCAATGCCCCACTGATCTTCGGAAGTAAGATGTTATTTCCCTTGTGCCTGTAGACTGGCTCACTCATCCAAACCAGTACTCACCATGACTAAGTATTGCTGTTTGGCGCTAGAATATCTGAAGAGTGGGTGCAATGATACCTGGATAGCAATCGAACAAAATATCCCACAACGATACACAATATCTCTTGGTATTATTAATAGAATTCAAACGATTTCGCGTTCCGTCTAACAAAATTCGACTTAAAATATTTCTCATAAAAACATACTATTCACTTAATTACTGGCCGCAAAATTTGTTTATAAATGGTAAATATTAATTTATTGAAAACCACAAAAGCCTCTCTTGGATAATGCGATCATTTATGATATTGAACAGTTTTACGTAAAAAATAATATTGGAATTAATTTTTGTGATGAAATTTTTTTTAACTAAATTTTCCCATTTAAAACGTTAAATTGGACGACTTAATGGTCGACCCTTGTAAGAAGTGCTCACCGCGATACAGCTTTTAGCAAAGCTCTGTCAAGAAGTGCTCCCTAAAACTCGGTTAAGTTCGAAGTGTTTCTTTTGTACCTCTTAAATTATATAAGAGCCTTGTTTTGAATATATTCGTGTAAAAAATATAATTTATGTATATCATTTTTCTAACATAGAACATTTTTGGTACACCTTGAGGCATCACGTATGCAGTGACGGCGACATACACTATATATAGTACAGGTAATACTATATCTCGTTGTTTATTAACAAAATATTATTATTTATTTCACTCCATATTTATTAATAGGTTTTCTCTTACGAATAATTCGTTCAATACGTATTCATCGTGAATTTCGGTTCACATTTGCCAAGTGTGACGGTCATATTTGTTTAAATATATTCGAATCTTGATATTTATGTATGTATGTGTAAACTAACAATCTCTAATCAATATTGTTTTAGGAAATGGCAAAAGATATCTTAAAAGAACACAAAGGCCGTCTTATCGCTAACAGAAATCTCATTCAGGCAGCCTTTGTGAAAGAAATGTAATCAACTTAATTAAAAATATAATTATGAACTTTGCTTAGACAAATGATTCTTATATTATATACAAAAAAGCATATTCAGTATAATATATAACCTGGTTGAAACGCAGATAAACTTTATCACCTTACACTGGCCTGCAAACTTCTTACATCAAACAATGCCCAATATCACTTGGGCTGTTAATGAGAAACGTGGAAATGAAGCCTTATCAAGTCGACTGCACACAAAACATATTACACAAAATATGTTTGTCAATGTATATAACTAAAGTAAAATAAAGAATGTAAATAACTTAAGAAAAAAAAAACACTACAATACTCTATCGTATTATGCTCCCGATAAAAGTAATAATACCTGCTTATAATATTATACGAATAATTCAATCGTTTACAGTGAATAGTTTCAGCTAAATATTAAACGACATCAAAGGCGCTGTTATGTAATATTAAATGACGAAATCACAACTGCCAAAAGTTGGATGACAAAGGCTCTTGAATCAGGGGACCGAGATATTTACAGCTTTCTGAATTATATACCTCACTTCATCGCTTCGGAATATAATATCACAATTGGATGGATAGTTAGGCTACATTCACACACAGGCCAATTTTTCATATACGTTTTTATCGGTGATATCGTATATAATTGCTTAACGAGTTCACACACGCGACAATATTCCATATCCGGTAAAAATGGCGAGCTGTGCGATTTATCGGATATATTTTTATTCGGCCTTGACGTATGTAAGAGCGTGTACACACCCACGACAGTATTCCACTCCAGTATTGCACTCCACTAATTAACATAACCTCCAGTTGAGTTAAATAATATCATATGGACCTTCAGTGTGTATGTGCACTTAGACTAATAGTTGAATCAAGCTAATTGCTCTCACAGAGATATTACTTAATTGATGTCTAATTATACTTCACCGTTTCAGCGAAAATTTATATGCCACGGCTAAATGGTTCTCAAATTGTAATTGAAAATTAATAATTTCATTATGTTTTTGCATATATTTATAAATTGTAAAACCACGTTCATGTCAGCCGATTGTCGTCGATCGAGTGCTACATTTTTAAACAAAATGAATCAAGAAAAATTGGTTTTTTAAAAATTTACTGTCTTTCAACTGCTGTAACACTACTTGAAGTTTTTTTTTTACTCGTTCAATAAAGGTTTGTCAACTATATTCGAATCGTAAGTCCGGTATAAGGAACTGGTCCGAAATATAAATATCATTGATTTACAACTTAAACCAGTAACAACGACGAGTAAACTTAATTTTTTTCTATTTCATTCTAATAATGAGGATCACTGACTTGGCTTTAACAAACATTATACCATCATGAAAGGGTTTTTTTTTATTTTTATAGTATAAGTAGGCGGACGAGCATATGGGTAACCTGATGGTAAGTGGTCACCAACGCCCAGACATAAGCATTGTAAGTAATGTTAACCATAGCTTACATCGGCAATACGCCACCAACCTTGGGAACTAAGATGGTAAGCCTTTTGTGCCTGTAATACACTCACACTGACTCAATCACCCTTCAAGCCGGAACACAACAATGCCAAGTACTGCTGTTTTGCGGTAGAATATCTGATAAGTGGGTGGCTTGCACAAAGCCCTACCACCGGTAAAAATGTTGACTTTCAACATTATCAATGAATCTTCTTATTTCAATTATTTAGCAATTAATTAGTTCGTACATGTTAGTATGGAATGCTAGATTATAAACTGAATATGTAAATGCAAATTCAGCTTTAAAATTATTAGTCAGCGTACCGTCGTGTCTAAAAACGAGAACGTCTCAAGTACTGGACTTTAGTTATTAACTTAGATGACTTGATTCACGTGATTATAACGAGCAAAGAAAATAACTTCAATGTTAAGGTAATCATTAGTTTGAACTAAATCTACAATAACTCGCCAGTATAGCTGCACACATTTTCGTAATGAATTCGAAAGTTGTTTCAATCCGAAATGAGCAAAACCGATGTTACTATATTTTTGAATATAATAAAAAATATAAAAATAAATGTTAAGTGCGGCTGCGTCTCGTGAGTGCTTAAGGATTAACTATATATATTAACTCTTATTATATTTATTAACTCTTTTTTCAGAAACAATCGAACTCTAACTTATTGGCGCTAGTCTGTATTCTGACAAATTTGTTAATATGAAACCATCTACAAAACGATTGACAGATTACCGAGCGCTTATTGTTCTTTCAATCTAATTGTTTCATGCAATTATGTTAGTTATTTTAATTACAAGCATATTTTTTAGCATCACTTGTTAGCAATCCAACCCAATGAAATATAACTTATCTTTTAATTATAAAAAAAAATATTCAAATTTAATTACGCATTTTTTTTTGTTTTCTTTTTTACAATCTAACGCCACACAAACAGTATCGTATCGTAAATTTGAATCGTATAAACATTTTTTAATACAAGCCTTTATATACAATGCAATACAATTTCTTGTTTATGTTGTTAACCGTAGAGAAGTTCCTTCATCTGGAGTCAATCCTGGGTATAGAATTAGCTCATGTTTACCATATAAATGCATTTAATTGGAACTGAACAAGCATGTCAAATAAACTCCGTAAGATAAGAGGCAGTTCTAATTTAATTTGCATGATTTGACCTAAACAAACTGCCAAACGTTGCCAGCCAAATAAAAGCCAATAATAATTGAATTGGTATTTGTTAAATGACACGAAAATGGTACTAATTGATTAAATAAATATTTAATTTTGTTATTAATTTTTTGGTCTAATTATCATAAATAAAACAATGGAGACATTTTTTTAGCGTTCGTATTTTGTATAAGAGAATTCCTTAATTGGCGAACAAATGTTTTTGACACGGATTGGCAAAATGCTCGTTCAAACTTTTCAGATAAAATTCATGGTATCTGTTCTATTAGCTAAACATATATTCTTTTCATAATATAGAATTTTATATTTAATTAATATATATCAATACTGAGTGATATTTTTGTAATTCACACCCAAAGGAGGTTAAAAAAGAGACGAAAGTTTGTTCCGAACGTTTGTTGCTTGAAACGTAAGGTTCTTAATTTTATTAGTTCAGTCAGTTCAGGCAGAACAGTTATATCCAAAATATAATTCGAGAAAAGTCGGGTGGTTGGAAAATGTTGCCGATGTGAAATCCCGTCGGGCACACTGTTTAATAAACTAATTTAAATTCAGTTCAGTCTAAACCTAAATATATATGCGGACGGATATTAGTACTGAAAATCGCCCGAGAATTATAATGCGATATTACAGCAATAGGCTTAATAACACCACGGCTTAATAGTTCTTTTGTCATGAGTATAGCGATACGTAAGAACCGATACCGACGTTTGTTCATATTATTATATCACATGGCAATAAGAAATTGTCTTCTAGACTTTTTATAGGAAATTCATAACCAAATTGGTGAAAATTAAAAAAAAATCTACTACAAACTTATTTTTACGTGCTTTTAGCTTTAGTTATATGTAATGTCAAAGTCATGTGTCGAATTTGCATAGATTTGGGACTTAGCTTGCGGGGAAAGGGCCCAATACCCAAAAGAGGTATAAGGATGCCGTGGATGATGATTACTAAGAAAATAATTAGCAAAATCAATGTAAACAAATTTATTAATTCGATTTTAACTTACATCCAATCGTCATATAAACTTGAATAACGTCATAAAACAATTGAAGCTACAGAGCATAATGTCATTATACAAATATACACGATTATACAAACATCTTTACTCCCGGTAAATGCTATAAATGCCATTTTATAAAACTCATTAATTTGCTCTCGGTGAATAACACCGCAAAAAGTAAGTCAAAGGTACAAAATATACAGCCGCTTGAAAGCATTTTGAACGTAAAATGTTTTCTTTATACCCATTTAACGTTTTAAGCTTCCTTACTATTCAACGTAGAATGATACTTATCTTTTATAGCATCAAGAAATACGAATGAAGTAAATACAAATGAAGCAAGAAGTATTTATGCCAATTAATAAATCTAAGATAAGCAGATAAAATACACAGATTTTATGTTCGATTGAAAATATAAAAATCCAAAATAGTGTTAGAAAAACGTCGTTGAACTTATTTTACATATTGATTGGACAATATTATCACCAAAGCAATATATTCTTCAATAAATTTTTCCACATTTTTGTAATAAAAAATGTGTTGAATTCTTTATTACTATCGAAATATTATGAAAAACATTTTTACGTTTTATTTTTTACTTAATGTGTTTTTTCTAATAATGAATAATGATATCAAAATCAGCCAGATACAAACAGTATAACTAAAAAGATTTTACTGCAATTTTTTATTCATAAAATACAAAAAACCTTCTTGCGACCATATATTGTCATCTAATATATAAAAATCTCGTGTCACGGTGTTTGTGGTCGAACTCCTCCGAAACGGCTCGATCAATTTTTATGAAATTTGCTATATATATTTGGGAGGTATGAGAATAGGTCGTAAAGTATATATCATAAGCTAGCTGATAAGGGTGGCCACATCCAGTATTTAATTTAATTGATAAGAAATATAAACGTGTTTTATGATATTGAAAAGGTTGGTAAAGTACTAAAAGATCAAATACATTATCGGTATACGTTTTTATCAGTAAATACGACAATTTGGTCTATTTGTGTGTGTGTGTGTGTGAAAAATGCCAGCAAGACGCAAAGGGGCCCATTTGGGCCGTCGAACGGGTAAAGCATCAAGCACGCGAATTAATAGAGCAGAAAGAACAGTCGAACAAATCCAAAAATATTACGAAAATGTGCGTGTGAGCATGTCACCATTAAACGGTTTGCTCATCGGTATGTATTCAGTAGCAAGGCTGTTCCTGAAATCCATTTGCACTCGAAAAAATATCGCAAAGGATTTCGTTCCTCCTCGGGTCTCTTCTTCCCCAACCGTATGTTATTTTTTTATTTAATATTTTAATTTAGACAGGAGTTATATCGTGTTTTCATCGCAATTTTATGGTGGAAAGTCAAGAAACCGAAATTGTAGCAAGTGTAAATAATGCAATCTTGAAAAATAAGTTAATAAATCATGTCAATTAATTCAAGTATACATACATTACATACATTCAATATAGACATGATTCGAGTGTTTACTATTGACAGTATAATCAGAGAAATGATAGTATAATCATATGCTCAGCGTCAGAAAAAACTATCCAAAGAAAAAAAAGAAAATCAATGATCATTATTTATCAAGCAATTATTTATAATAGATAAATATAAATATTTCATTTATAGTAGACTCTGTTTTGATTGTTTGAAATTTTAAAGACATTTTTGATGTTTAATTTATTGTTAAAGGGCTTAAATTACTTTGACAATATTTAAAAAAATCCTTTAGAAATAATATCATTATTCTGAATCAAATTTAATTATTAAATGCAATAAGTAAAACGTAATTCCATTTGAATTCTGTTAGCAGCGCCATCTTTGAACTGACTATGTTTCTTTATATAGTATGAGTAAAATATTAAACTATACATAATTAAAAATTTTAGCAGTAATTCAATTTTCAATTTCAATTCAGTTCCCAAGGTTGGTGGCGCATTCGCGATGTAAGGAAGGGTTAATATTTTTATAGTGCCAATGTATATGGGTGAGGGTGACCATTTACCAATATTATAAAGAAAACAAATAATGGACCACCTTTTTCAAAAGTTCTGTCTCATAATGTGGGACGAATGTACGATGAGCCACCACTCACGTACAAAATCCGTAGATATAAACTAAGAAAACAATAATAAATAAATCAAGTGGGCAAACCATCGAGCTTATTTGTGTTGGCTAAAGACGGACTGACAACAAATATCGTACAGTCAATTACTTTTTGAAATTAATTAACTGCTTCAGGATAAAAATATATTAATTTTTTCACTTTACATTAAACTTTTATCCAACAATGAATATGTCTATTACATCAATGAAATACATTGAATAAGGAAATTGAATGGTTGGTGTTTTTTTGTTTTTATCAGCGTTTATCGTCTACAGCGCTACTTTCCTTTTTCTGTCACAATTTTTTTTATTTAAAATCCAAAATATTCAGTACATATAATTTATATGGCAGAACAAGGTTTTCGTTTTTTTACGTGGTCAGCTAGTATTTTTATAATAACGTCCTGCACATGCTCTCATATTTCCGATCGTTGATCATTATGTACGCTATCTTGAACTCCTTGAAAATCATCTAAATAAATAAGAACATTTAAAAAAACTCTACGATTTATTGTCAGCCGTTGTTGATATGTTTTTCTCTATTTCATGACAAAATTTAATTTTTTTTTTATATATATAAATGTAATGGAATAGGCGTTTGTCTTCCATCTCACCTGATGGAAAATGTAGATGAAGACGAAGGTGGTACACGCCCATCCAAAAGAAACCTGTTCACTCTACTCTTAAAGGCTCCAGAGTTCAACTTATCAGGAAAAATAGACCCAGGCAGGTCGTTCCAAATCTTGGCAACTCTCACCAAAAACGACCTGTCAAACCGTTTAGTTCGACTTTTGGGTATGTCAACAACGTATGGATGAAACTTTTGCCTGCGCCTAGTAGTCCGATAAAGGAATGGAGATGGCTCAATCAGTTCGAAAAGGGCCTTCGAGCACTCTCCAAAGTGTATCTTATAAAAAAACGATAAGCTGGCAACTCGACGGATTCCTTTGTGACAATCGTAATTGTAGGCTAACTTCAAATAATTCGCAACACATTACGTTCAGTAAGGCTATTCTGTAAAGACAAAGTGAAAACTCAATACAGAAAAAGGCCCTGATATGTCAGAAACTAATATGCGATATTGACCATAACAATTATAACATTTCAAGAATACACGCATCATAATTAAATATTAACATAATGTTCTTACTTTAGTTTTCTTGCTTATTCTACATTAAAATTATTTTGATAGCTAATGAGTATTGAAATAATTTTACTGTGTATATAAATATATATGTAATAATAATAATAACAATATCCTGGGACATTATTCACACATGGCCATCTGATTTCAAACTAAGCAGAGCTTGTACTATGGAAACCAGATAACTGATATACTACATATACTACTTTTCTTTTGTAAATACATACTTATGTAGATAATTACACCCAGACTGAGGGTAAACAGACATGTTCATAGACACAAATGTCTGTCCTGGGTGAGAATCGAACCCACAACTTTCGCCGTGAAAGGCAAGTATCTACCAACCACGCCAACCTTAACGCCAACGGTGTGAGTGTAGTGTGAATTTGTTAGTATAAGCTAAGTTAGTATAATAATAGGATTGTTATTTGATATAAAACAATAAATGAAAATCAACGGCCTTTATGTATATACATTGTTTACTATATAAATAAGATGTACTCCAAATTACTGGCATGAATAACCTCTTTAATTATCGATATAATATAATATGTAAATGTACAAGCAGTTTTAAATACAAATTTCAGAATCCTAAATAAACTGTTTTGTTTTATTATCTATAACAATACATTATCCAAGTTCCATAGAATCAACAACAGAATTTCCTTTAGGCAAAACAGTAATGGATTAATTTCCTTGTATAATATACAGTAAACAAGAAGTTTGTATTGTGTTATGCAAGATTTTATATAACAAGCAAATTATAACTACAGATAAATAATAACATTTTACGAGGTTAATATTTTAATGAGGATACAATTTGCACCGTCACCCACATTGTATGTAAGGGCAACAAATTAAAGTACTGTAACTACCCAGCTTCGACGGGTATTATAAATATTTATGTAGTAGTAGGAAGTAACATGTGCTTCTCTCGCTTATTATCTTTATAAAAGATATTATTTTTATCACATATAGTCGACCAAATTTAGGAGACACGCGCTCCTATGTGGGCTTGTTATTTTTTTTATAAACGGTTGTGATATATATTTTCGATATACAGAAATAATGCTTATATGTTAAATGTTGACTTCTCGTAATATATTTAACAACAAAATCCGATAAAAATGTACTAATAACTAGTACAAAGCAGTTATGGCTAAAACATATTCTATTTTAGACAACCCTGACCAGATGATAGCTCCAAATATTTGCTCAAAAGAAGAGAAAGTCTTAGCTCAGCAGTGTAATATGTACCAATTGTTACTTGCTTACTTTTCCAATAAAATGAAGATTCATTTCAATTTGTTTTGTTATACACAATACGACAATGATTAAGCGAAAGACCTGTAAATATGGTTTGGCTAACGCTCTCCTTTATGGAAAGGGTTTTAAAAATTGATAAAATGGATCTTAACCAAAGAACTCGGGCCTAAATCCTGGCAAGACCACATATATTTAAGGCGGTACATTTGTGCATAGATCATTTCGTGCTCGGTGGAAGAACCTCTTCAAAATCTTTCTAAGATGTGAGGAGGCCATTACCTAGCAATGGCATTTGCATGTTGACAGACTAATGGTGCTTTTACTTTGACGATAAAACCTCTAGTCTATAGTAATGACCATGGAATAAGAAACTTGTATAATCCCCATCTAACCTTGAACTTAACATGGGTTTTCAGATATAAAGTAAGGTAGAAAAACTTTGATGAGGAAAATGTTCAAAGAAAATAACTCGCATTCTCTTAACAAGCCTAGCGGAAATTCTTTTATCGTCTCGTATATATCAGTGTATATTGTGAAAAATACGAGAAATGTGGGAAGTATCTTGACGTTCGAATTAATGAGCTTTGTGAAATTATCCAGTTATCTCACAAAAATACTTCTTTTTAATTTATGATTGATATTTACCATTTGTTTTTTTATATGTTCTTGTAGAATTAATAATATTGTTTTGAATTGAAAATTCAATAAATTTAGTTTTAACATATTACCTACATATTCAGTGGTATAAGTAAGAGGCACGGACAATAATTTACTCATTGATGGTAGGGCTTTGTGCAAGCTCATCTGGGTAGGTACCATCCACTCATCAGATATTCTACCGCAAAACAACAGTACTTGGTATTGTTGTATTCCAGTTTGAAGGGTGAGTGAGCCAGTGTAATTACAGGCACAAGGGACATAATATATCAGTTCTCAAGGTTGGTGGCGCATGGCGATGTAGGCGATGGTTAACATTTCTTACAATGTCAATGTCTAAGGGCGTTAGTGACTACTTATCAGGTGGCCCATATGCTCGTCCACCTTCCTTTACTATAAAAAATATATAATATATAGTGTGTATAGTGTACTTTACGGTAAATCTTTCCATATAATACTAAACGTGAAAACAAACATAATTACCGGCGTAAATTAACGTATCTCTAAACAAAATGTTAAAATATTAAAAAAAATTACAAAAAATAAAATTGTAAAATTTATATTTATAGTTTTTTAAAATGAAACATGTGGCAATGAGTTAAAAAATTGAAGTTTGAACTTAAACAGATTTTAGTTTATCGTTAAATCACTTTAACATCGCTTGTTACAAGTAGTCCGAACACGATCCCAAGTGCTACTCACAAACTTGGGATAACATTAAGTCTAGGCACGTGCTAAGTTTAAGACTAAACTTTCATCTCTTCGTCCAGAGACTTTTACTTGACAATTACAGTTAATTCTATTACTTTGCGATGTGTTATATATATTATCATTTTATTTATTCAGCCTTTTGCCTTCCACTGCTGGACGAAAGCCTCCCCCATAGAACGCCAACCATTATCAATATATTATCATTTATAGTGTAAATATTGCAAGGAATTAAATTGTATAGCAACTAGTTATAAAATTTAAACAAATTTGATTTTGAAACTTGGTGTTTCCATCATAATAATTTTACATACATATAAGATATAATATACATATTATCATTTTACAATGCATATGTTTTGCAATATACAGGATATTATTCAGTGTATTATTTTTATGCAAGTTTTCGAATCGTGGAAAAGACGCCAAAAAAGATTTCTCGCTAAAATCAAAAGGTTCAACACTATTTTTCTCAAATTATTAAATTTCTGTCATATCACTGGCAAAGTTAGCAAAGCCACTGGTCTCTGGATCACGTACAAGAACCACTCTCGACGCATCCTAAACAAAAACTAAGTCAATTATTAAAAAAAAAATACATAAAAAGATAGTTTATTGTAAGAATAATTCGAATACTGTTTAATACTTTTAATCGTCATTGAAAAACGTTGAATCTAATTGCTTCAGTTCAAAATGTATAAATATCCGCTTTAGGTTGAATATTATTCCTTACTGTTGTGACCTTCAACGTGAGACACTGCTAAGTGATTTGTAAGTTAATTGTTATTACCCTTCAATTTATTTTGTTATTACCCTTTGCGATTGTATTTCATTGTTAATAAAAAAGACTCTCTGGGTAGGTACCACCCACTCATCAGATACTCTACCGCTGACCTCCAATACTGTTGTAGTAAGTAGTAAGTATTGTTGCGTTCCGGTTTGAAGGGTGAGTGAGCCAGTGTAACAACAGGCACAAGGGACATAACAACTTCGTTCCCAAGGTGGTGGCGCCTTGGCTATATAAGGCATGGCAAATATTAATTCTTACATCGCCAATGTCTATGGGCGGTGGTAACCACTTAAAATCAGGTGGTCCATTTGCCTGTCCGCCTAACTATAACATAGTGAATTGTTTTGTGATTATTGCTCGTCCATGTAGTTCACATCTACCATTGCATTCTCATACTACTACACCACTTTGCCTCTCCGAAAAACTTCGCTTAAACATCCAACGGTGCTATTTTGCCTCCGCTTCTGCATCCGCCCCACTGTCTATTGTTACCCATGGCACGACTACATATTATACCACTTACCAACGATACCAAGGATGCTTCGTACGCACATTGCCCTTCCCTGGGACGTACCTTCAGGAACTGCAGTACTGAGCTTAGCAACTATGCTGTAAAATAAATAAAACAAGGGCAACCATATAATGACGATGATGATAAAATACATTTGATTTCACTACGAGATCCTGGTATAATAATAATACGAACTACAAACAGTATCAGCGTTCTAAGATGCTCCTAGAGCAGAATCTAAAATGCACGAATGTCTGTAACGTGGATGTTACGAGTTTTATTACCTTAATAAATTCCTCAGATAATGGTCTAGCAAAGCTATCCTACTCTTTCTAATTCCGTGCTGTAGTACAGAATAATAATATGAGATCTTGAAAATTGTTTCTTGAAGAATAAGATCTAGAAATTATTCAAATGATTATTATATAAAATTTATCCGTGGGAGGATTATATACCGTCTGGGTATCGCCCACTTATTAGTTATTCTAACGCCAAACATCAATATTATTACTCTTATTAACAATGAATTAATAAATAATTATACAATAAAAATTAACTACAAGTTTCAATACACAATTTTTGTTAATTTAGCAACCTTAATTTAGTAAACATTGCTCCACCAAATAATTACCGACTGCAGGCTAGTAACAGGATAACTATTATTTTTTTCTTTGTATTCATGTTACATAAATATCCATACATATACAGAATTCTAACAAACTTTTTATAATTCAATTTTGAACTAAAGTCATATAATACATAAAATAAAATACTATTAATTTAATACAATTTGAATATTTTATAATATTTTCGTTTGGTAGTGTTCATTCCTCTTACGTGTTGTATATTGGTGTATATTTTATTAGGTTTAGTTACAGGCTTTAGTGTGAAATAAAATAAACAAACACCTAGAGGGACAAATTTCTTAGGTAGGCAGATCTTTTATTCAAAAGGCGTCGGCGATTTCGTTGAACGAAACAGTTATCCCTTAAATGCAATTTCCCTTAAATCCCTATTGCAATCCATAGATTTTTTTTGTGCTATTCGAATTTTTTGCATAGATTTAGAATTTTATAGAAAATTTTGAATAATTCTTATTAATATGATAAATGTGAAAGATATTGTTTGTTTCTTACTCTTTCACGGCTAAACTTTAAACGATTATCATGATATTTTACAAACACTTTCTCGAAGGTTCTGAGAACACCGGTTTATGGTTACTAAAATTTTTTTTAGTTGAAAACTAATAAATAAATAATAATCAAAACGGGGAAGAAGAGTTTCGTTAATAACGTCATGCCGTTTACCGTTAGGGTATGAGATCAATGTCGATTGTCGCTAGGGCGCGCTAATTAAATATTCATATAAATGATAAAAACAAATAATACCTAAGAAACAATGTGTAAATTTCGAAAACAAATTAATTAAATTTAGACGATCAAACTTTAAATGACTGTACGTGCTAATCTTGGCAGATAAAAGTATCATTTATTTAAAGCTAATTATGGATTATAGGTAAATGTATAGCTAATCTTTTTTTTATAGAATCGGCGGTCGAGCATATGGGCCACTTGATGGTAAGTGGTAACCAACGCCTATAGACATTGGCGTTCTAAAAAATGTTAACAATCACTTACTTCGCCAATGCGCCACCAATCTTGGGAATAATATGTATGTCCCTTATCCATGTAATTACACTGGCTCACTCGCACAACAATACCAAGTACTGCTGCTTTGCGGTAGAATAATAATAAAAACGGGGGTGAAGAGTTTAGTTGATAACGTCATACCCTTTACCGTCAGGGTATGAGATCAATGTCGATTGTCCCAATGAGTGGTACCTACCCAGTCGAGCTTGCACAAAGGTACCACCACCGGTAAAAAATCTTCATTTTTTCTATTTGTTCTAAAATTTAAGCGATCAAGATAAAATCTGCTACATTCACAACGCTAAATATTGCTAATATTCCGACGCATATCGCTATAAGGTTTAATAAAAAATATAATATTGAAACGTATTTTCTAGAACTCAGTAATAAAATATCATTTAAAAAAGCATACCATGTTTTCTTTATTTTAATGAGACGCTTGTGGCCGCAATAGAATTTTTAATGAAGGAAAAATGTTAAAACGATAAATTAGCTTTACAAATTGCACATTTCGCCTTATTAATGGATGGCGAATTAGCAGTTTCAAGTTTTTTCTTTTAAACGGAATTATTCGAAGTTGTATTAATATATAAAACTTTAAAATATAGAAACAAAATATGGTTAAGATATGAATTAATTTTTTAGACATATAATTAAGAGAGCTTTAGATTTTATGTTAAATGTTATTGAATCAAAAATAATGTTGATATTTTTTTCAATTTGATGGTTCTTTACTGTATAACATTGTTCGTTTAACTTTTAAAATAAAATAGGTTTCTGTGCAAAATCATCATACAATATTCGAAATACAACGCAGAAAGAACATGTTGCTACAGAAAATAATTACAATTGTCAAAAAGCTTGACGATCCAAAGTACCCTTTATTAGCTCCCAATGTTAGAGGGCTTTATTGGTTCGGCCTCTGGCAACTGGGGAACAAATATCGAGACGCCCTCTTCAACTTTTTACATTTTTGTTCACTTATTTTTGTTATGAGCGAATTCGTCGAACTGTACTTTATGAGGAATGATATGATGAAAGTTCTTTTCAATATCTCGATCACTGCTTTGAGTCTCGTCTCGATAAGTAAGACGTTGTTTTTCATATCATACCTTCCGATTTGGAAAACGCTTATCGAAAACATATCGAGAGAAGAAATTTCCGAGTTACAAAATAATGATCCAAGAGTCGTTTATTTAATGGAACAGTACAAGAGGTACTCACGCGTCATAACCTATTTATTTTGGTCAGTCATATTATTAACAAACGTGGTCACAATCACATCACCATTTTTTAAATTAGGAATGACATCTTATCGCGAAATGGTTAAAAATGGTACGGAGCCTTATCCACAAATTTTGAGTTCATGGTTTCCATTTGATAAAACAAAACTGCCAGGATATTTAGTGGCAGTTGCGGTTCACGTTACAATGACAACCCAGGGCGCTGGGGTTGTGGCGGTTTACGATGCCAATGCTGTGGCTATCATGTCATTTTTGAAAGGTCAAATTCAAATTTTACGTTACAAGTGTCAGAAGATTTGCGGGGAAGAAAATGAAATTTCGATTGAAGAAGTTTTGAATAATATAAAGGAATGCCATCGATTGCACAATTTTATTATTGAGTAAGAGAAATATATATAATGCGAATTAAGATTTTGCGTAATGGGAAAATATATAGCATTTTTTTTGTTACAGACAATATAAGACATTTAACTCAATTATTTCGCCTGTGATGTTCTTATATGTACTCGTTTGTTCTATTATGATCTGCTGCAGCGTCGTACAACTAAGTATGGTAAGGAAGTTTGTAAACAATTAATAAATATACCAAATGTTTTTGTGAACTTAAGTTATTAGAAACAAAATACGCAAGCTGTACAGCAAGCATTAAGTCGATTTATTTGTTTTTAAACACTCGGATAATTTCCATGCCTACTTTTAACGTATATTTAACCCGACGATAATAGGAATAATATGCGTTTGACTACTGTATTTTGTCTTCCTTCAAAAAATAAACTATATAATATGATTACAGGATGAAGTGACGTTGTCTCAAAAGCTATGGGTCATTGAATATACCACTGCAATGGCAGTTCAACTTTTCTTATACTGTTGGCACAGTAATGAAATCGCTTACGAGGTATGATTTTATGGCGAATAATATTATTAAGTTTAAGTAACTGCTCAAATTCCTAGAAACGGTGCTAGGTATAATAAATTTGTCGTAAATAATTATTTGATAAATTTACTAAGCTCCTCAAAAACGTGCCACGATAACGCAAAACGGTGGTAGTATTACCACTATTTTTGGCTTTGGACTTAGACTTTATTTGTATTTTTTTTATTAAATGATTATTATGCAAAACGAAATAGTATTGTTATACTATTACTACTATTGTTATTTACTTTTTTTTATTTCGTTATTATAGTTTAGTAATTAATAAATACAATTGAATATATATTATGTAATATTCAAGTAATCAAATCAGTTAATAATAATACGTTCAATGTAATGGTACTATATAAAAATATTGTTTTACGTAATTGTTACTAACCCTCCAAAATTTTTCAAGAGTGATGCAGTTGATCTCGGTGTGTACACGAGTAACTGGTGGAGATCTGATGTTCAGGTTCGCAAGCAATTGTTGATACTTGCTGGAAAGTTGTCACCAAAGTTCATACTGGATGCGGGTCCATTTGCAACATTTTCCATGTCTACTTTTATCGACGTAAGTATCTTTCGAATTTGGAATTTGAAAAATTCTAAAAATAAATAATATTTATAATTTCAAAGGTCCATCAATACTAACAGACAATCAATGTATCATTACTTTTCTTATGTTCTCATACTACTGTGTATGGCTGTCTGGCTGGGTGACTCCAATTCACTATTTATTTCACTGCCTTCGCATTGTTGTGTTCTGATTCAAAGTAAGGGTGAGTCAGTGTTAAGTTACAGGCACAAGATACATAACATCTAAAATCACTTAGGTGGCGACACAATGGTGTTAATAGTGACTTGAACCATTACAATGGTTTGGTTTGGAAAATTAAATAACCAAGTTTCAATGTTTTTCCCCTACATTTTCTAAGCATTTTTTTTCAGATATTGAAGGGATCATACAGTTTTTACACTTTGTTTACACAAATGCGTGAAAATAAATAAAAATAAAAAGGTTTTGATGTTTAATTAATTGCACTTATAAAATCTTTTGTTAGTATTGTAATTCAATATATGTAGAGATCAATACTTTGTTAAATAAATAAAATTTTAGTAAATATAAATGATTTTTTAATTTAAC
Organism: Nymphalis urticae; assembly: GCA_905147175.2. Classification (NCBI taxonomy): domain Eukaryota; kingdom Metazoa; phylum Arthropoda; class Insecta; order Lepidoptera; family Nymphalidae; genus Nymphalis; species Nymphalis urticae. The sequence continues at coordinate 9,295,758 of LR990003.1, read as the reverse complement.
AAAACCGTTTAAAGTATACTTCATTTTTACTGGGACTAATTATTCTACAGTTGGCAACTCTTTTACGGTGTTTATGAAGATTTAGTACGTTTTGCAGCACAAAAACTTATAAACGAAGTTCACGACTGTAAGCTGCACCAAGCCAACTGCAAGCTATGTAAAATATGCTGAATCAAAACATTTTTAAACCACTGAACTAATCTTAAACTTAAATGGTAACTTAAGTTTCGGTGTTTTAAGACATAAATTTAGTTCAAGGTTGTGTAATAATTTATAAGAATTATTTAAAACATTGTATGTAAAATGGATATAACACTAATGCATCGTGATGCCTTCCTGGTCGATTTTATCACGGTGGCCAATTGCGCAAGATGTATAATAAAACAGAAGACAGTGTGTGTGCTGACAAGTGTACTCTAATTTTCTTTGAGTTTTCACACTCATAATCTAATGGGATGGTAAATTCAATAATACAAAGTTTTTAGTGGTGGTAGGGCTTTATATAAGTCTGTCTGGGTAGATATCAACCACTTATCTATAGATATTTATTTTACTGATAACAGCAATACTATAGCATATACTAATAATGAGTGAACTTGTGTAACTACAGGCATAAGGGGTCTGACATCTTAGTTCCCAAGGTTGGAGGCGCATTAACGATATAAAGGATCGTTAATTTTCTTACACGCCACTGTTAATATACGGTGGTGACAACCCACAGGTGATCCACTTAGAAGTAAATAAGAAGTTTTGTCACAGGAGGAACGACCTTATGAACTTTTCGAGGAATGGGAGCTTAAATAATGCATTTTTTTTACAATAAACTCAACAACTTTGTACTAGCCCAATCCGGAGATTAAACCGAAGATTTTCGGATCTGCAGGCTTTCAAGTAAACCAACAAGGCAGTGTGTAAATGTAGACTACGTGTCTACGACTAATGAATATAACGGTTGAATAGATTCGTAGTATTAGCTAGAAAATTTAAATACCATTTTATTAAAGAAAATAGTAAAATATGCTTTAAATATTTTGTCTACACTGGCTTACGTACAATTCACACTGCAATAGATAATGTGTATTTCTTATTCGACGACAGTACAAGTGCATAGAACTGCCATTCTCTTGACTGGAAATTGACGATCGAAGATCGATAATCATAACCATAACTGTCTTCGATTGCGGTTGCATTTAATGAAAATAATTCTGAGAAGCCAATATCGTTAATATTTGAATATATAAAATACCAAAAATTGTAATTGATTGATTACAATTTTTGGTATTTTATAATTGATTGATTGATTGAAATTATAATATTAGTTAGAAATGAATGTCAAATGTAAAGATTTGAGTAAGATTGGGTAAGTGAGGCAGAGTAACTTCGACTACCTAATTTCGACTGAAGCCACATAAAACAAATTTTATATCAAAACTTTGTTTGATGAAATTATACCCTCGAAAGATGAAACCGTAACCGTACCGTAACAGCCTGTAAATGTCCCACTGCTGGGCTAAAGGCCTCCTCTCCCTTTTTGAGGAGAAGGTTTGGAGCTTATTCCACCACGCTGCTCCAATGCGGGTTGGTGGAATACACATGTGACAGAATTTCAGTGAAATTAGACACATGCAGGTTTCCTCACGATGTTTTCCTTCACCATAAAGCACGAGATGAATTATAATCACAAATTAAGCACATGAAAATTCAGTGGTGCTTGCCCGGGTTTGAACCCACGATCATCGGTTAAGATTCACGCGTTCTTACCGCTGGGCCATCTCGGCTTATATGAAGATGATTATAGAAAGATGAAAATAAACGTTGAAATCTAGAGCTTGATTGACGGATAATAATAATGACAATAATAATTCTTACACTTTCAGCAGTACCATCTGTATATGATCACACCCACACACACCTTCATAATTTTATACACACAATGACAAATAAATTTTTAGTTTGTAGTAGTGTAAATCATATAGTGTTAATCATACAGAAAACATATAAGGTTCAATCTTTTTAACTTACTGGGAGTTCAACCACGATTCTAGGATGACAGAATTAAATCCCGTGTTAAATTGATTGCTTCTGTCTTTAGGTAGGCATATTATATTGCACAAATCAGTTCACATCTGTGAGCACTCTATATTCAATTTCTTAAACAGTCCCCGATATGACAGAAGAAAAAAGCATACGCTAAGTGGCTTTACGTGCCTTTCGAAGCCACTAGTTACCATGTGCCTTTAATTACACTGGATCACTGACCTTTTAATTCTAAACACAACTATTAGGAGTATTGCTTTGTTTGGGTATAATAAATGGTGAGCGTTTGATACAAGTCCCACTTTTTATGCCGTAACACTTCTATGCGGAATTTGGATACGGTGTATAATAGTTGATTTTGCTGTAATAAGCATAAATTATATCTCAATATCATAATTTATGCTAAGCCAACTATGTTAAAAAATCATTTTATCAGAAAAAAAATCTTTCATATTTTACATTTTATATTTGATAACCATGTTTAATAGAACAAAGGCAAAAAACATAAATTATCATAAATTAACTTGTAAATTATCTTATTCGACTAAATACTAAAGGTATTTCGTTATAAAGCATATATTTTTACACACCTAAATAAATAACTCTCAATAATATCTCGGTAATAATTTAATATATTTTTAAATGAAATAGTTCTAAAACGATAGAATATCATTTAAAATAAATACCTAATTGAAGTACTTTTGACATATATATATATTATACAATATATTAAAAGCATTCACCAATAATTGAGAATATGATCGGATAAATTGATTTAGTTCAAGCACACATTTCAATAAAAAACGTAATTTGTTTTCAAGATAATAATATTTATTTTCTAGATAAGTAAATGTTAATTATAGGGGAATTGCGTAACTGTGGGTGCGGAAGAAAATTGCTCGGCGATCTTTGCGTTCCACGACTCTAAAATAAATAACTGTTCGCTCATTTATTTTATGCGCCTTTCGTATCAATTTTGCGGGTAAACAATATTACCCGCAACATTGATACGAATTTCGCTTACACTTCTATAACTATTATATTATATTATATATATATACCCCATATGTATATTATTTTATTTATTTAATAGAAAGCCAACGTGATACACAAAAAAACTTAAAATTACATAAGAAACACGATATAACTGACTATCTATTTGCAATTGTCTACCTTACTGTCAACTGTAATAATACAAGTCACCTCTGCACGTGAAATATTGTGTTTAAATCTTACTTTTAACAATTATTAAGAACAATGAATATATATTTAAAAAAAAAAACACAAAAATATTAAAAATTTCATAATAATAATTTTATAACAAATTCAAATAATAATAATTTAACTTATTAAGATTTAAAGCAGTATTATAAATTCATTAGGTATTTATATATACTTTAACAATTCATTCCAACTAAAAATTAAGACAAAAAATTTAATGAGTATTATATTAAATTCTGAGTTTATTTTTCATTACTAGAGTAATTAAATTTTAACTGGTAGGAGGGCTTCGTGACTTTAATAGGAATTTTGATCACGTGGCAGTCTTTCCTTTAGCTGTTAATCTTTTACGGTTAAGCGTAACTAAAACATACATTTCAAAAAAAAAATTAACTTATTTATAATTAGGTTTTAATTTAATGAAATTAATTTATAATGGTAAGGCTTATTTAATATTTATTACAATGCATTATTTTTTGCTTAGAAGCGTGAAGTAACTGTAGGATCCTTTAATAATCTGTAACAAAGCATAAATTGTTTGAAAAATCTACTTCCAAATCATTAAAATGATTTTTAAATAAAATCATTTTTTTATTACATATATTGTGGACAATAAAGGTAATTTCACATACGAGTATTTATTTTTTGCTATTATAAGTCGATCACATCAGATGGTTTGTGTCGCATGAAATTCTGTTATGTAACCGCCGCTATCAACGTGGCTGAAACCTTGAAAGGTGACCTTAAAGGATAACTGGCCTAGCAATGGGAATTTTGCGACCTACTTTTATATTAACCAAACTTAAACAATCTCTCAGACATATTAAAAGGAAAAAGAAAAAATATATGAAACTTACAGCAACAAAAGTAGCCACAGTTAACTCTGTGAAGGGACCAGCAGTGAATCTAATGGTTTTATTCAATTGTCCGCCGAGTAACAAAACACATCGGCGCACGCGCACGCTCTGAGACCACCAAGCACTTGCGTATACACCTTCATCAACTGTCATGCTCTGCAAGAAAAATAGTTTTTAATTTCTCGAATGTATATTTAAAAATGAGGAGCTAACAATAATAACTAATAAGCTCCTCCAAACCTTCTCCTCAAAAAGGGAGAGGAGGCCTTTAGCCCAGCAGTGGGGCATTCACAGACTGTTACGTATATTTAAAAATAAATAAAATTAATTTGGTCTATTTCAGATTTTATGATGTTACTACGTCTTTATCCTGAAAACATGTTATTAAATTTAAAATGTTATGAAAAAAAAATCAAAACATCACTAAGAAAAGAAAAGGCTTTACTTTGTAACATTTTTTTTTTCAAAATAAATATTCTTAAGAACATTAATGGTACATAAATATAAAAAAATAATAATTTAAAAAAAACAACAAAAAATATATACATTTCTGTTTATGACTATATCAGTATTACGAGAAAAATCATTTGACAAAAACAGAAAAGTTATTTAATGAAATAGTGCATGCTGGCTGTGGGCAACGCTTTTTCGCAGGCATCAATATCAGACAACAAATAAAGCGTGATTATAACTTAATATTCATAATAGCGAAATCTAGATAAATAAAATAAATATAACACAAAACATATTCCGCAATACAGGAACATGGTTAATTTTAAAATATTATTCATTTTATTACAGTTGAAAACCTCTTACCATAAACAAAACTGTATTGCTATGCCAGCAATAAAGGAATAGCTGAGCTACAAGAGCAATGAGATATTCCGCTATCCAAATTTGCTGCATACTAGTTGTGCCATCCTGAAAACGAAATAATATACTTGTAAAGGAAATGAAAATGTGTCAAAGCTCTCAGAACGTAACAAAAAATTCAGTCAACTTTAATTCATAACTAAACACATACATAAATAATATAAATGTAAGTGAATAAAGTATGTTCTACATATGTACATATTGTAGCAAGTTTGATACTTATGTGTTATTTAATAAATTAATAATATTTAAATTAAATAGATTCCAACAACAGCTAAAGTTGGAAACTCAAACGAACGTCCTAGCTTATCCGAATCAAAATTTATATTAAAAGATTTAAAACTATCTCAAAATGGCGTCGCCTGCGATGCGTCACAGTCAACGTTTCAACGTAACAAACTATTTTATTCTTTAAATATCAAGTGGTATATTGATGTAAATTGATAAAAATGATTGGTATGTAGTTTCAACACTACACTATATCCACCAATTTTATTATATTAAGTATTTTTAATTTCCCTATGTAAGCAAATTTATAGACACATTCATGTCAAAAATGTATTTATTGTAAAAAATACACTACCGTTGTAAGTTGCACGGCGCTGGCGCAAAACATGAAAGAACAAATGATGACGTACAAAAACATTACAGGTGATAGTAACGAGTTTAATATCTTAGTGTATCTGAAATAGAACAAAATGTCCAAGTTAATTAATATATAAATCGATAAAAATGTTCTTTAATTAATCAAAAGATAAGGTACTTGATCAGTTGTACGTGATGATTATGGCATTCCCGTATCCTTCTTACAGCTTCCACATAACTGATATATTCTAGACCATCTCCAAATAATCGCTCACAATTTGACTTTAGAATTTCAAGTTGGCCAGAGAAAAATGTGATCAAGACAACAGCATTCGAATCATAATTTGCAACTATCCCACCACCGTAGAAACAAATAAGGGAATGGATTACAACTAGTGCCCAATAACCAACTCCTCTGGTTTTATCAAAAGGTGCCCAAGAGCTCATTATTTCAGGGTATGCTGCGGTGCCATTTCTAATTTCCTCTCTTCGTTTTATTGATGATAGGTAAATTACCAGCGGAGCTAATATAACAGTGAAAACTGTAACTGTGACAAGACACCAATAAAAATAAGTGACTGATCTTGAATAACCAGTATACTTTTTGATGATTATATTCATGGTTTTATCGCGTTTATTTCTTTGTTCTTTTTCTAACATTGATATGTAATCAAAGATATTTTTCCAATGTTTCTGCCACGCAATGAAAGATCCAGCTTTGACAACGCATACAGTGCTCAACATCGTTACCGATAGATTCCTTAATGCCATTTCCAGATCTGATCTTATGTACCACAGCTCAACATATTGGGTCATTACAAAGATGATAGCTAGAAGATGAATGATGTTATATATAATACGACTGATTCCTTTATTAGGTTGCCACATGCCCCATTTTTGTAAGCCCCATAAAGTTGGACCCAAAAATGGATGAGCTGGATCTTCTAAATTGGTCAAAGCTTGTAACAAGACCATTTTATCGGGCTTTTATTCATTACCAAGTTCGGTAACAGAATGATTTCTATAACAAACCTCGATCTAATGTCATTTACTGAATACAAATACATAGCTATGCCTTCGATTTTTGCCTTGCATTTTATTTCAGCAGAGTTTTTTTAGACATATATGGTAGACAAAGATTATCTGTTTTAAAAAATATATTCATTTTAGTCAAAAGATCTCGTGATCATTAAAAATAAATAACATAAATTCAATCTCAAAGCACTCTATTCTACAAGCACTTTTTAACTATCATTTATCAAAATAAATAAAAATAATCTTCAACTCAATTCATGAACCAAAAATACAGCAATATCATCATATCATAAATTCTAACATCATGTGTTATGTGAAACAATAATTTATATAAATCAATTGATAATATTCCAAGATTTGAGTAACTACATATATAATAATTATTTTACTGTATTGATTTACATATATTAAAATAAAATATTTATTTACTTAACAAACCAACAAACAGAAATATTTCAGAATTAATTCAGTTAATGTTCGTAACAAAAGCAATAAATGATATAATACATACTGGGCGGAAAGCTGTCCCAATACATCAAATTAAATTACACATATCGTAATGAAATTTAAAAAACAGAAAAATTTAAATATCAGTTACGTATTTTCTTTCGGAATAAAATTACAGTGTCGCCTGATAACAAAATTGCTACATCGTTAGTATAGAACCTAGAATTACTTGATCCTTAAAAAATACAAGTCATTTACGTAAGAGACATATAAGAAAGCTATAATAAAGAAAATACACTTCATTTTTATTACAATAAATCATACTATTTTTATAAAGAAATAAGTTTTGGTCGTTTGTTTTTTATTATTTTATTTTATATAATATACTGACGTAAGCCGAGAGAAGATTGGTGATCTAGGTGCTGTTCTGCGGTGCTGAAACTGTGATGATGTCCTTTTGATTGTTATAATTCGTAACGAAAGGTTAATACTGAGTTTCTAGCCGGCTCGTCCCAATATGATTCACATTTCCCTCGCTCGCAGTGCTGTCGTCCAATTGGTCAGGAACATAAAATAATTGGGCCTCATTCTTGACAGCTGGGACTTCAAAGAGCATTCGAGAGCCCAATTTCCTGGATCGAGTACGTAGCTCTCTCATTAGATAGATATTTTTCGCCCCCGAGGAGAGGTCCGCTGAGCACAGATGAACTAAGCGGAGTACGGGTGCAGCCAAAGAGGTATTATATATACGTATATTATTTCGTCTAACTTCAACAGGCGTGTTATTCTTGCCTTTGGTGTATCTTAGCTTAGCAGTTTGATGTGCCTGTATGTTGGTTCAGGTTTGTTTCCCGGCGGTATAATTATTAAAATTTAATAATTATACCGCTCATAAACACATATAAATTATAAAAACATTTCTTAAACATAATAACATTGATAAAAGGTCAGCCTTCGTCGATATTTAAGGAAATCTAGCACTAAGATACTGTTCTGCACAAAACGCTGAGTATATTGATTATATACTTACTAACAATTGTCTTTTGTTTTATTATTGTCACCAACTTCTTTAGGTACTTACAAAAAAAATGGGGATATTAATCTTGGCTTCGGAGGCCACCAGTTTCTGTTTTTACGTATGTTTTTAATTTAAACGTATCTAAGTAACGTCAGCTTCATCACATATTGTAATTCATGATTCAATTAAATTCACAGTTCTTCCTAGAAGTGATTTATTGCAACTAAATTACTAAGAAGCGACGAAACGTACATGAATGCCTCCGTTCGGTAGAACGATTACAAAATTAACGTTTATACCCTCTACTTATTTAATTGCTTATTTGTATTGGTTTTAATAGTTATATATACTATTTATTTGTGTATGACGTATAAGTATGAATTTGTACATATTCAAACATACTCGTGTAAGTCTATTACTGAACCATTTACCCATTTTTCTAAGCATTTTCTGTATTCTCATATAATTAAGCTTAAAATAATAAAAATCTATTTTATAAATATTTCAATAAATAGATTAACTATATAAAATGCTTCTTAATCCTACAAAGAGCAGCTGATTCTCGGATAGTATATCTGAATAAGATGCTGATTCTCCTTTGTGGATTATTTACAGTGAGATATTACAAAGGTAAGACAAATATTCTTTGCATTTTTATATAATACCATAACGCGTGTGACATTTATATAACAAACAAAACACGTGTAATCTTCGACAGATACAGGGATCCTAAACCTAATACTCTACATATATGATAAAAAATATAATGTGAAAATTTGTACGTTTAACGAAGTTCGTTACTAAATCACACAAAATCGGCTAGAGAGATTTGGATGAAATTTGGATTAGTGATAAGTTATATCTTGATTTACCACATAACCTAATCATAGCTGTCTTTCTCCTCTCTTGGGCGAAGCCATGGGTTGAAGTTAGTATAAACATAAATATTATTTTTAATGTTGAATATCCTATCTAAGTATCTGTTTTCAAAAATAATGAACATTTGTCTGAGTGAATTCTAATAATATGATAAAATATAATCAATATCTGATGGCCCAGTTAAATCACGTGAATTTTAACCGTAGATTCATCTAATGCTCGGTGTTGAAGAAACATCAGAAGAGTTGTCAGAAAATCGGTGGAGTAAGTTGAAACCTTCTCAAAAGACTCCTCGTAATAGGAAACTTCAGCCTTACTCAACAATGGAACATTAAAAGTTTATTTATTATTTAATTGATGTATTAGAAAGAACTGTGTGTGTGTGTTCGAATATATTGATGGTAAAAATAGAAATTGTCGGTTGTTCTGGAAAGAGGACATACCTAATAAATGAAATGTACTATAATGTATTTATTTATTATTAATTCAAATGTCATTTAAATATACTATAAGAATATGGAAATACTGTAAGAAATATTAAACAATACCTCGTACCAATGACTGCACCGGTACACTCATTCTTCAAACCAAAACCCAGCGCTTAATATGAAGATGACGTAGATTTCTTATTAAAGCCAGTACTTAGCGTCTATACCTATTTTGTCCTGAATAAAAAAAATCTCATATATATTAGCTGGTGCTACATATTCAGGCGAGCTGGCAGAAACCCAAGCATTATTAGCTCGCGGTTCCGGTAAAATTTGAATTTTACGGTTAATTACTTGGAAAATCGATAAACTATCGGCTTAAAATCTGATAATATCGACTATCGATTTCTGTAATATGACAGGTTTTATAATACTTTTTCTGTAGCACATTTCAAACGATAAGATATTTGTCATAATTTTATTCAACTATTTTTCATTCCCAATATTGGTGGTGCATTGATGATGTAATATTCTGATTGATGGTTAATATTTCTTACAGTGCCAAAGTCATTGGGCAGTGGTGACCATTTACTATAAGGTGGCCACCAGTCTGACTACCAAATGGCACTTTTAATAATAAATTATTATATATATTATATTATATTATTTAAATTAAATTAATTAGTTAATGTAAATAATTAATTATTTAAATTTCCATTTGGTATAATAATTACTAATTCAAAACTTATGGAATATTGCTGTAAGGGTCACAGATTTAATCTTCGTCCCATGTTATTGTTGTCGAAACCCTTACATAAGCTTTCCGGTTAATTGAAGGAATAATAATATTAGTTAGTTTAGGTCCCAAAAAGGAGATGTGAAACATACTATTATATATAAAAAAAGGTTTTTTTTTGACGAAGAAATAAGTGTATACCACATCTAATACGAGGTAGGGTAGGGTGGTACTGATGGGTACCACTACCAGCAATACTAAGAATTGTTGCGTTCTGTTTGAAGGGTGAGTAAGTCAATGCAACTATAGGCTACAAGTAACATTTAACAACTTAATTCCCAAGGTTGGTGGCGATGTAAGGAATGGTTAATATTTCTAACGTTGCCAATATCCATAAGCAGCGTTGACCACTTACGTTCAGGTGGCTAAGCCCGTCCTACATATAACATAAAAAAGACATTTTTATTTCATAAGCTATTAAAAATACAGTAGCCATAATCCCTAAATATTAGGCTGATAAATTCGAAAGCGCGTTATGGTAAAACATTAGAAATAAAATATATAAGTGTGTATTTTTATTTGTGTGTTATAATTTCGATGTAACTTACCTAAGTTTATTACAAGACAAGAAAATATGTATCAGAAACGTTGTTCTCTCATTACAATGTATGCATTTTAATTTCTAACTTGAGAAAATATTAAACTGATATAGCCATCTATTGGCGAGTAGCAATAGCTCGCCGCACTACGCCCTCTCTGTGACTATAGTGCAACTCTTCTAAATGGGTAGGCAGAATGAACCAATATCTAATTTCAAATAAATATTAAAGATGTCTCTCTAAATATATTATTTGAATTACCAATATATTATTACATTTACAAAAAAAAAATAGTATACACATAATTACGTTTAAAATTTTATTTGGGATGTATGAAAATGAGACCTAAAAACGTTTTGCCTTTTAATTTACTTTTTATTTATCTATTAATATTATATCATTACTGCTATTTCAACAGTGACTGTCAAGTGTTCGTTTTTTAAAAATTCCAAGTTTGATTGTTTGATAATTGATACTGACGGTTGTCTTTTTTTGATGGATTTATATGTGTGTACAATATATTATACATAACTATGTATGTATTATCCCTTTAAAGAAATGATTTGATTCTATACCAAATTGCATAAAGAATACTAAATTAATTTTATTTTATTCGAATGAATTGTTATTAATGTCGGTGTCATTTGGTTTCATAAAGTTTGACTCAAATTTTTTAGTGCCAGTGCACTGTGGAAAATGGAAAAGCATTTTCGGTGGTTGCAACTTCATGCATATACTCCTTGTTTTAGACCCCTTATATATGCCTAATGAATAAAAAATTAGGCAATATATTTACTGACATAGTTTAAGGCTTGTAAAATTTATTTTATTATTTTTTTATAATTAAAAATTCCATTCGAGGGTAATAAATAATGGTGACTGATTAATTACAAAGATAAAATATATAATTCGTAAATTGATAGAAAAACGAATAAATACTTTTTAATGAATAACTAAAGGCTAACTAAAGGCTTTTTGATGAATAATAATTAATGAAAGTTAAACTAGTTTCAACCGGAACTAAATTACTTTTTCGGTCACAATATAATATAGAACAAAAAAACTAACATTTTCAAATATAAACCGCATACGAATAAACGCATATTGTATTTTTAGGTGTAAATCGAAAGTTGATATTGTGGCGGGTTTATTTAAATATATCCAATTAAGAACCGAACTCTGGGCTTAGCTAGCGTACGTAACATTTTATACAGCTACGAACCTGGCTTTGGAGTTAGTCCACATGGCGCGAATCCAAACTATTTTATCGTTAAATTCCAGCTGTCTGTGGCTTACGAGTTATAGTGAGAGTCTTAGTATGCTGTTGCTACAGAATGTTTAAAGGCTAATAAATCCTAGCGTTTTTGAATCTTCATAATCCCGTTTAAAATATAAGCAATTTAAATATTATTCTAATTATTTCTCGAACATAAGACTTAACGAAGTTTTAAATTTCGAATATTAAATATCTGTTTTCGAATGAAACTCAAAATATAATTAATTCAAGCCTCTAACGAGCTCTTTTAGATCAACTTTACACAAGATTATATTAAAAACAGTCTTACGCCCGCGGCTTCGCCCTCTTTTATCGGAGGAGTGTATTAGTTATAAGGATAGATGTTAAGGTAGCCCTTTTTTATGTTGTTGTCGAGGAGAATATGCATTTACGCCTACCGCCCGGTCCACGACCGGTTATGTGGGACTCACGGGGCAGAAGGCCACCGTCCTACCCACTAAAACCTCCCCGTTTCCGACTCACCGCAAGCGGCGGGGTTACAGGAACGCGTTAGCTCACCACCGCGACCCCGCCAGCGGCCGTCGCTATGGGTTAGCGACCCACCGGGTGTTTTTATTGAGGCTGTCTCCTCTTGGCCCAGCCGGTGAAGGCCAGACCCTCGGTCCCACCGCAGGCTGACGCCTGGATGGGGAAACGATTTTGATAGGCGGTAACTTTTAACGGTCTGTCCACCCAGCAACGACACCGAAACTGGGCGAACCCGCCTCTCCCTCCTCCTTCAACCTCTCCTCCTATCTCCGGCAGCCCGACAGGACCCCGGAGACCAACTCCTCCTCTCTCCGGCAGCCCAAAGGACCCCAGAGTCCACCTACTTGTCACGAAGCCGCTGGCTAGTCCACTCTGCTGAACAGAGAAGTACTAGGAGCGGCCCGTGACACTTCCGCCGCGTCAGTCTCAGCCGAGGTCGACAAGCATTCCGGGAAAAACATCGGATTGCTGGTCGACCCCGTTGCCCAGGGTGCACCACGTGGAGGTGACTGACATGCAATGTTAAGGTAGCCCTAACATCACATTAACATCTATACATCTATATGTATAGTTTCTGAAGTATCAAGACTATTTTAGTTCTGTATATTTTATATTTATTATTAAAGTTTTTGAAATTATTGTTTAATAATATACTAGATAATTGAATTCCTATTTTTGTCCTATTTTTAATAATAAGTTAAAATTGTGAGTCGTTATGGCGCAGAAAAATCAAAGTTTTCGCATTTTTGCGGATGCGAGACAATTCGTGTCTTAATTTAGGCCCGAATAGTTTTGGCGAATACTCGGTAGTTGGTTAGGCTGCACATCCCGAGGTCCTAGATTCTAACCCCAAGTCAGATCGAAAATGACGTTTATTTCCAGGTAGCATTTTTTGGATAGAATTTTTTTTTTCTTGTTGTTGTTGATAATTGATTGTAGCTGGCAATCCATTTACAACGTCGCAAAAAACGTCGATAATTTATAAACTTTTATGATACGTTATTAACGTGCTAACTCAGCCATGACCAGAACACGGCAAGGGAGGTGTAGCGGATGGGTGTTTGTTTTATTTATTACGTTCGCAAAACTGGACACAATCAATTATGTGGTACATACGTCAACAATAATTAAGAGTTAAATCATTTATCGTATCCTACTCAATGTATTTTTATAGAGTAGTAGGTGGACGAGCATATGGGCCACCTGATGGTTTGTAAGAAATTGGCATTGTAAGAAATGTTAACCATCACTTACATCGCGAATACCCTATCAACCTCGGGAACTAAGATGTTATGGCCCTTGTGTCTGTAATTTTTGGCTCACTCACCCTTCAAACCTGAACACAGCAATATCAAGTACTGATGTTTTGCGGTAGAATATCTAATACATAAATGTAACTAATTTAAATTAATTAGCAGAATAGAAAAACACAATTCACATCTTTATATTATGAAATGGTTCCGCATCTGTAATCACTCTCTCTTTTAACTCGCACAAATTTCCCAAATATCTTATGAAGATTTCTACAACAAATAATATACAAAAAAAAATGATAAAAAAGTCTAATAAGTCAGTTGTATTAAATACACTCCTCGTACACCGTTCATAATTTTTAGACAGCTTATAATCTAGCTGGATTTATTATTTATTATAAGCTAACGGTTTTCACAAAAATCCAAAAACTTCTACATAGTATACGTAACAAAATTGCTAAAAACATCCCAAGCGGAACTCGAGTTCAAACTTAATACATACGTTTCAAGGTTATATAAAATTTTATATACAGTCCGAATATCTCTGGTAAGGATAAAAAGAGTTTGAACACATAATATACAAAATTAAGAAAAGTAACTAAAGCTAAAAACTGGAAATTATTCCATCGTGATTGATACTTTTAGTAGTGACGCAGTACATTTACAACAAAACTATTTATATTCACAGTGATTTATTATTTTGATAGAAACAGTGACAAACCTACTACACAAAACTAAGTAGCTAACGCGAGAAGTAAAAAAAATGTACAACTAACTTTTCATATCCGCAAACTCAAATTAACCAAACTTCAGCAAAGTGTTTTCGTCCATAATAAAATTCCGGAAAAAACTTTATTTTGCTTTCGTAAATAAGGCGTATTGCTGATAAAAACTAAAGATGTTAAAATAGTATAGAGCTGGCTTTCGTCAATTTTCATGCAAGATAAATAATAATTGAATTATTAGACTAATTTAATCGTCGCAAAGGAGTAACAACTCAGTCTCTTGTCTGTTCTTCTACATTCCCGAGGTTACAGGCGTCTTGGTTAACTTAATTAGTATTATAAAATAACCATTCAAAAGAACTTGTCTACTTAAATAGAGTAGGGATATTTGTTGTTTTTTTATGCTTAATTTCGGATTGGTTATTATTGAAGTGGCAGAAATGCACCCAACACTTGCTTAGTTTAGTTTATTAAATTACTCAACAAAATGAAAATTAGAACCTTATATTGTCAACACATGAATTGCTGAATCTTATGTAATGAAGTATCGAATATATAGAAGTAATAAAGTAAAATATAGTTGTAAACGATAAAAAACTTCTGAATGTTGTATGGCACTGATGTGTTATTTTAATGTTTTTTTATGAGTCTGCATGTTCATTACCAGGCAGCATCACGACTACGTTTCAAGATTGAAAACTTATAACGTCGTAGAGTCCAGATGAATACTTCATTTTCTCGTAATTTATACCAGTTTACAATGAATCAATAATTTAAGAGACAGTGTTTACGCCGAACTAATATCGGGGGATCAAACGGTAAATGAAACTAGGGAAGAGCTTTCCACTGTTCACACTATAATTTATTTTGTCTGATCAATTTAACAAAATCACTTTTACATTATGTGTATACAGTAGCGAATCTAGACAGCGCGATTCAGGAAATTGACAGATTTTATTACTGCCATCTATCGCTACCGAGTAACACATGCCATTATACAGACAGAAACAGGCAAATTTAATAGTAAATGTAATAAAATAATTGAAGTTTCCACAAGTTTTTATTTACATTAAATTGTTACAATATTCTGTAATTAGTGTTTTTTATGGTGACTTTCTGAAGAAACGCCGAGAACGTCCATGAAAGCTCATTATTATAAACGCAAGGTATTACGTGTTTAATGTGAATACTTAATGGTTCCTTACCTAATTTGAACCCGCAATCGTCGGTTAAGATCTACTCCATCTACTGTACCCGGCTGTTCCATGTTTATGTAAATTATTTCAAAGCTCATATTGCAAGTCATCAAGGGCTTGAAAAAGGATATTCACTGACGATACTATATAACAAAAAACTCAATGTTCTTTTACTTTCAATATTTTGAATTGTAATCTTGCTTATAATTTGTGTGTTGATAGTTTGTTTTTATTACTTGAAGTTGATTGCCCTACACAAAGTTTTGCCTGTCCTACGCCCTTCGTCCAAACATTTTCTTTTAAACGTTATTCACTCAAGTCATACTTGAATGAATAACTATTATTATTATAACACATGTAAGTACCAGGCTTAAAACGTCCAAAGTTGACTAGCAGTGGGATATTTGGCCTGCAAATATCCCACTGCTAATTAAGGGCCTCCTTACTTCTTAAGAACAATGTTTTGGAGCTTGTTCCACCACGTTGTTTCAATGTGATTTGGTGGATACTTCATACTTTATTCTACATAGAAGATTTAAAAATAATTACAAAACATGGATATAACCTCATTATGAGTAGCCGTAAAGAAATACTCATAGGATATGAGGTAGGCGGTGCAATAAAATAACATAAATCTATACAAAAACAAATTAATAAATAAATGTAAATATAAATATAAAATAAGTATATCAATAAAAAATTTATATTATCAATACAAACTAAAATTACAAGTATACTATATGAGTACAATATACAATAAATACTGTAGTGAATAACATTTAACAGGTTTTCATTCAACGCAGGTTTACTCGCGATGTTTTCGAAAATAAACCAAAATAAGCCTAAACGAAATAAAATAAAAATATTTATATGCATAGGTGAAAGTAGATAGTGCAAATTTGTACTTGAAAAATGCATTAGTTCCAAAATCCCAGCATACATTTCCCTAAAAAAGCAACAAAAAATCTAACTACACAAATAGTATAAATGTGTGTTCACCCTTAAAAGTATTAAATAGAAGCGTGGTAAGGTTTTCAGCAGTTTTAAATTCCAAATAGTGCAACCTGTGTGAAATGAACCTCACCGAACTGAACAATGCTTTAAAACTTTTTCGAAACGTTCCCAAAAGGCTTTAACCCATTTATCCACTGGGCTCTGCAATAAAAAATATAAATGTACACTTTACACGTCGTGATTTTTGCTTGCGAGCGTTAAATACCCTTAAAACATGGAGCATTATGGAAGTGGCATGAACTGTAATTAAAACTAATGATCACCCATTGGTCGAAATTCGACCCTAATAAAATACTTGTCAGAAAATTGACGTTGGCAGTATGAACGTCAAACTTATCATTATTAGAATAAAAAATGAAAGAAAATGTCAAATAACACGTTACTGGTTTTTAGTTTGACTTATGCGTAGACATTGGCGGTATGAAGATCAAACTTGTAATTATTACAATAAACAATGAAAGCAAATGTCAAATTACACGTTACCGGTTGGTTTTAAGTTTGACATATGTGTTGGCATTTGCAGTATGAACGTCAAATTTGTCGTTATTACAATAAAAATGGAAGCCAATGCCAAAATGCACGTGACTGGTTTTAAGTTTGACATATGCATTGGCATTGGCAGTATGAATGTTAACTAATGAATGTTTTATTTAATTTAATATAATGTATTGTAAAACATATTGAATATAAATTCTAGCTTTCTAAGCTGTTATTATTTTACCATATATTTGATTATATTAGCACAATTCAATACAGTTATGTACCACTAACCTTCATTAGAGCAGTGTGCCTAAATAAGCTAACCTAACCCAACCATAAAGAGAACCAAAGAATTATTATAATCAGCATTGGAAATTTTGTGGAAACTTCTAAATACCACTTCTATCTTGGATATTCTGTGATTATATTACAAGAGGATTCGGTTGCATCCCAATGAAAGAGTGTATCAGATTAAAATTCCAATTTATAGCTTTCCGATGCCAATATTCAGTAAAAGTGGTTACACAATGGAAACTGTGATGGAGATAGTCCGCTGGAAACATTTACGATAGTTTAAATAATATATGTATCGATGTTTCAGGATAAATCCGCTCCTCATGACTTTTTTTTTATTCGTATCTCGACTAACTTTTGCGTCTGTACCATTTTTTTATATTTTTTTTCTGTGTAGTTTCAATCCGTTAATCGCAATTTTCAATTTCTATACATTATATATAAATTCTTATATTTTTGATAGTAAAGACTGAAAATTAAGAACTAAGTTAAAGAAATATTAATAACACAAAAACGAATATTAAAACCGTAATTGATAAACATGGAAATGTAACCAAGCATTATGAAACATTAGCAATTCAGGGTGTTACTGCATAGGAAACTTAGCTTAAAAATATTAAGACATTGCAATACAGCGCATTATAATATTTAAGTCAGCAAAGATAATACATCAAATAATTATGCATACATACAAGCTAATATAAATAATATAATAGAAAGCTATAATTTAGGTGTAACAAGTAAAAAGTGAACATTGTATAACTGCTACTGGTCAATATAACTGCTTCGATTTACGAGGTTTTCGATAAAATGAGCCAGGTCGATAAAATATATGCAGTTTTTAATTTAAAGAAATCGCTTAATACTGTTTAGCGTTGTAGATTCTATGGATGTCTACCCCTAAGGTTTCGCCTCAAAATGCTCATTTCAAATGGATTAATTTGAATATGTACATCTTCTCCTTAGCCCTCCGCTTAAGTACATTTGAATAGCATTACCAACTCTACGTTTAACTGATCGTATTTTCTAACGAAGACAAACAGGCTTAAGAGACGTTTCATTTTAGAACCCTTAATCGGCCCAAGTACTATTTAGAATATCCACTTGCTCGTTCGCCCGGAAAATGAAAAAAATTATGAGTGAGCAGATTTGAAACGTCGAAACTGAAGATTATTGAAAGAATTTCTAATTAAAGAAAAACAATTAATAATTATATAGTAATGAAAATAAAATCTTTTGTTAATAAGATAAATATGGTTTTCTTATTATTGTAATAATAAACAGTAACAAAGTATATAGTATGCGTAGCAAACGTCATACCGTTTGCCATCACGACGTACGAACCAGTCTTACGAACGAGGCGCACCAGTTTTTTTTACTTATGCTGTAATGGTGACTACTTGGCGCTACAGCTTTTTGCAAGCCCGCCTAGGCCACCACCCACTCACAATATATCTTACCGCCAAACAGCAATAGTTATTGTGTTCCGGTTGGAAGAAAGAGTGAACCAGTGTAACTACAGGTACAAGGGACATCTTAATTCACAAGGTTGGTGGCGCATTGGAGACGTAATAAATGGTTAATATTTCTGACGGCACCAATTTCTATGGATGGTGAGCACTTATTATAAGGTTTACCCGTTTGCCTATATTAAAAAAAAACACATGACAGTTTATTACAATATTTCCAAAATGACCAAATTCAATAAAATTAGTAAATACAAATTCAGCACTATTTCAAAGTTTTTCACGAACAGCTTAACCTTACGTCAAATAGCACTCGTAACCTAATTTTTCGTTTTTATTTTAAAATTCTGTAGTTGAATACAATTTCATCAGATTCCGACTTCAGATTTTACTCGTAAGTTTCTGCAATTTCTTAGACTTGCACGAAATTAAGCACATGTTTTGAATAGAATATTTTCTTTGTATGAAATAGAAAATATATAAAAGGTTATTTCGAAAATTGAATCTTAAAATTAATTACTTTTGGGGTAAGGTAGCGCATAAGACAATACTCGTGGATTTTTCTCGAGGATAGCG
The DNA here is from genome assembly GCA_905147175.2 of Nymphalis urticae. NCBI lineage: Eukaryota > Metazoa > Arthropoda > Insecta > Lepidoptera > Nymphalidae > Nymphalis > Nymphalis urticae. The sequence goes on along the minus strand of LR990003.1, from coordinate 9,276,274 downwards.
AATTGGAATCTAGATAAGCATCGCTGGGTTTTTACGTGCAGAATGTGTAAGTATAATTCATCTCGTGCTAGCGGATGAAGATAAACGTCGTGAGAAAACCTTTTTGTACCAGATGAAATAGAACCAACTTCATTTTCATAGCGTATGTCAACGAAAATCTTTTAATTTCAGAAAACTGATATACTACATTTAATTGCATATAATTCATAAAAACAGTTTGTATGTTGATTTTTAGTGATGGACGACGATAATAAAATCAAGCATATTTCAGATATAAGAGTCGGTAATTTAGTCTTTTTCTATATTTACTGGGAAGATAAATGACTCCACCTGATGGTAAGTGGTAGTAGAGTCCAAACGCGAAGACGGCAAGTACAGTCGGGAAGAATGTTCCGCACTAGCCGCCCCCGCCTTCCCGGCCCGCAAGATGCCTCTTCACGCCTCGTTGTCGTCGTCGTCTGTCGTCTTGCATTAATAATACCATTATTTATTATTATTTATTTTTTTACCTTCTTATTTATCTCCCTTTTTAGAAGAGTAACTTAACTCAACCTATAGCGCGAGCCATAACCAAGCGATAATAGATATGTAAATATTAAATTGAGTGAGAAAGTTTCGAGTGAGATGAGTGTGTTGAGTATGACAGCCTTTTGTAAAAGTTCAAAAGTAGACTTGGACATTATTATTATTCTAAGCATGCCAGCAACACGGTCTTAAAGACGCTATATAAAATTTCCATGATAGAAAATTCACTTTGCCGTCGTTAGCGTCCACAGACCCGAAGTGCCTAGCTCCATAGTTATAAGTGTTTGCTTAGTGAAAACTAGGCTCAGCAGGGACCATAAACTAACTCTGTATTCACGGCATTTATGCAAATAAACGTATGAATAAAATTAACCCGCAGCAGTGCACTGCGGAATAAAATATCCGTCTGTTTGGATTTTTTTACGCTTACATTCCTCGGGTACAACGTTGTACGTAAAAACAAGATTGTGTGACATTTTTGTCACCGAACACGAGAAGGAAGGAGTTGTTTTTTATATGAACGCATTTTCAACTCGTTGACGTTTTATCTTTTTAGGGCAAAACGGAATATTTGAGTAACGCAGATATTACATTTTCATTGTTCCACTTGCCACAAATTATATCATTTCTTATCGATATCAAGACAGAAGAATCGGATAAGATCAAACAAAAGATGATTTTCCTTCGATGAACTTAATATGAGCCTTTAAATAGTAAAGGTTTTTGCAAAGATTTCTAGGCATATGGATATATATTTGTTTATATTTGCCTATAAATTAAAAAAAAACCACTGTTATAAGCAAACCAATATAACTAATGCAATTAATGCAACTCAACCGATAAGCCACATAGCTTTTACCTATACGATAGATATATAAAAAGAAAAATATATGTGTTTGAAAGAGTCAAGTCAATAGAGCCATTTAGTCAGTTCAATCGGCAATAGACTGTTTTTTTCACTGGTAATTTGAATGTTGTATACACTAGGGCTTTGTGCAAGCCCGTCTGGGTAGGTAGGTACTATTGTTATCTTCTGGTTTGAAGAGTGAGTAAACAACTGAAACTCCGGGTACAGGGGACATTACATCTTAGTTCCTAAGATTGGTGTCACATTGACGATGTAAGGAATATTTCGTATATCATCAATAACAATGAGCGATGGTGAACGTTTCACCAGGACATTGCATCAGGTGGCCCTGCCATCATCCTATTTTATAACAAGAAAAGATTGTCAAAAAATTAAGAGTAATAGTAAAAAATAAAAAGTATTCTTGATTTTGTTATCCAGAATTCTAAACCAATAATTGTAAGCTACATGTTACTTCAAGAAAATATATTGATGGTTCGAAATTGGTAATTCGAAAATGTTGCAAAGACAATAATGAATTACTCGTCGAGGAAGTATTAATTAATTTTCTAGAACGTACTTTCTTTTACTCAGAAGAAACTGGAAGTGTAGTTTGTTCTTGAAAGATATAAATCACTTTAATTAAAATAAAAGTGCAACTACCGGAGCTATAGGTCAAGATTTCTTAATACGTTTTTAACGATGAATGAGAATAACTCTGAATTACTCGAATAAGATAACTTTTAGATAATCTTTAAACTACTTTGTTGCTTAAGTTTTATGTGAAAGATGCTTCATTCTACATTGGTTGCATTGAAGATATGCCTTGTAATTATATGTAGTAGACATTGTTTTGTTAAATAATACACAAGCAGAAAGGCTTAGGAATATATATGACAAACATCAATTCATTTAAGGAAAGAGGCAACTTAATCGCTGTCTCATTTTTAAAATATAAACATAAAATATTTGCCATCAATAAAAACCTCAAATTTGACCTTTGAAAAAAGAACACCAAATCACACAAATTGATGTAAATTACTCACTCAATTACTCTTAATAACACATTCAACAAACTACAAGTCGCAACAACAATGATTTAATTATTTTACCGTTTTGTATATATACCATATTATTTATATGAGTGATGTATATGGATGAAGAAATCTCGTAGCTATTTATATTATAGCGTAAGTCGACAATTCATATTAAATAATGAACCAATATAATTATAACAAAATTGTAAACAGCTTCGTATTATTTTACTACTTATGACAAACTCATATCCAGAGACTTATGTCTCAAGTACAAAAAGTACCTCATTTACTTGTCTGTGATTGCTCTTATAAAGATACAGTAGTAGTAACCGCCTGTTAATGACCCACTGCTGGGCTAAGGCCTCCTCTCCCTTTTGAGGAGGTTTAGAGCTTATTTCACCACGCTGGTCCAATGCGGGTTTGTAAAATACACATGTGGCAGAATTTCAATGAAATTAGACACATGCAGGTTTCCTCACGATGTTTTCTTTCACCGTCAAGCACGAGATGAATTATAAACACAAATTAAGCGCATGAAAATTCAGTGATGCTTATCCGGGTTTGAACTCACGATCATCGATTAAGATTCACGCGTACTAACCACTAGGCAATCTCGGCGATAAGATACGGTACCTTATAAAATGATTTGAATATAGACGTTGGATTTGTCGGTTAAGGTTATGGCATTTTGGCTGGGGCCATGATTGAATATTTATAAGATGTCCTTGTATAAAGGTGGAATGTTTATTATTATTATTAACATTGCTGATTAAAATTTAAAATTAAAATGAATATTTTTTTTAAATAATCTATAATTACAATATATTGTCGTTTATATTTAGTATGACAGATCGATTTAATATGTTCTTTTATTGTTTTCAGCGTGTAATTAAAGTCTCTTGAAGTCTCTTATTATCCTACAAATATTCGGTGAAGTTTTTCATTGAATTAATCTCTGATTTTTTTTCCATTTTTGTTATTGATACAAGTACAATACTACACAAAGAACCTATTATATATACATTATATACACATTAAGAACCTATTTGCTTTTAAGAAAAAGTTATTTTAAAAAAGAAAGGTTTATTTGAAAATCACCATTTATAATCGTATTTAACCATCAATAAATAAATAGATCGGCCAATTTTCTAAAAAACATCTCCGAATAAAATCTCCGCGTCTTTAAATCGAGGCCTAATTTTCCGAAAGTACCGCATTAGAAAGATGGCTACCGAATCTTTATAAAGTCTTAGTTAATTAGGGCTCGTTCAAGCTCTGCCAAAACTGCCGAGTTTTTTAATCCGGTCTGGTAAAGTTTTTGAGAAGCGAAATGTTTTATGCAGTATCTGGTAAATTCTGTTCTCCTCTTAATTACTTTAATTGCACATTTCAATTTGAAGACCAACTTTATTGAAGAATACAGAAAAAGCAGATAAGTGTTAACCAATCGTGCGTCGTGAAAATTGTAATCTATGCGTACCTTCATTTAATTGATTTGATTTTCATATATGGACACATGTGGTAGAAAGTCCACGATATCTGAAGCATGCAGGTTTTTCCACGATGTTTTTCTTCACCGATGAGCATGAATCTATAATTCAGATTATCGTAAAGAAAATATATAAAATCTTTCATAACAGTTTATTTTAATTACTTCAATAATACACTTAATTCAAACATAAGCACTTTTAAATAACCGTATTATATGATTCAATGGATTTTAATAACACCGCATAAAAGCTTTGCGAGAAGCTTAGTGTCGAGTGGTATTTTCAATTCATTTCTAAATAGATAATATTGCTCAACAGACAGATTATTAATTAAACAGGATACGTACGTAAGACGGTAATTAATTAAACAATAATAAAATTAACATTTTGTCACATCAAACACTTTTAAAATTAAAATTATTTCAAATAAAAGACAAATTTCGTTTAATATTGTAATTAAGCATTTACTTAAATGTATTTAAACAAAACTAATTAGCGAACATTCTCGTTACGACTAATGATGGTGTTCCCTGTTTCGATCGCTACAGTAAATGTAAACAGTGCACAAAATCAAGTGATTTGCATTTAAAGTGCGGGTACTTTGTAATGGTACCATCGATTTCCGTTGATTACATTCGATGTTCATTCTAAACTCACACTCAAACTCATTCACTCACATTGAAACTCATTTACTCACTTAAAATTAAATATAGTAACAACCTGTAAATGACAATGTAAGCTATGTATTATTACTGATACAGAACAATTTAATTAACGAATTAATTAAGTATCCATTCAACACATATATCATTAAAAGCAATACTTAGTACTGCTACGTTCCGGTTAACGCTTTTACAACAGGATCCCAGAAAACGTTCCAAAAAATTCAATTGTGAAATTTAAAAGAATCGTCAAGGAACTTTTGTGAGCTACAGGATATTTCACAACCAATGTCTTTTTAAAATATTGGGAACACACCTTGGGAATGAAACGATCACCTCCAGGTTATTTCAAATTAAATATAATTAGTTTAGAATCTGAAAAATTATGACAATCAATAAGTGTAACGCTTCTATAATGAATAAAGATTTTTAACTTTGACTTTGACTGAAGGTCATCCTGGAGCCAGTGTAACTACATGCACAAGGGATATAGCATTTTAGTTTCCACGGTCGGTGGCACATTGATGATGTGAGGAATGATTTATATTTCTTATAGTGCCAATGTCTATGAATTATGGTGACTGTTTACCGTCCTCCTTCACAATTTATAAAAAAAAGTAATAAAAAATATGAATTATTGAGTGAATTTATAATTTAAGTTCATATCAGTTCATCAGTTTTATTGATGAATAAGTAAATATTTTATATTTTAAGAAAATGTTTTTATTTTTATTTATTTATACCAACAAAATATTTTTTTATTACCCACAAAACCCTATCAGTTTGTTTGGGTGCTGCTTAAACATAGACAAACATTAATATTTATTGAAAACTAACACACATCAAACACAAAATAATACACATAGCTCTCAATAAACAAAGCGTATATGATATTATATGTTAGTCTGTTCGTGTCCGTTCAGGACACACAGACACACTTGACTTTGACTTTAGCATACATATTTATATACTTTAGTATACAAATTTACTGGTGGTAGGGTTTTGTGCAAGCTAGTTTGGGTAGGTACCACCCACTCATCAGATATTCTACCGCAAAACAGCAGTACTTGGTATTGTTGTGTTCCGGTTTGAAGGGTGAGTGAGCCAATATAATTACAGGCACAAGGGACATAAAATCTTATGTCCCAAGGTTGGTGGCGCATTGGCGATGTAAGCGATATAAAATAAAAAATATATAATAACTAACATATAATATATTATGTCAATTATTATTAATGTTATCCACATACATTATCAAAAGTTTCTACATTATAACAAACTAACTGCTCCGCGCAATTTTCTACCCTAGTGGGTAGTATCGTGGTGTTATTAGTTTATTACATGTACGAAATAAATTAATACAAATAAAGCGAATAAAAAAACTGTAATGTATATTGTGTTTGAACCCGCCATCTTCGATTTAGATTCATGTATTCCAACTACAATTCCATTGGGGTGAACTAATTATTAGTAATTAATTTACGCTTAGCGACGTGAGCCGATTATAGTCGGTGTTAAAAACGCTTGTAACGGCCACAAAATTAATTAAGGCTTGAATTAAAATATTTCTATATATATATATTGAGGATCTGTTTATCGTTTGTTTTAAAATTCGTCCAACAATTAATATGAAAACACCAAACCACCTATATTATACACTTTGTAAATATTTATCATAATCCTGGCTTTTAAGCCATTTTATGTGGTTCCATTCAGTATAGTGATATATATATATCCTTCTCACTCTATCAATCGGTTGATATTGTCAACCGAATAACAATCGAACAAATAAAAATGTTATCACATTTTTCTATCAAGACATCAGTGGCCATTCGAAGTTGGATAGTTTGCAGTGTTTACTTGCCTAGGTTAGCAGAAGTCAAGACCGGACACAGGTGTGCGTCAAGCGGCTATCGCATAGACCATAAAAAGTTCTAATGAGCTACATACGTCACTGGTGAAAGACCAAAGGCGCTCTGCATACAGCCTAGCACAGATAAATTAGTATTTTAGTTTTTATTATTCTCTTGAATTGTTTAATGTATAATACATATTTATGCATTTAAAATAATTACATAATACACAAATATATTAAAAAAATGCGATGTGGAATTTAATTGTGATGATTGTTTTATTATTATACTTTGCCGCTTAAGAGCAATACATTTACTGTTGCGTTTTGGTTTAAAGGGCGAGTGAGCCAGTAACTACAGTTACTTGTAACTGTAGTTACTGACTCACTCGCCCTTACCTCTTGGGATACCCCTTGGGGTATTATATTTTAGTTCCCAATTTCGGTGGCGTATTGATATTTTTTACATTGACAAAGATAGGCAGTGGTGGTCTACCTGCATGGTAGTATACGCAAGCGATCCCGTGACGTCCTCCGATAAAACGGATACCACTGATCTTTTAGTGGGTATTCCGGCACCTTCAGCGCCAGCGAATCCCACATACCCCCCCCCCCACCTTATGTGGGGGAAACACGTAAATGTGTCTTTGAGAAAAAAGAAAAAAAAGTGGTGGTCCACCTATCTATATCATAAAAATATCATAATTAATTAAATTAAAATGACAAAGTATGCACTCCCCGTGTTGCATCATAACCCAAACTTTAATGTGGAACTAAACACTGGAGAGTAATAGTGAAACACTATAAGCCCTCAGAGACCTAATCCTAGCAAAGCTCACGTTAAATAGGTTATTAAATTAACAATAGATGCAACCTGTCTCTTTGGGTACCGCAGAGTAGGGCTACCATAAATACATGTTATTTTGAGACTAGCATTTAAAAATATTACTGTAAACCACCTTCGTTTTTTATTTTATTTAAATATCTCACATTTTTTTAAGTTATTTTACAAATTAAATTGTAGCTTCATAAAGTAAATTAAATATATAATTAAATTATAAATGTCGATAAACATGGCTCTGGTTAAAATATTTAATTTTCACTTGTTGCTAAGCGTTCATGCTTGCGTGTATAAGACGGCGATGCTATTCTGGTTCTTATCAACAAAACCGTATCAAATAAAAAAAATAACATGTTTGAGTACGTCTTCTTTATAAAAATTGTTAAAAGCAAGAAAATTATAACACGAAAACAAGCCTTTGTCCTGTTAAAAGGCATTAATGGGTAGTAACTTAAACGGGCTGTTAATTACTTAAACGCCCTGCAATAAAATGTCCGTAAATTGTTTTATAACTAAACATACCATTTATAATTCTTAGTATTAAATACACAAATGGTTTGTAAGTAATATAAGTGTTGATTATGATCTAAGGACACGTAAGGAAAAAAACAACATTTTAACTACCCTCTCCTACCTAATAGGTAGTTTATTTTACTTTACTTACCATTAGTAGGTACCTAATAATAGTAAATGATCACCTTGTGTAGGTACTTTCCTTATGAGGAGAAAACTTGAAGCTTATTCCACTACGCTTCTCAAATGCTGGTTGGTGGATACACTGCATGCATTCTGGCAGATTTTCATTCGAGCCATGCAGATTTCTACAAAATAAATAGATATTCAATTATTCCCATGGTTTTTCACATTACAATATTATAATCATAATATCGCTATCGTTTAAGCTTAAGTTTTAAAAGTAGAACGCAATGCAACGCAATAAATAAAATAAATAAAAACTAAAGTCTCAATATATAAATTATACGAAAAACACGCCGTCGATGTAATTGTCCTGTAGCATTGTAGTTTAATAAATATAATCATGGTCACCTTATTCCAGAACTGAAGTTGCACCGCAAGTTCTCTAATTACCACTGCTATTAGATGACTCTAATACTGAACGACTTTAGCATTTTACTATCTTTAACCCGTGACTTACTCTTCTTTTTTAACTTCATTCACTAATTAAGGCTCTTTCCAAATTACACTTCGTAGTCAGTTTGTCTGTCGCCGCCTTTAATTAAGATTAAGTTTGGGATGAAAGGCTGTATTAAATATATCGCCAGGCAGAGAAAGAATGAAAAGAGGCAAGGGGACTACATTACGAGATGGATAAGACAAAAGAAAACAATAATTATAGATAGGTACAAACATATTTTATGTCAGTGTAAAATGACGTATGTGATAATTAAATTCCAACATTAGAGCCAAAATAGCTAAATATATTTGATCCTGAGGAGTACGGCAGCCGTAATGGCCTCGAGCCGTACACACATACGAGGAGAGGGGGTGAGTGATCTTCGCTTTCGAGATCACTACCGCTTTCTTCGCGCCGCGCCGTTATATCAACACGATTCCACAGCCTCTCCAATCCGTGATGAGGGCGACTATCACAATGGGTTTAGTGTACAAGTATCCCACATAAACCGGTCTCCCAAGGGCAACTTTTCTGAAGATTGCTGCATGAAACATCTTGAAGAAATGCATTAATGAAAATCCACCACATGTGTTTCTGACAATTCTCATTAGAGCAGCGAGGTGGAATGAGTTCCAAGTCGAATCCCGTTTTGGGATAAAAAAAGGTTCTTAATTACTTTATATACGGGTTAAGTTTATATTTATTTCGGTTTAATATTATTTTTTTATGAAAAACAAAGCTTGTTTCCAAAAATGAAAATTAAATTAATGAATAGGCAATAACGTAGTCTTATAATTAATTTATACGTTTTTTCACAAAATTTACCATCCGAAAGTAATTAATTTGCAAGATTAATAATTAATTAATGACGCTGTTCGGCAATTTCCACGTTGCTAAAGCTTACAGTTATTTTTCATAACATATATTAACATATATAGATATTTTTGTCTGTATTTACCCAGAATCTAATCCTTTTGCTCTTCTAGTAAAACTGACAAAAAATTGTGAACTGTGTCAAATTTTACATAATGATGTATAAAATATATATGGATATTAACGCTTTTTTATATTCGTATTCTATGCCTTTTCTTATTGTCAATCTAATTAGTTGAAACTGTGTACAGTTGTTACTGGTTTACTTCATGAACGGCTTTGTCTTGGATCTTCTGGGTTGGAGGTACCTTCCACACAACAGTTATTCTACCGCAAAACAAAAATACTTTGTAGTGCTATACTAGTCTGTATGTCGCATGTCTGTATGTAGTCTTACCAGAACACAGACGTAAATATCTTTGATCACGTGATTGGCGCATTAATGGTGTAAGAAAATACAATTGACGCAAGGACCATATTTATTACGAAACATATTTATCGCCAAAAAGAGATGGTTTGTTCCTACAGAACTCCGTCATTTAAGAACCGATTATGAATTATTTTTTTCGTTTGGTTCCATTTAAATTTGAAAATTTTCACTACTCCTAAGTCTGGTAAAATAAAATTAATGAAATCTGTTTTGTCAAGACAACAGATCAATTTATCGTTTTTAGACGGCAGTTACGTAAATATGTTTGAAAAAAAAGCCGTGAATGCTGCTTATATAAGGCCATAAACGTACCTACAACAGAGAGCGTAAGTGATATGTTGCACAAGTAAATTTAAAGAAGCATTGTGAAACATTACTGGCCTTTGAATTTTGTTTCTAAGATTGATTTGGATATAGCGTACATAATATTACATACTTGAAATAATATTGACGGTAACTTACCCAGATAAGCCGAAAATAGATTTTTCTCGATATCATTACAAAACTTAATTCTATTTATTTAAAGATACCCATCAAGTACGCATAAAATAAGTACTTTTATAGTAATTATCATAAAGCCATATAAAAATTTACTTGAAATTATGTGTGTTTTATAATTATAATATTATGTACACTTGTACTTTCTCTTCAAAGATGTTGATAAAATAAGAAGATTTTAAGAAATGTAGTCCTTTTGTTATCTCCTTCAAAAAGATGTCCAGTACTTTCATATACAGGAATTATCAAGAGAGGAACTCGAGAAAAAGTATGAAAATAATCTAAATTTTAAAAATTGCAAAACTGGACTTGTACACGTTAGGGCGCTTCTTAATTTTATACATTACTAGCTTATCATCCTGGATTCATACATAGATAAGGTGGAAAATGTATTTTAATAGGATTTGCGTAAAATACGTTCTTATTTAGCGTCTCCGATGGGGAAGAAATAACTGTGACACAAGTCAATCGGGTGGATGGTTTAGGAAATGTTGTGATGAGTAGTATTTCTCTTATGTGTATGGAACCACTTTTCTCAGCGCTTCACAACCCGTAAACTTCTGCTTTCAGTGTTGATATTGACGAAGTAATTGATTTAACATTATTAATATAAATTGAGTTTGGAGGCTTTATTAACGTCGGTATTTACTTAATTTACTTGAAACATATTTTTTAATTATCTCGTATCCTACTAGATTGTATTTACTTGGTACGAAAGGCAATTTAATTTATTGTAGGCTTTTATGGGCCACCAATGGTAGGAAGAGATATCCTTTGCCATATCCATTGGCCGAAGTATAACAACTCTCTGTACTCTTTAGTGTAATCTGCATACAATTATAATTTAGTAGATATATATTTTATTTTTATTTATTTTTTTGTGTTTTTTTACACTATCGGTAGGCGAACGAGTATATGGGCTATCTGATAGTAAGTGGCCACCAACGCCCGTAGACATTGGCATTGTAAGAAATGTTAAGCATCGCTTACATCACCAATGTGCCACCAACCTTGGGAACTAAGGTCCCTTGTGCCTGTAATTACATTGGCTCACTCAAATCAAATTTATTTGATAAATGTAAATTAATTAATGCAAACGAGCAACTCTTGATAACCTCAGACAAGAGGTTTTACTTCTTCTCTATTCCCATCTGTTGGTAAGAATATAAATTAGTAAAATAAGAATTAGGCTACATATTTATTATTTATATATATTGTGTATTGGAAACTATGATATGATATAGTATTTGATACATATACGCCAATGTCTAACGGTGGAGATGAAATATACTAATAGCTGAAGAAATGCCATTTTTTCGTATTTTCCTTTTTCGTATCCATAAATTATTACTATCTTTAACTAGAGGTGTGTTGCACGCGTATTTAAATTCATATTTACATTTACACAATCCACCCAGTCCACGCATCTGTTTGGTCTCTATCCTAATAGCGATATTATTTGTAATATAAAATAAGTAATGTAAGTTTGTAATATAAGAGTCACCCTCTTTGCGTGTCCAGTGTGATAGACTGATCGAATCGATGTATCGCAAATGGATTTTCTTGTAAATTTATGTGATACATTCATTAACTACTAAAGTCGTTTGCATGTATAAATAACGGTAATTAGCTGTGAGTGTAGTCAGGGGGAACAATTTATGTGAATACGTTCTTAATCCATATTGGAGACGTTTGTGGGGATATATTACTTAATGTTGGAGAAATTACTCACGCATACACTCACACTTCTACACACACACTCATATTCTATGCTTGTATAGACATACATAGTAAATATTATATTCTTCAAAAGTCGATTTTATAACGATGTATTAAAAGAAAAATGCGTTTCCGTGTTCCGTTACTCTTTTTTGTTGCCCTCAATTTTTACATATATACTCAATATACAAACACCCGGTTTCTACAGATTTATTATATGTATAGTTTAATCATTATTATCTTCAGTGGAAGCTAAAAATAAATTACATATTATGTTTGGTCTCTTATCTGGTCCTAAAAACAACTCATTATTTTCGACAATATACAAAGAAAAGCTCAACAAGTCGTTTAAAGAAACGCAAGCTATTTATATTTATTTTAACCACCAACGTGATTATTATTATATGGATGATTATATACAATGAAGTTATGTTTAAGTTCCAATACACATATAATAATGCAGTTATATCATGCATTTACGACTGCTCTGGTACTGGTCTGGGTGGACGTACCACTCATCCATCAGATATTCTACCGTAATAGCCTGTCAATGTCCCACTGCTGGGCTAAAAGCCTCCTCTCCTCTTTTTGAGGAGAAGGTTTGGAGCTTATTCCACCACGCTGCTCCAATGCGGGTTGGTGGAATACACATGTGGCCGAATTTCAGTGAAATTAGACACATGCAGGTTTCCTCACGATGTTTTCCTTCACCGTAAAGCGCGAGATGAATTATAATCACAAATTAAGCACATGAAAATTCAGTGGTGCCTGCCCGGGTTTAAACCCACGATCATCGGTTAAGATTCACGCGGTCTTACCACTGGGCCATCTCGGCTTCATTCTACCGCCGAACAGTATTGTTCAGTAATCAACAGTAGTGAAGTTATTGTAACTTAGTATTATTGCGTTCCAGTTTGAAGGATGAGTATACTAGTGGAACTACAAGCACAAGGAACATAACATAATCTTCTTTCCCAGGGTTGGGGTTGGCGATGTAAGAAATGGTTAATATTTCTTACATCGTCAATGTCTATGGGCGTTTGTGACCAGTTACCATCAAGTGGCCCATTTGGCCATTCCCCTATAACAAAAAAGGACGAATATATTAAAGTTTACAAATTAAAAGATAAAAATTTTAAGTAATCTTAAGCTTAACTTAGTCAAGCCGAGATGGCCCAGTGGTAAGAACGCGTGAATCTTAACCGATGATCGTGGGTTTAAGCCCGGGCAAGCACCACTGAATTTTCATGTGCTTAATTTGTGATTATAATTAATCTCGTGCTTTACGGTGAAGGAAAACATCGTGAGGAAACCTACATGTGTCTAATTTCACTGGAATTCTGCCACATGTGTATTCCACCAACCCGCATTGGAGCAGCGCGGTGGAATAAGCTCCAAACCTTCTCCTCAAAATGAGGAGAGGAGGCCTTTAGCCCAGCAGTTGGACATTCACAGGCTGTTACGGTACAGTTAAGCTTAACTTACATACAATTAAATATTTACTGCTAATGTGATTTTAAAATCATTTAGAACGTACGTAGCCAACAAATCTTACTTAAATACGTCGCTCGTGTCCTTGCTCTCAGTAAGTCGACGTTGAAAACGTATTTGTAAGGAACAAACAGTGAAATGTTCGATCTACATACATCGGCAAATGGCTTCTTGAACCGCAAATGTTTGTAGGGAAACGAGATTTCGGATGTGAATTTTGAATAATTCAATTAGTTCATGTCTTTTGGGATTAATTGAAATTAATAAATCGTGACACATTTTGTAGACATTTTAGTTGGCTCATTTCAGCTATTCAAGAATGAAGAAACCACTGGAGATAGAGATAGATTAGTTAGCTACAGCTGTGAATTTATAGTTATATCATATTATCCTACTAAATTGAAAACGTTATTATTATAATAATTTAGGAAGAATCAACATGCTATGTACTCTTAACTGATTTGGTCTGTTAATTGTTGAGTACTATTTGCGGTATTTAACAATTCAATAAAAAAAACCTAGTTCTATTTTAAAATGTACACACAATATCAAATCACTAGAACAGATTTAAAAAAAGAAACAATTTAACCAACACGTTTCAAACTATCTGTATCCACCTAAATCGTTTCATTCAATTTACCTACGATAGGTACTTGTGTGCAAAAAACCGTCGAAAAAGTAAGCAAACATTTGCTAAATAGAACAAACTAGGAAAATACTCTGTAGGTGCAATTCAATCCACGATTCAAGCCAGTAAGTTGATTTACTCGCATCGCACTAAATTTGAAGAAAACCTTAAAATGTATCCATTTGTTAGTTTAAACTATTTAATGCGGATATAAGGCAAAAAAGATTTATTTTACAACAAAACAATCCTTTGACGTTTATCACTTGTATATTATATGTAACATATGTCTCAACTTGTATTCATAAATATATATTCTTTCAAATTAGAAGTGAAAATGACTATTTTTTTAAATAATACATAAATAAGTATTTAAATTTATAATTAAAAATATGTAAATAACAAACAAAGCTATCATTAATTACATTTAATGCTAACAAAAACAAGCTATAACGACAAATATCCCTTGACAACTTTGTTTTTTAAATATATTCCGGCAGAAGAAATTGATACATTTGCTCGAAGATTGTAAAGAATATAATATATTATATTGGATGCTAAAAATACAAATTTGTGTTAATATAATTATATGTTTAGAAAAAATTGACCTGATCACTATTTACAAAACTGGTAAAATCAGCAGTCACAGTCGTAAATTGAATTAGACTATTGACAACAATGTTAAAACTCCTGATGGGGAAACTAGCTTTCGAATAAAACTCTCCAGGTTGATTTTATTAGATTTCTAATCTTATTAATAGAAAAATACGGTTCAGAAATATGCTCAGTTAATATAGGAGTCCCTCAAGGATCAATACTTGGAATATTTTTATTCATTATATACGAACATATATTTATTAATTAATGTTATCTAATCAATTCTTTCTTGGATATTTCCAAGAACATTGGCTTAGTGTAAACAATTTTTTTTTTTAATAAAATCAAAATAAAAAGTCGTCATACTACGTAGCAAGGTAACGCAGAAGATTTATTCGCACGCATACTCGTAGATCTATAATCTAGAAGCTCACGAGTCTTTAAGGAATAAATTTTCGGGTAGCTTTTGACTGTCCACTCAGCTTTATTAAAAAAAAACTTTTTTCAAGTATTCAATGTATTTCAAGTAGGGATGTATGGATACTTAAAAATTTACAGAAAAGTCAGGTTTTCTCTTATTTTATCATCACGTCCTTTAGTAATTCTTTAGACAATATCTCAAGACAACATTTTGCATTTTGCAAGACAACGTAAGTACGTTATATCATCGCTATACTCAGGATATTACCGTGTCGCTTTACGTTACCTGCATAATTTATTACCGGAGTACAGCCATACATTAGTGCCCGGTAGTTTAATGGTCAGTGAATCGGCTTAGGCTACTAATTGTTGCGGATACAACTCCTGTCAACTCTTATATCATTCAGATTAAGTAACCCACACCACGTTGGATGAAGTGAGATATTAGTTACATCAGTATAGGTATAAAAATCCAGATTAAACCGCTCATAACTGAATTGACCTTACTTCAGTTTTAACATGAATAACACGGATGTATTGCTGCTCATAAAGCTATGTTTTTTTTTTTGAGTCATATAATTATTTGATTTCTAATAAATGACTCATTTATTAGAAGTTAACTTCATAATAAATATTTTGGAACAATCATGGGTGTAATGAAAAATACATGGTTTTTTTTTTATAGAATAGGTAGGTGGACGAGTATATGGGTCACCTGTTGGTAAGAGGTCACCAGCGCCCATAGACATTGCCCTAGTGACAATGTTAACCTTCGCTTACATCGCCAATGCGCCACCAACCTTGGAAACAGAGATATTATGTCCCTTGTGCCTGTAATTACACTGGCTCACTCACCCTTCAAACTAGAACACAACAATACCAAGTACGGAAAAATATCTGATGAGTTGGTAGTACTTACCCAGACGAGCTTGCACAAAGCCCTACCATCAGTAAACTTGTAAAGAAAATAGCATTTCTTTATTTCAAATTAGTTATAGCAAATTTTTGTATCGGCTATTCTCGATTAAATTAATATTTTTAAACTGACAAGCTTTACGATTAAAGCGAATATGTAAAAGTATAATGGAACAGACAGATAAAATGAATATTTTATTACTCAATCAATTTCGTAATACTATTATAGCTGAAGATTAATGAGATGTTTACAAAACAAACTTTGTAAAAATCGTTTAAAGATAAAGGTTTCGTTTCTTTGAATAAGATATTCGAATTTAATATTAATGACACGTCTACAATTGATTTGCTAAAGCGACACACTTATTTCCAACAATGTTTTATTGTTTGCTTAAGGAAATAAGGTTGTTGTATCCATTCAAATATAACGTTCGTGTAATAACATCAATCATTTACTTTTAAAATAAGGTAAAACATTGTTACCGCGTTTGTTATCATTTAAACTAGGACCAGTGTTTTATTTAATATTTTACTGGTTTTAATATTTCAATACTTATATATTTTTTTATTTTTTCGTTCAGCCGCTAGATATAACGCCGTTAGAGATATAATGGTTTCAAATCCCAGGTCTGGACAGTAAAAATTGATTGCGTTTTTCTGCCTGGAAGCTGGAAGTTGTGTATACTCCCATACCTCGGAAAGCACGTAAAGCCGTTGCACGTCCTGAACTCTTTCTGGTCGTGTCGAATTACCGCCTGAGACTGTTTTGTTTTCATCAAAAGAAACTGTATTAAAAATTTTAAACAAAGATTTAAATTGATTTTGTAGTAAAATTATCAAAAAATGTAAATCATGACTACAAATTTTAAGTTTTATAGTTAAGCTCCCCTTAATACGGACGTATTTAACTAATTCTTCCTTACTTTGAAGATACTTTATTTGATCAATAGTCAGGATTCAATTCCTACGCAAGACAGACATTTGTGTACATGAACATGTCTGTTTGTCCTGAGTCTGGGTGTAATTATCTATATATTTACAAAAGAAAAGTAGCATATGTAGTATATCAAGTGTCTGATTTTCTATCGTACAAGCTCTGCTTAGTTTGGGACCAGATGGCCGTGTATGAATAATGTCCCTGGATATTATTATATTATTATTATTACATTATTGTCTCGAAAATATATGTAAAACAGACTTCCAGGAATCACGTTGTTATATAATGATTTAGTTTAGGTAATATCTCAAACGCTATAAAAATGAAATCATACTTTGTATTCAAGGTGAAAATTGTATGGACTTTATATTTAACGCCTAAAAACCAAATCAATGGCATAATATGCACCGCGTGGCGTCCTAAAACGACGAAAAACCGCCAAAGGCTTAATTTGAATACGTCTGAATGTGAGACTCGTTAGCGGCTACGAGTGTCGCAGAGACCGAAACATGTTTTAGACTGACCGTCCAACGGGTACGATGTCAACTAATATTACGGAAAACTAGCAGATTTTTTTGCACTAGCAACATAACAGTAAAAGTTATGGTGTTAAAAATCTATGTGTGTTTGTTGTCGCGTCCCATATGCTATGTGATATCATATTCAATCCAAAATGTCGTATGACTTCTATAATACGATAATAAACAAAAAAAAAAACTTTGACTTTTTGAAAGATATAGATTGCTATATTATTTATATTTTTAATAAAGATCTGAACATTATGTTACATACTTTCTCGTTTATTTTATATCCTCTTACGATCGAAAGCGACAGCGCATATAATTGTTGAAGTCGTGTGAGCGAGACAGATGACAAGTGAATATACTTATTCACATTACTTTATTGATGTAATAATTCCAATTATGAAGTAAATATTATTATTATTTTTGTCGTATTTGTAAAATTATTTGGCCGAAGAAAAATCAGGCTTAGTAGCATGCCTTAGACCTTGGTCTTTGAACGAAGTTGTTGAAGATGATGATGATTGAGCTATTTCTAAACTAGCTATAAAGGCAAGTTTCCAATTTGGATTATATATGTCATTGATCATTTAATTAATACGCTGTAACAGTAAAAATACCAACAGTAACCAATATGGACTATATTTGTGCATATCACTTACAAAAAATGCAAGCAAAACAAACGAAGACTATGATTTTTAATTAGAAAACGCTAAAAATGAATACGTAACATTTAACGATTTACGTAGTTTATCAGATACTAGTGAATTGAGTTAATTTATTTAATACTTATTTCACTTTCCGTGATTAATTTATTTAATACTTATTGCACAATATAATAATTTAAATATATATATAAATTTTAATATTTTTGTCATTTTAAATATCTGTATAATTGTCTTACACATGAAATTTCCTTGTATCATAGTTTTCGCAGAGATCGTTTGGTAAGGAAGACTGACAATATGCTGTCAAATAATATTGATTATTATCTAATCGAATCAGATTTACTAGATAGATTACTGGTGGTAGGGCTTTGTGCAAGCTCGTATGGGTGGGTACCCATCACATATTCTACCGCAAAACAGCAGTACTTGGTATTGTTGTGTTCCGGTTTGAAGGGTGAGTGAGCCAGTAATTACAGGCACAAGGGACATAACATCTTAGTTCCCAAGGTTGGTGGCGCATTGGTGATGTAAGCAATGGTTACCATTTCTTACAATGCCAATGTCTATGGGCGTTGGTGACCACTTACCGTTAGGTGGCCCATATGCTTGTCCGCCTATACTATAAAAAAATGATAATCTAACTTAATAATTAAAATTAAAAGTGATTTTGTTAATGGTTTGTTTGTCGTTACGATTAAACTATATCTATACAAAATACATACCTTCTATAATATAGACCTATGTTAATCAAATGTGTGGTTTTAAAGTAACAAAAACTTAAACTATAAAATCTTCCCTATTTGTAACATTACAATATTAAATTAATTTGTAAATATTTTTACAAACTTATTTAACTTGGAATATTGGTTTGTTTGTTCAGGGCAAATCTTGCGAGCTGAATTAGAAACACTTGCTATTCCTATCCTATTTTTTATTAGTTCCGATGACAATGGATTTTAATGGTAAACATTCTACACTCAGGATTGTCTCCAGACAAAAGAACTCTCGCCGATCAACAGCATAGACACGAAATGTTGTACATAAAATGATGTTTTGCGATCAATTTATTTATCACAAATTTAAGACAAAAATGACAATATTCTTGGTTACTATTTCGTAATAAAGTAAATAAAAAAGGAAACTTACCATCGATAAAAATGTGTTACGTAAGGCTAGAATCCAGTAGACAACCAGCCTAATCCGCTTTATACCAGTTTTGTAAAGACTCAGGCACATGTAGACGTAGGGTTTTTGGATAGAAGTTAAGCGATTTACGCTTATATGCGTTAGGTTTGAGAGTTGTACACAGACGCTGATCGTCTTTTATGTATCCGGCATTTTTTAAACGTCTGAATGAAATTGAATGAAACGCTTACATCAGAAAATGAAATTTTTAATGGGGGAATTTTCGCTATAACTTCATCTGAAAATTGAACGAGAGATATTTTATTTAGTTCGTTAGGGATGAAACGGTTTATTTTGATTTGAATGAATTTAAACGTTTGTCGACCATTATTTATGTGTGTACGTAGCCTAAGCTAAACGACTACTAACTTAACGTTAGCACAATCTACGTATAATGTAAGGTTAAGCTGCTGAATGTTTGCGGTTTCATTTTGTACTTTATAGTATTTTCTAATTAATATTAACACATTCTGCGAGTCAGTGCTAGAATAGAACTTACA
Organism: Nymphalis urticae; assembly: GCA_905147175.2. Taxonomy (NCBI): domain Eukaryota; kingdom Metazoa; phylum Arthropoda; class Insecta; order Lepidoptera; family Nymphalidae; genus Nymphalis; species Nymphalis urticae. The sequence continues at coordinate 9,256,506 of LR990003.1, read as the reverse complement.
GACAGTGCGTTATGAGTCATATAATACCAGTATCAAGAAAGCCAGATATGCGGTACGACTTCTATTTTCTTATATCTGCACTGGACTTCAAATGTCCTTAAGGATATGTAAAGATAACACTAGTATTAAAATTTTGAACTAGATAATAGGATGCCGTAACCGTAACCGTAACAGCCTGTGAATGTCCCACTGCTGGGTTAAAGGCCTCCTCTCACTTTTTGAGGAGAAGGTTTTGGAGCTTATTCCACCACGCTGCTCCAATGCTGGTTAGTGGAATACACATGTGGCAGAATTTCAATGAAATTAGACACATGCAGGCTTCCTCACGATGTTTTCCTTCACCGTCAAGCACGGGATGAATTATTATCCCAAATTAAGCACATGAAAATTCAGTGGTGCTTGCCCGGGTTTGAACCCACGATTATCGGTTAATCTCGGATCATCTCGGCTTTTTTTTATCAAATTTATTTTTTGCATCCTTGCAGTAATCATTCGAATATATGTGGGGTTATCTTTTTCTTCAAGTTTTTTAATCAATATAGGAAGACAGAGTGACAAATGCGCCAACTGGTATTAGTAGGTGGTCACCATTGCCCTTAGATATTAGCATTGTTATTAATTGCATATACGGCTAAAGCGCTGGCTAGCCAGCCATTGTCACTAATGTGACACCACATCCATTGTGCCAGAAACTATTCTGGGTCAATGACCTTTTTAATTAGAACACAACAAAACTAATAATTGTTATTAGATAGTGGATTCATTAATGATTGGGCAGCAACTCAGAGCATAGCACAATGCAAAAAACCATACCACATACTAAATAATATATAATTAACAGCCTGTAATTAGTGTTCCAGATACACACATCACATCTTAGTAATGATACTAAAAACTTCTCAAGGCCATTAGTAAGATATTCTAATTAATAATTTGATTGCATCTAAGCTTGATTAAAGGCTGCATTAATAATACTTGAATGGACTTGCTTATTAGGTCCTACGTGGCATTTCGCTTTGACTTTACTTTAAGAAGTAAAGCGAACTTCACATTGCAACTAATCCTTGGTAATAAGATTATTAACACATTAAGTGCATTTTCATGTTGAAATTTTTTTTGAAACAATTGTAATTTTGTGATTATTTTCTCGCTCTGAATCAAGTCTATTTCGGTTTCGGGTTAAATATACAATAGATGGAAATAAAAAAATTAAAATAAATTGAAATGAATAAAATAAGTTCATTAATTTTAGAGATAAGTTGTAAAAAAGAAATACTTTTTAACATAATATGTTTATTTATTTATTTCAGGAAAACAACAGCATGATACAAAATATGTTGACATTAAAAATAAAATATACAGACAATAGAGAAAATTACTGTTTTCCATTGAATTATACAAACTTAATAATAGTTAACAGAAGTAGCAACACACAGTTTTGAAACATAAAATGTAAATGTAACAAAATAATAATGAGTTAAAACAAAAAACATTGCAATTCGATTAGGCGACTATGTTATGCGTGAGTGTGGTTATGCAGTTACACTGATTTTTTGTGTGTATGAGTGATTGTATGTATTTGAGTGTGTAAGTATTTGAGTGTACGTGAGTTTGTGTGAGTGTGATTGGTTAAATTGAATTTTGAGCCCTAAGAATATCTTTTTTAAATGATTTAATTGACCGATTAAATATATCAATGTGAGAGTATCTTTTATTATAAAGTGAGAAAACGCGTGATAGTGTAGAGTTTGCAGCGTAACGCGTATTGGATAAAGGGACGTATAATCGATTCGAATATGCATTACGAGTTCGCTTGTTCGGAACATTAAAAAGAATACGCGAGCGCAACTCAGGGGAATCTATTTTACCAGAGATCAAATCATATAGAAATATCATGTCTAATGTTTCGCGTCGATCTGTCAAGCTGAATATGCGATAATGATTACAAGCATCCTTGTAGTTTGTGTTAGTGTAAGTTTTAAAGTTCAGATGTTTAATAAACTTTTTTTGTATAGCCTCAATACTTTAACATATATTTTCTTAATTATAAACGTTTTTTTAGTGGGTGATCAGTTAATCAATACTATGTCGTGAAACAGCATCAGAACAAAAAGTACGAGATTACTGTTTAACTGAATATCTGCTAAGCTATCCTTATAAGTAAGACCGTATATTTTAAAATATTAGGTATTTGTATAAATGTTCATTTTAAATATCCGTTATATATAATCCGTTATGTATAATAAAGAGAATTATTAAATTTATATAAATATGTCGTCGATTACGAATAATTAGTAACTCAGTTGATTTTATTGTAACGGTGAACGGTCGGAGTCGGAGTCGGTAGTGAACGCCGTGACGTAACGAGTCACGTGATCGGAATCGTTTGGAGGGGCAACTGTCACATTTTAATGTTTTGAGAGCACTGAGTCGGAAGCTCAATTCGTTACAGAGAGCCATACAGTTCGGACCTCCAAACAGGACCGTTGGTTCACGAAACTCTGATAGTTATAATATACCTACTTTGTAATTTGTGATTGCTAATTACCTACATAAAGTACAAGAATTATCTTACTGTATCTTTGTGGTTAATTGCCTGAGACCTACGCCATGAACCCCGTACCAGAAGCTCCTACCGATGACGGGCGTGCCACTTATCTATCGCATTCTCCGTTATATTGTGGTCCATATTGTATTTTATCTGTTCCTTACTATATTTTGTCTGTGATGATTATTTTTTATTTATTTTTATACACGCAATGATCATAACGTAATTTCCCTTAAAAGCTTAAAATTCATTGGTGCTTGCCCGAGTTTGAATCTGCAATCGTCGGTTAAAACTCGGTTTTAATCACTGTGCAATCTCGGCGCTTTTAAATTGTGGTTATTTCAAAATTTGCACCTAATATATTAATTATGATTATGATAAAGTTCGATGTATATTTACCAATATACACGCAGCCTTATAAATTGGATTGACTTCACTTTAGTTCATGAAGGTTGGAATACTTTGATCGAAACTTTGTTTATCTATATATGTACTATATAATCGAAGTTTATGTCTGTTATATCTTTGACGCTCATTTATATACTATAAATTATAAGCAAGTGTTTTTTAAAGAACTAATTTTGGCGTGGATGGAAAGTTGAAGATGAATTGAGTGCTTCCTATTTTTAATTCATTTATAAACTAATTTACATTTTAGTAAGTACATTATTTCTTAGTCTTTAAACATTTATTAACTGTTATAAAAAAAGATAATGTTAATATTTTCTTAAGCGTAATCCAAGCCAGATTTACAATCTTCATCCATTCACGACAAAAGGTACGAAGGACGAAGCGTAAATTCCTAAAATCCTTCCTTACGATTCGAAATGAAAACAATAAATTGAAATTTGTTAAAAAAAATAGCTTATGTGGGATTACAAAGGAATTTCGTTGCGAAATGATAAATCTGGGGCTTTCGAGGATTCGGATAAATTTCAATATTTGATACATTTTGTATTGTTATCTCTCAAGGAATACTTATTTTGAAAATGTATTTATCTTAAGAATAAGTTCTTTTATACAAGAGAAATAATAAAAAGTTAAAAATAATGAACTCAATGAATCCATAATAATGTTTTTAATGTTATTCACTATGTTTCGCAAATAAATGTCAAATGTCAAATGCTATCAGCATGGAAGCTGAGTCGTATTTATGTACTTCAAAAATATAACAAGAATATTTAAAGATTATTATCATATTACATAGCTTTTTTTGTTGCTGGAAAAACACATTTACGCGTTTCCACAACATAAAGTGGGGTAATTGGTAGTTTTTCCGAATCGATATGACAAAGAAACCTTCAAAAAGATCTTACTGATTCCTAAAAGACCCGCAACGCACCTGTAAGCCCTTCTGTGTTGCAGCTGTGCCCCAGTTTTGGTGGCGCTGGTAGTCATTTTCCATCAGGTGTGCCAGTTTGCCCCATCTCACATAAAAAAAAAAAACTGTACGAATAAGTTGCAGTTTCGATATTTACTCATTCGGCTCTTGTCGTTTTCCGATACATATGCAAGATTTGGCCTTAAATGGATAGAAATATTGGTAATGAAGTAACAATATATTTCTCAAATCGTATCGTATCAACATCGCTTTCAATTTGAACACGATTGTAACAATTAGCCCGCAACACTTTCTTGTATCACGGCCAAGTCCAATTAAAGCCTTAATTGCCGCCTGTAGTGAATTTCGTGATACTTAGTACATCTAGTTTCAATAATGATGACAAATTCTTAATTAAAATAGCAATAGCAAGGGTATTTTCTCATAAGGTTAAATTGTTGTAATATAATGTCCTAAATGCGTTACAGCCAACCGACCGAACTTAAGAGTTGCAAATAGAAAGTAAGGTTGAGAAAGAGTGCACCAATATCTATTCTTCCTCTTTCATAGTCTGACGGAATGGAAGTCTTACGCAGGGAAGGTTAGGCGCAGGAGCAACGACCTAACTTTCGGAGCTGTTACTGAATATATTCTGACAGAAAATCCTATATTTTTAACTGGCTCGCCTTATAAATAAAAATAATTGATCCTCAAAAATATAATACCGTTTTGTTGGACACCTGCAGCACTGAGGGCTTGCTTGGGCGTTGCTGGTCTTTAACGATTGAGGTGGCTCTTTTCTTGAAGGTTTTTATGTCATATTGGTTTGGAAAAGTCGCCGGGCAAAGCTGTTCCACTGTGGTTGTACGAGGCAGGAAATGCCTTAAAAATTATACTTGTCCGGGCTTAAGTGCGCAATTTTCAGCTAGCTCATCTCGGCTCTATTGTCAAGTTTAATATAAAATTGAAACACAGTATTTTATATTTTCCCAGTTCTGTCCTCATCATGAGTTTAAAAATTTAAATTATCATTTGATAATAACGGGAATAAATATTATGTATATAATAAACAAAACGGACACAATAAAATAATCTTAATAAATAAACAATACGATTGAGCATCAGGTGAATACAATGCTAAGATTGGTTGATCCCACGGGATCCACATTATTTAACAAGTTCCGAACAATACTGGGTTCACAATAAACGTAAACTCATTGTTAATTTAATATTCCTCTTCTCCAAAATATATTTGTTAAATATATTGGAATATCCAATCATTATGTTCAAATATATCTGATTGTGGCTTTGAAGTATTGTATATTATCACCAGGTACTAAAATTCATATTTTAGTCGGTTTCGACGAAAATTTTCGTTTATAGTTGAATTTTTGTAGTGTTAGTATCTGTTGTCGTTTAATTTTTTATTTAGGTTGGACTTTTTTAATTTACATATTTGTTTCAAGATCGAGTTGGTTCACCATTCACATACTCATGTTATTAAACTGTCGTAAAAGACTATGAACCTCTTGCCCGTTCTAAGTTTAAATCTTGTAAAATGATATTTCGAAACTGCGAGAACATAGTCGATTGTTATTATACGACCGTGTTATGTAGTCCTATATAGAGTACGTTCGATTTTCGAATACATAAATATTGATATTGAATTGATTGTATTTAAAAAGAAGTCTTCTTAAAACAGCACTATGGTCGATGATACGTGTTCTTGTGTGGGTTGCAACTTGTGTAGACACGTGATAGCATTTCATATCCAGATCACGTTCCGCAAGCCAGCGAGACCGCTGTAGCTGTTCTACTCAAGCGCTGCAAATGCTGACGCTTATCTGATGACTATGTATTTGCGGCTTCGAAATAAGTTTTAGTCATCAAGCATGAAAAATATTAAGGAACGTACTATAGACGAGGAATGAAATTAGTGTTTATTAAACTCAAACACTGAGCCCAATAATTCGGGGCGGTATTAGCGCCAACGTCTTGGTTATAATGCTAATGGATAATAATTTGGAAGATTTATTTTTAATTTAAAAAGTATCTTGTATTTTTTATCTTGTTTTATTTTATAAATGGATGACACATAAACAGATGTTCCACCTAATGGTATGTGGGAATTCTGTTTCGTAGTACTATGACATATAACAGTTTTAAGCCTTATATAAAGAATAACTACAGCAAAAAAAAACATAAAATTGTAATAAAAAAATCTTTCACTTTATTAGTTAGTTGTATAGTTATATTTATTATTTCTACATTTTATACAAAACCAAAATCCCACGATGTGTCTCTCTTTCTGAACGCGATAAATAAACTAAAAAAATCACTTCGAAATTGTTATACGGTTTTCACCAGTGGACGGAGTGATTCATGAGGAAATTTAAGAAATTTGACGACGATTGTTGAAGATGGCGCGCGTCGCGTAAGCCAATAGAGCTATTTATATATAACGATGTAGACGTTTTATACAGACTCCATTTCCCGTGCGAAGTCGGTACTGGTAGCTAATTATAATACAATAAATAGACTATCTTGAATGGATGAAACAACGGTTGGTATTAAGAAATGCTAAAGTAATTATTCAAATCAACCTCCAGACCGACTTCGGTCACGGCGGCCAAGAGAGATTAGCCAACTGCGCGTATAGTGCACAAGTACGTGCGCAAACACAGGTGTACTCCCTATTCCCTAACTCTCATAATCCTATGGGATGACAATCCGACACGACCGGATTTCAGGCGCAGAAACAACGGCTTTACGTGCTCTCCGAGGCACGCGAGTGTGTACACACTCTGGTTTAGAGATTTAAAACTTCCAGATTCTGATACAGGAAAACCCAATAACTGTTTACTGGCACGACCTGGGATTTGAACTCAGGTCTGCGGTTTTATATCCAGCCACTAGACCAACGAGACAGTCAAATCAGCCTAGCAGTTGAGATGAACAATTATAATAGTTCTTATTATAAATTTACATATTTCGTATAATATATACATAGATAAAAGGTAAGTCTTTACCGTAAAATCTGATTTATACCGTTACCACGTTAATGATATCACGTAAAATATCATTCGGATTAAGTTGACGTGTAAAACGCCAGTTTCAATATAAAATGTGGGTGTCGGAATTATTGGAGCGTGTAATTAGTACCAGTTATATAATGTATGTTAAATAAAGCATGAAATTTTAATATAGTATTTTTATTTCTTTTGATACGGTAAATTATAAAGTTAAGGCTAAGGACTGTCGGTCTAAAGACTCCTCTCCATTTTGAGAAGTTTTAAGATTACTGTTTTAGTATGAAGGATGTTGGTTGATACACTTGTGAATCATTTACAGGTATACAGGTTCCTTTACGACGTTATTCTTCAGCACTGAGCATGAGCTGCCCAGTCTGCTTATAATCTTGGCGTTTTAGTCGGGATTCAGGATACTTAAAATTGTGTCATAATATATTAACAATTATTTTGATAGAAACAGTGATAATCACTGTATTGACATGAGAAGTAAGGATGAGATTATAACGCCAACTTTCCGACTCCACAAAGTTGATAAAGTCTTCCGTAGGCAAGGTATTCGTTTCTGTAATAAAATTCAGCAGATTAATAATTTTAACTTTACCAATTAATAAATTTAAATCGCTCGTAAAAATTACATTAATTATTAAGGAATTAAAGAAGCGAACTTGTTGAGTTTTAAACATAATATATATATGTATTTACTTGATTGTCAAAACTTTGTATTTGAAAAGATTATCTACTGAGTTTCTTGTTGTTCCTTCTCAGTAGAATGTACATTCCGAATTTCGAATATACCTTACATTTATATCCTACATAAATTACCTTTGTAAAAATAATTTCGAAAACATTTCAGAAAAACACGTCGAATAAGACATTCAACAAATACTTAAAGGAACTGCTACTACACTAAGGAAAACAATTTCATTTATTCTTACTTGAAATAAAATAGAAAATGCCGTCTAAGTCCGCTAAACCTCAACCGAGAGCTATATCCTCGATCGAAGAGCAAACACAAAAGCTATTGCAGTACAATTACAGCTACTATTTACTTCGCGTTAAGCTTTCGATCCCATTCTGATTACGGGGCTCAATCGACCCGTGCATTCCAACTGTTTGTGTATGTGAATGTTCAATCAGTGTTTATATAAGAACAAAATTATACTTTATATTATAATAGCCCGTCTTTTCTTCGTATTAAAAAAGAATTTCATTCCGTGAATTTTTTAAACAATGATATATAAACATTCGCCAATACAGTACATTGTGGAGAGCATATATATTCATAAAATACAGTACAATATTCCCTGCGTCTTTTTTCTAATTTCTAAAATTGTTGGTTAAATTCAATGATTTATCTTTGTGACGATTAAAATAAATACAGTTGTACGCTCGCTGTTAATTATAAAATATAAGAGATTTTTTATTTCACTGTATAATTATGCTTCAAACTATAACATATCCATACAGAAAAAAAACTGGCTTTATTTCTGACGAGAGTGTGGTATAACGTTACAAGTCGACTATTTTTATATATATATATATATATATAAAATTTCTAGGCAGACTGGTAGGTAAGTGGTCACCATCGCCTATAGATATCGCCATACACATTATGTATTGCTGCTTGGTGGTAGAATCTACATTTCGAATTCCGAATATACCTTACCTTTATACCCTACATAAATTATCTTTGTAAAAATAATTTCGAAAACATTTCAGAAAAAAAGTCAAACAATTCATTCAACGAATACTAAAAGCAACTGCTACTACACTAAGATTAAGGAGAACTCTTACTTGCGCAAAATCCGAGAAACTGACTAAAACTAGAGGTAATAGTATTATGTACAACACTAACAAACTTCTACTACAGGTAAAAACATACTATAAGTACTCCATTGTATAGACCAGATAAATTGAAGCGAAAAATAATTAAAAAGAGATGAAATAAGTGAAGTCATATTTAAAAGCACTGATGATGAAATTTTACATATAAATTAATTCTTAACTACTCTCAATGAACCAAAACCAAAAAAATGTTGAAATTTTTGAAATAAATCTAAGGTAGCCGAAAATATATATATATGCCTTTAATAGTGATACCTTCTGAGGCGTAGAAGGATTCTGAGATTAATTTTATTTGCTTGTAAAAAATGTCAGTCGTAATGGTTTCTTTAGAACTCTTTGAATTGGTAAGACAAATTAGTACCAGAAAGCTGGAGCTAATGCTAGAAGTCCTTATAATTAATTTACCTCCCAGCCTTTAATTAGAATAGAAATAAAATTATCTATTTACTTACTCTATTTACACTCAAATGTACAATCATATATATAACTATACTGTTATATAATAACGTACATAGTTTTATTTTTCTATTATATATTTTTTATTCAAAATAAATAGACAGACTGTCAAGTGATTGAACATTGAAACTAAAAGTTACACTGATTCACTTACCTTTTCAACCGTAATACAACAATACTTAATATTGACATTAATCGTTATAATATATCATGTATGAGTGGTACCTACCCAGACTCATACAAAGCCTTACTGAATTACACTTAGTAAATATATCTTGAAACACGAAACTATCAATATCAGTTGATTTTTGAAAAAAAAAAAACTTTTATTAACGCCGAGTAAAGCCGCTGGATAACTTGCTCATAATAAAACTTTCAGCAAAGCGTCATTGTGAGTTATCATGTTGAAGGGAAATCCCCTCGGCATACGCCGTCGCACGTAGCCGAGCCGCGTACGATCAGACATTTCTATAATCCTTTTGTTTGAATTCTTGACCGTTATTATATTGATTGGTCGCTTGAAATCGTAATCTATAATTTTCTTTTTGCTCCGAAGCTATCACAAGATTTTTTTATTTACTTCATACTATTTATACTGAATTTTAAATGACGATGTGACCAATCCGTCGCCTAATAAATCAGTACGGGACATGACGCAGTGCTGAACAGACGTATGAAATATTTCTCCACAAACACAGGACACGTGGAGTGCGAAGTCTCCGCGTAGCGTATTTATCGATAACGCTCAATCGAGCTAGGTAAACGACATATATGCACCTCTTAATGGATATTCTTAGCGAAACTTCCCTTGAAGAAAGAAGTGGCTCTATTCCACTCTGCTGGACTCCACCCACGCGGAGCTATAATTAAAATATAATTAAATTATTATCTTTGATTTCTATATAATTCAAAAGATGATGAAAAGATTATCTGAATATTTTAAAAAGATAAATTTACTATTCCAAATGCTGTAAGAGAGGGTTTAGTTCCATTCAACATGTATTATCTTTAAAATACATATGTAAGATATACATATATAATACATATGGTATAATAATTATTGAAGATTAAATAAAAACAAAAATTGAATAAAACTAATAAACTGATTACCATGAAATTTTGTATACACATGATCAGAGTTACAAAACACACAAGCTATAGACATAAGCTACCTAACGGTAATATGGTTGAAACTATTTTGATGTACTGGTGGTAGGGCTTTGTGCAAGCTCGTCTGGGTAGGTACCACCCACTCATCAGATATTCTACCGCAAAACTGCAGTACTTGGTATTGTTGTGTTCCGGTTTGAAAGGTGAGTGAGCCAGTGTAATTACAGGCACAAGGGACATAAAATCTTAGGTCTCAAGGTTGGTGGCGCATTGGCGATGTAAGCCATGGTTAACATTTCTTACAGTGCCAATGTCTAAGGGCGTTTAGTGACCACTTTACATCAGGTGGCCCATATGCTCGTCCGCCTTCCTATTCTATAAAAAAAAAATGTAGCCCAAAGTATCGGTAAAAAATAAAAGCTAGCAATAAAAAATACATTTTGATTAGCGAACGAATGTTTTAATTGTTTAATTTTAACCGGTGCATGTAGCGCTGTTTGTACCGATTTTTTTGCAACAACTTCAACGTGCTATGTTTCTAATTTTTTTTTTTTAACAAAAACACTTTCAGCGGTAGTCAGTTAAAAGTTACGTGGCGCACACCGTATGTGGGTCAGACGCTAATAGGATATAGCCAGTTACTGAACTTACCCAACAAATAGAAACTGATAGTGACATAAAACGAACGAAGTAACCGCCTAATGAAAACAACATTTTCGAATAATGATAACTACATTCTCGAATCTTGTGATACGAGAATGTAGCCACTGTAAATCTAATTACGGTTCGCTTTATGATGTTTTGGGGTCCACAAAGCACCACCTAGACAAAACTAGACATAATTCACTAAGAAGATAAAATTAGTGTAATTTATGTAGTGTAAGTATGTGTGTGTGTGTGTGTGTATAATCAAAGTCAATTCAGATAATAAAGATCGCTTGGTGGTAGAGCTTTGTAAATGCCCGCACGAACGTACCTATCAAAACAGCAATACTTTAACTAGTATTGTTGTATTCCGGTTTGGAAGGGTGAGCGAGCCAGTGTAACTATAGACGAATAATAGCGAGGAGCATACTTGCGTATGTTTCACAAGGGTCTAGTATGCTTGACGATTTGATACGGACGCTTGTGACTATAAGCTAACTAAGTATAACATTGTGCACAAACGTTTATACAGTCACGAGTACACATTCTATTTCCTCACTCTTACACTTCAATAGGAATCTCCAAAACAAATTAGGAAACTAGGCATAGGCCCAATGTCTATAAGCGCTTTGCGACGCCAAGGACTACAGTACTGCTAAAAAGCCAACTACTAACTACTCGCTTTCTTAACAGAATAACATATTTTCTTCATATTCTGCAGGCATATAAGTTATATGATAATTAATTAATGATGCAGATAAATCATACAGTGAACGTGAAGAAGTTTCAAATATTCATAACACACAAACACTTTTGTATTTATGTACGATAGTATATTAGTGTAATTATTATTATAATAATTAAAGAAACATGGATATCTTGAATTATTGTAAAATTTTAAGATATAATTTCCCATCGATGTTAAGGAATTACATTACTTAGATTTAAGATTTATTTAAATATTTCCTTCTAATAATTTAATAACTAAAAAAGTAGTTGCAATAAATTGTGATAAATTTGTACATTTCCCGATTTTTCGAAAACTTTCCTACCTATGTACGGAACGCTACACGATTTCAACCACAAACTTGGTACTAAAGTAGACCTGTCAGGCACTAAAGCACACGTCCTTATTCTGTCGTCTGTTTCCACATATAGACGTAAAATACTTTTAAACATTAAACTTCTTCCAACTTAAACGAATTACTAAGAACTGCGGAGAATGCTAGTTCTAACTTTTGAAAATAGAAGTTAATAATTCTTTATTGTGGGTCTACACGTGGTATAATAAAATTTTATTTTTTTTAATTTGTACTTAACAATCCAACATCGATATCTTACATTGCTGTACTATATTATTCAGTCGAAATCTTTATTCAACATCAAAGCGTTATTCTTTCTCATTGACGGGTCCGTTGGCGTTTCTGGTAGATACTTGCCTTTCACGCCGAAGGTTGTGGATTCGATTCCCACTCAGGACATACAATTGTGCGCATGGACATGTCTGTTTGTCCTATCTGGGTATTTTTCTGCTGCTACTAATTACGTATTATATACTAGGTATATACTTCATACGATACGAAGTAAAGATTTTGCTTATTTCACTTCAAATCTATTCATACAAAATCAAAATACTTTATTCAACATTGAATCATTACACTTACTTATTGATAGTAGTGATTAACAATTGGGTTGCAGTACACTAGACACAATATATAAGTAATTGTTATAACATCAATAGACGTTCGCTTTCCTATAAAGTAACAACTTATTCAACTGTTTTAGTTGCCGATGTAAACGAGCACGTCTGTTAGTTTTGTGAACTCTTAATTCACCAGAAATGTAAGTAATTCTTTTAGACAAATTTAACATAACGTATATTTGTGACGTAAAACTTCAACAAATATCACTTACAAATATTCGTAGGATGTATAAATTTAGGCCATATTAGTATTTAAACTAAGAAACACATATACATTTCATTTTATATGTAAATTTCAGTCAATCAAGCTATTCGGGTCCCTCGTAAAAACAAAACTTTAAGCTTCAGGCTTTGTTTATTATTGAACCACCAAATAAAGAGATTTGAGAAGGGCCAGTATTTATGTTAATAGGTCTACCTTTTCACCTAACCTGAGGAGGTGATCCTTTGTCTTCATATAGTCAATAATAGCTTAGGGTTTGCGGTATTTAAATAATTTGATGGACTTCGTTTTGGTTGATTAAATTAGAAGACAAGGGAGGGACACAGTAGACTCTCTAAATTGATTTGACTTTAGAAAACCTATTGATCTTTATCAATTCTATATTAAAAATATATCGTAAGCATACAGGGTAAATTAGCCTGAAGACGTTTTTGCGTTTGTTTTAGTGCAATACATGCAATGATTAAAACCAATCACCGATCAGTTGATTGTATATAAAGCATATTGCAGAAAAAAACTGAAAACGAGATTCAGGTCTAGAACTTATAACGAACGAAAAACGGAAAAGACTTATGCATAGAAAGTGCATCTGTGAAAATATTTCTATGTGTGAAATACTCTCTATTCTTTTACTCTCATAATCCAAGGGTACACCAATCCGATACGACTGGAAAGAGTTCAGTCGCAGAACCAACGGCTTTACATGCTTCCCGAGGCACGGGGGTGTACACTTCCAACTTCCAGACTCTGGGCTGCAACAATGAATCTTAGGCGGAAAAACCCAATACATATATTTTTTATTGATCAGTCCTGAACCCAGGACCGCGGGATCTGCAGTCCTCACTACTCACCAACGAGACAGTGCAAGCCTTACACAAAGAACATATTGTCTGAAATTCTTATATACGAACTATTTAATTGTTGATTAAGTAGATAACGTATATAAGATACTTACATTTACAAGCTGATATTGTTTATTTATATATTATATATTTAATTTTGTCAGGAATTTTAATTTGCCAATATAAATGGTCAATATTCAACGTCTGAGCAGCCAAGGTCACTAGGCTGACACAATGGCCTGTTTAGTTTTCGAGCCTCTAATTAGACTATATTAATTCAATGTATATATCTGGCGATCTCTGGTCTTAGATTGATTTTTAAAATCCAAGCTACCATGAGTTTGCATATGCGTAATTGAACTTCGGATAATGTGTATGCAAAATTTCATGATGATCGGTTGATTAGAAAACAAACAACGTAGAAGAACCGGCAAGAAACTGAATAGTTACTCTTCTCCTAAAATGAAATACATAGTCTACGAAATTGATTATATAAAATTTATAGTTTTAATGGTTTTTTTTTCACTTCAATAACTCTTTACTACATGTTACAATTTTATGCAGTTATTATCCTTTTATTTAAATTAGGTTTTAGTATATTTCACTACCTGGGCAACCTGGACTTCTATTGTTGTATTGTTTCAGAAAACTTATCAAATTTTTTAATGATTTAAATTTATTAATAGGCAAAGTTAAAAAATTCTGTACTACATTTACCAATGAAGTAATACAATTAGATCCATACATTTTTTTCATTTTCATTTTGTACTACGTTAAAATAAAAGCCTAGTTTTTTTGTAATGGCTGACAAGATTTTCTTTATAAGAGGATTTGTAACTCTTAATTTGACTAATGAAATTTCCCGAAGTTAAGTAAGTTAAGTAAATTAACCTTCATTGTACATTGAAAAAATACTTTATATATTATCGACTTTTATAAGTCGTATTTAAATTGTCATCTTGTTTGCCCATTGGCTGGTTTGTACAGTTCAGAGAGTAAGGTATACGGTTACGTATGATTTTTTGGCGAATAGACGACGACGAGCCGGTTGGAGTGGTTAGTAGATAGCCTTTCGTGCTGCAGGGCATGGGTTCGATTCCCACCCAGGACAGACATTTGTTTGTATAAACATGTCTGTTTGTCCTGGGTCTGGGTGTAATTATCTATATAAGTATATATTTACGGATTTCAATTCTATCGAATTATGAGAGCACAGCACAGCATCTCCAGCACAGTTAACCTGAGTAAAGAATGGGTACAGAGACCGATCATCAGGTATCATGAGGTCATGAGGACATTATCAATATCGAATATAATAAAAAATAAATAAAAAATATATGTATATATATATATATATATATATATATATATATATATATATATATATATATATATATATATATAATGTAAATATTTGACTAATAAACAAAACAATAAAAGCAAACTACAAGAAACTTTAATCTGAAATTGAATATATATTTATAAAATATAGTTTGAGAAATAATTTGCGCTAAATAACATTTAAAATCCATTGAGTCTTTATAAAAAACTGCCTGATTTACATTTTAATATTTTCAAAATCAATTAAAATTAAATATATCGCAGTACGAATAAATTCACTTAAGTGCACGGCAATTTATATTAACTAGGATATATTTTATCTAAAACGAGTACGCCTATGTCAATAATATAAATCAAGCAATATTCATTGCTTGTTTTGTTACTGAATAACAAAAAACCAGAAGTAAAACCGTCAATGTACGTTGAACGTTATACAATTATCAAATGGTATGCTTTATTCTCGCTTACATGAAAAAGGTAGTCACTTCAGTGAAGTTTCAGCTTTCGAGCTGGGCGGACGGCTGTGGTATGAAGGCGATTTTGTCCTTCAAACTTTCGTACATAAAATACGTTCCGCGAAATACAGAGTTGACGCGATTAATATATTCGTAGTGGAATTTAATTAAAATAATTGCTTCGGACAGTTAATCGTAAGTGATCGCGTGTTTGAAACGTGCTAATTGTTAATTACTGTAATTAGTGATTATGGCTAAATTATTTTTCGTCAATGCAACGGAAGTGAAAAGTATGTTGAATAGTCTTATTAGAAAATGTTATAATTTTAAGTTTAATTTAAATGTAAATATTTTTAGGGGTTGGTAAATAATGTAATGTCTTCTTCTTTTGGATGTCAAATCAATGATGATAGAAAAAGATAACTAATAACTGTTTGCATAAACATCACTAAACGTTAAGTAAGGCTGATAATATTAACTACACCGATGTTATAATAATTATAAAATAAAAGAATATCGTTGTATTATAAAGTCAAATTAAATTTAAGTATTAATTTCATCATAAGAATAATCTTATGATATTATGATTATACAAATTTATTTTCATACTTAGAGTACATACCTATATAGTGTACAAATACAGTTACAAAAAATACAACTTAAAAAAATTGTATTAATATGATACAATCCAAAATTTTTCTAATATAAATTAGGCGCATTGATATAAAAATTTTACAAAAAAATAACCTATCTATCGATAGGTAAATAGGAGGTAATAAAATCATAAATTTTATTGCACAATATATAGCAAATTATGATTGATTTGCGATAATTTTCGTCTAATTTTCTTGGAATGCACAATATGTCACTTGATGGTAGGGTAATGTGTAAACCCATCTGGGTAGGTACCACCCACTCATCATATATTCTACCGCTAAATACTTCTATTGAAATACTTAGTATTGTTGTGTTTTGTCGACTGAGCCAGTGTAACTCTAGGCACAAGGCATAACATCTTAGTTCAAAAGGTTGGTGAAGCATTGGTGATATAAGGAACGGTAATGTTTCAAACAGTAACAATTTCCATTAGAAGTAATGACTTACCAGCAGGTGTCCCTTATGCTCGTCTTCTACCGATGCCATATAAAAAGACTTCACAAAAGGCAGATTGACAAATTTGCGTTGTTAAAACGTATCAATGTTTTTTGGTAAATTAAGATATTATAGTAAACTTATACATTTTGTACAATCACTAAAAGTAATGATTATAATGAAAACGTAACACTTCGCTCATAAAAAGACAATAAAATATACATTAATAATAAATATTATATTTAAAGAAAATATGTTTTTAAAATATATATTTTTAAATATAATACACAAATATAGTCGTGAAAGTAAAAATTATGAATCAATAGTGGGTGCGGTCGTGGTTAAAAGCTAATTTCTTGGAACTCATCGAGCTAGTACTATCAGAGAGTTGAAATTTCAAGAAAACCTATAATATTCTCTATATTATAAAAAAAATAGATATAAAAAGGGGAAAATCTTTGATGAGCTTCGTACACACAAACAACGCGAGTCTTCAAGAAGAAACTCGAAAACGCCCAAACTCGATCGTGATATGTCAGAACGCGACGTAGGACATTAAATATAATAATGATTATTACATTTTAACGGTATATACACGTATCAAATTAGTGTTTCGTCTTAAGTCAATTTTATATATAATATTTTATGAGTAAGATACAAAGTGAGTCCGTAGAGAACAGCACGGTCGTCCTATTTAGCACACCGAGACAAACAAATATGATTATGAAGATGTTTAGATTTCGTTGAAAATAAGGTTTTTATATCTTCACCCGAGTTGAATATTTAATATTTAACTTAATAATAATATATACGTATATTTGAGAATATATATATAAAAAAGTTTACATATTTTGTAGTATGATTATATCATCATAAATCAGGACATTTATTAACGCAATGATTGTATGTGTTCAGAATTTCTCATTCAGAATTGCTCATATTTTCGATGTAAATCGACTAATTTTTTGTAGCTACTTACTTTAATTGTTAGTACCATTTGAATAACATGAGACGTTTTTCTTTCCTTGATATTAATATTAATATTAGGCCTGCCTATGAGCAGCTTGAATATTAAAACTTATATATATATAAAAGTTTTAATTTAAATATGAAAGCGTTTAGGTAACAAATGTCAAAGAGAACGAAGCGAAAAAAGGATTTTTGGGCGAACTTCAACTATTGTTTGTTTATGGAAATATCAGCATAGGGATTCTATATTTAGTAAAAAATTGCCTCAGTGTATTTTATAAATCCGCACAATTTAGGAGTGAAAATGTCTAGATATAGAGTATCAACAACCGTATCTTTATAATTTAGCAAGCGTTTAGGTAAAAACCCCT
The DNA here is from genome assembly GCA_905147175.2 of Nymphalis urticae. NCBI lineage: Eukaryota > Metazoa > Arthropoda > Insecta > Lepidoptera > Nymphalidae > Nymphalis > Nymphalis urticae. The sequence continues at coordinate 9,238,554 of LR990003.1, read as the reverse complement.
GGTTTCTGTGTTCCTGCTATTATTGATTTAAAATTTGTAAGTAAGTAAATAGAAATTACCTCAAATTTTTTGGATGAAATTTGAACAAATTGTATTTTTAATGATAAATTAGTTTAATTTTTTATATTATAATAAATACTATAGAAATAATATAACTTTTTTTCATAAAAAACAACAATGGATTTATATTACATACGATCGCAGGCTTTGTTATATTTTGACTAAAGTGACATGTGCTTTATAATACAAAAGACGTGGTAAATGGTTATCTATCTTGTTTGTTCCTTTACATAGATTTTGTCTTATGAAAGAAAGAATAGGATATATTTCAATAAAATGTTATACAGCGAAAAGTAGAATCATTTAGCTATACTGGTTGTCGACATAATACAGTAACGAAACAAACGTCGTTTTACATTGGGAACTTGTACGGTTCACTGCGGATGATTTAAAAAAAAAATACCAACATGTATAGCGTTAAGCCATGTTTTAAAAATATAGAAATTTATAATGTTTCTTGAAGGACGAGTATGACGGTGTATTTACCTATATATATTTTAATAGCAGGTAGGCAGACTGGTAAAATGGGCCATCTGATATTTATCAGCTCCCATTTCTTAAAATTCCACATTGTAAGAAATATAAGCTGTCCATTACATTGCCAAAATGCCACCAAAATTAAAACTAAGATGTTATATCCTTTGTCCCTGTTATTCACTCATCCTTTAAGCCAGAACAGAACGATACTTAGTATTGCTGTTTGTGGTTAATATCTAAACAAACGGTTAAGAGTATAACATGTTGCCGATAAATGTCAATATATGGCTTAAATAAAATTTACTATGTTTTAGTGATTTGTTTCCCACGTTTATTTCTGGTATAAACAGTCAATGACTAATCACGTGGTCAGTGACCAGGCTAAATATTAAAGGGCGCATAGCTTAGCCATACGCAGTCAGCTACCTTGTTTGTTGTTTAAATTAAAAAAATGGATCATGTGTCTTATGCCATATATAAAAAAAAGGTGATTCCAATGAAGCTTATGACCAACAAATGATAGAAAATGTTCGTTATGTATTTTAACTTTTTTTTTTAATAAATAAGCTAGCGCTTGACTGTTATCACTCCTGATGGAAAGTGATTATACAGTCTAAAATGAAGAGATGCTTAGAAGATGCCTATTCACTCTAGACTTCAAGGTACCCATATTATAGGTGGAGAAAACGGAGGTCGGGAGGGTGTTCCAGATCTTAGCGGTGCGTATCAGAAACGAGGAAGCAAATCATTTCGTACGTGTCTTAGATACATCAAACATCAAACTAACTTTTATCCTCGGATTTACTTTCGTGATTATCTTTGGAATGAAAAAAAAACCTTTGTCACGAACAGATACGCAATTGTCTCACTGAAGACAAATGTGATGTAGATAAAATATTCAGCACACGGAGAAATAGTGGACCACGAATGATAGGGAATATTCGTTATAATATATTTTAACTAACTTCTATTTTCTGATTCTGGTGCATTATTTTTGGGATGGAAAACATACCTATATCATGAACCGATACGCAATTGTCTCATTGAAGACAAATGTGATGTAGATAAGATAGTTGATGATGTAGATAAGATTCAGCACACGAAGAAATCATGGACCACGAATGACAGGGAATATTCGTGATAGTATATTTTAACTAACTTCTATTCTCTGCTTCTGGTGCATTATTTTTGGAATGGAAAACATACCTATGTCACGCACCGAAACGCAATTGTCTCATTGAAGACAAATGTGATGTAGATAAAATATTCAGCACACGGAGAAATCGTTAGCTTTTTAAATGTTCCTTGAATATTCTTTCTCTTAAGAGAGATCGTTCGAGAAGTCATACAATTTACATATTACCTACGTTGTCAGCTAGAAAGATGTTCATATGATAGCACTTAAGAAAATTACTTAACAGATAAAGTCAGGTTAAAAGAAAAAGAAGATCGGTCTTAAGAAATGCTCTTGTGGTTAATAACGTGTTATATAAACTGAACATATATATTATAAAATTAAAAAAGTAACATTTTGTAAGTTTCCCACTGCTGGGCAACCATTCTTAGCACTTACACCTGATTTCACCACGCTGCTATATTCACATAATAAATTAATATTAAAACACACATCAAAACTCCCATTGAGTTTAAGCTAGACCAGTTTGAAACTGCAATCTTACGTTAAATTTCCCATGTTCTAATCATTGGATTATCATCTGACGATCTACCTGTCTATGAACCTTGAAAATTCATATAAAAAACGAGATATTTTAAAAGATAAACATTGAATCTATTGTCATGAAAAAACTTAATATATATTTGCTTATAATATATATAATTGTAAAGTAAAGAAAACACCACGGTTCATTTAACAGTCACGTAGATGCATGTTATACTTAAATATCACAATTACATCGTCATGTCACAATTACATGACATTTTGATATAATAATTGAGTTTCGTGACCTAAAGCGTGATGTAAAAATGTAACATTTGGTTAAGTTATATATTTGCATATTTTAAAGTAATTGTAATGTAGGCAAACAAAAATATTAATAACGATAAAAATTAAGATTGAAATGAGATTAGCCCTAAATAGTGAACGGTCGTGTTTACTAGTGAAATTTAAAAATTGTAAGGCTCTTACATTTATAGTGTTTTGCTAAAGCAGAAATTCCACTGGATGGGATGCTAATCGAATACAGAAGCGTCCCACTTCTACACAAAAGCCTTCTCCCCTTTTAATTAGAAGATTTGCTTATTCTACCAAGTCGCTTCAGTGCGTTTTGTTGATATACATTAATATGGTAGAACATCATCTGAAATTTATGGGTTTTCTCACAATGTTTTGTTGCTAAACACTCTATTAATTAAACACACAAATTAAGCACTGAAATTGCTTCCCGGATTCGAACTTCCCATTTTCAGATAAAATGTCAATGTTCTATCCACTGAGACATCTCGGTTCTTTCAGTAATCACTAATCAAATAATCGACGTCAAAACAACAAAAGGAAACAAAACAACAAACAACAACAAAAGGAGTAATTGATTGAAAACTTCGTTAATAAGGATTGATAACCAAACTGACGTTGTATTCATCAATTCAAGGTATAGTAACTAAGTATTGGTTTAGGGGGTAGATGATACGGCTGTACATCCAGAGATCCCGTATTCTGGAAAGCTAGAAAGCTGGCAGTGTACATTCTCACGTCAGTATTGATTACATTATTCAGTATTTATTATTAGTATAACACATAATAATAAAAAAAACATACAAATATATAATTAAGTACAATATTCAATTCTAATTCCATAATAATAAAAAGTTTTCCATATTTCTTCAAAATCATTTTGTACATTTTACAATAATCGGTAAAGGAATTGTTTAAAAATATAAGAGTTCCTAGTTTATTAAAAACGTTTAGTTTACTAAAGCAAATATAAATAAATACTTTATCGCACCACGCACCCACAAGGGAGCAAAGAGCGGCGGATAGGGAGCATGATGCCATAAAACAACGTCACGCTGTTTGCCCTCACGTCACGTTCGGCGTACCCCGTAGACTTACCGATAGATATTTAAATGCTTCGTTGGTCTAGTGGTTGCATGTGCCATAGATCTGGGATTTGAACCCAGGACCACGGCCGGGGTTCAAATCCCAGATTGGGCCATTAAAAAAAGTTATTGAGCTTTTCTGTCGAAATTTCTCAGTAGCAGTCCAGAGACTGGAAATTGGATGTATGTTCACTCCCATGCCTCGGAAAGCACGTAAAGCCGTTGGTTTTACTCCTGAACTCTTTCCGGTTGGGTATGATTGCTCTCCCATCGGATAATAAGAGTTAGGAAATTGTAAAAAAAGCCGAGATGGCCCAGTGGTAAGAACGCGTGAATCTTAACCGATGATCGTGGGTTCAAACCCGGGCAAGCACCACTGAATTTTCATGTGCTTAATTTGTGATTATAATTCATCTCGTGCTTTACGGTGAAGGAAAACATCGTGAGGAAACCTGCATGTGTCTAATTTCACTGAAATTCTGCCACATGTGAATTCCACCAACCCGCATTGGAGCAGCGTGGTGGAATAAGCTCCAAGCCTTCTCCTCAAAAAGAGGAGAGGAGGCCTATAGCCCAGCAGTGGGACTTTCACAGGCTGTTATAAATTGTAAGTGTGCCTGTGTTTGCGCACACACTTGTGCACTATAATATGTTCTGCGCAGTTCGATATTTTATTGAAATTGGCCGCCGTGGCCGAAATCGGTCTGGAGGACATTGTTATTAGATATTTAACATAAAAATACACAAAAACAAAAACAATATGTTCATTAATCAAACAGCAATATACTATATACTAGCATGTTGTTTTTATGTAAACGAGTAATAATCCGTTATAATAAAATCACTGTAAGCCTCATTTATACTGCCAATTTCATTTATCACTGCAAATAAACTGCAGTTATCGAACATCGATAAAACTATATTAACTCTCGTACGGACCTACGGCCCTATCCATTAATACACGACATTATCTATAGGACGGTCATTTGAACAATTTTATTGCAACGTTAGGGGTAGTGTACATTATACCGAGGATATTAAAATCTCGTAAAGTAGTAATTTAATTAAGAATTTTAATAAACTTTAGCTTAAGCTATTTAAATATTGGTGTGTATATTACAATAATAATTTAATTTATACTGTTTTTTTTATTTTTTACTCCATACATTACTATATATATGCGATGGTTTTTTATATATGGCAGGATAACTTATATATTTAATTAATGTACCTATGTAAATTGGTGGAATGGAGTTGCTCATGAGTTTCTTGTCGGTTCTTCTCGATAGAATCTACTAGAGACGGTGGTAGTTTTACATGTACTTAAATATAGTAACATGATGATTCGAAGTGCCTAATGAAGCTACTTGAGTAAGGAATGTTTTAATTTTGATTTTGTTTTATTATATAAAAGTTATTATTCACTCTCTATAAAATGTATGAAGCAAACGCGTTGTTCGGCCCACAGCTTATATGTGTGTTTTATCTGAGTTAACACCGAACTAATTTTGGGGGATGGAATGGTAAATAAAACTATGAAAGAGCTTTCCACAGTTTACATAACTAAAATTTATTTGATCAGAGTTCCACATTATATATAATCAGTAGCGAATATAGATAGCGCGATTCAGAAATGTGTCAGATTCAATCAACGCCATCTATCGCAACCGAGTAGTAATTTACGCCATTAAACAATCTGAATTTGTTTTATATAGGTAGTTGATTAATGCTAACAATCTAACGCTAAAAACGAATCACAGCTATAATGATTTCTTTTAGTTATATTTTGTTTATTTTATTGTAATTTAAAATAGGAAGATAGACTATTAAAAAGCCATCTTTTTTTACAGTTAATAGGCAAGCGCTTGACCGTTGACTTGCCTGATCTTAAGCATAGTCACGGTCTAGGATGGAGCCCACCTGCCCAGAAGGAACCCGTTTACCCTGGATTTGAACACACCTACATTGTAACTATCTGGAAATATGGGTTCCATCTGTTGGAACGTAGTCACCACCGGACCCTTAAAACGATACAGTATCACCAATTTTGAGAAATAAGATGTTATATCCCTTGTGCCTTGCCGTGCCTTGTACACTAACTTACCCCAACATGCAACCCAAAAATATTAAGTATTGCTCATTGATGGTAGAATATGTGATCTGTGATTGGACAAAACTCAAACACAAAATCAATTTGGCATTACAAGTCACATTTAATTATCAATTTAAAAGCTTTAATAGTTCGCTACTTATAAGTTATCGTGGGTAGCTTATTATTCTATAACATATTTAGTACATATGTACATCTGTTTATGTATTTATGAATTTATGTAATATATCGACGTTAATATGCGGTCTAGCTACAATTTAACGACTCCGTCGAAATATCAAATTTACCTCAACTTCATAGCTACCGTTCAATCAATATTGTTAACTTTATTGAGATTATACAGAAACGGTTTTCAATATTAAGGCAATAGACTATTAGGTTAATATTTGTGTGAGTATAAAAATATTTTCACGGGCCCGTTGGTATAGTTTGTAGACTTTAAATGACTTTAGCCTTTCACACCGAAGGTTGTGGATTCGATCCCCACCAGGACATACATTTGTGTGCATGAACATGTCTGTTTGTCATGAGCCTGGGTGTAATTATCTATATAAGTATGTATTTACAAAAGAAAAGTAGTATATGTAGTATATCAGTTGTCTTGTTTCCATAGTACAAGCTCTGCTTAGTTTGGAATCAGATGGCTTTGTGTGAATAATATCCCAGGATATTATTATTATTTTGGTTTATATTTTCAAAATTTAATAAATAATTATACGTCAATGCTATGCATATGTTATTTTGTAAATTTATATAACTTTTTATCGATTTCCGCGTATTAATATAGTTCTATTTAATATTAATGGTGATTGCGTTTTCTTCTACATTTTCTTATGGCCAGTTAAGATCTTTATAATGTTTGCTCTTTGTAATGGGATGTAAAGCTAGATTTGTTCTTATTATACCTCTAACATTTAATGAAGATAGTTTTCTTAAGGATATGATGTAAAAATATTTAATTTTCAACAGAGTTTTCATAATTCAATTTTATATTATTAAGTAACAAACCGTAAATGTCCTACGGTTGATCAAATTTTCATGTTATGAGTTTTGGAGTTTATGTACTTCCATATTTCTCATCTTGATATCTAAATATGTTACTGCTGGGTAAGGTTTTCTCCATTCTCGAAAAAGTTTCGGAGCATATAAAGATACACTGCATCAATTAAGGTTGGTAAATATTCGTAATGCTTATAAATTGAGACATGAACTAGATAATTATACTTACAAATAAACTAGGTCTGTCACTAGGTATTTTTCGTTAAGACCCGAAAGGGAAAATTCCTATATAAATATATATTTTATAATCATAAAAAGCTTTTGGCGTTTAATACATTGTCTTTCCGCAAACCATCACTTTTTTTATAGAATAGGTAGGCAGTCGAGCATATGGACCACGACCATGGAGCATGATAGTAAGTGGTCACCAACGCACATTGACATTGCCGATGTAAGAAATTTAAACCATCCCTCACATCGCGAATGTGTCACATACCTTGGGAACTAAGATGTTATATCCCTTATGCCTGTAACTACACTGGCTCACTCACCCTTCAAACCGGAACACAGCAATACCAAGTAGTGCTATTTTGCGGTAGAATATCTGGTAAGATCTGTCGCATGTCGCCCATACTTCAAACACGCATTTGTTTCAGTCACTGTTACGCTGTTGAGATGAGCTGATTACGGAAAAAATTGTAAAATGGACACCAGTTTATATTAATTCCGATATTAAACTTAAAAGATCATACCATATTCTTCAAAATAATTCGTAAAATAAAAACGCAACGCGAATATAAAAAAAAATTAAAATACCGCACTACCTGTAGATGTTATATAGAAAAATAATAGAAATTGAACTCGCATGCCGAGAGGGATGTGTAAAGGACGTGCGGATGAAATATGTCCCGGTTTTAGGCGTGCTCTTAAGAACGTTCTCTACCGATTTTTGAAACATGGACTTTCTAAAGTTGCTTCCAAATCGATATAGATCGAAATGATTCAATATAAATATGTTAAAATTAAGTACTGGCAAACGTGTGTATGTGTTTAATAGGATATCACACATATTATATAAGATAAGTTTTTTTTTTAATTTTAAATAAGGCTTATACTGTACAAGATAGAAAAGCTTCGAGTTAGTATTCATTTATGTTCGTACAGGATATATAAATAAAATTCTATATAATTACTAAATGTAATTATCTGATTGTTAAAAAGAGTAACGAGTGGGTTTCTTAACGGTTATTCTCGGTAGATTCTACATTCCGAACCAGTAGTAGCTGTTACAATACGATACGATACGATACGACACGATACGACACGATACGATACGATACGATACGATACGATAATAAAATAAAAATTGGAAAATAACGATTAAAAAGTGTTTGTGAAATTGTATTTGCTTGTGATAGCTTGAATAAAGTATATTTTGATTTTGACTTTGTTAACTGACATCTACTTCAAATGTGGGTCGGAAGTTTCATAGATTTAATGTTGATTAAAGTACTAACGCCTTACTTACTTCTTGGTTCTAAGTCCTAACCTTCATAACAGCTTTAGCTGTCTTTAATACAAAATATAATATTCTAGACTGTTCTTAGCATTTATACTGCCTTATATCAACTCCATATCGCAGAGCTCATTTCCTCCTCATTACAACTACTTCCTTTAGAAAATATTTTAAGCGAAATATTATTATATGAAGTCTGGCTAAATTCTGAAGACAATGTTCGAATTTATTAGTTTGAAAACATTTTATTTTCGCGATTTTTAGTCAATAGCGAGGTTTAAATAAAATTTTCAGCATCTAAATGTCCCAAAACTGGATTACTACCTCTTCTGTTTATGATTAGAAGCCTTGGAGCTCATTTCATCATGCTTTTCCAATGTGGTGTAAAATGTTGGTCTTTTCCTAGTGGATACAATTGTGGCAGATTTATCCGGTTTCCTCAAGCTAATTATAAATAAAAAACAAAAAACACAAGTTGGTTAAAATTTACGTTCTACTTATATTTCATAATGACTGCCTCGTTGGTCTAGTTGCTAGATAGAAGCCCGCACATCCTGAAGTCCTGGGTTTATATCCCAGGTTGGACTGATAAAAAGATGTTGAGTTTTTCTCTCGAAGATTCTCAGTGTGTATACTCCCATGACTCGGTAAGGACGTTAACCCGGTCGGTGCGCCTGTACGCTTTTCAGTCGTGTTCGATTGTGCACACACACACACACACACACACACACACACACACACACACACACACCTGTGCACTACATATTTACAGCTGGGCAATCTCGAAGTGGACTTCGAAATCGGTCAGGAGGACATCATAATCTCGTATATATATATATATATATATATATATATATATATATATATATATATATATATATATATATATATATATTCGCCTTTACGTTATAATTAAGTGCGGGCAGCAATAAAAACGCCGTTACGGTTAGTGACGTAGAAAATTAAAAACTCAAGCGTTCGGATTCCTTTCTCCCTTTTAATTGAAATTGCTGGGTTACCTTAACGAAGCTCGGGATATACACTTATAGAGATATTTATAAATCAATCGTAATGCAATTGACTCATTCGCCTGTCTTCGCTAAATATTTATAAATAACATAAAATATAATTATTTATTCGTTTAATTTATATAAAATCGATTTGTTTTAAAAAAAAGCTTCATTCGAAGCAAACAAAGATAGCAAGTTCGCAAAACACAACTCTGAGCTCTTAAGGAAAGAAATATTAATACAGAATAAGCAAAGAAAGAAGAAGAAGTAAAGCAGAAATCACAAAACGGTTTTTTTTTGTATAAAATATATATATATATATATATATAAAAATGTATATTTTGTCTACGTTGTATTCAAAGTCTACCTTATGCTCACACTCACGTTCAAAAAACTTTTATTTTATTAAAAAATTAGCGATCTGGTTTTGGTTTTCAGTCAAACCATATAAAATTCCAATTTAACGCCCTAATAGATAACGTGCACACGTCACACGGCCTTTTATTCATAAAAAAATACCTCATCCTGTTTAATTTCTATGAAATTGCCAAGGATTTAAAAAAAAAGGTCGAAATTACTGCTATTATTAATAGTACTGCCGCGTGTTTCCGGCGGAGCGAAATAAAGCCCACCCATATAATTTCTTTATCCATGATTTTAAGAATACGGATATTTTTGCTTCAGTTCTATGAAATTACTAAGTACTAGCTGAACACGCGGCTTCGACCTCTTAGAATTCAGCTTGACAGTAAAATCGTTCATACCATCGTGCAATCTTAGTTTAGTTACGTTGCAAATAAAAATTAATAAATACACCAGTAAAAGTTATACATTTTATTATTTGTTAATTTTAATATCTTTTATGTAATAACTTATGAGATATTTTAAATTTAATTAATACAAAATATCATATATTGTTAATTCGATGATAATCGTTCAGTTCTTATTTATTATATATGCATGGGAAAAGTTTTTTTTTAAATTATACACCAAACAATATCAATGACGTTCTGAAACCGATTATATTTTTATTAAATCAAATACAATGTAGAAATATGTAATTATTAAATATACTAAGTGAATTACATAAATAAGTATTTCTAACATTCGGCCATTCTGACTATTAAGTTTGTCCTTACTCCTTCTCCACTATTTATAAGTTGGCACCACACCCCTCATTAATGATTATGCGAGCGTTGACTACAAAGGTTAGCACCTTACCCCTCATCACATATTGTGACCGTTTGAGACATCCCAAGCACCACAGTCCTAGTCGACTTCCACAAACATAAGGTTAGCACCCTCTTCACACAATGTGACCATGTGAGACTTCCCAACCACGACATATTAGTCGATTTCTAAAATCATAAGGTTAGCACCTCACCCCTCATCATACAATGTGACCGTGTGAGACTTCCCAACCATCACAGTTCCAGTCGACTCGCACAATCATAAAGTTAGCACTTCACCCCTCATCACATATTGTGACCCTGTGAGACTTCCTAACCAAACTCAGTTCTTAAAACTTCATTTTAAACTTCATCACCAGTGTGACCATGTGAAACTTTAGAACAACAAATAATTTATCTTTACATCAATCTTCTTACTTGTTTTTTTTAATATTAATGTTTTCTATATCCCTCTTTCTAACTTATTTAATGTTCCAAATATCAAAAATATAATTTTAAAATTTCAAATCCAATTATGTTATTCACAATTATACTTTGTTATAATGCATATTTTCTTAAAGATGTTAAAATATAAATGAATATTTAAAAATTAAATACTTGGTAATAAAGCAAACTCTTCAGTTATATAAAAACTGTAACGATTTGTTTACAGTACACCACTTAAAATTAATATCATTTCATATTTACTTTATCTCATTTCATATTATCTTTATGTTCTTTACAAACATCTTTAAGAAATTTCAACAAGTCTTCAAGCTCTGTAAAACGCGCAGCCGACGCACTAGCACTTATTGTACAATCATTTATACCGTGTTATAATGCTATCGAAAGCCACAAATAGATCGGACTGGAGAGATTTACTGGACCAGGCTAAGGCCCACCCGCGGCTGTAACGCCTCAGATGATGATGATGATAATGCAATCTACCGCCTTCTTACCAAAAATATTACATGCATTTAATAAATTATTTTTATCATAGAAATATTCATCTAAACAATCTCCTACCCTCATTCGTTTATCGAGCATTTCTGTTAAAATGACATCGAAATTAGTTTGGGTTGGAAAAGCTTTACAAAGTAATGTTTGTTACTCTGACCAGCTATATAAAATAGTTTTTTTGACTATTATACCATTTCTCATCATTACCCGACAATTTAGGTAAAGCAAAATGTACAATATATGATTCACTCCACTCGTATATTTATGCACACTCATTTACTTTCGATAGCCATAAATCGATACAATGATTCTTTACAGACTGGTCAAGTTCCGGTAACAAATTGGTATTATGTGGTAAACTAGACCTTATTAATGTTTGAACAAATTGGGCTGGAACTCACCTTCCTTTGAACCCTTATCGTTATCTCGTCCGGTCGCAGAATAAACTCTTAAAACTGCAATATCTCGTCCGGTCGCAGTATGTAGCCTCGGAGTCACAAAATCTCGTCCGGTTGCAGAATAATTCGCACCCCTTTCAACGTCATCTTGTCTGGTTGCAGAACTGTTTTCATTTAAATTGATGCGATCGCGTCCGGTCACTGAATCTTTTGTTCTTTCTTCGTGACATGTGCTATCACTTATCTGTACTGGGCTTGGTGTTCTAGTTCTATTTTTTTACAATGGGTAATCGAATATCGTGTTGAAGGATTTCTATTATTTGTTTTACTTTTCTTTTTTCTTGAGTGTCTTCTATTGTTATACGTACTATCAATGTCTTCGTCAAATTGTCTTCTTCTTTTCTCAGAATGACTGCGTGACTGTGAGCGTGATCGTTTAAAATGATGCATTGTTTAAAAGAAAATTCTCCCACTTCTGATAATAAATACACCAGTAGGAGTAATAAATTTTATTATTTGTTAATTTTAATATCTTTTTTATAATAACTTATGAGATATTTTAAAATAAAGTAAAACAAAATATCATATATTGTTAATTCGATGACAATCGTTCAGTTCTCCTTTTTTTATATATGCGCGGGAAAACTATTTCTTAACTTTTATACCAAACAATACCAATTATACGACGTTCTGAAACCGATTATATTTTTACTAAATCAAGTACATTGTAGTAATATGTAATTATTAAATATATTAAGTAAAGTACATAAATAAGTATTTCTAACAAAATGCTTGTTAAAAAGTTATAAATAAATGCTTAAACATAGGAATCCATGTGCGACATATACATATATACAAAGATATGGTTACGATATACATTTTAACTAGATATCGAAAATCGAAAATAATTGTTCACGAAACAAAGAGTCCACAATTTAAAAACCGAATCTATTGCAATAAATCGAATAATCGAATACAATTTAATTTATTTATTTATTACCATATTATATATAAAAGCTCGAATGAATATAACGAAACTATATAAAACGAAGTTACGCAACAACTAGCCACAACAACGGTATTTCGAAACCATTCCAGAAAAATAAAACATGACTGATAAATTGAATGAGTGTCGGTTGAACCAAGTCTATCAGACAAAAAAAGAATGGAAATTTGATTTATAATTCGACTCACATTTTTTCATACAATTGATAATTTCTACAGAATGATCCAAGTGTCACGCTTTTATATTAGAATAATGCCAGAATACCTAATATGTCCAAAAATAATTCAATTTTGTAGTACATATAAAACCTTTTTAGAGAATATTTAATTGTTTTATTTTTAATTTTTAGTGCATCACATGTTATGTTTAAAGGTTTATTTTTCCTAAACAAAAAAGGATGTCAGAATTCCGATTTGGCAGGCAGCCCTCAGTGGCGTAGAAATTTTTTTTTGGTGAACACTCGAGTTTTCTTTCGGCTTATCATGATCTGTGGTCCGTTTTCCTTCAATGTCAATAGATGCGATCTAAAACTTTTTACGATTGCCTTTATATCGAACACTCCTATCTTAACATATAACTTCTTCATTTACTTACCTATTTGCTTTAAAAATAGCTATTTTTTTTTGGCCACTTGATAGTTTTGTCATCATTCATAGATATCTTCGCTGTAAGAAACTACTAACATTGCCTTTTCACCACCAATCTTGGTAAAGAAGTTGTGTCACTTATGCCTGTTTCACACTGACATAAGGGAATAAAATTCATAACAAAATTAATAATAGACACAAATCAAGCACAAGAAAATTCCTTGGTGGGTAGTTTCGAAAACGCAACCTTCGTTTTATATACAAGTGCTCTAGCCAATCGATAATTTTGGCTCACATATAAAATATATTTCAATTATAGTTAACTTTATTGTTACAAGCGTCTGTCTCGGTGATGAAAATAAAAATTCAATTCCATTGTTAAGAGTACAAAGAAAACTTCACTCCGTTTATCACCAACAAGTGAATTAACTTTCAATCCTATTTTATTCACATATTTACTATAACAAACACATTCAATTTTCGCTCTATAAAATATATTCAATCATACTTGGTGGTAGGGCTTTTTGTGGCTGGGTAGATACCACTTATTCATCAGATATTCGACCACTAATCAGCAATATTTAAGATTGTTTTATAACGGTTTGAAGGGTGAGAGACCCAGTGGAACTACAGGCAAGATAACATATTAGTTTTCGAGGTTTGTGGGGCAATGGCGATACAAGGGAACTTTAATATTTCTTACAGTGCCAATGTATATAAAGGATGGTGATTAAAATCAGGTGGCCTGTTTACCCGTTAGCCTACTTATTTTATAACATAAAATATAATCATTTCCAATATGCCTAATGCAAATCGATAAACCAATAAGATTTACTTGGTAGTTCATGTTTCTTCTACTTCGAGTGTCACTCCGACTAGCGAAGGTTGGCAGTCAGCTTTGAATACTCCTTCTTCTTTTTCTTCTTATTCTTCGCGAGGCGAAAGAGGTCGGCAGCACTCGCAATTCCCTTCCATTCTCGGATGTTGCACATCCAAGACTTTTTTTTGCGCCCAACAGCTCTTTTTCAACTTACTTTTCCCATCATAATGAGTTGCAAAAGTTCATATCTTTCATGCCTAAGCATGTGTCCGAGATATCCTTCATGTTTATAGCTCATTAAATACCCAAGAGTGCATGAGAATAATACATACATAAATATGTATCGTAAGAAATTCTGACATAATATACCATGACCATACAAAGCAGCGTAGCGTGGTGAAATAAGCTGAAACATTTCCTTAATTGGAGTGGGTGCCTTTATCTAGCAAGGGAAAACTTATTAGCTATTACTTTACCTTTTTATGTCATACTAACACAGCGTCTAAATACAACATATGTTTATATGTTAGGCGGTACATGTGCAAATATATTTTCAAGAAATATCGACATACATATTGAGGTAACGAAATTTGTAATTCGAATGTTTGAGATCAAGACATCAAATATATACAGTAACAGCCTGTTAATGTCCCATTGCTGAGCTAAGGCCTCCTCTCCCTTTTGAGGAGAAGGTATGGAGCTTATTCCACCACGCTGCTCCAATGCGGGTTGGTGGAATACACATGTGGCAGAATTTCAGTGAAATTAGACACATGCAGGTTTCCTCACGATGTTTTCCTTCACTGTCATGCACGAGATGAGCTATAATCACAAATTAAGCACATGAAAATTCGGTGGAGCTTGCCCGGGTTTGAACCCACGATCATCGGTTAAGATTTACGCGCTCTTACCACTAGGCCATTTTGGCTATCTGGGTGTCCGGCTCTCCTGGATAAGACGTACGGGTGATGACGTAGGTACGTCATGAGGTGTTTTCGACTTTGACAAATTCCTCAAATATATGTTACACGTTAAATATCGTTATATTATATAGTATTCGCTCGCAGATTCGCCCGCGTGCTAGGGGCGAATTTTTCATAAAAAAGTAGCGTGTGGTAAAGCTTTTTATCAAAATCACTTCAGTAGCTTACCCTTGAAAGTATACAGACACACAAATACTTTCGCATTTATAATACTAGTATAGATTTCAATATACGTGACTTCTTTCCTTAACGCCAATTTTGATCGAAATGACGATTAAAAAGTACTTCAATAGTCTATCTGAAGAGTATATTTTGATTAAAAAATATTATAACAAAATATAAACAACTAGCATATAATATTTATCATTATCATGATGTTAAATATTAATAGCGATATATGCGTATACACAGAACACTCTGTAGAACCAGCTTTCGCCGGCGAACCGATATGACATAGAAACCTTCAAGAAAAGAGCCTACTCATACTTTAAAGGCTGGCAGCGCACCTGCAAGCTCTCAGGTATTTCAGGTGTCTATGGGCGTTGGTAGTCATTTTCCATCAGGTAAGCTTCCTCCCCATTTGTTTAGTACTATAGAAAAAAAATTGCAGGATGTACAAATAATATAAAGTTCGTACAATATTCTTAATTTATTCATAAATTATTATATAATTCTGTAAAACATAATGTCACTACATCGAGGTAAGACTTATTAATCTCAATCTTAATGTTTTTCGTTTAAAATATTATTATATTTTTTTAACTCAATTTACCCAAAACAATTGTTGAATACAAAAAGCTTAACGCTTTCTAGGCATTTTTTTGACCTGCCCATTTGTAGTGTAACATAATTTATATTATCATATTTTCTATTATTTTCCAATTACATAATTATAAACATAAATAAATTGTCCTATATAATATCAATTTTCAAAACATTCTCATTTTCAAAATTATCAAGCTTGTATTGGCTGTTTCAAACACTTGCAAAATACATACAAGTTTTAAATTGCTTCGAGCTTTGTCATTGTTAAAATTTTCATAACTGTCCCGAAAGACTATTGAAGTTTTCCGATAAACGAAACGTCAAAACGGACCGCTTTCCCGGAGGCTTAGGTACGTTGTATAACGGACAGTCTCGCCGTGCACTCCAACCTCTTTCGTTTTACACGCCAAATTGACAGAATCGCGAAAAACGTAATCTTCACGCCCCTAGATGGATGTTTCGTTAGGAAACAGTCTGGAAAATGTTCTTATGAGATAAATAAAGCTTCTAAGCTTCTTTTGTAACAACAAACTATCGATGATATTCGACATATACTTTGGACAGCTTAAGTATATGTATCTTCTTTTATGTGTGAAATATATTTTTGTAAAATATATAGGGAAACTGGTAAAATGATCACTCGATAGTAACTGGTCACCACCGTCAATAGACATTTTAAAAAATATCAAGTATTACCTTACGCTTACCCTGGGAATTAAGAAGTTACGTCCCTTGTGCCTGTAATTACACTAGCTCCTTCACTTTACAAATCAGGACACAAAAAAGTCACGCTGCTTACTGGTAGAATAAGCGATGAATACCTACACAGACGAGCTGGCATAAAACCCTACCACCAAGTATTTAAACTTTATACATGTTATGTTTTTAGTATTCCATAATTTTTACTAATTTAGCTATTACAGATAATATTATTGTGAGGATATTCTGCAGTCATATTTGAGATTCACATATATTCGATACGTAGTTTCGATTTATTTTTTATGGCTCGACCATTTTCGTTCGGAAAATCGCCTGGGCTAGCTGGCGGGTCTAAAAAAGGTGCGCGATATTAAAAGTTCAAAAAATGCGGCCTATAAATTCCTCGCCATGACAAAATATCGTTTCTTCTATACAGAAAAAGGTTACCTCTATGATCAGTAACAACGGACATCTTAAAAGTATTTAAATATTAATTAAAAATTATACAACATTGTCGTCGTTGCAATTACTTAAGGTATCAGTTATTTTTAGTTTGGTTCAGGTATTATATTGTATTCGTTTAGTAAAAAAGAAAAAAATATTGCGTGATATATAAGATCACAAAATATTTCTTAATTTATTCATAAATTATTATTTAATTATGTAAAACATAATGTCACTACATCGAGGTATGACTTATTGTCACCATCTTAATCTTTTTCGTTTAAAATATTATTAACCTTTTTTTAACACGAACACCCAAAACAATTTTTGAATACAAAAAGCTTAACGCTTTCTAGGCATGTTTTTGTCTTTGAACTCAGCGGTTACTCACGAACTCATGAAGGTGTGACGATGCTTAAAAATATATTATCAATCTCTTTCTTTATATTTAACATAAATTAAAACTTTAATTGCGAGCCAAAATTAATGCCGATTGCAGCTCGATTGTAACACAACCTCGTATTCTACATAATGTACCTGTCCAGTCAATAATTTATTTAATTTGATCGTCAAAATGTTACGATATATAATGTCAGTGGAAATGACGGAATAGAATTGATTATTGTGTACATAACGCGACTTACAGGTAATTTATAATTTAAAAAGTTGATATTTTTCAATTTTAATTGATTGGTTATAATAATAATAATTTATTGAGAAAAAACATAGCCTTACACATAAACATAGAGTTTTTATATAACTCAGTAAAAAAACATATAACAATAATAAAATTAAAATAAAAACACAATTATAATATAAATACTAGGTACATGATATGTGGTAGGCTAATTATAGTTGATACTCAAAATAATTATATTGACTTCCAAACTAGGCGACTGTATCTTGGAAGTCAAATTTCACTTCATTTGACCACATATACAGTGTGCATGACTTTGACTGTGATTTTAGGATATAAGGATATAATAATAAGTATATTTTTTATATTCTTTTAAATGATACATATTTATTCTTTATCGTATCATAGGTCACCAATCAGAGTGGATGAGGCGACATCTTATCTTATTGCAGGGAATTTGGAAAAAACGCTAGGTCGAGGTGAAACATTGAGAGATTGAATAATTATTTTTATTGGTGTTAGATGTTGCAAATCCAAATTGAAATAATTGTTTTATATTTCTGTGAAGAAGACAATGACTATGAAGTGTGATATTTCTAAAATTTATTAAATTATACGAAACAGTATTTTGTGCTTGTATTTCAAACGACACCTACTAAATCTCTGAACACTAATAATGCCGTCGAAGAGAATGGTTCTTCTCGATATTCTTATTAAATGAAATTAAAAATATAAACTAAATATAATCTGTTTAAATTATAAACTATCTGCAACTCACGTTTTGCAACCAGCAATTAAATCTATTCCGTCACTTATTTAGTATTAGGCTGTATTTATCGCTCAGTGAAACGAATTTGCGATACAACGGGAAATGCTGCTAATATTCTTGCAGCTAGCCGATCATGTTTTGGATAGTAGCTATATATAATGTAAAATATTTAACGAATGTTTGAATATTAAATTTTAATAAAATTAATAACGTTTTATTTGAATGAAATTATTGCCGTTTCAAATTAATTTATAAATATATGCATTGTAAACAAAAGACATGAATTGCAATCAGATCTAACTAGAAATATTTCAGGCGCATGTCCAACGATTAAAGTACTATCCGAGGCGAGGAATCATAAGACTTCAGACTGCTACTGAAAACTGCTTGACAGAAAAAACAAAAGAAATAAATAAATATTCGCTTGACCCCTGTTTTGAACACAGGACCTTGAGATCTGTGACTTCATTAGCTAGCCATGACACAAATGAGGATGAATATTATGAATATATTACTGTAACAATAATAAAATAATAATATGTGAATTTACCTGGTGGTAGGGTTTTATACAAGCCCGTCTGGATATGTACCACCCACTCATCACTCATATTCTACTGCCAAACAAAATAGCTTAGTATATTAATTTTCTGCTTGGAAGAGTAAGTGAGTAAGTGGGACATAACACCTCAGTTCCCAAGGTTGGTGGCGTATTGCTAATGCAAGGAATGGTATATATTTCTTAAGGCGCCATTATGACATGTGACCATTTACAAAAAAAAAAAACTCAATAATAGAATAAATCATAATATAAGAAAAAGAACAAGTAATTTTATATATGCACCCTCTCTACATCCCTTATAACAAGCCCGGAATAAGCTTACCACATAAAACAAGTGTAGAAACGCTCGGTAAGAATTCACCAAGGATGTATCACCCTTTTAGCTTATGTTAAATAAAAAACAGAGCGACAGATATATTTGGGTACTCTTGTGACTTTTGTGTTCAGACCTGTTTCCGCAATAGATGATGTCCTAGTGACCGATTTTGGCAAGGGTGGCCATTTCTAAAAATATGGGTTAAGTACAGGACAAATAATAGTGCACAAGGCTGTGCGCAAACACAGGTGCACTCTCTATTCCTTTACTCTCATAATCCAATAGGACGACAATCCAACACGAATGGATTTTTAAAGTCCCGTTGCAGGAATGACGGCTTTACGCCTTTGTGAGGCACGGGAGTATACACACGGCTGCTACTGAGAATCTTCGACAGAAAAGACCAATAACATTAAATCAGCCCGACCTGGGGTTCAAAATTAGGCCCCACGGATTATATTTACCCCATTAGATATATATATATATATATATATATATATATATATATATATATATAATTTGTTATAAGCTGATATTGGATATGTAAGAAACGTAGATATTTCATATCCTTAATGCGTTGGACTTTGAAGACTATTGGCAGACCGCCTGCCTGACGCCAAGGAGGATCTTGGGATTTGATTGGTCTAGTGGTAGTTCAAACGCTAAGTGCTAATGGTATTGATAGATGCGCTTAACACAACAAGTTGCTTTAATCTTCTGAAATGGAGTGGCTCTATTTTCTAATATACTATTTATATATAAACCTAGAATGGGATATGTATTCCGTGAAGATCTTATGTCACCCAAATATGTATTAGAAGCCAGCTTAAAACGTTAAGGCTACATCGTAATTTCCTTCAATATCTTTGAATTTATTGACCGTTAAAACGATTTAAGGAATTACTTACATTTCTATTTATGGCACCAATTAAGTGTAAAGCTTATGTTAGGAATGGGGACGATAATAGCTCAAGGTTATGATCGAACCTGCGACTTTAACATCGCTAGGCGGGGCCCGTAAACCTTCGCGTTTTTGATACTTTCGCATTTATAATACTAGTATAGATTTCAATATACGTGACTTCTTTCCTTAACGCCAATTTTGATCGAAATGACGATTAAAAAGTACTTCAATAGTCTATCTGAAGAGTATATTTTGATTAAAAAATATTATAACAAAATATAAACAACTAGCATATAATATTTATCATTATCATGATGTTAAATATTAATAGCGATATATGCGTATACACAGAACACTCTGTAGAACCAGCTTTCGCCGGCGAACCGATATGACATAGAAACCTTCAAGAAAAGAGCCTACTCATACTTTAAAGGCTGGCAGCGCACCTGCAAGCTCTCAGGTATTTCAGGTGTCTATGGGCGTTGGTAGTCATTTTCCATCAGGTAAGCTTCCTCCCCATTTGTTTAGTACTATAGAAAAAAAATTGCAGGATGTACAAATAATATAAAGTTCGTACAATATTCTTAATTTATTCATAAATTATTATATAATTCTGTAAAACATAATGTCACTACATCGAGGTAAGACTTATTAATCTCAATCTTAATGTTTTTCGTTTAAAATATTATTATATTTTTTTAACTCAATTTACCCAAAACAATTGTTGAATACAAAAAGCTTAACGCTTTCTAGGCATTTTTTTGACCTGCCCATTTGTAGTGTAACATAATTTATATTATCATATTTTCTATTATTTTCCAATTACATAATTATAAACATAAATAAATTGTCCTATATAATATCAATTTTCAAAACATTCTCATTTTCAAAATTATCAAGCTTGTATTGGCTGTTTCAAACACTTGCAAAATACATACAAGTTTTAAATTGCTTCGAGCTTTGTCATTGTTAAAATTTTCATAACTGTCCCGAAAGACTATTGAAGTTTTCCGATAAACGAAACGTCAAAACGGACCGCTTTCCCGGAGGCTTAGGTACGTTGTATAACGGACAGTCTCGCCGTGCACTCCAACCTCTTTCGTTTTACACGCCAAATTGACAGAATCGCGAAAAACGTAATCTTCACGCCCCTAGATGGATGTTTCGTTAGGAAACAGTCTGGAAAATGTTCTTATGAGATAAATAAAGCTTCTAAGCTTCTTTTGTAACAACAAACTATCGATGATATTCGACATATACTTTGGACAGCTTAAGTATATGTATCTTCTTTTATGTGTGAAATATATTTTTGTAAAATATATAGGGAAACTGGTAAAATGATCACTCGATAGTAACTGGTCACCACCGTCAATAGACATTTTAAAAAATATCAAGTATTACCTTACGCTTACCCTGGGAATTAAGAAGTTACGTCCCTTGTGCCTGTAATTACACTAGCTCCTTCACTTTACAAATCAGGACACAAAAAAGTCACGCTGCTTACTGGTAGAATAAGCGATGAATACCTACACAGACGAGCTGGCATAAAACCCTACCACCAAGTATTTAAACTTTATACATGTTATGTTTTTAGTATTCCATAATTTTTACTAATTTAGCTATTACAGATAATATTATTGTGAGGATATTCTGCAGTCATATTTGAGATTCACATATATTCGATACGTAGTTTCGATTTATTTTTTATGGCTCGACCATTTTCGTTCGGAAAATCGCCTGGGCTAGCTGGCGGGTCTAAAAAAGGTGCGCGATATTAAAAGTTCAAAAAATGCGGCCTATAAATTCCTCGCCATGACAAAATATCGTTTCTTCTATACAGAAAAAGGTTACCTCTATGATCAGTAACAACGGACATCTTAAAAGTATTTAAATATTAATTAAAAATTATACAACATTGTCGTCGTTGCAATTACTTAAGGTATCAGTTATTTTTAGTTTGGTTCAGGTATTATATTGTATTCGTTTAGTAAAAAAGAAAAAAATATTGCGTGATATATAAGATCACAAAATATTTCTTAATTTATTCATAAATTATTATTTAATTATGTAAAACATAATGTCACTACATCGAGGTATGACTTATTGTCACCATCTTAATCTTTTTCGTTTAAAATATTATTAACCTTTTTTTAACACGAACACCCAAAACAATTTTTGAATACAAAAAGCTTAACGCTTTCTAGGCATGTTTTTGTCTTTGAACTCAGCGGTTACTCACGAACTCATGAAGGTGTGACGATGCTTAAAAATATATTATCAATCTCTTTCTTTATATTTAACATAAATTAAAACTTTAATTGCGAGCCAAAATTAATGCCGATTGCAGCTCGATTGTAACACAACCTCGTATTCTACATAATGTACCTGTCCAGTCAATAATTTATTTAATTTGATCGTCAAAATGTTACGATATATAATGTCAGTGGAAATGACGGAATAGAATTGATTATTGTGTACATAACGCGACTTACAGGTAATTTATAATTTAAAAAGTTGATATTTTTCAATTTTAATTGATTGGTTATAATAATAATAATTTATTGAGAAAAAACATAGCCTTACACATAAACATAGAGTTTTTATATAACTCAGTAAAAAAACATATAACAATAATAAAATTAAAATAAAAACACAATTATAATATAAATACTAGGTACATGATATGTGGTAGGCTAATTATAGTTGATACTCAAAATAATTATATTGACTTCCAAACTAGGCGACTGTATCTTGGAAGTCAAATTTCACTTCATTTGACCACATATACAGTGTGCATGACTTTGACTGTGATTTTAGGATATAAGGATATAATAATAAGTATATTTTTTATATTCTTTTAAATGATACATATTTATTCTTTATCGTATCATAGGTCACCAATCAGAGTGGATGAGGCGACATCTTATCTTATTGCAGGGAATTTGGAAAAAACGCTAGGTCGAGGTGAAACATTGAGAGATTGAATAATTATTTTTATTGGTGTTAGATGTTGCAAATCCAAATTGAAATAATTGTTTTATATTTCTGTGAAGAAGACAATGACTATGAAGTGTGATATTTCTAAAATTTATTAAATTATACGAAACAGTATTTTGTGCTTGTATTTCAAACGACACCTACTAAATCTCTGAACACTAATAATGCCGTCGAAGAGAATGGTTCTTCTCGATATTCTTATTAAATGAAATTAAAAATATAAACTAAATATAATCTGTTTAAATTATAAACTATCTGCAACTCACGTTTTGCAACCAGCAATTAAATCTATTCCGTCACTTATTTAGTATTAGGCTGTATTTATCGCTCAGTGAAACGAATTTGCGATACAACGGGAAATGCTGCTAATATTCTTGCAGCTAGCCGATCATGTTTTGGATAGTAGCTATATATAATGTAAAATATTTAACGAATGTTTGAATATTAAATTTTAATAAAATTAATAACGTTTTATTTGAATGAAATTATTGCCGTTTCAAATTAATTTATAAATATATGCATTGTAAACAAAAGACATGAATTGCAATCAGATCTAACTAGAAATATTTCAGGCGCATGTCCAACGATTAAAGTACTATCCGAGGCGAGGAATCATAAGACTTCAGACTGCTACTGAAAACTGCTTGACAGAAAAAACAAAAGAAATAAATAAATATTCGCTTGACCCCTGTTTTGAACACAGGACCTTGAGATCTGTGACTTCATTAGCTAGCCATGACACAAATGAGGATGAATATTATGAATATATTACTGTAACAATAATAAAATAATAATATGTGAATTTACCTGGTGGTAGGGTTTTATACAAGCCCGTCTGGATATGTACCACCCACTCATCACTCATATTCTACTGCCAAACAAAATAGCTTAGTATATTAATTTTCTGCTTGGAAGAGTAAGTGAGTAAGTGGGACATAACACCTCAGTTCCCAAGGTTGGTGGCGTATTGCTAATGCAAGGAATGGTATATATTTCTTAAGGCGCCATTATGACATGTGACCATTTACAAAAAAAAAAAACTCAATAATAGAATAAATCATAATATAAGAAAAAGAACAAGTAATTTTATATATGCACCCTCTCTACATCCCTTATAACAAGCCCGGAATAAGCTTACCACATAAAACAAGTGTAGAAACGCTCGGTAAGAATTCACCAAGGATGTATCACCCTTTTAGCTTATGTTAAATAAAAAACAGAGCGACAGATATATTTGGGTACTCTTGTGACTTTTGTGTTCAGACCTGTTTCCGCAATAGATGATGTCCTAGTGACCGATTTTGGCAAGGGTGGCCATTTCTAAAAATATGGGTTAAGTACAGGACAAATAATAGTGCACAAGGCTGTGCGCAAACACAGGTGCACTCTCTATTCCTTTACTCTCATAATCCAATAGGACGACAATCCAACACGAATGGATTTTTAAAGTCCCGTTGCAGGAATGACGGCTTTACGCCTTTGTGAGGCACGGGAGTATACACACGGCTGCTACTGAGAATCTTCGACAGAAAAGACCAATAACATTAAATCAGCCCGACCTGGGGTTCAAAATTAGGCCCCACGGATTATATTTACCCCATTAGATATATATATATATATATATATATATATATATATATATATATATATAATTTGTTATAAGCTGATATTGGATATGTAAGAAACGTAGATATTTCATATCCTTAATGCGTTGGACTTTGAAGACTATTGGCAGACCGCCTGCCTGACGCCAAGGAGGATCTTGGGATTTGATTGGTCTAGTGGTAGTTCAAACGCTAAGTGCTAATGGTATTGATAGATGCGCTTAACACAACAAGTTGCTTTAATCTTCTGAAATGGAGTGGCTCTATTTTCTAATATACTATTTATATATAAACCTAGAATGGGATATGTATTCCGTGAAGATCTTATGTCACCCAAATATGTATTAGAAGCCAGCTTAAAACGTTAAGGCTACATCGTAATTTCCTTCAATATCTTTGAATTTATTGACCGTTAAAACGATTTAAGGAATTACTTACATTTCTATTTATGGCACCAATTAAGTGTAAAGCTTATGTTAGGAATGGGGACGATAATAGCTCAAGGTTATGATCGAACCTGCGACTTTAACATCGCTAGGCGGGGCCCGTAAACCTTCGCGTTTTTGATACTTCATGTAATATTTAACGAACACAGCTGGTACTAGTCAGCTTTTTCTCTAAAATAAACCGTTTTAGAGGAAATGTTGAAAATTTGTTTATTTTATATCAAGTAAGCAGTTCATCGGTTTCCTTTGAGTAGATATTTTAAATTCTGCAATCATTATTTTAAGAGTGTTCCAGTTCCGTATTTACCAGGATACACATGTGACAGATTTGCACATGACACATGCAGGTTACCTGACGAAGTTTTTATTCACAAGAGAATTGTAAACATTAATTAAGCACATGAAAAAACAGTGGTGCCTGTCCAGCTTGAGACTGCTATCCACAAGCGAGATACGAGTTATGTACAAACATTGCTATTTCAGTTTTTATATACATAAAAACTAGATTACAAACATAAATATCCATCTTGACTTTGAATAAATATATTATCTTTCTTTGATTAAACATTACGATATCTGATATAAAAATTATATTTATTTATGGGTCATATAAATATAGTTTGAGAAGAAAATTTATATATAAACAAGATGAAATCTTCGGTCACAGCTGTACTTTAAACGAACGAATTTATTCTCTGAGAGTCTTGCAACTGTCAGAAGTCAAATAGTTTAACATCATTCTTGAAGGAAAACTTGGAGAAATTTTAAAAATATCTTCTTCCGTTATGTATATATGTATACTAGCTGACCCGGCAAACGTTGTTCTGTCATATAAATGATATCGTCCTTGGTGGGCGGTATGTTCAAGATCGAAATACATTATGCCTAATATTATTTAGTTTATCTTCTCATCGATAGATGGCGTTAGATGTATTTTTCATCGCGCTATAAGAATGTTTTTTTTTTCAAAGTACTAAGTAAGTTTTGTAAATTCATAATGAGAGAGATCACTATCTGACCATCACTACATACTTGGTGGCTTTATTTTGAAGTCTCACAGTACCAATACTATCGGGCAACCCAAAACAGTAATGCATGTATACTTGAATTTATTTACATGATTTGTTAACTTATTTTTCAAGATTGCATTATTTGCACTTGTATTTACGCTTCAATCTTAACCGATGATCGTGGTTTCAAACCCGGGCAAGCACCACTGAAGTTTTTCATGTGCTTAATTTGTGATTATAATTCATCTCGTGTTTAATAAATCGTTAAATATTTTGCAAATTTTTAAATGTCAAAATGACGAGAAGCTTATTTTGATATTGTTCATACAAAAATACTAAAATCATGGGATGATAGGTTAGGAGGTTGAAAATTTGGGGTTATATATTTTTTTTTATGCTAAATCAAAATAAAGTGCAAATAAAAAAAAAGTCAAAAAAATCGAAAAAAAAAAATCGGGATACAGACTCTTATCAGCTAGCGTTATGAAATATACTTTACGACCTATTCTCATACCTTCCAAATATACATAACAAATTTCATAAAAATTGGTCGAGCCGTTTCGGAGGAGTCGACCACAAACACCGTGACACGAGATTTTTATTTACTAGACTAGATAACATTCAATTCAATGCTTTCTCTTTCAAGTGTAAGTATATTCATAATACAATGCCAAACAAACGTACAAAGTCAATTTAGTCCCGTCCCTTACATCACCAATGGACCACCAACTTTGGGAATTAATATCTTACATGTATCGATTGTGTATGTAGTTACAATGACTCAATCAACACAAAATGGAACAAAAAAAAAAGTATTGCCGTTTGTTACAATAGGTGATCAATGGTATCTATCAAAACGGGTTTACACAAAACTCTACCATTAAGTTTTATTTGTCCCGAAATAAACACAGACTTTCCCAATATTTTGATACTATATGATGCGATTCCTTTGCCTTTTCCAAGAGTAAATTCGTTTTTTTTTTTGGTAGTTTCGTTTAAACGCTATTGGAATTATAATGTAAATACAAATATAACTGAAATTTAATATACTTTCGTATATAGCCTTGATATACTTACATATGATAAACATAAGTCAAATTGTGTTTGTATATATTGTCTATGTGTGGATCCGCAGGGCCTGTCTACATAATATAAATATTATAGTGATTGTTTAATTCGACGTCTATTTACAGAGTTCCGAAAATTCGGTTTGGGCATTCTGGAAAATGTTATATTTTGGTAAAGGCCTACCTTTCCGGTGAGGTGAAAACTCGGAGCTTATTCAATTATGCTGCTTTGGATTAGTAATTTAATTGAATCAAATTTAAATGAATTCAATCTATTAAATAAATAAAAAATAACTAAGTATTCTAAATATATATTATGTAGTACTTTTCCGAGTATGAAATTCGGTCCTTGGTTTATATCAACGTATCCATTAGTGACATGTATTTCAGGTAATTCTAAGTGCATTCTAAGTTTTATAATTATAATGATACTTAAGCAGCCAAGAATCGATTTATTTGGATAATAAAAACTTATTACAAACATAAACTCCATTCATTATAACAAGTTTGCACCCCGTCGTCGATTCATCACAATATCCTTTGAAATGCTCTAACTATGTACAATAAAGTGATTTCCTTTATAATGCATATAATATGCTTTCAAGCATGTGATTGATTGGCTATAACGATATGCAATAATAACACCATGGTTTCGTTTATTCTGGGATCGTCCTTTATAATTCAAATTCAAATTTCTTTATTAAATAAATAAGCTTATCGATTGAAATTATGAAACACCAGAGAAATAAATATTGTATTGCCAATTTTCTTTATGTTATGAAAATTATAAATTTTCAATCTTAATAAGAAATAGTCCCGGCGAATGTTTAATTTCTAAAGTGTCTATCCACTATGAACGCAATAATTGTATAAGCTTTTGCAAATAAACGCGCCTTTACCATATTTTTATCTGCTTTCTGTAATGTAAACATTGCGCCGCAAAAGAATTGCTATTGTGTCATAAGTAATAATATAAAAACTACAAATTAAATTTTTCTTCATTGCGACGTTTGGTTTACAAAAATCTTAAAACTATAAAGAAGAATCGGCCAATAATTATTACTGATGTGCGTTGTGGGTTGTTAATACAACTGATATGATAATAGTTGATAAAGTATGGTCACCGTACTTCGACCGTGGAATATAAATTACAACGATATAGTTTCGAAAATCACCAACACAAGACTAATTTGTGGGTCTTAAACAATATATTCCGTAGAAGTTTTGAACGTACAAAATGAGGTAAAGTGATTGATTATAAATAACGCTCTAGAATTGTAATCATGACGTAATTTTAAACGTCAAGGCAATATGTTTATTCAATTCAAGTGATTTATTTTTGTATATCTGTAGCATCACTTTTCGAATGATAAAAAAATACCGATTCTTATTATTGGCTTCCCACCCACCAGTATGATTAACAACAGTAGTAACAAACAAACAAACAAAAAATCATACTTAGAATACTATTATTATTATTATTATTATTTTATTGAACAGGAAGGTGGACGAGCATATGGGCCACCTGATGGTAAGTGGTCACCAAACGCTCTTAGACATTAGCATTGTAAGAAATGTTAACCATCGCTTACATCGCCAATGCGCCACCAACCTTGGGACCTAAGATTTTATGTCCCTTGTGCCTGTAATTACACTGGCTCACTCATCCTTCAAACCGGAACACAACAATACCAAGTACTGCTGTTTTGCGGTAGAATATCTGATGAGTGGGTGGTACCTACCCAGACGAGCTTGCACAAAGCTCTACCACCAGTAATTATTATTATTATAAGAAAATTAATTTATATTATTATTATAAGATAATTTTACCATAACCAATCGCAAACAATCCCACACAAATGGCTAGTCTCTCTTGAGCATAGCCATTTACGAATATATTATATATATGTATTGATGATTATATAAATTAGATCATGATGTATTGATATCATATATAATTTTAATGCGTATATAATTTCATGTTGTGGCTAATTATATAAGCTACGATATGCTTGACTAATCTTAACCTTCCTTCACTGGATTATCACATATCATTTCTGAATTAGAATTATTACCAGCAGCATAAAGCAGTATACCGGTTGCCTAGCGAAGTAAAAGTTGCGAGTTCGATTCTTCCATTAAAAATATATTTATTGATAAAACAATATTATGTTAAATCGTCATTATCTTACAATGATAAGTTGATATTTATTATTTTGATAAATAAAATTATTTCGGGTATTGTGATGAGTTTGTACGGCTGTAGATCTTGGTCGACTGACTGACTAGGTTTCGTTTTGCTGACGAATATTATTATATATTTTTTAAAATATTTTTCTCCTATAAGAAAGTTAGTAATATCAAGCTAACTTGGTACGAAAATCAAGGAAGATGATAACTCTGAGCCTGATTTCTTTTCGGTATTTAATTGTGTTGCCATGAATATGAGTGTCAGATGATATATATAAATATATGAATACAATACTATATCTTACGACCTTTTTTAACGCTGGAAAAAACGCATTACGCGTTTCATGATATGGGGGATATGTTAGGTTCGTCGGAGTCTACGGCGCTGTGGGTGCCCCGACCATCGGAATACCCACTAAAAAACCAGCGGTACCCTTTCCGTCTTAACTAGGAGCGCCACAAGATCGCTTGCGCATGCTACCGTGACGCTCTGACGGCCGGCCCACCTATATCTTACGACCTAAAGTAACTGATAGGATATCACATATATTATACTAATACTACATACATAAAACTAATATATCTTCAACATATTTAAAAATATTTTAGGATGTTAAAGTGTTATTATATATAGCATGCTATTTTTTTAACTAAGATATTAATTTTCTATTTCCTTTTATATTATATACTTTAGTATAAATTAGTCAGAGTCTTAATGAGTCCTTGTTATAAAAACCGCTAAGAATTTTATTTATTCAATTTCTAGAATTTTCTAGAATTTTCTAGACCTCAAGTCGATTTTATCGTTAACTGGAGCGCATGGACAATTATAACGCTTGGTAGTTTTAATAGTACAATTTTCTATTAATATATTAAAAGAATCTGTTACATTTTATATTGAGTGCATCTTAATCGATGATTGTGGGTTCAAACCCGGGTCAGCAAACGCTACTCCAACCAATATTGGAGCAGCGTGGTGGAATAACTCCAAGTCTTGTACTCAAAAAAAATGGAGAGGAGGCTTTAGCCCAGTAGTGGGACATTTACAGCATGTTACTACTAAAACAGATTGGTTAGTATATAAGAGACGAGCGAGGGTGTGTCTTTAATTAATTTTAAGGTTAAAAAAAAATCAGAAGATTAGAGGGTTCCTTTTAATTCTTCAAGTTCATCTAGATTATTTTATTACACACCAAGTTCAATAAATACCATAAACTTGTTGCTTTTAAAAACGCCCTTATTTATCACGCGCAAGTTTATTAATTAACACGTTCAAAGGTACATTTATATACCTCATAAAATGCAAATTAAGGGCTCCGAGCCACTTGAATTTATAATTAAGTGGATGCATAATCCAGCTGGATGTCTTAATTTACGGCAAGATCGTTTCCTCGAACCGAAACTTAACTATTCATTGACTACGTTTTTAATTAAAGGTTCACAAATACTTACGTTTAAATTTTTTTTATTAAATATCAAAATGTATTAAGTTAAACTTTATATCTTAATCCTCTTGGTGGAAGGTTTTTGTGCAAGTTTGTGATATACTATTCATAAATTATACTACGATCAAATAGA
Organism: Nymphalis urticae; assembly: GCA_905147175.2. NCBI lineage: Eukaryota > Metazoa > Arthropoda > Insecta > Lepidoptera > Nymphalidae > Nymphalis > Nymphalis urticae. Next base: position 9,207,417 of record LR990003.1, on the reverse strand, counting down.
GTGTCTTATTGGGTTCTTCAATTCCTAAGTTCTCGAATATTCAATTAAATTAAAAGCGATATTCGCTTACGAGTCGACTTAGAATAGATCGTGGAATAACAATTGTTAGTTTACCTTATTAATTTGTATTAATCATTTCGTTCAAAGAAAACATTGTTAGAGAGCCTACACAGATACCTGTAATAAAATAAATACAAAAACAATTATGAAAATCCGGCACATATGTGTCCAATATCTGTGAGGTATTTACGAAATACACATACGGTACATAAGTACATCCATATATTGTTTTATTTACAACCAGCGATCTGACAAAGTTAAGTTTTAATAAAGAATATATTGCATGTATATAATATATTTCCTTCTAAATTTGAATGACAAAATATGCAAATATGATATATAACACAATAAGTATCACAGCTCAATCTCGCCACTCGTAGCCAGCCATCTGATATTAACACATTTTATTACGCCCTACACTTTTCTACTTCAATTATCTTGGAATATTTAATTTCGTTTAAATAATCAAATTTAAAAGAGAATTTACATTTAAAACATATCTAAGTAAATGGTAAACCTTGACAAATTTCTAAAATCTTGGTAGATACCACTCACTAAAGTTACTACACTTTTCTACCGATAAATAATACTCTAGTATTGTTCTGTTGTGTGTGTGTGTGTGTGCGTGTGTGTGTGTGTGTGTGCGTGTGTGTGTGTGTGTGTGTGCGTGTGTGTATGTGTGTGTGTGTGTGTGTGTAAGGGCATTGGTGATATAAGGAATCGATAATATTTCTTACAGTGCTAATGTCTGTGTGCCATGGTGATCACTTACCATCAGGTGGCATAAATGCCAGTCAACCTACTTATTATAAATTAAAAAATAAAAAGATAATTGTAAAATACTATTTTACATTAAGCATAATTAATACTATAAGTACAATTCACTAATAAAAGTATCAAATTACTAAAAACAAATTTTCTTATTTTAATACTAAAGATTTTGATTTTTCATAAAAACTTTATGGTTACATTAAGTTTTTACGATTTTGAAACAATTTTTCACATAAAATAATTGCTAGCTAAATAACAATTCCAAATATTTTATATTGAATCAAACACGATCGCAGAGAAAATACTCAAGTTTTCTTTATAGTTTTATATCGGCACTTTATTTTGCAAGAATATGTACGTGACAACTTTAACAGTGCGAGTAACATTCAGCATTTCCTACGGTCAATAATATGTAGAGCATTGTTAGAATAGTCATATTTATAAAGCATCGTATGATTATATTCACAGATAAAGAGTTTTTTTTTATTAAGATATAAGCTTATAAGGCCATAATGATTAAAAATCCAAGATGGCCCTGAGTTTGGAACGCGTAAATCTTAACCGATGATCTCGAGTTCAAACCCAGGCATGCAACACTGTATTTTCATTTGCTTAATTTGTGTTTATAATTCATCTCGTGTTTAATGGTGAAGGAAAACACCGTGAAGGAGCATGTCTCCAATTTCACTGTAATTCTGCCACATGTGTATCCACCAAGCTGGATAAGAGCAGCGTGGTCGTTTAAGCTCCAAAACCATCTCCTCAAAAGAGGGAGGAGGTATTAGCTCAACTATAAGATATTTATAGACTATTGCTTTTCTTACTATTATTAATAATCTATATATTTCAGATGTACTATTATTAAAATATGGGAATTCTTCATTTATGTACATAAGATTTATTTATATTAACGAATTTTAATTTTACTTAGTAATACGAACTCTTACAGAACAGTACTGTTGAACTTTTCACAATAACATCTATCTTACAGCTAAATAAAATATAAATAAAACCCGTACAAACTTGTAGAAAAATTATATAAAAAATCTTTATGTTTTTTGAAATTATCTTTTATATTTAATTACCTTATAGATTTAAACAGAAAGCTCTGTTTCATACATTCATTCCATCATTAAATAACTAAAAATATTGTATGACAAAAGGCTTTTTGTTTATTTTGCACAATGTCGCCAATATGAGGAACAATATCAACACCACGCTCGACTTCTTAACATTATAACTTGGATATTAAACGTCTTATGAACTGCGTATCGCGTTATCGTAAACATTTACGTTGATAGCATTTTGATCTTTATTATAATAGTTCTAAGAACCATCTTTATATGACGGGTTCATTTATTGTATCACAATCATTGCATTTTTATTCTTGTTCTTATTAAAATAAGGTCGATATTTGGATATCATTGTAACGTTGTCTGAATCGTTCTCCACACGACACGGACGCTTATTAAAGTCCTACATCCAATGAGTAAAGAGATTACGTCAGTTTATAAGAGAGAAATTGGTATTTTGTGCAGTATTAATGTGCTGTAGCACGTTTCTCATTTGTAACTTTGACCCTAATTTAAAGGTATTCTTTACTTGGACATTTAAATTTAAATGTTTGAATCTGGCATTTTGTTACATAATATATATCGATAGATACATCATTATAATGTTGTTGAATTGCTAATATATTGCATTAATATGGTGATAGTCTCCTGGCCGATTCCGGCCACGATGGTTATATTATAGTGCACAGGTCTTACATTGTCAATGCTTCGGTTATAATCACTAAGCTTTGGTTATAAACCTGTTGTTACAGTGGCTCACTCACCCTTCAAACTGGAACACAGAACTAAGTATTGCTATTGCGCTAGAGTATCAGTGATCAGTCGGTGCCCTACCAAGTAATATATACAACTTATATACCATTATAGTCATATATTACTGTTCCTCTTAGAATTTCCTTATTTTCTCCAACATTATATTTCATTCCATCATAAAAGCGCCTTCGCACAAAAGATTCTCGAATTACTCATTTGTAGAGACAAAAGAAACGATCATGATATAGATAGATAGATAGGGAAGGGAATATTATACTCAGTATTGTTATTTTCGTTTAGTTTCTGAATAAAATCTATATAACAAAACCAGGACAACATTGTATCTAGACATAAAATAATAATATATTTTTAACGGGTACATATATTATATTTATATTTTATTATCAATAATAGTGTTTAATAAATTCATTATAAATATAAAAACAAAATATTTAAAAAAGGATCTAGGACAAAATGATTATCCCTTAATGTATTAATTTAAATATTGCCATACATAATTTTAAATTAATTCTTAACACTTAAGTTTTCTTTTCCTTCATTTATTCAAATATATTTTATAATGATATTACTGTAATTTTAATATCAAGTCAGTCTGCACCTCATTGAATTTACGTTGAATATTTATGTATTTTAATCAATTAAGTGCTAAAGAAACCCTAACGGTGAAAGAAAATTGACCTAAATTTACGAATTATATCTATTCATGTCAATAGCTAGTTCAATTGACGATAAACGATTTCAACATCGAGAAACGTGGTTATAGATGAAGCCCAAAAATGCTCGGAGATAAGAATTGATCATGCGCCCTTAAGGATTTCATCTGAGCCCTACATCGCGAGCAAATCACCTTTTAGAAAGCTGATAGGTTCTATCTTAGTTACATATTTTAGTACAAAAAAATCTTTAGATTTGTTTACATTATACCATTATTATGCTCTTAATAAATAGGTTTTTATGTATAGAATATAATGAATCAAAATTCTGACGTATTTATTATTTTCCTGAATAAACTTCAAAAGGGTTGCTAACGGCGCATATGTGAGCCAATACTGGTACACTTCCTTATTCCATCAATTTTATAATCATAATATGAGACGAGATCGGAGATTAATTAAGCGTAGCACGCCAACGGCTATACCTCCCCACCGCTCAAAGAAGTTTAACGCACAGTAGCTTTTAATATACCGTCAGAAAAAAAAAACTGAACCATAATTTTTACCCAGAACATCGTGATTTGCAGACTTATAAATAAACTATGAGGTGATATGTATGAACAAAATTATAAAAATATACATCCTTGCGTGTACATAAGTATTTCAAACGTTGTCGTGCTAAATAAAAATAATATAAGATAACATGATAAATACTAACTTTAATTAAAAATGGTATGCTGCACGAAGTTGCAGATTCGAAAATACTAACCTAAAATGTAATCGTAATATTTATCAAAAACTTACTACCTGTATCTAAACATCTGGCATGCACGGGTAAAAGGATCAACAAAGAACGTTTATATTGAAGCACAAATGGTAACTCCAAGGGGGTAGAAAGGACCACTCACCATAGTTTCATCACGATCCGATCGTATGTTTTAGCAACGTATACAGGATCACGTAATAATTTATTTTTATTCAAATAGATATCCAATTTACTTGAGAAATAAAAAATATTAAATACAGTTTCAGATTTATAAATACATTCCAAATTTGAACTCGTGCAATAGAAATCCATTGTATTCGATGAGAAAAGGTTGGAAATCGTGCAATATAAACGGTCTCATATGAATGAAACGTACTGTCATTCAAAATAACTTTTTCCTTCGAGACGGAGAGTTCAAATTTTGATGAGCGGACGTAAAAGGGTTAAGCTCCCAAAGGATTTCCACACATGACACAATGGTTTGAGGTTTTGCACAATTCGATTTCCATAAAAATCAAAGTTTACGAAAATCAGATAGGTTAAGGTCGGGAGATGTAAGGGTTCTTGATTTTTTTTTATTTTATTTTATGTTATAGGTAGGCGGACAAATGGGTCACTTAATGTTAAGTGGTCACCACCGCCCATAAACATTGGTGATGTAAGAACTATTAATCATTTCTTACATCGTTAATGGTAGTAGAGCTTTGTGCAAGCTCGTCTGGGTAGGTACCACCCACTCATCAGATATTCTACCACAAAACAGCAGTACTTAGTATTGATGTGTTCCGGTTTGAGTGGTGAGTGAGCCAGTGTAATTAAAGGCACAAGAGACATAAAATCTTAGGTCCCAAGGTTGGTGGCGCATTGGCGATATAAGCGATGGTTAACATTTCTTACAGTGCCAATGTCTAAGGGCGTTTGATGACCACTTACCATCAGGTGGCCCATATACTCGTCCGCTTTCCTATTCTATAAAAAAAAAACATCGCTAATGCGCTAGCAGTGCAAGAAAACAGAGTGAGAAAGCCTGCATGATTCGAATGAATATCCGCCATAAGTGTTTCCACCAACCCGCATTAGAACAGCGTGGTGGAATGAGCTCCAAACCTTCTCCTCAAAAGAAGGGGTAACCAATGCCCAGCAGTGTTATTACATTATATATAATTATTTTATATATAATCAAAATAACGTACACTAGAACTAATCGCAAGCTTATAAGTATTTGAGGTGATTAGCGTACATACTTTTATTTTATTTAGGCAGCACTTGATAAATACTTTTGGTTTTAAAACCAAATTATTTTCCATACAATCGATCACCGATTTTAAATTCATTATTTAAATTGAGAAACAAATAAAATTGATGCACATATTAGGGCCCATTATCTAAATACAATCAAATTTAACTTAAAGGTAACTAAAGGTTTAATTAAAGACACTGGGAAGTGAAACTTAAGTTTTTACTTAGTAAAAAACATATTCATGAAAAAAAAACACATGAATGTGAGAATTTCAAGGTCAAACGGTTTTAATGTCTATTCCCAAATAGATATACTAACATCAATTTTTATATATAAGGTGATCTATAAAGCACCTGGCAATGAACACACAATAAACCTGTAACCTACAGAAAAATATTTGTAAGTCAATATTGGTAAATTCCGAATAATGCACTCTCCATAATATTTGGAAATTCAATCATCGTTTATACACTTGTTGCTTTGTAATTGACAAAGTGACTTGCTTCGAATGTAAGTGATTTAAATTCTATAGACACGATCTAGAGTTATTCAACGAATTCGTTAAATTACTAAACGTACCGCAAATTAGAATAAGTTGCGGTTTGTGTGCAAGCGAGTTTCGAACTATATTTGAGTAAAAGGAATAAACGTACGGTATGATATTAGAATTTATTTGAATGTTTACATATAAATACATAATAGCTGAATAGGAATACTAGGCGAGAAGTAGGAGATAAAAGTTAATATCGCATTCAAGAATATATATATATATATGGATAACACACAAATACCCGCATTATTAGTGCTAACTACCTATTCCAGCTCCGCGTGTGTAATATAAGGGAATGGTAATTGGGATTCAAGGTCAATGCTTATAGTGTTCTTGTTATAAGACAAGATTATTGCAGTAACTCTTTTTAACTTTGTACATAATATATTTGGTGCTCAATTGGAAAAGGTAGGTAACCACTAGGTTAGAACGCGTGAACCTTAAGCGATGATCGTGGGTTCAAACCCGGGCAAGCACCACTGTATTTACATGTGTTTATAATTCGATTCCACCGTTTTCCATACTATAATCTGAAATTTTCGTGAACTATATTAAACAGGGAATCTTGCCATCGCGATATAAAAATATTACAGTTATTACAAAGCGCTATCTACTCAAAGGTGGAATAACCATGAACTCATAAAGTACTTATAAGTCATATATATATAACATAAGCCGAGATGGCCTAGTGGTTAGAACGCGTGAATCTTAACCGATGAACGTGGATTCAAGCCCAGGCAAGCACCACTAAATTTTCATGTGCTTAATTTGTGATTATAATTTATCTCGTGCTTGACGGTTAAAAAAACGCCGTGAGGAAACCTGCATGTGTCTAATTTCACTGATATTCAGCCACATGTATATTCCACCAACCCGAATTGGAGCAGCGTGATGGAATAAGCTCCAAACCTTCTCGACAAAAAAGGCGAGGATGCCTTAGCTCAGCAGTTGGACATTCACAGGCTTTTACTTTACTTTGGAAAAAGATGTACTCACTATGTAAAAAAAATTAAAATATATATTATACAATAGCACATAATCGCTCGCTTTACAATCCCAGCCTATACATCTTTGAATACAGCTTACAAATAACACATTAGCCTAATAACGTTTTCAACCGCGCCCTTTTCGTGCACGTTCCCAGGCCCAAATGTCACAATTACACTTGTAATTCAACGATGAAATAGACTTCGTAAATTATATTATTACAATGTATCACACCCTTATACGAATACATAAAGACTCGTTCACACTAGTCATTAAATTATGTTAAATAACTGTTGTAGCTTCACTTGGTTGGTTGGTTGGCTTTGTGTAAGCCCCTCTTGGTAGGTGTACACCTACCAAGAGGGGAAAACTCATCGGGTCTTCTATAAGCAATATTTAGTGTGATTACGTTTCGTTTTGTTTATTCAGCTAATTACAGACACAAGGTTGGTGGCGCATTGGCGATGTAAGGAACCGTTTATAATGTTTATAGTACGAATTACTGGGTTATGGTGACCACTTAATACCAGGTGGACCATTTGCCAGTCAGCTTAATTATCTTATAAAAAAAGTATTATGTATTATTTTATTAGGTAATATGATTATTTTCTCCACAAACAAGTACGGTGGATTGTATGCACAAATGTGCTTACAAATAAAAATTCAGTGGTGCTTGCCTGGCTTTAATACATCTTCAGTTAAGAATAACGTGTTCTAGTCATTGAGTCGTCTCCACTCATTTTCATTTTCATATTTTAATTGGCAAAAATTAATGGTTTCATTAAACGTCAAATTAATTTTCCTAATGACTAATGTAAGCGGACCTTTATGTTGTCCGAGGCGAATGGAAAATGTCGTTGAGTGGAAATTAACGTAATTATATAGTACGTATATATTTCATTTGTAATTACGCAATTATATATTACTAATTTTCGCCTGCGGCTTCGCTTGCGTGTGGGGGGGATGGAGAAGTTAGGTATAAAAATGTAGCCTATGACCTTTCTTCATGTTCAAGCTAATAATATCGATATATACAATTTTTCTTAGTAATTTATTAATCGTATATAAATAGATTTTTGTGTTAGTGCCGTTATTCAAGTGCTTAGTTTCGTTTCGTTCCGTTAATTATTGTGAATGATATTCAAATACATTATATATATTTTACGTTTATAATTATACCTCGTATTATTTTTATTTTTACAAACAATTAAAGTTCGTTTCGTGTTCCATATCTCATTTTCAGTCAGCTTATCGAACATGTGGCTTGCGGTGGTTATTTTGACGCAATGATTCCTTATCGCGTTACTTAGAGCAGTCTCCGGATTCCCGGATGAATTTCAATATAGTAATTAATTAACACATTGTCTTATGATTTTCTCACAATAATATTAAGTAAGAATTTATAATTTTGTACAAATTATATACAATACTTAATAATGTTAGTTATACAGTAATAATACTTGTACTACACTGGTGTTAGGGCTTTGTGCAAGCTCACCTGGGTAGGTACCACCCACTCATCAGATATTCTACCGCAAAATAACAGTACTTGGTACTGTTGTATTCCGGTTTGAAGGTTGAGTAAGCCAGTGTAATTACAGGCACAAGGTACATAAAATCTAAGTTCCCAAGGTTGGTGGCGCATTGGCGATGTAAGCGATGGTTAACATTTCTTACAGTGCCAATATCTAAGGGCGTTTGGTGACCACTTACCATCAGGTGGCCCATATGCTCGTCCGCCTTCCTATTCTATAAAAAAAAAGAAACTATAATAATAAATATGTTCCTACTTTTAATTTTGTTCTATTATAACTATTCATTATTCATAACCAAAATTGTACAACCATTTCTGTAACACTGTTGATTACTAGTATAATAATCCTCCAGATCGATTTCGGCCACGGTAGCCAATCTTAAGAATGATTAGCCAACTGCGCAGGACATATTATAGTTCATAAGAGTGTGCGCAGACGCAGGTGTACTCTCTATACCCTAACTCTCACAACTTGATGGGACGGTTATCTGACACGACCGGAAAGAGTTCAAGCGCAGAACCAACGGCTTTACGGGCTTTCCGAGGCTCGGGAGTGTACACACTACCAACTTCAGGGACTTCGGGCTACTACTGAGAATTTTCGACAGAAAATCTCTAACTTATTCCTGGTCTGTGGCCTTACATGTAGCCACTGGACCAAAGAGTCAGTCAAGTGTATAAATAAAATAAAAATAATATGTTATTTTTAATTTAAACCATTTAAACCATTTATTTTGCTACACACATACATTACATAGATTATACAGAAGAAAAAAATTAAATTTAAAGAATACAGTGTAGGTAGCAAGGGGTTCATCTCAGTATAAGCTGTATTGAGTGTAACTCACCTAAAATTAATTGAAATATGTAGTCGTTATATATAGAATTTAATTTATCATAAGAATTATTGTACACATTTTTAAAAGCAACGTATTACAATTTTATGTTCATTTTTTTTGAACGTAAATTGAAACGCAGAACAATAACGCCATTATGTACATTGACGGCTTTTGTCATATGAAATTATATTTCAATGCAATATAAAAAATATTGTAACAATTATGTGTTGAAAATTGTAATAATAGCAATTTTACATTGTTCGTGATTAATAACAAATTTAATTCGAATACGTTGAAATGAAACAGAACTTAAATGTTAAAATAAGCGAATGAATGTAATATTAACTAGTGACTTATTGCAATTTTATTATTTTATTATATAATAGAAGTAATCTATTTTAATATTTTTGTATATTGATGATTTCCGTGACTCAAGAGCTTAAAATACTGCAAACTTAATAGCTTCATGTCAGGTCCGGATCTGCATTCGTTCTGCTCTCAAGCCCCTAAAATGTTCGTCCTCAACACAAATCATTCGTCATCCAAGCTTCGAAGGCCGGCAGTACGCCTGCAATGACAGTGATTACACGTTTCAAGAGTCATGGCGTCATTACCCCCAGTGTCCTCACTGCTTTAAAGCTTTGAGTTACTTCGCGCGAAGAAGACGCATTTTAGCCGTTCTGGTAGAGCATTTAAAAGTCCTGGTGCAGCGTTGCTTTGTTGAGAAAAGAAACGAACCCCGGTCGTCACTTTCAACGTGGGTTGTATTTAAATTTTGGTAATCATGGAAATTGTAAATTATCTTGTTTTTAACAGTATGTCAATAATATCGTTAAGTAACAAGTAATATAATCTAGTTAATAAATAAGGGTTTTTTTATATGATGCTCCTTGTCCGTCTCAGCTTAAGGGTGGTGTACCGCGTTATCTATCCCTGTAGGTATACTAAGTATAGGCATGAACTATACGAAGAATACAAACTATCATTCTATTATCCTATATAGCAGTCATGTAAACCAAAATTATAAAGATAAAAGATTGTTTTTTTTTGTAAGTTGGTAAATTGGTTTTTTGGTAAGTTTTTGTAGTCATCCTCAAAAACTACTAAACTGATTTTAAAAATTATTTGACCTACAATAAGCTTCATTATAAGCGAGTAACATAGCGAGAATAACATAGAGAAAAATCCCTACAAAAATTGCAATAATGTAACACATGTTATCATAAATTTATCTATAAAATATCTCGGACCAACCGGACGATGTCGCCCTGGCTGCTAGTAAATAATAAAATTAAACATAAGAAAGAACCAGAAGCGCCCTTTAGTTATTATTTTCTCGGTTTCTTCATTAAGAACAAAAGACTATTCTAAGCCTCTGCTTAGCTGTTGTCGCTATTTATTACGTATATAGTCGTTATAACATAGTGACACATAAATATTTTAATGACTGAATGGAATTTTTTGCCAAGCGAGCTGTCTACAGCCATTGTGAATATATTGAACTGAACGTCCTAAGCCATTTCCATTATGAATTATTTCAAACATCTTTAATATTAATTTCTACTTTAGCTGTTCTTTTAATAAGAAATATGAGTTATATAAAAAACTAAACATGTGATTTAACTAGATAAGATTCAACATAGGCTCAGAATCGTTTCATTTTGAAACGTTACACTTAATAATCATCACCATATTGGATTTTTTATATTCTTTCTTTATCTTTACGATATATTTTACGGTCCACAGTTTGCTTGACGCCAATACTTCTTGGTCATGTTTTGATGGTGGATTGTTCAGAAAATAAGTCATTGTATTGCTTTGTGGATGGGCTAACAAAACTTTCTATAGTCATCTAAGACAATCTGACACCATGCCCATGGGCTGGCTTTACTATTCTATTTCAATGGTTAATGTTCACCTCAACTAGTAAAAGACACACTAATAGAAATATGAGCCACTTTTAACGCCATCAATTCGCTGACGAAAATGATCCCTTTCACCTATAATTTCACTAGCTCACTCACCATTAAAATGAAACACAAAATTGTTTTGCTATTTGGCGGTAGTAGAACTTAAGAGTTTTTGGTTATATATCCAATTTAAGTAATAAAGCTTGAGAGGTATAATTAAATTTAAATATAAGCGTTACTTTGCGGAAATAACACTTTGCATTAAGTAGCGAGAAAAATATGGTAATAGATAGACCGTTTTATTCAACGAATGTAATCAACATTGCAAGCCCATATGACATGCAATATTTCAGCGGTTATAAAGTAGGTTTGCGTTTTGTAGAAAATGAGTGTCGGAAAGGTAACGATCATGAAATCATGATTCGCCTCTTTATTTATCCATTTTAGCTGAAACCACTTCTTATAGTAAAGTAATATTTTCTAAATCACTCACTACTTGGCCAAGACGTCTTCTGTTTTTAATACTCTATCTATCTTGTACCTTATATAGAAAATTTATCATTGCAATAAATATTATGATAAGATACAGTATTTGATTAAATAGATTTTGTCTGGCAAACAGTTGTGTCGAGAATTAGAGTGCCAGAATAAAATTTTTATATTCTATTGATCAAAACCCCAAAAAAATATATTGCATTTATGTTTTATAAAATAAATATAAAAAAAAATGGTCAAGTTACAGAACGGCAGACCAATGGTTTATTACATATCCATAAAGTAATATAGAGCGTATTTTTGTACTTACATTTTATGACCACCCTTTTATGCGGTCGCCGCTTAGATTAGATTAGACCGTGTTTCAAACATATATACCAGTATAATTAAATATTAAAATTGTATATTTTTACGGCTGATAGCACGTTGATAGTTCATATACTTTGAATTCTCCATTGGAAAGTTGGTGATCGAATAAAAAAATTCAATTTTTTTGCACAAATTATTCGGTAACAGTAACAGCCTGTAAATATCCCACTGCTGGGCTAAGGCCTCTTCTCCCTTTTTGAGGAGAAGTTTTTGGAGCTTATTCCACCACGCTGCTCCAATTCGGATTGGTGGAATACACATTTGGCAGAATTTCAGTGAAATTAGACACATGCAGGTTTTCTCACGATGTTTTCCTTCACCGAAAAGGACGAGATGAATTATAATCACAAATTAAGCACATGAAAAACTTCAGTGGTGCTTGCCCGGGTTTGAACCCACGATCATCGGTTAAGATTCACGCGGTCTTACCACTGGGCCATCTCGTTATTACAGGGCCATCTTATTATTACAGGGTATTTTTATTCCTTAGCTTTGGAAAAACAACAAAATCACCAGAAACAAGATAAAAATTTAAACCTGAAGTTGGCGTAATATTCTCGCAGGGAAAATATTAAAATACATATTTCGCTTGTTCTCGCAAAGTTTGAAAGTAGTATTAGATATATTTGAACGAGACTGTAACACAGGGAGAGCTAAATAAAGGCAAGAAAAAACTAGTATTAAAACTTTCCAATTAATCTGATATCTTATTAAGTTTTTGAAGATATGTAAAATGAAAGTATGTATGTACCTTCAACAGATTTGACATGTTAGATAATTTTGCTCATAAACGACCTTAGATTTTGAATTTGGAATTCTTAAACGAAGTGTATGAACCTCTCGGCATCGAAAGGATCTGCACCCGTAAGTGGTTGACGTTGACGTATTTAAGACACGTACGAAACGATTTGCGTCCTCGTTTCTGATACGCACCGCCAAGGTCTGGAACACCCTCCCGACCTCCGTTTTTCCCACCACCTACAATATGGGTACCTACAATTCCAGAGTGAATAGGCACCTTCTAGGCAAGCGCGCTCCATCTTAGACTGTATCTCATTTTCCATCAGGTGTGATAACAGTCAAGCGCTAGCCTATATATTTAAAAAAAAATCTTTACAAGCTTTTAAATATACTTGAGTAAGTCCTGCAAGTCCTTAGATATTTCAGATGTCAAGGCGGTGTTGGTCCATCAGGTGACCCTTTTGTCCGCTTACTCCATCTACAAAAAAAAAAAACAGATAATAATATGAGTACTGATCAGAATCATTGATGATATCAATTTAGCTTTGGACTATCAGCAAGTAACAATATGAACATATTATTGGGTTTTAGTAATTCTTCATAGTGTTGTCCTTGACAGCAACGGATTTCTAAATTATTTATATATATTTTTGATATCTCTCCTATGGTTGATTACTGTTTTCATAATTACCTTTATGATCATAGACAACGAACCAAAATTAAGAACTACTATTGTTATTGTTCAATTGTAATGCCGGTATAATAAAATTAAAAGAGGACGCATTTTTACTTTTTTTTAATTATACCATTTTTATGCTGAGGATTTCCAGATTTACTCTGAAGCTATTGGATTTACCGCAGATTAAATACAATCAATAATGATTTGGAAAAATACCAAGAGCTACATAAATTAAATCTTGAGTTCCTAATGGGACTCCGTATCAAGTATGATTATATTTTTTTCACAAAAATCCTGTTTAATTCTGCCTTGACTTCTGCCAATAATATTAGTATTTCTATACTTAGTATTTCACTTTTTTATTGTTTTTAAAATAAAATACTCTGTTAATCCTCTTAAAAGTTGGAGCAGTTGTTTTTAAATTGATAAACAAATGTTTGAGGCTATCATTTACGATATATTTAATTATTACACTATTTTATGGATTATGGATTTTGAAATAGATTACAAAATACTTTTCAATATTTATTGTAATAATAAAAAAAATATGGAATACAAATCTCTCTCTTTTTATATGGATAGTGGATAACTTTGTATGAAGGCAGACTGAAAAACACACTGCCTACCACCATCACCACTACTTGTAAGCGGTCACCACCGCTCATAGACATTGGCACCGTAAGATATTATCAAATAATCCAGCCCCAACAACATCAATGCGTTAACAATGTATATAACCGAGATGATATGTCCTTTATGCCTGTGCACTGGCTTACCCTACTAACTGGAACACAAAAATACTAAGTATTGTGTTTATTTAAGTATTGTTTTTGGTACAATTATGTGACGAGTGGTTGTTCCAAGGAAAAGAAGGTTGCGTAGGTTGTATCCGATACGAAATATTTCTTTTTGTTAAATATTCCCAATATGCCTGTGAACGAAAAATTTGTTAATAAATATTGAAATTAAGGAGTCTGATAATATTAATTAGTAAGGAATACTTAGTAGAAAGTAGTTTCATTACAGTGAGAAGCACTAATATGTTCAGCTACAGAACTAGATCCAGTTTCTAAAGTTTTGTCTTAAACTTAGACGTCTCTGAGTAGTGCTATCGACTTCCTAATATGTTAATGCCCTTTGCTAACATACATTACACGTATTGGCAAGGATCTGAAGTTATTTAATTTTATTTTAAATTAAGAACATAATTAATCCGTAATATATGTATTTATATCATCATTTGTTTTTTTTTGTTTTTTTGAACGCGTTACTCGCTAAGTCTATTAATCTGATTTGAAAAATTTTTTTTAATTGATCTCCCAATTTATAAAGAAGATTAACGCTACGATCCACGGGAACATTTTAATGGTACAACCCACGGGGTCTTGTACCATAAACATAATATAAATTATATATATATTATTTACCAATATAAGCCGACGTAGACGGCGTTGAAGCATATCAGATGTAATACTAAAAGAAATGTTTCTTAATTCTTAACACAGTAAAAATCAAATTTCAAAGTTCACTTCACGTGCTTTGAGCTATTTTGAGTGCAAGATTTGTAAAGTTTACGTATAGAGTTAAAGTATGTTTAGCAAAAAGTTTTATTTCAATCGGATAAATTGAAATTTCAAGCACGAGTTTAAAATTTGGGTGCAATTTTTCTACACTTTTCTTACACAAATAAGGTTCACATAATTATATATTTCGAATATATTATTTTATATTTTATATAAGTAATCGTTCTTTATTTAAATAATAGCATTTTTGTTGCAGAGAGCCTGCTGAGCGGGTAGGATGCAGCGGCATGCACCTCATCGTGCTGCTAATGGCGCTGCTCTCGAGGGCGGTCGCCCCCCACTTACACGTAACGAGTGAGCGTTTTCTCCCAATTATACTTAAGCTGCATATTTTTTTTCAGTAAGCTATAAAACTTTATCATAGCTTCAATCATGTAATTAGCATATATATAATTAAATATTGGCATTTCTGTTTGCGATTAGTTTAGCGCCGTTTAACCGATCACCATAAGAGTTTTTACATAATTACATATATGAAGAAGATAAATAAATAATATAATTAAAGGACTCCCAGAGGGAGTAAATTCATATTGAAATAATCTTCGCCCACGTTAGCTTAGCCGACTAAAATTATTCAAGTCTATCTTATTCTATTTAATCTTCAAATTCCGTCTCATGACCGACAACTATTTCGACGAATTTCTATACCATTAATATTCATATCGTAATCCTCCCGTTGTTTCAGCGCCGGCCTATGACTCAACATATCTGGGGTCGAGCAGAATGCCAGCAACGGTATTCAGTCTGCCAATGTCGCCGAAGCGAGTGTCGGTCAGACGAGGCAAGGCGGATTCCCCGATGTTGAATTATATATTTGACTCGTATGCCACTAACAATAAACACTTTCATGACAAGTAAGTATAATTTAATTTGTCGGTTATATAAATTTTATTATTTAACTCGCGATGACAATTTGTTTGAACCGTTATGATTTAAGCATTCAAATAATTAGCCAATAAATATTTTATTTACTTATACGTCCTGGCTTTGCACGGGTAGAGAGTCTTCACGTAACATTTATATTGAAGGACAAGTGTGCCGAAAATTTTTTTTTTATTATTCGATAGAAACCGTCAACAACTCACAAAAGTTTTATCATAAACGGATGAATAGTTTAAGAGCGCATACAAGACAAACATACAAACATTTATTTTTATTTAACGATAGATATGTAGGTTATTATTATTTATACACTGATATATGCCTTTCCGCTTTTGGGTTACATTATTCAGCTATTTCAATTTAATTTTTGCATTGAAATTAAACAGCAATTGAACATCTCATGTAGATCAAGACTATTTAGTACACAAATGGTAAAATCCAATAGTAATACTAGTAGTAAAAGTAAATTACATTTTACACCATTTTACTGGTGGTAGGGCTTTGTGCAAGCTCGTCTGGGTAGGTACCACCCACTCATCATTCATATTCTACCGCTAAACAGCAGTACTTGGTATTGTTGTGTTCCATTTTGAAGAGTGAGTGAGCCAGTGTAATTACAGTCACAAGGGACATAACATCTTAGTTCCCAACGTTGGTGGCGCATTGGTGGTGTAAGCGATGGTTAACATTTCTTACAATGCCAATGTCTAAGGGCGTTGGTGACCACTTACCATCAGGTGGCCCATATGCTCGTCCGCCTTCTTTTTCTATAAAAAAAATAAATAAAATGCTACAATTATGCTACTACGACATTCATATTTACAACCTTCATACATAAGCCTCGGTCGCCGTTCGGTCTCCATTTTTTACTACCGCATAATAAAATTGTATCCATATTGGTTTTGTATGATAATAAGTCAAACTATTCTCATAGGATTTTTTAATATAAGATTGTTATTAACAATAATATAATTTTAAATATGAGTAATATCTATTAAACATAAAAGCTGTACTAGACCATATTAAAAATATTATTCTCGCGCTCAGAGGTGTATTATCTTGATGAGAAAACCAGCGTGTGTTGTAGGGAATTTCTAGACATATATATAAATATACTCAGTATAGTTGTGGGACTTGAACTTGAAGTTAAGGGGATGGAAAATTTACGCCCCATTTCATGGTGGTAGGGCTTTTTGCAGAAATTCTACCATAATTTACATACTACAAATTAGTATTGTTTTGGTCTGGTTTGAATGAAAAGTGAGCGAGTATAATTAAGAATTAGTTCCATAGGCTGGTGGCACATTGGCGATCTCAGGAATGGTTAATATTTCTTACAGCGCCAATTTCTATGAGCTATGGTGACCACTTACCATATCGCTAAATATATACTATCAACTATATTACACTTTTTTATTTTTTTATAGAAAAGATAGGTAAAGCATACGGGCCACCTGATGGTAAGTGGTCACCAAACGCCCTTAGACATTGGCACCAATCTTGGGACCTAAGATTTTATGTCCCTTGTGCCTGTAATTACACTGGCTCACTCACCCTTCAAACCGGAACACAACAATACCAAGTACTGCTGTTTTGCGGTAGAATATCTGATGAGTGGGTGGAACCTACCCAGACGAGCTTGCACAAAGCCCTACCACCAGTAGATTATATACATTATCTATCGTGCCTCAGATAAAACGTAAATTGATTTGTCTCACTTATAATAATCACTCTCCCGTCGTGTTGGATTGTAGTACATTTCAGTTTAGATTTTTTTTCATGTCATAATATGTAGGCGGACGAGCAACTGGGACACCTGATGAATATTCCTGATATTTCCTGATATTACCACAATCTATGTTACAACTGTTAGCTTACATGTAACTCCATTAATCGAACGAAGTTTTCGATTTTCCATTTCGATTTCAAACGGCAGAAACTTTACTCAATACTGAAGCCATGCACTTGATTTATTGGTTGTCAAAAATAACAACTGTTTGGGAATAAACATTTATACCTGAAGAGCCGGCGAGGAGTGTATTTGTCATATTTTTATGTACACCTGTTAAAAACAATTATTATTTTCATTTGAAAAAGCATGAAGCCTTTATAATTTTTTATGTACACGTGTATATAAAAAACAAAACAATTATACTTTCATTTGAAACAGAATGAAGCATTCATCTATAAAGTCAATATAATTCGTCGCTTTATTTGTATTAATTTTTTTTTTTTGAAAATTGCATCACGGAAATATTCTTTTGCGAACAAATGAAAACATTTTAATTGTATTTGAAATATTTATCTCTCATTTTATTCAGGAGTTAATTGAATATATTGAGCGTAATTCAATTTATCAACAATGTATTTTAATTGTTTAATCATTATACTATTGTCTGCCTCGTTTGTCAAGAAATTCTCAGTGGTAGCCCGAAGTTTGAAAGCTGTTGACATTTGTGTGCCTCGAATAGAACGTAAAGCCATTATTAGTTTTGCGCCAAAGCTCTTACTATCGGAACGCCGTGACTTTAAGAGAATAGAGTGCACCTGGATTTTGGCACGCATTTGATCCCTGAAATAACTCACGTGCAGTTGGATATTCCCCTGAGTGACGCAGTGACCATAATCGGTCAAGAAGTCATCATGCTTATATTTTTATTATAATTTTGTTTGATTTTTAGATTACAATTAAATGCTATCTACGCAATAAAAACTAAACCACTTAAGAAAATAGCCGAGATGGCCCAGTGGTAAGACCGCGTGAATCTTAACCGATGATCGTGGGTTCAAACCCGGGCAAGCACCGCTGAATTTTCAAGTGCTTAATTTGTGATTATAATTCATTTTGTGCTTTACGGTGAAGGAAAAGATCGTCAGGAAACCTGCATGTGTCTAATTTCACTGAAATTCTGCCACATGTGTATTCCACCAACCCGCATTGGAGCAGCGTGGTGGAATAAGCTCCAAACCTTCTCCTCAAAAAGAGGAGAGGAGGCCTTTAGCCCAGCAGTGGGACACTCACAGGCTGTTACGGTTACGGTTAAAAAAATAGCAGATATCTTAGCACTATTAAATTTGACGTCATTATGGCAGTTGGTATTTGTTTACACCTCACTTAGATAGAAATTCTACAGAAACTGACCTTTCGATAACTGAAACTGACATAACAACAAACCAAAAACCTTTTTGAGCTTATACAAAAATAAGGTCAAGGCCAATTTGTTCTCGCTTCGAGGTTCCGTTCTATTCCGTTTAATTAAATTTGTAGACCTAGTTCTGTTTGTAGCTCTGAACAGATAATTTTTTTCAAATTTAGAAAATAAATCGATTGTAACCTCAACTCTCAAAATCCATAAATATGCGTCTTCATGGAGCTGGGTTACTAGATAACCAATTGCCAGAACTAATTCAAAATTATCAACAGATTACTTAAAAGATGCTGTGTCTTCTTATTTCGAAAATTAAATCAACAATGACAGAAAAATAGAAATCTGTATTTACATAAACAGCTGTTTGTGATTTTTAATTTTTTCATTTTTATACGAAACCCTAAAAAAGTCCATTATGATTAGTTTAGAAATGGGAAAGACTAATCAATATAAATATTTGATTTCGTAAACGCGAACGAAATATCTTTTACATGAAACCGTAAAAGTCAGTAATTTTAATATAAGTAAGATAATATTAACAATTTGAAAGAATACAATTTGCTTTATATATAGACTACATTATTTATATAACATATTATTTACTTTATAGATTATTATTTTTTAAACTGAAATTCAGTCGCAACGCCACATACCAGGTCCTATCTATACCATCCAAGAACCCACTTTTTTTCTTCTTCTTGCTCTTATCCCACTACATGGGGTCGGCACAACATGTATTTTCCTTCCACTTCTCTGTGTCACTCGTCAGCTTAGCACTTACCCCTTTCATACAAATATCCTTTCTTACGCAATCCATCCACATTTTCTTCAGCCTCTCCTGTCCCCTATATTCATCAACATTCATACTCATCATCCTTCTAGTAAAATGCTTTTTATCCCTCCTCATCATATGCCCATAACAAGCTAATCTTTTACTCTTTAATTTTTCATCTATTGGTGCTACTTTCAGACTTTCTCTGATATACTCATCGAACCAAACATCAAGAACCTACTTAGACACAAAAAATATCATTAAATTCTGTCCAGCCGTTTCCAAATTTGAGTAACACAGTACAGGAGAATTATATACATAATGATATAATATATTTTATTTAGTATTATTTGCTGTTGAGATTTAATATACAACATTTTTCAATTATTATGCCTTCATGTATCTACATCATATTTAAATAAATATTAATTACACTCCAGTGTTTCTAAAATAGGCCTTCCTTTGTATTGAAATATATATGTTTGTGTTTAATATTTATATGTACATGTTTGGTACATAAATAATAAAAAAAGTATAAATAAATTCGCTCTTATATACTAAGTCTACCTGTGCAACATAACCCCCAATATTAAATCGTTTGACATGCGACTAACAATTTCATTGAATTGTATAATTGCCGTGTAAAAATAATCGTATTCAGAAAGAAATACAAAAAAAAAATTCAGTTGTTAGTTTTTCATATTTATTCAAATAAAAACGGTACATTTACAATTTGTTCTTGTTAGGGAAACATTGATGATTATAAACCAACAAGCGTGTCACCAACCTTTGGAACTTACGATACATTCCTTTTGTCCTGGAATTATATATTCTCACTCACACTTCAATTCGAAATGCAACAATACTAAATATTGCTGTTTAGCGATAGACGAGATGGCCCAGTGGTAAGAACGCGTGAGTCTTAACCGATGACCGTAGGTTCAAACCTAAAAAAAATGGAGAGGAGGCCTTTAGCCCAGCAGTGCGACATTCACAGGCTGTTACGGCTGTTTAGCGGTAGAAAATTTTATGAGTGGGTGGTACCTACCCAGACCAGCTTACGAAAAACTCTACAATAAAGTAAAGATCGTAATTGCAATAGGTCAATTTCAAAAGACATGTGAGCTGGAAATGGTGATAAAATTTTGCAACATGTGATATACTCGTACACTGACCTGCACAGAAGCAGCATTTTGGAATGAGCTCCAAACTCCAAACAGCATAGGGGGCTTTTGCAAAGCAAATAACTACGAGATAGTACTGTTTTAAAATTTCTCGAATATTACAATGTATGTGCAAAGATTACCTTTTAATTTTTTGAATCGTACTTTACACATATTTTTTGGAATATAAACACATTCTTTGAAAATAATAATTCAAATTCCAGTTTAAAAATAACGAGAAATAGGTACTTGTATAAGCCACACATCAAAAGTAAATATGTCTACAAACTTGGTACGTGGGTAAAGAATGGATTGGTATAACTAACTGGTATAATTAATTGCTACATTGGTAGCTTGACTTGTACGCCTTCCGATTTCGAGTAAGAATCCCAGGTCAGACCAATTAATGATTTGGATTATTCTCTCAAGGACTTCTCAGTCGCAACCAGTTAGAAATTTTAATCTCTCGTGTTACTAATTTGTTAGCGCTGTGTCTGTTCTCTCTCTGGTCGTGTCTGATGGCAATACTTTGGACAATAGAAAACAGAAACTATAGAATTCATTTTGGTTTCCATATATTTGAGTTGTCTTGAGTATAAGACTATTTGCACATAGTAACATCTGTATATGTATGTCTCACTGCTGCATTAGGGCCTCCTCTCCGTTTGAAAGGTAGGTAGGTAGGTAGCTTATTCCACCACGCTGCTGTAATGTGTGTCGGTGGATACAGAAGTGACAATATTTCAGTAAAATTCGTCACAAGCTGGTTACCTTAAGACATTTTACTTCGTCGGCGAGTACTTAATGTATCATAAATACAAATTAAGAAAATGAATTAGTGTTTGCTTGTGTTTAAATTTCCCATAATCGGTTAAGATTCACGCGTTCTAACCACTGAGTTATTTGCTCATAATGTATCCAATTTGTACTTTTTAATTCTGGTATAAAATAAGTATTTCCAATGTTTATATTGTAACATAAAAGGGCTTGTTCAAAGTAATTACGAGTATTTCCATTTCTAACTCACGAGCTCCATTTCACGGTCTAATAGCGAACAATTTTAAACACCCTGCGGAGTTGAAGATTTATTTACCTTTTTATCTGGTATAGTTTTTTCTAAGAATATTCCTTAAATTGAACAGGAGCATTTTTTATTTTAAAATGCTTTTTGTTCATTCAATTAACTATGTATTTTATGACCCTATGTCTTATATACATAGATTAGTATTATAATATTTTACATAAAACAGCTGTTCCATAAACTTCCTTTTATAATAAATACATGCACATTTCCTCTCCAAGTTTTGGTTAACTGTCGATAAAGTAAATTACAGTCAAAAATTTAGGAAATTAAGTTTTCAGACACTTTTTATATAAAATAGTATTAACGGACAAATAAGCCCGTCTCCCTAACTATTTGCAAATAGAACTCATTTCAATCCATAGCTATCGTAAAATATTCTATGTTAGCTAATCGATCAATATTATCAGCTCTGAACGCTGGTTATATGGTAGAAGGAAAACCAACCCACAAGTAAATGTATCTTAAAAAAGGATTGGCATCAGACAAGTGCTAGAAATTCAAAATCAGCTTGGAACTTTGTATCTGCAGAAATCTTCTCGCGATTTAGATTTTATTCCCTTGGTCGAATTCAATTTCCGCTATGGAAAGATAAACATACTTTCTTCATGCATATTTACATGAAGAAAATAGGTTTTGTTGTCGTATGGATTTTGAAACAGTATTTTATTTGTGTAATACTAGATATTCGCAACGACTTTACCCACGGGAATTTAAGTTATTGTTCAATATCTGTTCGACCTCAACGCCTTCACAAAATATTAATATAATATGAAATAACATTTAATATGTTTCTGAAGTACGGTGTTTAACTATTCCTGAGTTATACTGGGTTCGAGAAATTTCGTACGGAATCAGTACATGGTCCTTCGAGCCGGATGCAATTTTAGAAGAATACACGCAGTAGTGCTAGTAAAAGTGTTAGCTTCGCTACTGACCACGGGCGGCGCTAGTGGTATGAAGATTGTTTTAATAGTGTGAGTAATAAGTGCGAAATACAAAAGTGGACTATCTTCGGTGAGTACAATTTCAAGTGTTATAGTTAGTAAATTAGAAGTTAATAGTGAACTGAGACTTAGAATATTTTGAAGAAAAACGACCACACGAGGAATCTGTAACCAATTTTTAAATAAATTGAAGTCTAAAACACTTAGAAAATTTTACTCTTAAAAGGACTTAGAAAAATAAAGTCTCAAGAATACTTTGAAAAATTTACATTTACAACACTTAGAAAAATTGCGCTTTAAGACATTTAAAATTTTATATGTAAATTGACTACAATATATAAGAACAGAAAAGACCTGTTATAAAAATGGAAAAAGAACTAAGAAGATTAAAGGATTATAAAGGGCAAATTGAGAAGGGTGTATTAAACTTTAAAAAGTCTCCAAAAGAGCGTGTCACTTACAATTACGTAGATACTCGTCTAGAAATATTAGAGACACAATTTAAGAGTTTTACTACCAAATACGAGGAAATAGTCGGGGAATGTGAGAGTGAAGAATTGTTTAACTATTTTAAGGAAGACATTTATGAAACAGTTTATGAAACATATTTAGGTTATAAAGTAGAGCTAAAAAATGCCTTGTCTAAATTAAAATGTAATAAATCTAACGATGAAACTAGGGATCCCGCTTCATCGGACTGTAATGTAAGGTTGCCAAAGATAGTATTGCCAACTTTTAATGGAAATTATCTTGAATGGTCAACATTTCGTGACTTATTCACATCTCTAGTTCATAACAATACCAGATTAGATAATGTACAACGTCTTCATTATTTAAAAACACAGCTGTCCGGTGAAGCGGAGCATCTTATAAGACACATTCCTCTTACGGACAATAATTACAAAAAATGTTGGGAAATGCTGGAGCGCAGATACAACAATAAAAAATTTCTATCCAACTGTATTTTAAAAAGACTATTTAGCCAACGTAATATGAATGTTGAATCTGCTCATTTATTAAAGGATCTTCTCGATGTCACTAGTGATTGTTTGCACGAGCTCACTAATCTTGGGATTGATGTCAGTTCCTGGGATGTAATTGTAATTTACATAGTAAGTTTGAAGTTGGATGTAGAATCAAGGAAGCAGTGGGAACTACACGTGAGTCAATTCTCCGATGATCTACCTACGTATAAACAATTTCGTGAATTTTTAGAGACCCGTTTTCGAGCCTTGGAGTTCATGGAACCCAAGGCCAAGTCCAAGATAGTCAATAATTCTATTTCTCACGCTAAGGTTTTGCATGGTACAACTGTTTCATGTCCGCATTGTACCGAGAGTCATAAATTACCTAAATGTAAAAAGTTTTGCCAGCTAGATAGTGACAAGCGCCGTGGTATTGCCCAATCTTTAGGTGTATGTTATAATTGCTTAGGAGTCAATCACACTTCTAAAGTATGTCGTATTCTTCTCAAATGCCGTATTTGCCAGCGGAAACATCATACATTGTTGCACCCTACGAACCCCAGTGTAACTAGTGAGGTTGCTACGCCAATGGAGCCAACAACCTCACATGAAAATATTTCAGAACGTAGACCACATGATATTACTGCAAATATAGCAACTCATTTGGTGAATGATAAAGCACAGGGTCAAGTCCTGTTAGCCACAGCTCTCATAAAAGCTGAATCACAAAATGGGTCCTCTCAAATCTTGAGAGCTTTGTTGGATCAAGGATCACAAGCGTCCTTTATAACTGAGGGAGCAGCACAGTTACTTCGTTTGAAAAAAGTCGTAGCGAAGACTACTATTGCAGGGATAGGAGGAGGTCATGGTGATATCGTCTCAAGACATGTCGTTAACATTAATTTACAGTCACTGCATGACCCTTCTTTCACCTTAAACGTAACTGCGCATGTTTTGAGTAAACTAACCTCAGTTATGCCGGACTCGAGGTTTGAACTTCAGAATTGGCCAGAAATTCAAAAGATTCGTTTAGCTGACCCACAATTTAATTTACCTAACAAAATTGACATTTTATTAGGAGCGGAAACTTACTGTCATATCCTAAAGGAAGGATTAATCAAGAGCCCTACGGGTTCTGCGGTCGCCCAAGACACACATTTGGGGTGGATTGTGTCGGGCCAGGTCAGTAAACAAGAAATGTCTCTTAGTACTCGTAACACGGTTATCACTATGCTTACTCATATCGAAGAAAACGATATGCTTAAACGGTTATGGGAACTTGACGCTGAACCTGTTTTGAGTAAAAAACCTCTCACGCCTGAAGAACAGGCTTGTGAAGACTTTTATATGAAGACGACCGAAAGGGATTCTGAGGGACGATATATCGTTAAGCTACCTTTTCGTTCAGAAAATCCGTCGTGTAAATATGGTAATTCAAAAAATATAGCTATAAAAAGATTGTTAGGATTGGAAAGGAAGTTGGCTAGGGACAGTAAATTAAAACAACAATATGCCGATGTGATAAATGAATATATATCGCTGGGTCATTTAGAAAAAATTACAGATAAGTTGGAATTAAATAAAAATGATGCGGTTTATTTGCCTCACCACGCAGTGGTAAGACAAGATAAACTGACCACTAAGGTAAGAGTGGTATATGATGCGTCATGTAAGGGAACGAACGGTGTTTCATTAAATGACAACCTAATGGTAGGACCCACTCTCCAGGCAGATTTGAGACACATTGTCATGAGATGGCGACAACATCCTATCTGCCTGTCTGCAGATATAGTAAAAATGTATCGTCAAATCAAAGTTGCGCGGTCAGATACTGACTTTCAAAGAATTGTCTGGAGAAAGGATCCTAGCCAAAATATAGAAGACTTCCGACTATTGACTGTAACTTTCGGAACATCATGCGCTCCTTACTTAGCAGTCAAGTCATTGCATCAAGTTGCTTGCGATGAAGGTCAGGATTATCCATTAGCTGCTGAGAGGATAATGACAGATTTCTACATGGATGATCTGATGACGGGTTGCGAATCTGAAACAGAAGTAAAAGAAATATATAAAGAAATGAATAATGTACTGGAAAAGGGAGGATTTCAGTTACAAAAATGGACAAGTAATAGAATGAACTTATTGGAAGAATTGAAGGAGGAGTCTGGTAAGGATTTGGAAATAAAAATAGATACGGTAACAAAGATTCTAGGGCTGACCTGGAACCGCTACACTGATAGATTTGATTATTCCGTTAGATTGCCACCTCCTGCTGCATCTGAAACAAAAAGAACAGTAATATCAGAAATATCACGACTTTACGATCCCTTGGGATGGATAACGCCGTGCATTATAACCTCGAAAGTCTTTATTCAAAAATTATGGATTGCTGGCGTGGGCTGGGATGAGGAGCTGCCGCCAGAACTCTTACAAGAATGGAGATATTACAGAGCTGAGCTGGAGAAGTTGGTTGATTTCCATATTCCTCGATGGATAGGTAAGAGGAAGAGCAACATTGCAGTTGAACTTCATGGTTTTAGCGATGCCTCAAACATAGCTTATGCAGCGGTAGTATACTGCAGAATTATAGACTCGAGTGGAGAAATACACTCACATCTTATTACCGCAAAGTCAAAGGTTGCGCCCATAAAGCAAATATCTATTCCACGTCTAGAATTATGTGGCTCTCTTCTAGTTACAAAATTATTAATCGAAGTAGCCGAAGTAATGAATATTCCTAAGGCAGATATTCATGCCTGGACAGATTCATCCGTTGTGCTGGCTTGGTTAAGCGACCACCCAAGTAGGTGGAAGACCTATGTGGCTAATAGAACATCGGAAATACTTAGTTTGATGGATAGCACTCAGTGGGCTCATGTTCAGTCCAAAGATAATCCAGCAGATATCGCTTCTCGTGGTATTTCATCAACCATGCTACTTAATAGTGATCTTTGGAAACGAGGACCTGGTTGGCTAAGGAATGAACCGATCCAATATACAAGACCAAGTGCGATACATACTAAAGAGGAGAAGAAGACTGTGAAGGTCCATGCAGTCAATCTAGTATTGGATTTTGACGCGAATTGGGGGTCGAGATTTTCATCACTAAGAAAATTATTAAGGGTCATAGCTTATTGTAGAAGGTTTTTGCAATTAATAAGAAGTCGTAAAGCAAATGTTAAATTGAGTACTTACCTATCAGTCACAGAAATATATGAAGCCTTAGAACTTTGTATCAAGCAAAGTCAACAACAGTTGTTTCAAGAAGAATTCTTAGCCCTGAAAAATAAATTACCTATAAATAAAAAAAGTTCATTGCATAAATTAAATATATTTATTGATAAAAATTGTATATTGCGCGTCGGGGGTAGACTCAATCAATCTCAGCTACCTGAAGAGACAAAACACCCAATTGTTATTCCTCATGACTCTTGTTTGGCCAAGTTAATTATAGCAGATGCTCATGAAAAAACCTTTCATGGAGGACAACAACTGATGCTTAATTTTATACGCAACAGGTACTGGATTGGACGGTTAAAAAATATGGTTCGAGCACATATACACAATTGTGTACCTTGTATTCGCTACGCTGCTCCCACAACCCAACCATTAATGGGCGAGCTTCCAGCTAGCAGGGTGACCCCAAGCAAACCGTTTCTTAACTCTGGAGTCGATTATGCGGGGCCCATTAATATGAGGGTATCAAAAGGTCGCGGACAACGCTCGTATAAGGGCTATATCTGTTTATTTGTCTGTATGGTCACGCGAGCCATACACCTCGAAGCCGTTTCAGATATGACTACTGAAGGTTTTTTGGGAGCATTTAGACGATTTGTCTCTAGGCGTGGCCATTGCCGACATATTTGGAGCGACAATGGTACCAATTTTGTAGGTGCTGCCAAGGAATTGCAAAATATGTTTGCTCAAGAAAGCTCAATATTTACAAACATTGCAGCGGTTCTTGCTAACTCTCAAACGGAATGGCATTTTATTCCTCCCCATGCTCCAAATTTTGGTGGACTGTGGGAAGCAGGGATAAAAAGTGTAAAGCATCACCTGAAACGCGTAATCGGCGATTCGACCCTCACGTTTGAGGAGATGACCACCGTTCTGGCTGAAATTGAGGCGTGCCTAAATTCTAGGCCCCTATCTCAAAGTAGTAACGATCCAGAAGATCCCATACCATTAACTCCAGGTCACTTTTTGGTCGGTCATCCATTAGTAGTTCCACCTGATTACAATTATGAGGACGTTACACTAAGCACTTTACGCAGGTGGCAATTAGTCCAACGTATGGTGCAACATTTCTGGCGTCGATGGAATCGGGAATATCTCACACAATTTTATCAAAGGCATAAATGGGCTACCCGAACTCCCGAGTTTAATGTAGGCAATATTGTTTTAATAAAAGAAGACAACTTACCTCCAGCTAAATGGCTGTACGGGAAAATCATTCAACTGCACCCGGGAAAGGACAATTTGACGCGCGTTGTCACTATCCGTTGTAAAGACACTACGATTAAACGTCCAACTTCAAAGCTATGCTTACTACCTGTCACAGAATAAGTCGTTTGACCTTGTTTTATTTTGGTTTGGTTCTCCTGAGATTTTATAACTTATTTGTAAGTTTCGTTTTGTAATAGCTATAGTTAATATTTATAACGATAAAAACACATTTTTTAATTTGATTACTTTGTATGTTATATTATTAATTTATGTTACATAGTAAATTATAAGTACCTTGTTATTGTGTGTTAGAAAAAGTTGCGCCTGTGAATATGATTGTGTTGTACTAAAAAGTTAAATAAAAAAAAAAATAGTTGTTTAGATATCGTCCACTATTCAATATTGTGTAATGTTACAGTCCACTTTGTTTCTTGTTTACGTTTGCTAAGTTTATGGTGGGCGGTACGAAAAGGAAAATGTTCCTTTTGGTGGGCGGAATGTTCAATATCTGTTCGACCTCAACGCCTTCACAAAATATTAATATAATATGAAATAACATTTAATATGTTTCACAATGGCTTCACTAGATGGCGTTGGGATCGAATTGAATCGCGATGATACTTCGTTCACGGATTAGTACATAGTGTTGGTTAAATTTTAATAAAATTGTCTTGCTCTGAAGTACGGTGTTTAACTATTCCTGAGTTATACTGGGTTCGAGAAATTTCGTACGGAATCAGTACAGTTATAGAATTAATAAAAATATTATAAAATAAATCCGTCTGGTTGACGAACAAGCTGTACCTTTAAGTAATTAATCAATTAAGAAGTTCGAGAAAGTTCTGTATTAAAAACCCCTCGAGATTTACTTTAAAAATTAGACATCATAGTCGATAATTTATGTCATAAATATGACGAAATAAATCATGAAATGTAATGTAATGATTTACCTTGTAATATTTTATTTTAATAGTAAATTTAAGATAAAATATTTGCATGTCATAAATATAATGACTAATCATGTATATTATGTTTAAAGGAAATAAATTGAATTGAAAGTCCCCCCCTTCTTTTTGTATGTCTTTCTATTTGAACGCAATAAAGTCAAAAACTTTTGAACGGATTTTAATACGGTGTTCACCAATATACGGAGTAATTCCTGAAGAATGTTTAAGTGTATAATTCATTACAGTTTTGTGAACATTGGCTGAAATATGATGATAAATGTTGAAGATGTCGAAAAAAATCTTGCCGATTGCTAGCTTTTCTAACGTGGGCCACGTTAACCATAAGAGTTATATGTATTACGACATAAAAGTTTTATGCTGAACTATGACTTATTATTCTGCCTGTGCAAAGGGTAACTAGTAATAAACAAAAAAATTGGCTGGCACGAGACGCTCAAAATTGATACCCATTAAAAGATATTTAAATTAAAGAACACTGATAAATAAAAATGTAATAGCTTATATAAATTAAAACATTAAGTTTTAGTTAGTAAAATAATTATATATTTTTCTTATTACTATAATAACGCATAACAACGTAGTATAAATATTATATACGCCAAGCAATCAAGGGAGTAGATAGTGGCAGTGGAGGGCCTTGACTGCAAAAGGGAGCGTATATGCCGTTAGCCGTCACGGCGTGCGAGTCAGTCTAACCCCCTAAACGTGCTAATAACTTTTTCACATCTATAACGATTTAGACTTATACTTTTGTGTTTTAATCTTCCAACGCGACACGTTTATTTAAATCTGTAAAACATATACAACTATGTTTATTATCTTTTTTAAAAGAATAAGGATGGTTCAGCAATACTGCTATTGTACTAGCCTTTTTACGCCCGTGCCCTGTAGTATTATGAGAACTTTGAAAGTGATTTTCTACGGTCATATCACTTCGACAACATGAGCAATTTTAAAATAATTTTTGGAGCTATACATAAATACATAATGGAAAAAATCTGGCCAGCGCGATTCAGAAATTTTAATTTTATTAAATTACCGTGCCATCTTTTAGCACCGGGATATAACATACGCATTCAGCACCATATATTCAGAATTGTACTTAATTATTTGTAAGCGCGTTTCAGATATTTTATACTTTCTATGAGTATGTATAAGTTTCTCTGAGTTTTCAGTCAGTCAGAGAACAATGCCATATTCATGTTTATAAGTAAAATGGTGACAAAGTGAATTTGAATGCATTTCATACAAGGCGTTGTAGACGAAAACATGAATATGTTACAATAATAATCCTTTGAAGTAACTTTCATAAGAAGCTGCTATATTGTAGTTGAGAACTTGAATTCGCTAACAAAAGTTTTACGCAAACGAGAATTGAAACTTACCGTAATTATATTTTAACATAAAACATTTTCAACGAAATGCTTTCGTGTATTGTAATAAATTTTGAAATAACATCATAATGGATTTAATTATTATATTACTCGGACTGTACGAAAAATGTGTTTTTAACACATGATATTTTTGTTATATAATTATAAACAAACGTTTTAATGCCAATGGTACAAGTTCGAGCGCCAATAGCGCAATGATTTACGGGCCTAGCGATGTAAAAGTCGCAAATTCAAGCCTATCCTAAGGGGCAAATATTAATAATTCCTTAAAAATCTGGCTTTTTTTATAGAACAGGAAGGCGGACGAGCATATGGGCCACCTGATGGTAAGTGGTCACCAAACGCCCTTAGATATTGGCACTGTAAGTAATGTTAACCATCGCTTACATCGCCAATGCGCCACCAACCTTGGGACCTAAGATTTTATGTCCCTTGTGCCTGTAATAACACTGGCTCACTCATCTTTTAAACCGGAACACAACAATACTAAGTACTGCTGTTCTTTTTTTTATTGAACAGGAAGGTGGACGAGCATATGGGTCACCTGATGGTAAGTGGTCACCAAACGCCCTTAGATATTGGCACTGTAAGTAATGTTAACCATCGCTTACATCGCCAATGCGCCACCAACCTTGGGACCTATAATTTTATGTCCCTTGTGCCTGTAATTACACTGGCTCACTCATCCTTCAAACCGGAACACAACAACAAAGTACTGCTGTTTTGCGGTAGAATATCTGATGAGTGGGTGGTACCTACCCAGACGAGTTTGCGCAAAGCTCTACCACCAGTACAGGCTTTGCTAATATTGTTTTTTATAAGTTTTTTATATTGCTCTGTTTAACTGTTTTCGTTAGTCTTGTTGCCTAACTGTCAATGTCAACTGTCAGTCCTGAGGACTGGATTATGCGGCATCAAGCCCCGGGTCGGCTCACTAAAAAGTTATTGGCATTTTCTATCGAAAAATTCTCAGTAGTAGTAGCCTGATGACTGAAATTTGAAAGTGTGTACACTCCCGTGCTTTTGACAGCACGTAAAGCCGTTGGTTACGGTGAGTGAATATTGAAACAGTAGATTATTCGAGTACGGTACGGTTACGAAAAAAGTTTAAATATTATTTTAAAGTACATTTAAATGGTATTAATAAAAAAACCCTTATTGAATTATTTATTTTACTGTATTGTGTAGTTTATGTAATTAACTAAAGTCTTTTCTATTTTTTTTAAGTATACTTTTGAATTTTTAGTTAGGCAATTATTATTAGTAGTGGTCTGAAAAGCTATTTCAGCCATGATATAGCCAGCTACTTCTCTGATTCCGTGCCGAAGACGGCTATCGCAGTGGTTAGTGGGTAAGAATTCCACATAACAGATGGTGCCTGCATAAGCCTACTTATATATACCAACGATACCTACCTACTTATATAAGCCTACGATAAATATTTGTTTTAGTGATTTTAAGAGTTTCCTTACGTCACTTAAAAAAATATTAATACTTGTAGAAGCTACACAAGTTTTCAACAGTGATTAAAGTAATACATTGTTTATTCAATAATAAAAGTTACGAAAGGTTTTCCTTTAAGTAGTCGTAAAGTGTTCAAAGTTAGTGGTGTATTTATTGCGTTACCGATTCTGATGGAATTATGTAAAGCTGCTTACAGACTTGGGACAATAATTGACGAGCAGATGGGCTTGTACAAAAGCCTAACAACAAGTAAATTTTATACAACATATTTTTCAACTAGAAATGTAGTATATCAGTTGTCTGGTTTCCATAGTACAAGCTTTGTTTAGTTTGGTACAAGATGGCCTGTGTACAAAAAAAAAAAACTAGTAAGTAGTGAAGGATGATCTCTTGTCGGAATCATTTTCAAGCTAATCAGTGTTAGTGTGTGTTTAAAAAATATGTATATATAAATTTATATACGTTCTACCATTCATTTCATTATTTTTTCAAGGCCTTATTACGTACAAAATTGTAACAGAAATGTGTTTTATTATTCAAAGAAAAAAAAAGGAGTTGGAGTTACATTTAAAAAAAGGTAAAAATATTTTGTTTTGAAATAATTTTTCTCGTAACGTGCACTTCTTTTCGTTATTAGTTTTTTTATAATATTACATTAGTTTGGGGAACGTGCTAACTGCGAAACACTCGTATAGAGCAAAAGCTAGTCCATACTAAAAACGCATTATTTTTGAATTTATTTAACACTAGCAATCATATACAAGCACATATTATTAAAAATTCGTGTAAAAATATCATAGTTTGATTCAAAAAAGAGATGTGATTTGGATTCAATTCGAGAGTAAAAATCACCTTATAAAAATAAAAAAAAAAATACAAAAGGTACTTAAAGTATTTTGAATTATATCTAGTATTAAGTAATCGATATTTACTTAAAAAATCTACTACTTTATTGTAATTCGTTGTGCAGTCTAAGCCTAATATTAAACTTAAATATGTTTGACGATATTATAATCGAGAACGTTTTATTTTAAAACACGTTAACTGTTAAATTAAAAACAATACAAAAAACAATAAACGAAATTAACTTTTTTTCAAGTAAATATTTCGTAACTATATTCACGTCTAAAATTATTTTTGCATTTCGAATACAATGTTATACATGTTAAATTCATGAGAGCAAAGAAAAAATACGTTTTTATATTAAAATATTTCCTTCCTTAACAGTTGAATTATACATTCGTCTCTTTATTACAAACTAAAAGAATTTTCTTCGAGTCGACAAACAAGGCGACATTTTATTAAATTTTTGTTTCGACAATTTGTGTTGTAGTGAATATAATTTTTGTTTGAGCTGATTTTTTAGCGGTAGGGCTATAAGCTACCACTTAAAAATCTGGGTGGGTACCACCCACTCATGAGATATTCTAACGTAAAATATCAGTACATGCTATTGTTGTGTTCTAGTTTGAAGGGTGAGTGAGCCAGTGCAATTACAGGCACAAGGGACATAACATCTTAGTTCCCAAGGTTGGTGGCGCATTGGTGATATAAGCGATGGTTAAAATTTCTTTTAACGCCAATATCTAAGGGTGGTTGTGACCATATACAATCAGGTGGCCTATTTGCTCGTCCGCCTGCTTATACTATAAAAAAACTTGATATTTACTAACATACTGTTACTTGACAATTATAAAATGGCTAGAGGGCCATCATCAGCAAAAATGAAAAATTGGAATAATACAATTGTCACAAAAAATTACCAAGTAAGAATAAGTAATTATTAATTTAAATTCCTGAAATACTAATTCAAATATTAACTCCGACGAAATAAATGGAAATGTTTGGAAACACACCGTAAAGTAAGCTCCACGATTATTAGTCACGCTAGTCGGTAATTAAAGGTTAAACTATAATTTATTGAACCTTGAAAATTTTTGCCATTTACGAAATTTATACGAAATTTCGAATATTTTTAAAGTATTTCTAAACGTTATTGAAAATTAATGCTAATTCAAAATGTTACAGAAATGATACTTTTCATGAGTTCTAGGATATTATGTTCGTTTAGAATTTAATAACGTCTTGTATTTTGTATTTGGCGGACAGCTAAATATAGATATGAATATATAATTATACATAGAATGGTAAATGAGCAAGAGAGAGACATATATATCTTGCTCATTTACCATTTCAACCTAAATATAGTTAAAATATTATTAAATCTGGTAGTAAAAAAATATCCAATGAGTTTCTTTTTTGTTGGAATGATGTCATTGAGCGATTAGGACGTAAGTCTCGTCATTATCACCCATAAGTTTTGGCACATTAAAAACACAGGTACAAAAAATAACCTTATAACGTGTATTCTTAATTTAAATTATGCTGGAAATTGTGAGTTATATTTTTAAAACCAAAGTAATCAAAGTTGCTTCGACAACAGCACGTCGTGACGTAAAATAGTACATTTTACGTTGAAATTACAAAATATAACGTTTACACATTGTTGCAGGTTTAAAGCGCCATCATTTGAAGGCGACTTGAATTCAGACGCTTCTATAGATGCCGACACAGGTGCAACTGTTTTATTTGATTGCAGAGTATCCTCATTGAGAGATAAAACGGTTAGTGTGATAAAGGATAAACGCATACAATAATGTGTTCGAGTAATACCATGTCACAATAAAACGCCTTTTATTTTGGTACTTTCAACTTCATTGTAGTATTGCTACTATTTGATGTAGTTAGGTAGTTATTTTCTGAGTCGTACTTAAGAACTTTTATTTCAGTTAAGAATTTAGTTTTATATTTATTCAATTTGTCTTTGTGTTCCAAATATATCTCTTTAATTTTAAATAAAAATCTAAGTTTTTCATAGTATCCTTAAAATATTTTCATTGCTAAACTATGATTACGTTATACTTTTTACTATCCCAGTAAAACTGTTAACGTAAAACTTTTATGTTATATTTATTAAACTGATTGACGTATCTACATTTTTACCTGACATGTTCCTTCACGTCGGGACTAAAACTTATGATGACTATTATTGTTTTCTTAAAGAAACATCATATTCTATTTTACTGTTTTGAAAGGTCATCTATGTTGGTACGATTGTATGTACAAAGTACAACTGTCCGACTTTCTGTGCGTTACTGTGAATTATTTTTCTTATATTTTTTACAAACTTTCATGGCTCAATATTGTTTTAGCAAATATTTAGATACGACCCATAATAAAAATGAATTAAATTTTATGAATGTAGAATGTATTTATCATAACGAAATACGCAACATGGTTAGGAAAAGTTATATCGAAGAAATGATTAACGCTTCGTACAACTATAATATTGAGCCGAAATATTAAAATTAACATGATTTGACTCATTGGTTTATATATTATTTTTATTGTTATATTATATAGACCATTTTTTTATTAGGTATCCTGGCTCAGAGTCTCTGATGGTGAAAATCTGGAATTACTCACGGTAGACTTGGAAACACACACAGCTGACTCGAGGTAAAATTAATTTTATATTACTCAAAGGACAATAGTTTTAAAAGAATCTATTCCTGATAAAAAGAGTAATTTAAATTTATTTTATATTTTAATATATTAAATACGTATTTCAAGGAAAACATACTATATTACAAGGTCGAAAGACAAGGCCTTTCATGTCGAAGGTAGTGGGTTCAATTCCCACCCAAGACAGACATTTGTGTGCATGAACATGTCTGTTTGTCCTGAGTCTGGATGTAATTATCTATATAAGTAAATATTTACAAAAGAAAAGTAGTATATGTAGTATATCAGTTGTCTGATTTCCATAGTACAAGCTCTGCTTAGCTTGAGATCAGATGGCCGTGTGTGAATAATGTTCTAAGATATTAATTTATTTAAAAAAAATAGAATTTTAATCTCTCATATTGCATAAATATTTTCATTTTTATATCATAGTAACATCCGTAATTTTCCATCTTTAAAGTTAATAAAGAGATCGATTTGTACGTTATTAAAAATAATCAAGAGTCATTAAAAAAACTGTACTTATTGCTGAATAACATATAAAAATCAATCATCAAAAGTTTTGGTTAAAAATTGTCGCACATATAAACATACAAGTAAAACAAAGACCTTTTTTTTTAAGTCGGTTAAAAACAAAATTCATTTGTCTCCACGAACTAAGTCGCTAAACTGAACTCGCAGTTAGTTTACGACGCCCTAACAAGCTCATCTCAACTTACCCATTCAGGTACAAAGTAGATGTGGCAGGTGAAACTTGGAAGCTTACGCTGTCAGATGCCAAAGTGCAGGATTCCGGTATATACGGTTGTCACGTGTCAACCCATCCCCCAATGTTGAAACGTTTTCAGCTAAAAGTTCATCGTAAGTTTATTAGTATTTAATGTCATTATTATTTAGTCGTATTATATTTAGTTGTTATTTAATATAATTGACTATGTATCTGATTTATGAATATTATCTGAGAATTATAATTTACCTACAATTGGTCCGTTTGTTTAAAATAAATGTGGTGTACGAGATAATTTTAAGCGAGTATTCAATTAAAAAAGTCAAGATGGGCCAGTGGTTACAATACACCATATATATAATATCAAAGCATATCTGACTGCCTCGTTGGTCTAGTGGTTTGTTGCAAGGCCGCAGACCCGGAGGTCCTGGGTTCAGTTCTCAGGTCGGGCCAATAAAAAGTTATTGGGGTTGTCTATCAGAAAATTTTCAGTAGCAGCCCGGAGTCTGGAAGTTGGAGGTTTGTACACTCCCATGCCTCGGAAAGCACGTAAAGCCGTTGGTCCTGCGCCTGAATTCTTTCCGATCGTGTCGGATTGCCGTCTCATCACATATCACACTTGTGCACTATAATATCTCCTGCGTAATTGGCTAATCTCTCTTGAGATTGGTTGCCGCGGCTGAAATCGGTCTTGAGGACATTATTATTATTATTAATATCAAGTAATAACAAGTAATATTTGTCTTCACTGCCGAACACGAGATATGCTTCGGTTAAGATTCAAGTTTTTTAGCCACTGAGCCATTGCGTAGTAAAAATATAAAAAATAAACAGCGAAGGTACAAATTCACATTATTATGAATTCTATTACAATAATATACTTACCGTACTGTAAATAAATCCTTTTAACATAATATTTTATCTGAGTTCTATGACTAGACAAAACATCGTACAATATATTGAAAGTAGATGTATCAAAAACAAAAGCAAAACCTTATAACATAATCCTTTTATATTGTGAAATATTATTTTGTATAAAAAATATATTATACAGCGTGTTTTTTTCCAGCGCCAGAAATGAAAATGAACAAAGAGGCTTTCCTCGAGAGCGGAGAAACTCTATCTCTTAAATGCGCGGTATTGCATTTAAGTCCCGGTGATATAACGCCGGAATTGCATTGGTATCGAGGCAACAATACTACGCCTCTTGATGAGATTCGGGGAGGAGTACTCGTCGAAACAGACCTCTTAACCCTCACAAGCCACCTTCAAGTAAGTTAACCAAACAAATTTGTGTTTCATTTCATTCCCAATTCAAAATTGGATTTGCTTTTAAGCAAACGGTGTTTTTATAACTGATTTATAACCAAATAGGATCGGATTAATAATATTTTTTTTAAAAACTTTTTGAAACAATAATTTATGTACGTTATGAAACTATTAAAAAAATTCTCAAGATAAATCGTCTTAGTCGAAACAAAACTATCAAAGCTAGACGATGAGGTGGGTGTTTTATTTATCACAAATTTAAAAACAATAAAATAGCCGATGAGATATAGAAAAAAAAATGTTAGAATAATTATATATATATAATTTTTCGATTATACCACGCATTATACCATTTCAAAAGTAATATAGGTTTTATGTTACGTAGTTGGACAGAAATTTTTGGTCCGAGTACTTTAGAAGCGAACGCTGCCAAAATTATTACCATACACGAAACTACTTATAAAAGTTCTATAAATATCTGAAATCATATTTATTTTTTATTGATAAATCAGAGTCAATCAATAACCATTTTATGTATAAAATAATATAAAAAAAATAGTGACAGATTAAGTTTTATTTAATTGTCACTAAGTATTGATCTTTATTTATATAAATATAGGGTGTAATTTGAATCAACATTCTTAAAAACATTTTGAAAAAATACGAAGGGCGTGGGGCCTAAATACAGCGTGGGCGTTAAGTGGAAGTATTGTATTAAGTCATTGATTTTAAGATAACACGGGATAATCTTTACCCTTGCGAAGTCAGAACAGATAGCAACAATCTACAACATTATGTAAAAATAAAAATATATTTTCTTATTGCTTACTAAATCAATACACAGTCGAAACTTGTTTTAGTTTGGAGATAATTTTTGCAATGTAGAAATCTTGACTTAAAAATTACAAAATATATTGTAATTTTTAAGTCAAGACTTTTGTTGCTTTCCATAAATCTTTAACTTTAATATACATTCCAGCTTGCAAGGAAAATAAATAAAGACCTATGTTAAAGTTAGGTAAACATAACGCGCATAAAATGCGTACTTAATACTTAAAATCGTTAATTTATATATCTGGTACTAATCGAGTAATTCAAAATGTTATATGACCATAAACTTTTTAAATATATAAAAACTTTTTAAAGATGGACCAACTCAATCGTCAAATTTGCCTAATGGACCCATTAAGTGTATTTATAACTTAAGGTATGAGGAAGAATAACTTACTGTAGCTTTGAATCGAAAGTTATTCTTAAAAGTACTGTGATTTATTTATCTTTGCCCTTCATCATAGCCAATATATTAAGTTTTATTAACGAAATTAAAACCGAAGTATTTGTTGTAAACCAATGTCTATATTATTTTAGTTTACAGTTTTAGAATTGACATAGGCTGTAAAGTATGTTTATATATTGTATACTTTTTATATAACTCATTATGTAGTCGAAGAATGATTTCGGTACGAGTGTCATCGAAATTATTTTCGATTTATAAATCTCAAAAAAAATCTTTAAAATAGTAGCATACATACATAAAATAATGCCGAGATGGCCCAGTGGTAAGAACGCGTGAATCTTAACCGATGACCGTGGGTTCAAGCCCGGGCAAGCACCACTGAATTTTCATGTGCTTAATTTGTGATTATAATTCATCTCGTGCTTTACGGTGAAGGAAAACTTCGTGAGACCTACATGTGTCTAATTTCACTGAAATTCTGCCACACGTGTATTCCACCAACCCGCATTGGAGCAGCGTGGTAGAATAAGCTCCAAACCTTCTCCTCAAAAAGGGAGAGGAGGCCTTTAGCCCAGCAGTGGGACATTCACAGGCTGTTACGGTTATACATAAAATGGCAAATTACTCGTAGTAAGCCAATTCTGTATCAACGATAAAACATTGTTCACTTCGTAATAATTAGTGTTTCCT
Organism: Nymphalis urticae; assembly: GCA_905147175.2. Lineage (NCBI taxonomy): Eukaryota > Metazoa > Arthropoda > Insecta > Lepidoptera > Nymphalidae > Nymphalis > Nymphalis urticae. Next base: position 9,167,714 of record LR990003.1, on the reverse strand, counting down.
GTCAATTTTAAAAGTAATAGATAATCATCTGAAAATAATTATATCACACGCATGGTATGTGTAATACGCTAGCTAGTGTTATATACAATTGTGAATACCAAATAAAACAAAGCACTTAAAAATTTTCTTTGTGGAACATATAACTATATAACTGTACTTGAAAATACCATAATTATATTAAACAAAGAGTTATTTAAAATATTTATTCGAATAATCTGCTATAATAAGAGAATATAATTAAAGCCTAATATAGCCCTATAATTACATGTCGCTCCTGATTTCAGTTTAAGTTGTGGCAAAACTTCCCAATAAATAAGGAAATTAATGCTGGTTAATTTCTTTTCAATTAATTCAATTCAGTTATTTGTTAAATATCCTCAATAATGTATGATAATTATTCAAAAAAAAAATCAATCAAACAGCCTTTCGTAGTCCACTGCTGAACAAATGCCTCTCCCAAGGTGCGCCAAAGCTCCCGGTCCTCCGCCTTCCGCATCCAGTCGGTACCCGCCACCTTCTTAAGATCATCGATCCGCGGTCTCCACTCTAGGACTCGTCTGCTCCAACGGTCATCGGTCCTATGTCATACGTGACCAGCCCACTGCCATTTCAGCCTTCTAATTTTGCAAGCTATGTCGGTGACTCCGGTTCTTTTCCGGATAATCTCATTTCTGATCTTATCCTTCAAAGATACTCCGAGCATAGCTCGCTCCATAGCACGCTGAGCGACTTTGAATTTGTGAACTAATCCCGCAGTTAGTGTCCACGCTCGGCACCATATAACATGGCAGGTAAGACGCATTGGTTGAAGACTTTCGTCTTCAAACATTGCGTTCTAGACGACGTGAGTACTTGACGAAGGTTGCCAAATGCTGCCCATCCCAAGCGAATTCTTAGATCGGCTTCCTTCTCGAAGTTGTTCCTACCGACTTGTATAACCTGACCTAGGTAGGTATATAACCCTAACAACTTCAAAAGGTTTCCCTTCGACGTATATCGGTCCCGGCACGACATACCTATTGAACATGACCTTGGTCTTGTCCAAGTTCATACCGAGACCGACACGCCGGGAAGACTCGCTTAGACTACTCAGCATTTCGGTGAGTTGTTTCAGCGACTCCGCTATGATGACGATATCATCGGCAAATTGAAGGTGTAAGATGTACTCGCCATGATAATTATTAAATAAATTTAAATATGTACAGAGTGCACCTGTTCTTGCGCATTAAACATTTAAAGAAGCATTGTTGATGACAGAATATTAGTAAATCATTAAAACTGTAATTCTAATAACTCCTAAATCAGTACTTTAAAATCTAAACGTTTTTAATAGTAAGTGTTCGTCCATGTTTTTAACACTTATTCTATATTTCATAGTTGCTTAAGATCTTTTATTTTATAATATATAATACGTTGTGATTATTAATAAAAAATACAATTTGGCGAAGGAAGGTATTCATTTTTTCAAGAATACGTTTAGTACGAAATATTATTGTTTAATAATGATTAGCTTTGAGAATTGTTCTGTGACAGGAACTGTAAAAGAAAAGTTATTAAAAACCAGATGAAGCCATTGTGAAATGAATTTTCATCTTTCATTTTTCCACTTTTTTTATTTTTTGTTACTTAATTACTTTGTACTGTTATATGGAAATACTTTGTTTTAGAATTCTACATTTTGTCTGGGTAAAAAGTTCCTACTATATACTTAAATATATTCGTGCTCGCATACTTATATGACCCTGGGGTATATGCATGTACAACACCAATGTTGTTTATGAGACAGATAGTTATTATTTTGGTTTTCGTAGTATAACTTCTATAATATGAAAGTATTTTCAAGGTCAAAGAGGGCGATTTTTAAGCGAAACGCGTTTTGTTAACATTGATTTCGTCTGTCACGTGTACTTAGTTGAAGGCTCTTTTTAAAATATTATATGTCGATAAAAAATTATAATTAAAACGAATTTATTGTTGCCGTACGAGAAGTTATGTTATATTTCGAAAAACCTATATTTTTAATAGAATATGTAGGTGGACGAGCATATGCTCGTAAGGCATGATGGTAAGTGGTCACCAACGCCTTGGCATTGGCATTGTAAGAAATGTTAACCATCGCTTATAATATAGCCAATATAAGTAAGTAGTTTCGTATACATAAAAAATAATAATTAATCAGTCTGCTTCTCTAGACCATGAGTTCCAGTGTTCGAATACAAGGTCAGTCTACAAAGAAATAAATAAAAAATATTTAATTCCTGCGTATATTTTACAGAGCTTATTTTGATCTCAAGTACTAATAATATTATTGAATTATTCTCAATACTAGTTGTAATAAACCGAGTTCTGAAATATTCTAGGAAAGCAAAGTCTTGAGTAATGCGTTGATCCTTTTCAGATCTTGGCTGATTACTTGTGCGTTTCAGTACATTTTGCACTAATATAAATATATACATATTGTTTATAAGGAAGCCAAAGTTATATACTAAAGATATATTTCCATAATGCGGATGAAAATTATTGCTTCCTTATGTATCTAATTGATGAAAAAAAAACTCAGATAGGTATTGACCTATGTGGTTAAAATGTATGTATTTTTAAAGAAAACTGTTTTAAGTATACAAAAGAAAATAGTAACTCCTATGTTTCTTGTCGGTTCTTCTCAGCTCCTCATTCCAAACCGGTGGTAGTTTTACATTTAATATAATCCTGTAAAATTATTCAAATTAAAATGTATTTAGATTTTCATATTATGTTACTATGGATTGCGGGTTTTATAAAATACATCCCAAAAACTCATCACTAAACACAAATTTGACGTGGTTTCGCTTAAATGAAATTAGATTTCAGTGTGAAATTTTAAAGACTTTTTATCATACATATAAATTGTGCAATGTATTTTGTATATCGGCTTCATCATCGCAGTGATTGAAACAAATTGCGACGTGGGACAGATTAATTAATGACAAATATTTGTATAGACTATACAGGCTTTCTGATCTGGGTGCTTGTATTTGTGTTGCCAGGTTTAGTGTTTTAAATACCGAACAAGTCAAAAATATATTTTTTCTTCTTGTATAATTCTCCTTTCGTATTTCACAGCAGACTGTATAAGCAACAAAACCATTAAGAAACAATTTATTATAATTTATCTATTTCTTGGTGATTTTCTATAGAATTACTGACATTTTTTTACTGATAGGGCTTTGTGAAAGTTCGTCTAGGTAGGTACATAAAAAACAGCAGTACTTGGTATTGTTGTGTTCCGGTTCGAAGGGTGAGTAAGCCAGTGTAATTACAGGCACAAGGGATATATTAAAATCTTAGTCCACAAGGTTGGTGGCGCATTGACGATGTAAGTGATGGTTAATATTTCTTACAATGTCAATGTCTAAGGACGTTGGTAATTACTTACCATCAGTTGGCCCATTTGGTCGTAGGCCAATCTATACTATAAAAAGAAAAAGTAAAAATATATATACGAACGTGGAAATATAGTGTTTTGTCGGATATGAATCCGATTTTCAATCAAGTTCATCCCGTCAGCCATCTCGGCTCGTCTTTTCTATTTGCAAAATTGTAGTATTTATACACTACGGAAACTTGCTGAGATTGCATTAGTATAGGACAACAATACGACTTCCGTCGTTTACAGAGGATTTGCTTTTCCATTTAGAGATTTATGAAATTCAATTTGTTTAACGGACATTTTTATATCATTTGACGAATTACGTAAGACTGTTAATGTGTAAAATATTTCCTATTGTACATTTAGGTATATAATAATTTTATTAGTATACAATAGACAAAGCGAATAACTTTTTGAGGAAAAGGTTTGGATTTTATTCCACCACGCTGCTTGAATGTGAGTTGGTGGAATACACATGTGGCAGAAAATCAGCGAAATTGGACACATGCAGGATCGATATGTTCACCGTCAAGCAAACGGGTTCGAACCCACGATTATCGGTTAAGATTTACGTGTTCTAATCACTGGGTCATATTGGCTCAAATAATGAGATGAGTTTTTAAAATAATTTTCTTAAAAATATTCCAGCTGATATAGTTGTATTAAGAAGGAGATCAGAGTTTTGTTCCAGACACTCTAGAGCCTGTGTAATATGAGTTTGTATACTAAATTGAGTGTTGAAGTAATAGTCAAATTTCGAAATAAAATCTAGAAAACTTATTTTATTTGAGCTATGTTTCATTCAAAATTGATTTATATTGTAAATGAATTAAATTTAAATTTTATAAAACGTACTCGCTTTTATAATCACCTTCATATTTCGTACTGGCCGTAGTATCAATTTCATTACTACAAATTAAAAACATAGAAATTCCTATAAAAATAATTTAAGCCGACATATTTTAATTAATTATAAAACTTGATTATAGTTCATATTTGTCGTTAACAATATCCTATGCATGTGTGTATATATTATTATATATTTAATTGAGCTCATTCCTCCAAGTTGCTTCAATACAGGTTGTTGATTTTCATCCGACACATGCAGGTTTCCTCGTGATTTCCTCCGCTGCCGAAATGTATTATTCACAAAAATTAAGCACATGGAAACTCAATAGTGCTTGCCTGGGTTTAAGCTTGCAATGTTTGCTTCAAATTCACTTTAGCCATATCAATTCAATTCAATTTAAATTTATTCAAATCAATACATCTGAACGCTTTAATACTTAATACCAGAAAGGTTGGCGAATGCAACAATAATATTCCGTAAACAAATAAATTAAAATACGAACGAAATGAATGCATAATTAAAACAGAAATATGTTGAAAAAGAATGTTTTAAAAATCTATTGTTCGTTAGCCCTTACCCGCTCTTTACAAGGCAAAAATTAAAACATACCTTTTTTTTTAAATTTAAACTTCGTTGGAAGAGAGAAAAATTTTAATATGAGCACAACCTTGTTATTTGGAATGTTTGAGTGAAACGCTTATCATGCAAAAAGTTTTACTTCTTTTGGTGGGATACGTAATATGGCAAAAATTTCATCGCACACAGGTTTTCTGATGTGCTCTTTTACCGCTGCACACGGGATAAAGGTGGGGTGTTTGCCAAAGTTTCAGCAATAATCGCTCCACTCATCAATGGGCGTCACGGCTCATGTATCGAGGAATATTCAAAATATTTCAAGAAGCCTGTTCCCTTCTTGAAATATTTCACTTCACCAAGAAGCGGACGCTTCCTTGATGGTGGGACTTTGTGCAAAACCTTGGGAACTAAGTTCCCTACAACTAAGGAATGTGGTGATATTTCTTATGGCGCCAATGCTTGTGCGGATTTTGTGATTACTTACGATCAGTCTGTCCCTCCACCTACGTATATTATTTACACGTATATAATTTATTCTAACAATAATTTCTAGAACTAAAACGACATAAGATATTTCTATATACGTTTACTTATAACTAATTCAATCCTTTGTCATACTAATCGGATAAACGTGATCACGTTTACTTTAATGTTCCTTTACTAAGACGTACGTAGCATACCTTATTACTTTATAAAGAAACGAGCTATTTAAATTCTAAAAACGAGTAGAATTACAAAAGAAAATACAGCTGAAAAATACTTAAAATATTATATGGCTTATTTAAATGTAGATCATTATATTAAATGGATTAAGTTAATGACATTTTCAAGTGAAACATCGTTGGACGTGATGACAATAATATTCCAAGGTCATTCCAAACGATTGGCACCTTTTTACTTATTTTAATTTAAATGATGTTAGTCTTGCAAATGGGCAACCTGATAGTAAGCGGTTATTTAGTGACCATAGCTCACTCGCCCTTCAAACCCATACATAACAATAACTAGTATTGCTATTTGGCGGTAGATTTTGTGATGAGTGAATTGAATATCTTGGTAGACGGATTTTAGAATGTCCTAACACTAATCTACTAAATATTAGTATTACAAAAACGCAGTATTACTGCATAAAACAGCTTTATACAGTAATAGCAATGAAGCTATTTTTAACAAGGTTTCTTATCTCATAACAATATCGACACTTGCTATTTCGTGCATTTACCTACAAGGTTAAGCTATGAATATTTAATGATTGCAGTATAAATTGCTTTGATTGATAGCTTCATACATATACGTATATACGAAGAAGATGTACGTTTACATTATTTTCGTAGCTTTAAATTTTTATATATATTATTTTCAATTGCGTCACCATACCTTCGCTTATTTTTATTTAATTACTATAAAACGTTGTTCATTTAGTTCATTATCATTTGTCTGTTATTTAATACATATATAGCGAAAGGAACTTCATTCCAACCGGTTTCCACGACTCTCTCGTTTTATATCTTTTGATTAACAGACAATTATCTTCAAGAAGAAAATATTATTTAATATCATTAAAACCAACATAGCAGATAACAATCAAAGTTAAGTGACTGCAAATACAATGTATTACGAATAAATAAAGCGAGCTCCCGGACTTATCCGTTGATATCCCTTAAGTCACAAACATTGGTATCATAAAGCCCAATTGATCCTGGACTACAAAAGATCATGCCATAAATAATATCCTATTTTCTTCTTGTTCAATTACAATAGTAAGCATCGAAATCAATGAGTGTAACACAAACGGGTTCAGCTCTTTATATAGAAGAATATTGCTATTGGAAGTTCACCCTTATTTTTAATGTATTACGATTCACATGTATATTATTCGTGACTAGCCTTCTGTAAAGGAACCCCTTTATTCAGCGGCCGTTATGAGCTCATTTAGATTACGCTTGATTTGAAAACGGTCATACTATTTAATAGGGCTCATCCGTAGCATTTCCGATATTCCTGATTTATTTTATGTAACGTTTGTCAATGAACATATTGCCAGAAGAGGCTTTAATGTAAATACATTAAAGCCTCAAAGTAAATACAAATAAAAACTAAAAATAGTTGCTATAAAAATCGTGACCGCGTGGAATGGTGGCAAGAATGCTAGCAGCATTTCCCCTTTGAATCGCAATTCGAATTCTCTGGCCGAAAAATGAACCAGCCCTCCTATCACCATTAGACGCAATAAGATGGGGTATAATATTTTTGATGAAAATGAATGCATGAAATATAGTATTATTTTATTTATTAATTCTTTACTGCACAACATTTACAAACATATTATAACAAGTAGTACATTTAGTATGCAAAGGCGGCCTTATTACAGTGATCTCTTCCAGGCAACCTCTGTAAAGAGAAATATTTATGTTTTTTTTTGCCAGGATCATTAATCGGGCTAAGTGTGTGAACAACTTTTAATCAAAATTTATTGAAAGCTTATAAACTTAATACAATTATGTAATATACCAACATCCATACTCCTATACATATATACATATACACTTATACATACATATAAACTTATGTAAGAAATAAATAACCATATACATATAATAAAACAACATGCTATAGTTATATTGATAGATAATAATTATGCAAACGACTCTTAAAGATACTATATATATCCTTATAATGTATTTGTTTTAATTGCAAAAGTGCTGAAAGAGACGATTACTAGTAAAATAAACAATCAAAAAACTTCATTCATAATACATTACTTTAATATATCGATATACTAAATCATCCCGATGTAAACAGAATTATTTATTTACACTTATAAAATAAATGGGAAAGTAACTCTGTCTGTGTGTTACGCTTTCACGGCTAAACCATTTAACCTATTTTGATGAAAATTGGCATGAAGCAACCTTGAATCCTTAGGAAAGACATAAGCTTTTTTATACTGACAGCTGCACCCCCCCCACCCCTCTAACACATGGGTGAAAACTAGAAAAATATAAAAACACATTTATAGTATCTTCCAATTTAGCAGACAAGTTATTTTGAACTTGATTCGTTTATTCTAGATTAGCGAAGGTTCTAATATCTAAAGTTAGCCTTGAATATATTTTATTTGTTAATATGAATTGTCTCACTACGATTATAATTATTATCAGTTTGACCGATTTATGTTTTGTCGTCCAACGAAATAAATACAAATGTGGAATTATCGAGAATATGTTCACAAACCACAAATTTTATATAAATATTTATATTCCAAATATTAATATGTAAAATAAATAGTATGCTGTGGATAACCAATAATCTATCAAACCCTACTTAAGTAGGGTATGGCATTAACAGAATGTGAGAATTTAATCAGCAATTAATTTTATATTTTGACATGACAGATATCGTTTAAATATTTGGTAGATCACCTCAGTCGAGATAACTGAGGACGTGGGCTCTCATTAGCCTCGTTGTTCAAAACTTTTATCATTCCAATTCACAGATAATTTACTTTAAGTCTCGATGTGCTGATTAGGAGTTATATATACTCTAATACATTTGATTAATAAAAATCTTAATGAACTTTTTCATTTTCAACTATCTAGTTAAATTATAAAAAGTTAAAAACAGAATTTCTGTAATGCATGCCCGGGCTGAACCCACGATCATCGGTTAAGATTCACGCTCCAAAGCTGGAATACGCTCGAAATCTTCTCTTCAAAAAAAGTAGAAAAGGCCTTAGCCCAGCGGTGGGACATTTACAGACTATTACTGGTACTGTTCTGTGTGAAAACAGAATTAAATAATATTATGCAATTCTAACGTTATTAACTATTCTAATCTACATCTAAATCTAATTCTAACGGTATTCTAACGCTAAACGGGCGTTTAGCGTTTTGTTAGTACCTAGAATAGTTTCTTACCTTTACGTACTTATTCCAAAAGAAGTAAAGCTTGTTTTGTAATATCTACCAAAAAAAATGATTTTTGGTAGGGCTTTGTGATTTGTTGGTCTAGCATACGTTAGTCCTAGTTTCAAATCAATTGTGACTATTTTATGATTACTTTTTGGCAGGGTAGATCTAAACTGAATATAGCTTATGTAATGATTTTATCTCGTATGCATAGTTGTAATTGCATATTTTGCATTTTTTTTAATTGAATTATTTATGAAATAAATCTTTAAGAGAGGCCTAACCGCGTTAAAATACATCAGCGATTTGATTATTTATTTTTGTTATGTATCTTTGTAATAATAATAAATAATGATTAAAGTTATAATAGTCTTCTAATGAATAAATGTTTGTCTTTCATTTCATTTAACATAAAATTCCTCAATTTCAAACAATAATTTTGCACTATTTTAATAAAAAAAATTGTTATAAAATTATAACTTCATATTTAATTTACCGTTACATTTCTTCCATAAAACCGTTAAGTGAACTAGTGATTATATCCATAATAACAGTTTACGTTTCAGAGAAATGGGGCTAGGGACAAAACTAACACACGTAACGATAGAACATTAAGCCGGCCTTGCATTTGCAGCGCAAGCATTAAAGTACCACAGTAAAGTGTGAACTGTTTTCTTTCCTACTACAAAATGTAAGTGGTATTTAAGGCAGGTATATAGATATAGTAATATTGATTTTTTCGTTTTTTATATACAAATTTAGGATATTTTGCGCTATTCTTACTGATATTACGTTAAGTCCATAAACGTCAGAATATTTTTTCAAGGCCGGTGTCGATTTTCTTCCTTTTTTGTAAAAAAAACCTCAAAATGTATTGAATTTCTTCGTTAGTTTCGTTCATTTTGGCGGACAGAAACACAATACTTACATTTATTATTCGGTGTTTAAAATGTCATCTATCTAATGACATCAGAACCAACCAGAAAAACAGCACGACCAAGGAGGTTTTACTGAAAAATTTTTACTTATATGATACCAAAAATCTTTTTCCGCAACCTATTATTTATTTCTAATTTAACATATAAGATTTGCTAACAACAAGCCCGTTTTTTATGCATCATTAACCGTCATCAAAATAAAAGTACTATTTAGTTTTTAGTATTAAGACCATTAGTTTCTGGGGTATTAAAAGACTTTTAAAGGACCCATGAGAAAAAAGGCGTGGCTCGTACCGTAAGATGTATTAACACTGTGTAGGCTTTTTACGGGCGGAAATAACGTTTGAAAAAAAATAACATACTTTCAAATATTCGTATTATTAAATTTTTAGTAATTTTTTTTAATGATATGATATTAAAATTAAAAACGATGTTAGGATCTTGAAAATTAAATGACTACATGCCAGAGATTCAAACCAAACCAACCCCAAATGGAGAATAGGCCTTAGCTCAGCAGTCGGAAATTCACAGGAGGTTACTGTACTGTATGCCAGAAATTTTTAGAACGTAATATTTTGAAAATATACAGAAAAATAGACAAAAAGGTCACAAATATTATAGACACACTAATCCAAAATCTAACTAAAACTAATTACTATAATAACGCCCCTTTTTTACACAATCATTAATTAGTAATAGGCATTTTTCTATAGTATCTTCAAGTTTTCAACAATAAAGTATAAATTAATACATGTCCGTTTGTCCCGAGTCTGGGTGTAATTATCTATATAAGTATGTATTTACAAAAGAAAAGTAGAATATGTAGTATATCAGATTGTCTGATTTCCATAGTACAAGCTCTGCTTAGTTTGGGATCAGATCATGGCTGTGTGTGAATGTCCCAGGATATTATTATTATAAACAAAAATATTTGTTAGTATTCCGCTATGACACGAACCATACCTTATCTACCCTAGGCCTTGTAATTTAGCTGTGTTCCTTCCAAATTGCCGTAATATATTATAGCGGTTAAGCGTATGTGGTGACTTAAATATTTTCTTGTACATATGAAACAGTAAAACGTGACTTGATCCATGCCAATGAAAAACTTAATTTTAATTAAAAGAAATATGTCCAATTGTTCCAAAAAAAGTTATAGATACACATGGAAAGAACATCTTACTTTTCATTGATTGGAATTGATTGGAATCGCGTTGTTAGTATAATGGTTTTTATATGTAGCCGTTTAAATAAGTAAATAAATAAGGCTTAAAAGTAAAAACAGTAATGTTTTTAATCACAAGTGATTTGATTTTACTTATTTTAGGGTTTTGTAATCTAGTTTGGGTAGGTACCACCCTCACATTAGATATACTGCCGCAAAACATTAGTACTTGGTATTGTTGTGTTCCAGTTTTAAGGGTGAGTGAGCCAGCGTATTTTCAGTCCCATGGGACATAACGTCTTAGTTCCCAAGGTTGGTGGCTCATTGACGATGTAAGATGGTTAACATTTCTTACAATGCCAATGGGCGTTGGTGACTACTTACTCAGGTGGTCCATATGCTCGTCCGTAATAGGTAATAAAAGTGACACGTTTGTCCGTCTACCTATAAAACGTAAAGTGCCTTCCGGTAAATGTCCCACTGTTTAGAAAAGGCCTCCTGGATGAGGAGCATATACCTCCATGATCTTATCGGTTCTCATGTCTTTAATAAGATATTACAATTTACAATATCAATTTACAAGTATCTGGCAGTAGAAATTTCCAGTCTTGCTTTTTTTAAATTTGTGAAATAAGCACATTGTCAAATGGACCATCTAATAGTGAGTCATCACGATAACCCATAGACACTGGCCCTGTAAAAAATATTCATCATTCATTACATCGTCCATGCCAACATCCGTCTCGGATTACAACCGGTCTATCTACATACTCATCTTGAAGATTGGCCTCTGTTGAAAAGAAGTTTGAAACACACTTTTATTACTTTTATAGTTTATGTAGAATCATTTTTAATGTTAATATGCAAGTACTTATAAGTAAATTTAACACGCAATACACATACTTGTAATGATCGAATTTTATTTTTGAAAACTATCTCGTGAAAATTGCATTGCAGTAAGTTTTTATCTTTATTTATTTTGTTGTATTTTTTATTTGATATGCCTTTGCTTTAAAATAAGAATATTAAAAAAAAACTGTAAGTGTTAAAGTAGTGTGTAACTGTAACTGTTAGTGCAGTGTAACTGACGGGATTTGGGAGTTCAATGATAGTTATTTCAATGGATTATAAAAACATTTTATTCAAATTAACAAAACTAAAACTTGTTATACTTTAAAAGTATATTCGGGTAATTTCCGTTGCAAAAGTCCATGAATGGAGTAACTCTTTTTTCAAACAAATATAAAAAACACTTGCAGCTTACTTCAAATTACGCGTAACCTCAATCGTTACATTCTTGAGCTTTAGAGCTCTGATAGAATTAATTGTAACAATTATCTTTAAACTACAAGGCAAATTAAAAAAAGAATCGTAACTTTCCACATAGCCAGCCAGCACTATTTGCAATATTATATATTAATATTGCAAATATAAAAGCACGTTTATTTCAAAATTGTACAAATATTTGCAACTAATGAGCGAATATTATAATCCGGAATTATCGAACCTCCGCTAATTAACATCGTATCGTGTTTAATATGCACATTATTATAATAAATGAATATATATTAAAATTAGAATATCCGTTTTATTAATAACAAGAACATGAATTTCAAGCCTGTCATGTCAATAGTCTGAATTTAAACCGAGTAAAATTGCGACACTTATTTAATAAAAATATATATAAAAAGCCGAGAAGGCCCAGTGGTAAGAACGCATGAATCTTAACCGATGATCGTGGGTTCAAGCCCGGGCAAGCACCACTGAATTTTAATGTGCTTAATTTGTGATTATAATTCATCTCGTGCTTAACGGTGAAGGAAAACATCGTGAGGAAACCTGTATATGTCTAATTTCACTGAAATTCTGCCATATGTGTATTCCACCACCCCCCGCATTGGAGCAGCTTGGAATAAGCTCCAAACCTTCTTCTCAAAAAGGGCCTCTCCCTTATAGGCCAGCATATTACATACACCCAGCAGTGGGACATTCACAGGCGGTTACAGTTACACAGTATATATTAAAATGACTGCCTCGTTAGTCTAGTGCCTATATATAAGGCCGTAGATCCCGAGGTGCTGGATTCAAAACGCAGGTTGGGCCAGTAAAAGTTATTGAGTTTTCTGTTGAAGATTCTCAGTAGCAGCCCGAAGTCTGGAAGTTGTATGTAATCTTGGTGAAAGCACGTAAAGTCTTACGCCTGAACTCTTTCCGGTCGTATCGGTTTGCCATCTTATCGGTTTATGAGTGTAAGGGAATGAAGACTGCATCTGTGTGTGACAGACATATGTCCTGCGCAGTTGGCAAGTCTATCTTGAGAATGGCCGCCTTGGCCGAAATCAATAAGAAGGATATCATCCTCATCATATTAAAATTTCTAAAACGCACTCCATATTCTGGTATAACATTTACGTATATTGATTACATAGTTTTTCAGTTAAGCATTACAAAAAAAAAAACCTCATTTATATAAATAGTCAAAATTTCAAAATGACATTCAATATAATATGGTGTGGTAGTTTTTACGGCTTTATTTTACATCGAAAATTTCAAAATATAAAAAATAAATAAACTGTGAGTGCTATGTCATCGGCAGTTGGTTCTATTGGTTGTTTGTTAAAACTTGCTTTAAGCGAGTTAATTCGATTACCATCGTCGATGTATGTTATTTTCCATTCAATTATTTACAATATATTGTTTTAGATTGGACGGCTTGACTTCTCAAATACAAGTACGAAATACATGATAGATTAAAAATAAAGATAACAAACGTAAACGATCCATTACAAAAAATGCACACGCAGAATAACTAACCTTGAAGCACCATCCATGTATGTGACGTCATCGGTTTTAGTTATAATTACTGGTTCACGAACAGGGCATAAAAATATATTTAATACTAGCTGACCCGGCAAACGTTGTTTTGCCATATAAATTATATTTACTGAATATTTTAGTTTTTGAATAAACAGTAACGAATTTATTGTAAGTGTGTGGGGATGGGATCTATGACAGAAAAAGGAAAGAAGCGCTTTAGACGATAACCGCCGATAAAAACAAAAAACACTAACCAATTATTTTCTCTATTCAATGTATTTCATTAATGTAATGACCATATTCATTGTTTCATTAAAAGTAAAATGTAAAGTGAAAAAAAGAATATATTTTTATCCTAAAGCAGTTAATTAATTTCGAAGAGCAATTGAGTGTACGATATTTTTTGTCAGTCTGTCTTTAGCCAATAGCCAAAACAAATAAGCTCGATAGTTTGCCCACCCGAAAACATGCCACGTATACTTGTCCGTGTGATAAGCATGGTGTGACCAAATCTAAGCCACAAACGGACATCGTTTGGCCTTGCAACTTATTGCTTGTCATTATACATATATGCATAAAGCACCACCCTGCGAACTTTTTCATGCATTTTATTATTATTTTTTCTTAGGTTGTCTACGGATTTTGTGTGTGAGTTGTAGCTCATCGTATATGCGTCCCACAATATGAGACAGAACTTTTGAAAAAGGTGTTCCGTTATTTGTTTTCTTTATAATATTGGTAAATGGTCACCCTTACCCATATACATTGTCACTATAAAAATATTAACCATATATCGCGAATACGCCACCAACCTTGGGGACTAAATTGTCCCTTGTGCAGTTACACTGGCTCCATCGCCCTTTAAGCCGGAACACAACAATATTAAATATTGCTGTTTGAATGCTGGTAGAATATGGGATAAATACATACACATACAAATGGATACAAAGTACATACAAATGGAACATAATCTTTGCGCTGGCTATTTCGCTATCGTATCGTTGACCATCAACAAAAGTTTTCTTTTTGCGCGAGCATTTTAATTTTGCCGTGACTCCTAAGATATTAATTTAAATTAATCCTTTTATAATTCCAGTGAGACAACCGCGTCTTTTTATTGCCTTTCAATCGATTCAATTATTAGCAACTAATAGTTTCTATTAAAACAGACAAATTGAATTACTGCTAAATATATTTTGAAATATAGTTTAATATTTTACACAACTCGAGATGATTTATTTCACACAAACTATATAAACAAACATAGTACGTTCAAAGGTGGCGCTGCTAACAGAATTCAAATGGAATTAAATTTTACTTATTGTATTAAATAATTAAATTTGATTCAAAATGATAATATTATTTCTAAAGGATTTTATTTTGAATATTGTCAAAGTATTTTAAATCCTTTAACAATAAATTAAACATCAAAAATGTCTTTAAAAGTTTCAAGCAATCAAAACAGAGTCTACAATAAAGTAAAATTTGTTATAATAGCTTGATAAATAATACTCATTTATTTTGTTTTTTCCTTTGGTTTTTTTTGACGCTGAGCATATAATTATACTATCAACACTCGAATCACTATAAATTAAATATTGTTATAATTACTTGACAAATAGTGGTCATTGCATTTGGTTTTTTTCTTCTTTAAATAATAGTTTGACGCTGAGCGTATGATTATACTATCATTTATGATCATACTGTCAATAGTAAACACTCGCATCATTTGTATATTAAATGTATGTAATGTATGTATACTTGATTTAATTTACATGATTTATTAACTTATTTTTCAAGATTGCATTATTTACACTTGCTACAATTTCGTTTTCTTGACTTTCTTCCATAATATTGCGATGAAAACACGATATAGGTCTCGTGTAAATTAAAACGATAACAAAAAACAACGTACGGTTGGCGAAGAAGAGAGCAGGGGAACGAAGTCCTTTGCGATATTTTATCGCATGCAAATGGACTTCAGGAACAGCCTTACTAGTGGATACGGGCCGTTGAGCAAACCGTTCAATGGTGACATGCTCACATGCACATTTTCGTTATTTAGTTGGATTTCTTCGTCTGTTCTTTCTGCTGTATTATTCATGCTTGATGCTTTATTAGTTCGACGGTCCAAATGGGTCCACCTGCGTCCAGCAAGACTGTCACATTTTTCACTGTAACACACACATACACACACACACAAATAGACCACATTGTTGTATTTACTGATAAAAACGGTATACCGATAATGTATTTGATCTTTTAGTATTTTATCAAACTTATATTTCTTATCAATGAAATAAATTGTTAAATATTTTGCAAAACGCGACGCTCTTCATGAATTACGTGGACGAAAGTTCGATGAGGTTCACTATAAGTAATTATTTTTATATTGTTCATACAAAAATACAAAAAATCGTGATAACAAAATGGGATGATGGGTTAGGAGAGTGAAAATTTGATTTGATATTTTTTGATGCTTAATCAAAATAAAATACAAAATAAAAAAAATGTCAAAAAAATAGAAAACAAATTCTGGATACCCTTATCACCTAGCGGTATGAAATAAACTTTACGATCGATTCTCATACCTCCCAAATATACATAATAAATTTCATAAAAAACGGTCGAGCCGTGTCGGAGGAGTTCGACCACAAATACCGTGACACGAGATTTTTATATATTAGATTTTAGCTTACGACACAAAAAAAATGATATTAAAGTATAGAGGTATTTCAATTTTTGAGCTAATTATATTTTATAAAATAATATCGTGATATTTTATATTTTTATTAATTACTTCATATTCAAAAATATACTTCAAAAATATTTAAAGAAATTAATCGCTTTGTTTTGTTAAATTTGTCTTGAAATATTTGACGAATTTTAATCCTGTAGATTTTAATTTTAATTTTATAAAAAATCCATGTTATAACAAAGTCGATAATCGCCGAAGAATACGATCGTGAAATATTAAAAAGTGTTTAGGGACATTGATTATAATGATATGACGTTTTTAGTGGGTACATGCATCAAATATCGTATCTCGGTTAGTCAGCTTACAAAAAACATTTAACGATTTGAGATACGACATGTTCACGTGTTATGTCCTTAGACGCGAAGAGAGGTAGAATTTATTAGCCATGTTTTTAGTTGTAACGCTTGAGTGACACGCTTCTGACGCAAAAAGTGTTTCTCTTACTTACTATTTACTCAAATACATTGAGTAGAATTTGATTAACATTTGAATCCTTTTAATCATTATTATTGTTTTGGAAGCTTAAACTAATAAAAAAATATCTTTGTTTAACCGTTTGATGAATTCCATTGAATTGAATAATTTTGAAAATGTTTTCGAACAATTTCCATAACAGAGTCATACCTCATTATCGTCTATTTTTCTTCTGAATAGTCGAACTCTGGAAGACGAAAATTATGAAGATGCCTTCGGATATTCGGACAAGTAATGAATATTACATGAGCCAATGACGAGGTGAAATATAATTTATACTTCGTAATTTTAGCAATTTTAGTATTAAAAATTAATAATGTAGACAATTCTGCAACTATTTGTCAAGCTAATAACTATGCTTATAACTTATTTAACCACGCGTAAAAAATCTTTAAAAATAAATATAAGAACCATCGTGGTCTAGTGGTTCTCTCGATGTCACCGCCTAATTGTTACATCGATTCCATCACGCATAAAGAAATTTGGCAACTCCTTTCTTCAACTCCCAAAAATGGAATTCCTTACCAGCTCACATGTTTCCCTCCTCTTACAACCCGGGTTCCTTCAAACGAGGCGTGAAGAGGCATCTTGCGGGCCGGAAAGGCGGGGGCGGTTAGTGCAGAACATTCTTCCCGACTGTACTTGCCGTAGTCGCGTTTGGACTCTACTACGACTTACCATTAGATGGAGTAGAGTCATTTGCCCTCCCGGAAATATTAAAAAAAAAACGAGATCTTAACGAAAGATGGCGAGTACAAATCTGGTTAAGCACTTGATTTATTTGTATTTATAATATTAGCAACTTGGCGTTGAAGGAAATCATCGTGAGGCAACCCGTGTGTATCTCATAAATTCTACTACGTGTGTTTTCACCAATCAATATGCAGTGTAGTCGAATAAGGTATAAGTTTTCTCCTTAAGGAGAGACAAAAACTCAGACCACGATAAGCATCCGTTATGGCCCATAAAAATACTTTTATAAGCGGGATCGGACTTACAATCGCAAGTACCATAACGACTATGATAATGCTTTAATATAATATATAATACATATATAAGTAATTTATTTTAATATCTCATCCATCCGTATCTTAAAAATTACATTGTCACTTACTTTCTTATATAATTTTCAACATAAAAATCTAAGAAACAACGTGTAATATTAATGAGTGCTAGTGTTATTTAAAGATTAATAACAATAACTCAAATATATTATATAATTTTAAAAGCAATTCGAGAATCTCATTCTAACAATGACTCGTGAAAATGTACAGGGAATGTTAATATGCAGAAATATACATACATATATACAGATATGTACGAGTAGCTTGTAACGTTGTGCGCTTAAGAATATTCAAATGTAACGACATTCGACCATTCCATTCGATACGCTTAGCATTTGAAATATCAGTTCCTACTAGAATACTAGAGAATTGAGAATTAAAGTTATTGCCAAATGATCACCATATCTACGAAAATTACCAAGTTAAGTAACATTTATATACGAGGTATAAAATCATATTAAGAATATTGAAAAATTGTAGACATTTTTAACAAACAAAGTTATTCGCTAAACATTCGCTTGCTGAAATATATCTAAGGTTAGATATTGTAATAGGTTACAGGTGGTAAGGCTTTGTGCAAACTCGTCTAAGTAGATACCACCCATTTATCAGATATTCTACCGCAAAAGAGCAGTACTTGATACTGTTGTGTTCTGCTTTGAAGGGTAAGTGAGCCAGTGTAATTACAGACACGAGGGACATAACATCTTAGTTCAGAAGGTTGATGGCGCATTGGCGATGTAAGCGATGGTTAACATTTTCTATGTCGTCAAATAAATAATGTCAGAAAGAGAGAAATCAGTATTTAACTAAAAATCCGCTAAACAACGTTTATAGTAAGGGCGATAGTTATATATTATTTATTATTTAATATATAGAACTGCATTAGAATACCCTTAAATTTATAAGTGAAAGTGCCATATAATTCGGACGAAAATTCGGCTTTTCTTATACAAAAACTTAAACGCGGTAAAACAAAATTTATACGATATAGCGATTATGAAACATCCTGCGGTGTAAGGATAAAATTTCCTTACATCTCATTTCGCTGACTAAATTGAATGCGTGAATATATAAGACATAAGTGTCGTAGAGAAAAAATACTGAATACGAGCATCGAAATTACGAAAATTTATTCAGCTATGTGTGGAATATTTTATATAAAATTATGTTTAACCTTGACTTCGCAAAGGTGCATATATACATATACACACATACATACACATATATATATTTTTTTCCACTACTTGTAAAATCGTGTTGCAATGTGTTTAAAAAGTCACCAACAATTATAAAAAACAAACAATGTATCAATCTCTAATAACAATTTAGACGAATAAAGATTTTTGTCTCCAACATTCTTTGTCACAAGAGTTGCTAATTTGTCTTGCAAGTTAATGCATTTTATTCCATAACATCAATTTTGTTTAAATCTTCTTTTATTAAATGAATGAGGAAATATATATACAATGTTGATTAGTATATTTCTAAAATTGATAATGGGAATGGTTCACCAGATGGTAAATGGTTACTTTACCCATAGACACTGGTTCTGCAAGGAGACCACTTCATTTATTGTAATTGTGCTGCAGTCTTTTTATGCCCGTAAATTCACCCACCATTTCAAAAATACAGAAAAAAGTGTTAATGTAACGATAAAAGTCATGATACTTACTCAGTTGTGTCTGCACTAAGAAACATGAATCATAGATCGAATATTTAACGTTAACGTAAGTTTTATCGGAAAATAAAAATATTTTGTTTTAAAAAGTTTTTTTTTTTGTGGTAATCGAATTTTCAGAATAAAATTTTAACGTAATTTTGCTGCTTAATCATTTACATCCGATTTCTTATTCAGTTCCTTCCATCATTATAAATATATATCAAGCAACATTTTTAATGATCATCCTTTTCGCAGGTGGTACACCTCAAAGTAGAAGATGCGGGTAACTACACCTGCGCTCTGGAAGCACCTTTATCGATAAGGACAGTTGCGAGAGTTCATGTTTTACAAGGTATTGAACATTTTTTCTTAAAAAATCAACAACAATTTAGATGTAGAAAGTTATTACGTTCCCTTTAACTGCGTCATTGGTTAAGTGGTATTGATAGCTGTGAATTCTGAATACCTTTGGGTTCGAAAATTGGTAGAGTGAAAGGAGGTTTTTGGTAGTTAAGCGTCAAGTAATGCTCAGAAGCAGTTGAAGTTAGGAAGATGGTAGTATGTGTGGAAAGGCTTGAAGAAAGAAAGATAAATTCGTGGATCCGATGGCTGATATCACTTCGGTCATATCGAATTGTACCACCAAACCTACGGAACAAGCGAAAAATATGCCTCTGTGCCTTGGTATATAATATATCGTTCGTAATTGCCTAGTTTTTGAAACCGGCTACCATGACCGGAATTAGGTCAGTCCTAATCCAGATACTTCGATTTTAGTGCGAGTTTATAGCGAAAATTACCATATCCGTACAACCACTGTCAGCTATTATTGCAACGCTTGGATCCTTCGAATATAAATTATTTGAACGAGACCACATAATAATGCCTATTATTTTAGCAATGAAAATCGCTTTACGCTTTTTTTAAACTATAAGATTTTTAACTTTTGAAATTATTTATCCGGTTATTCGGTTAGTACATTGAAACGAACAACAATTTAAATATCGAAAACAATCGAAAATTCTGTTTATTGATAGCAATGAATATTGTCTCACGGTATCATTCGATACAGAATTTAACACTGCATAAATTACGTCGTTTATACAATATCAAGGATCAACAATTATTACAGCGCTGCAAGTAGCTTGAAATCTGCATGTTATTTAAATGAAGTTACCGATATGAATTTCATGAAACTTGTTACAATTGGATCGTACATTTATGCATTACGTCCGTGTTCGCTTCGTTAACGATGCTGAGTATTCTTTTGTTAAGTTTTATTAAGATTATCATATATATATATATATATATTACGGTGTTTTGTGGTTTTTAAATGGTATATATTTATTATTATATAGGTATTAAAAAATTATTAAAAATTAAATTTATATATTCAGCCTTTTGCCGTCCACTGCTGGACGAAAGCCTCCCCCATAGAACGCCAACCATCCCGATCTTGGGCAGTCCGCATCCATCCCGTGCCTGCCACCTTCTTCAAATCGTCGGTCCATCTTGTCACAGGGCGCCCTACACTACGTTTGCCTAAGCGCGGTCTCCACTCTAACACGTGTCGGCTCCATCGGCCATCAATGCGTCTGGAGACATGACCAGCCCACTTCCACTTCAGCGAGCTAATTCTCCGCGCGATGTCGGTGACTTTAGTTCTCTGGCGAATGTCCTCATTTCGGATTCTATCGCCCAGAGAAACCCCAAGCATCGCGCGTTCCATCGCTCGCTGAGCGACCTTAAATTTGTGGACCAGTCCTACGGTGAGTGTCCACGTTTCGGCACCGTAAGTCATCACAGGTAGGACGCACTGATTAAAGACCCTGGTCTTAAGCGACTGTGGGATCGACGATTCAAAAATATGACGCAACTTCCCGAATGCCGCCCAGCCCAAACGTATTCTTCTTTTAGCCTCCTTCTCAAAGTTGTGCCGGCCAAGTTGTATAGTTTGGCCCAGGTAGGTATATTCCTGCACAACTTCAAGTGGAGAGCCATTTACGACCACTGGTCCCGGGGATACATGATTGTTTGCCATAATTTTGGTCTTTTCAATGTTCATCCCGAGACCTACTCGTCTCGAAGAATCGCTCAGGTTGTTTAGCATCTCTTCCAAATCCTGCAGAGTCTCCGCCATGATGACAATGTCGTCGGCAAATCGCAGATGTGTAATGTGTTGGCCATTGATATTAATGCCGCGTCCGTTCCAATCGAGCGTTTTGAAGACGTCCTCCAATGCATTGGTAAAAAGTTTCGGGGAGATTACATCCCCCTGTCTTACCCCGCGATGCAATTGGATTGGTCTTGTGCTCTGATCTTGTACTTGGACGGTCATAGTTGCGGCTTCGTACAAACACTTCAACACCTGGATATACCGATAGTCAATTAGGCACCTCTGCATGGATTCCAGAACAGCCCAGGTCTCAATGGTATCGAAGGCTTTTTCGTAGTCCACAAACGCTAGGCATAGAGGCTGAAATTAAATTTAAATTAATATTATTAATTCATCACTTAATATCACAAAATTAATTCGAGTTATATGCAATTAATGACCTGAATAATGTTATGACGTAATCAAGTTGATGACAAAAATTTACTTATTAAATGTGAGGTAATCTTATCGTGTTAAAAGAAAAAACAAAATGACATAAATAATAGAACTAATATGAATAAAAGCAGCACATTTATTTGGTTTTTTATTGTCTGAATTTAAATTGATTTTAATAGCCTTATATGAATTATAAATATAAATTTGATGTTTATATTTTATTTAATCCTTTGATTTGAATTTTATTTTCGATATAATTTTTTTTTTGTAGTCGATTCATTCGGGACGGCAGAATTCATTAAATATTTAGTTGTCACTGGACATAACATTGAATCGTAAAATCTGAAGCATAAAAGAATATTTATGTTTAATCAACGCGATGATACAGATTTTTTTTATACTGAATCCAAGCTTTTTATAAATTTTACTACGTTTAATTTAAGTTTAATATCGCGCAAGGCTTTGTTTGCTTCGGTAAGAAGTTGCCGTCAAGAAATAATGCGTTAAAATAATTAAAATAATCTTGATAATAACAATACGAACTCATACATCTTTATTTATTGTACACTTAAAGAGTGTTATTGAATAAAACCAGTACACTAATCAAGTGATTTGAAGATAAATTAAATTTTTTAGCAACCAGATGGAAAGCGATATATATGAATATTGATAAAAATACCTAATCATTATAATACATGGAAACGAGATCTTATAAATCTGGACAAACATCAATTTATTTTTATTATTCACTAGTACTCGCTTGCAGCTTCACCCGCGTGTTGAGGGGAGATGAACAAAAAAGTAGCATTTGTGCTTTGGGTTCAAACTTGCATCATACAAAATTTTATCAAAATCGATTCAGTGGCTTAGTCTTAAAAGCGTAACAGACAGACTATATATTATGATATTATTATAGATTTTGTGCTCGGCGATGAAGAACATCATTAGCTAATCTCCGTACGACGGATTTAATTCAGCCACTTGCGTATCACACAAGATGCTGTGTGGTATAATGAGCTGCAAAAAATGAGATCAGAAAAGAAAACCCATTAACCGGCATTGTACCTGTTATGAGCTGTATATTTACCTTCTATGCACGTTATAT
The DNA here is from genome assembly GCA_905147175.2 of Nymphalis urticae. Lineage (NCBI taxonomy): Eukaryota > Metazoa > Arthropoda > Insecta > Lepidoptera > Nymphalidae > Nymphalis > Nymphalis urticae. The sequence continues at coordinate 9,144,436 of LR990003.1, read as the reverse complement.
AACTAGTATTATGTATGGCTTAACATGAGTCTGACGTTTTGTAATTAAATATTATAATAAGACCAGCAAGGCAAAATTAAAAGCCATGCAAATGTGAACGTCTAAAGTATCCAACGATTTTGTCGGGTAAAGTTACTAGAGTCTTAAGTAAGCGGGTAATAATAATAATAATTTATAAAAGTTTCCTATTGAATGGGACTCATACATTTATTCAAGTTGGAAGAGAAATACTGTACCCAGATGGGCATTTATTTCCTTCATAATTTGGCGTTCGTGTGGAAAGTTTAAGAATTCCACTCTTTATTTGTTTTTTTCTTACGTTTTGATTGTCTTTTATTATTTAAATTACTAAAACAAATTGTGAGATAAAAATTTAATAGCGAAATAAAAATAACTATCTCATTTATGAGCTATATTTTAATCGAGAATCTATTAGTGATCTATGTATAATAATATATACATTTTGAGCACTTAATATGGATATTAAAATGATATATATTTATAAATGTTATGTGATCATTCCGAAATTTGATGTTGATGAAGCCAAACTAAACAGACCAGTCTATTATTACATATAAACCAGCTCATCTAAATGTCATTAAGATAGACCAAGCAAATACTAAATAGTCGACGCAAACTTGTTATTCAAGATACAGTACTAGCTGGCCTGCAAACAGGATGTACCGAATATGTTAAGTTTAAGATTAGAGAAGTAGAAAACAAAGCGAAACTTAAACTTAAAGCTTCAAGGCGTTGCTGTACAAAGCTTACATGCTGAGTTTTGTTAGAGTTAAGGAATAATAAAAACATTCGGTCGGAGCTTTCTTAATTTCAGAATATAAGATAAGAAAACAAAATTTTACTACGATGAATGTAATGAACTTGGATAAATTGGACATGGATCGCTCGACCTTGTATATAAAAAATATGGTGGCTTATTACAATAGACTTTGAAATCGTTTGTCGTTGGTTAACTATTTCATACACCCACAGATTTGTTATAACTTGCAGCTAGATGGCGTTGCAGCGCATTAAATTCTATACCGTTTAATCGATTACCATGACTGTGTCATATATAACTAAGATAAATACGTATAAGAACTATAAGTTGATTATATAAATAAGAAACATTCCGCTATTTTTAACAAAAAAAACATTATCATAGATGTTTTAAAATAAATAAAGTTGATTTTAACTCTTGATTGGCCCGTTGGTGCAGTTGTGTCATTATGTATAAATATGTTAATATGTATATCAGTCGTTACCATTAACGCATAAAGGCAATAAGTTGCCTACCTCAGGAACGGATGACCGTGTTATTAATTATGAATAATTATACTTTTTTTTTTATAGAATAGGAAGGACGAGCATATGGGCCACCTGATGGTAAGTGGTCACCAAACGCCCTTAGACATTGGCATTGTAAGAAATATTAACCATCGCTTACATTGCCAATGCGCCACCAACCTTGGGACCTAAGATTTTATGTCCTTGTGCCTGTAATTACACTGGCTCACTCACCCTTCAAACCGGAACACAACAATACCAAGTACTGCTATTTTGCGGTAGAGTATCTGATGAGTTGGTGGTACCTACCCAGACGAGCTTGCACAAAGCTCTACCACCAGTAATTCATACTTATCATTCTTAACAATAAAATAACTTGAAATCGAACAATGAGAAAATAAGGACTTTTATTTCACACAGGATCAAGTCTTGCGGAGCTTCAGAGCGGAGTTAAAACCACAACCAGCTACATGAGTCTTCTCTTCACATCTCTTCTTTTTATCATCGGAGCATGGCATGGCGATGTAAGGTGACCTCCTTAGATCGGACAGACAATTAAGAAAGGCTGGATAACGCAAGAATTTCTTTGGGAACAAATTAATATTAATAAATCGTCGTTGAAATTTATTTTGACGATCATATTTCAGCTTGATGAAGAAAATATTAGAATTACAAACAAGACCGATTGACGTGAAATTTATCAAATGAAGGTCATTTGAAGTTATAATGAATGTTTTCATGAGCGTCACTTGATGGTAGAAGTTACAACGTTCATAGAATATTAAATCGAGCACATAATCAGATACGTTTGTTTTGAAAACTTTTATTTTATTATGTTTTAATAATAATGAAAGCGAAATGTTATGCAATTATTCTAAGTTATACTGTGTCAAGAAAATTTTGGTGCAATTTTTAAATGATAATGAAAACTTAAATTTTCTTATCACTATTGGATACGAGAACCTTATCTAGTATGATTTTTTCATAAAAGTGCTTGAGTTTTGCTTATAATTTAAATGGTAATAAATGGTATAGTTAAGCATCGTGAATAAATCCGCTAAAGGTATCGTATTAAATCTCATACGTGTATGTGACCGAATAATCTTCAAACCTTCTTCTTAAGAAAACTTTCTTAAGAAAGGCTTTGAGGCTTTGTTTTTTTGGTTATAACAGCATTTATGCATTTTAATTTCATTCAGTTTGAATGTGAAACTCACACTGTACTCCTGTACTCATAAAGCAACAGCCTATGAATATCCCATAGCTGGGTCTCTTCTCCCTTTGAGGAGAAGGTTTGGAGTTTATTCCACCACGCTTCTCCAATGCGGGTTAGCAATTCTGCCACATATGTATTGTGGCAGAATTTCAATGAAATTAGACACATGCAAATTTCCTAAAAATGATTTCCTTCACGTCCAATCACGAAATTAATTATCAACACAAATTAAGCACATGAAAATTCAGTGATACTTGCCCGGGTTTCAACCCGTGGTCATTGATTAAGATTCACGCCTAACCACTGGGCAATCTCGGCTCTGTACTCGTAACTGATAGCTATTAACAAAGAATAATATTTAAATAATATATGCTTCCGTTCCTTATTTAAACGGTATAATCATTATAAGCTCATTATAACTTTAGTGTTGAATTTTAAACATCCAAATGCTCTGTTATTTGGACTCTAAACAATACTTGAATAAATATGGCGTCGTTAATAACATTTCCAACTCTACGTAATTCGTTTCTACGAGATTTATAATTTGCAATATAAATCATTTAACAATTAGACGTTTTTTTAATAAATACTGATTCAAAACAATTCCAAAGTATTTCATTTTCGTTTCGAAGTAAATAATTCGACTTGAATTAGCAGTGAGAACGCTGAAAATATTTTTTTACACGTCTCGTTTTAAGAATTAAGGCCTCTCTTATTACGAAACATTTTTCTTTGTGACATTTATACAAAGGCGTCATTATGTTTGTTTTATTAACAGAGCTATTGTCTTAACGGATTAGTAATCGAGCATCTAAGAAAAACACTACACTTTAAATTTCGAATAGAATGCAAATTTTTTAATGAAAATACATAACAGAAGAGATAATTAAAAAAAAATTAAAGCATTATGATTTTTTTAATACAAAAAACTTGTTTAACACAAAAAGTTTGAGTGTAAATACGTTGTACTCAAATTTTACCTTCAAATTTATCCCGTTTAAAGAAAAATCACTTTCAAATTTTATTTTGTCATGGATTAAATCAGTGAAATTTAATAACCTAGGAAAAGCCGTTAGTTAACCTATATAATTAAAATACAGTAGTTAATTAGGTTGGTGAGGGAAGTGTAAACACTTAAAGTGGCAAACTTTGGGGCTATGGAGTTTCAACAACCCTTTGCATGTTTACTTTGACGACAAAACTGTTAATACACTTGAGATGAAACAGTAACGTATTAACTTTTGACGAAAATTTTGATTAAATTTGTTAATTTAGACAAAGCGCACAGCAGTGCATATGTCAAGTTACAAATTGTTTGGATTTTATCAAATACTCTTCAGTCATGAATCGAAATACAAAATGTAAGCTATGTTTGTTATAAATCCGGTAAAATCTAGATTTACCTGAATTATTGTAAATGATCAAATTATAAGAGATTTGCTTGTCCAGTGTTTCGTAACTACTGATCCTTAGAGAGCCGTTCATCACGGCTTACCGTCCAAGGATCTTGAAATCATATTGTAAAAATTGTACAGTTGTAACATATCGCTAGTGAAGTATTTTGTATAAATATATTTTAAGTAGACATTTTCCTTCGTTTTTCAAATACTGTGTAAAAAATATTTCAATTCTTATCGTGTAACTTAAGTATGCTTTTAAATAAAAAAAGTAGTTAAATTGTACAATATCTTATACTGTTATATATTTAGAAAAGATTTATTAGAAAGTTAAACGTCAAATATAATGTAAAATTGTAATTAAATAAAATCGCATATCATATTTAACAAATCGTTTAAAATTTTAGAACTTGATACAGTTTTTGTTAACGTACAAATATCAAAATCAATACATAATCAATAAAATTATATTATAAGAAATATTTACTAAAGCATAACTTGGTTAGTCTTGATCAGTAATTTAAATTAAAAAAAAAAATAGAAGCGAATTAAAAATACAACTAAGTCTGGTTTTTATTGAATTATTTTAAGCAAGTTAACATTTTGTGAACTATAAGTTAATACGATTTGGGTTGTTATTGAAGAGAAGCCAAGCCGAGTTAATACACGACACACACGTCCTAGACAAGGCAGACGTAATTTAATTTTTGATCTGAATTTCGCTGAGCCGCTTACAAAGGCTGTTTATTTTAGTACAACAAATATTCTTTGGGGTTTGTTAAAATGAAACAAAAAATTAATTTAATAACAAAAGTGCGTGTATTTTTTATACTTGTTTAAAAAAAGAACGTTGTATTTTAATTTTTTTTATTTAGTGTAGGTAGGTTGATGGATGGATAGGATGATGGAGAAGGTAGGTTCATGTTGAAGATGAAGGTAGGATCATGTCAATAAGCCATCAACCAAGGGATCGAAGGTTTTTTTTGTTTCTTAAGCCTGTATGTACACTGGCTGAGTTACGTTTTTAACTATATAACATAACAATTAATTCATGGCGTTGGTATAAATGATAAGTGGCTACCCAGGTAGATTAAAAAACCCTACAGGTTATTCATGTTCAGCCATTAATGGTAGACAAAGACAGTTTTATGGAGCACTCGCCATTTTCTAACATCTGATTTGGGATGGTGTGCCCACTAGTTTCGCTTTTTTAATCTACCACTCTGTTAGTCTACCATTCACGTGTATATGTTACATCCATGAACACGTCAAAATGTACATTTCTGGGCCAGTTTTAAAGTAACAGCTATCACAGTGAAAATTCAGTGTAATATAAAAAAGGTAGTATGTTCATATAAAGATAAATTCAAATATTACATTTATGAGTACCAGGTAGAAGTGACATACATCTGAAATGTATAAAAGTTGTTGTTGGAAAAAGACAAATATATTTTTCTGAATATCGTCCTGCAATGAAAACATGTAGAACTATAGTTTAATGTCTTTTATTTCACTTGTTGAATATAAAATCACGCAACTTATGACGAATATTTTGAATTGAAGATCGGTTACGTTTTCTACTTAAAAATTTCTGTCCCATCCTAATTTTTTTTTGTTGGCAAGAAGGCGATATTATTGTAAAGATAGATAGTTATGTATTTTACTGACAGACATTTTTTTTTCAAATAGGTGTTTAAATTTGATTATTACATAGATAAATAGATTACTTGTATAATATCTTCTCTACATATCTCCTATATTAAGATTTTCAGCAAATATATTTTGCTTAATCATATTCCGACTGATTCATATTTAACACGATTTGTCATGTATTTATTTATTTACAAACTCTCTTCAACATTATATATTTATGAAACGATAAATTGTACAGTCAGAAAAAAAATTATATTTTTTTTTACATTTAAATAAATGTAGTATAAGACTTAATCATAAAATATTTGTTTTCCAGTAAATAAGATATAATTATTATTTTTTCGATCATTTTATTCTTCGTTTATATTTGTAAGGGGCCTTGATAATCCATTGAATACAGTATTGAGTAAATGTATTTAATTAATCAATTATATTTAAATAGAGCTCTTTTAACAATAGAAAACTTGGTACGTACTCATTCTTCATTTTAAATTTCTATACCTTCGCGGCTTCAGTTCAAAGTACTCATCTCAGTTTTGTTCTTGTATCTTAAACAATAAACGATACTGAGAACACTAAACAATTAAAGGCCCTCGGTTATGATTCTCATAACAAAAACATTAAAACATATCGCTTTCTAGAATGTTCTCCACATTCGAAGTATTTCAATCTTCGTAACAATATCACTAACTTAAAACAAGCAACACACGTACAGACTTCTGAAATTGTTATTGTGCTTCATATGTTGTGGAAATTTAAATTGGTTATATTGTTCGTGTATTATGTTAAAACAGTTCTCATAATCATTTTTGTTAAACATAGTTCGTAATAAATATTTAAGTTCAACACCTTATCGACTCTCATTTGCACAATGTATCATTATAATTGTAAATTAATTATGTGTAAGAAATCCTATATAACCACTTCGAAATTGTAAATTTAAAAAAAATTGCACTTATATTATTCATTGGTAGATAAATAATTCGTGTTAAACTAATAAATTTTGATATTATATCAAATTTAACTATTGATGTTTGTAATATTAAATATTTATGTTATATTTTCTTTGTGTGCCTTGATTTAAAATATATAAGACATATAGACGTAGAAATATAAAATTAGATTTACATGTTAGATTTAATAGTTCAGTTGTAATATTTAATATTAATTAAATAAAAATTACATATCGGTGCTTTTGTTGACTGTACGGTTACTAAGGATTGTCACACACCTGCGCGCCTGTTTCGCTAAGTGGCGTCTAGTGTGGGTGTTACTTTACAAAGGATTCTTCAATCGCTTGGACGCGCGAGTGTGTTCAATCCATGAACATTACTAATGTAATATTGTGATATAAGAGTTTTATAATAAAACATTTACAAATCAAATTTTTGTTTTTTTTTTCTCCATTATACAAACATAGAGGACAGCGTGTGCCAGGTTCTGCTTAAATTAAATTATTGATACGAATATGGTACTTCTGTGGTTTTAGTACCATCAGTTTGGTGTTTTATACTAAACTGATGGTAGATTCAACATTTGGCATTTACAAAGAAGTGTATTTTCTATGTTGATTATAGATCTTAATATTAGTTTTTTTTTGTTCGGGATTAAATAGTTTATAATATTTTTAAACTCATATATTTTAATGAAATCACCACTAACAAAACAACCAAAAGAGGACAAATGCTATTGCTGTCTCTTTCTATAATATTTTTGAGTCACATACGTCATTGATTACGTGTTCAGTAATATGACGGGACTGTGGCAATGCAATGTCATCTGTGTTTAATCGCCTCGAGTCAGTTAGGTGACTGACTAATTGCATATTTATTCAAATAAATACTTTGTACAGCTATTTGACAGTAACTTAACTGCCGAATGATTTGACAGGTCATAATAAAAATCTAGCATGGCTAAAAATTTAAAAGAAAACATTTCATAAATGAAACTTCGAATACAAAGAGTCGTTGCAAGAAAATTAAAACTTTGTTAACACAGCGGAAAGGTCTCCATCGGACAAGGTCGGTCTTCTAATAAAAAATGTTAAAATACACTTTCATAAATTTTATTTCATTCGACGCCCTCTGGGGGGGAATTGGCGCTTTTTGTAAGTTTTTATTAAAGCCATTAACGTGAAAGTTGACAATTCTATCTCAACTGTTAAAAAAAAATCGTTGATGAAATTTTTCGTTCCCATGTTTTAATAATAATATCCTGGGACATTATTCACACACGGCCATCTGATCGCAAACTAAGCAGAGCTTGTACTGTGGAAACCAAACCACTGATATACTACATATACTACTTTAGACATGTTCATGCAAACAAATGTCAGTCCTGGGTGGGAATCGAATACATAACTTTCGGCGTGCAAGTATCTACCAACCACGCCAACCGGCTCGTCAATATCTCTTGATATAAAAAACAATCAACCCATACATGTTTTAAGAGGTACCGTATAAAAAATAATACGATGAAAACATACATACAATAATGTTTTCGATACCGGAAACTGGAAGGAAGAAGAATTTTTTATTGAGATAGGATATAATCACAAGATTACATTCCTTTTAAATCACAAGAGAAATATGTTTAGTCTAAAATAGACTTGAAACCCTTTCAAATTTACTTAATGTAATTTAATAAATAATTCTAAAATCGTTCATCGTGGCTATAATGATAAGTCAGAACTATTGAGATTTAGAATCTTTAATTTGGACTATTAGTTTATTTTATCTAAGTAAGCATCCACTGAGGAAGGATTTCTGGAAATGTTAACTGTAATTATCTGTGTACGAATATTACCCGTATAAAGTCAGGACGTGGAACTAGTGTTAAAATAAACTGATACATTGATAGTTATGTTAGGCTGTAATAATAATAATAATGTCCTCCAGACCGATTTTGGCCACGGCGGCCAATCTCAAGAGAGATTAGCCAACTGGGCAGGAGATATTATAGTGCACAAGTGTTTGCGCAAACACAGGTGCACTCTCTGTTCCCTAACTCTCATTTTCCGATGGGACGGCAATCCGGCACGACCGGAAAGAGTTCAGACGCAGGACCAACGGCTTTACGTGCTTTCCGAGGCACGGGAGTGTACACACTTCCAACTTCCAGACTCCGGGCTGTTACTGAGAATTTTCTGACAGAAAAACCCAATAACTTTTTATTGGCCAGACCTGGGAATTGAACCCAGGACCTCCAGGCCTGCGGCCTTACATCAAGCCACTAGACCAACGAGGCCGTCAAGTCAGGCTGTATAGTCTATTGATACTTGAGATATTATCTCTAACGTTAACATAATGAGTTTTTTCAATAAACTAATCAAAATATAAATATTTTTTATTCAAATAGATTACAAGTACCAACCACCAAAGCTATCACCGGTTCGGAAAGTGGATTCTACCGAGAAGAGCCGACAAGAAACTAGTTACAATATATTTTTTTTTTTACAAAAATTCAAATTTGGCAACTTAAGTATAGACTGAATTTTTATTAAATATGCGTATACCAAGCCCTAAAAAAGTTTGATTAACTTTATCAAGTCGGAAGCTTGGATCATTCCAAGCTTTATTTTATTTTTATTTCTAGTGTTAAATTGATGTATGTCACTTTTCTATATGTAACGATTAATATTGTCACATATATATAAAATATTTGCATAAGTATACTGTGATACGACTGTCATAATACCGATAATCCTAAGCACTGTGAGGGAAACTTTAGCTACTAAATTTTAAATAGTCCGAATGGACTTTTTCTTTTTGAAAACTGATATCGTCTGATATCATATTTCATAATATCTAATATTATATATTAATTTCATTCCTTAAGTCCTAATATTATAGTTAAACTTGTTGTGTCGATTATCAAATCATATTTTAAATTCCAATCACGAAATTTCTTTTTGCTGTTAAAATACGGTCAACAAGTTCATTTATTCACATAAAAAAATCTCAATAGTTTAAATATATAAATGAACTTTATAAGATACATACAAAATATTTTAACTTTCAATAACTCGAATATTGAATAATATTAAAAAACGAATCCTCCTAATCTTAGAACAAAGTATTTTTATATAGAGCTCGACAAATTCATAGAATGTATTCTTTTGTTACGGAACTCCTTTATAAGATATTCATAGCGAGACAGATCATTACGTGGGGGTTGAATATGGAACAAATATAGAAATATATGTGCTTCACGGACTCATGATTTTGAGGATATGTAATAATAGACTATATGCGTCTTTGTATGGCAATGAAGAAAATATTTCATGTATTTATACTGTATTGCAATTCTATGTATAAAAGATAAAACTTAATAAAATTTCTGACAAACATGATTTTATTTCTTATACATAACTTTTGGTCACGACCAACTTGACCAACTGACCAACTGACCAACGAAATTTGGCAACAGTTAGCGTAACTAACCATATTGTATTTACACAAAAAATACTACACATTATATAATTTGTGTTAAAAATTATCATTTTCATATTAGTGTTATTTAATAAACCGTTCTATTTTGTTGTGAAAAAGTAAAAAAAATAGTTGTCGATTAAAACCTGCTTACGTTTCATGCCTCATTGTTTTTTGTATAAGTTGATCAGTACTTTTAAGAATTGAATATTAATACTTAATGTCTATGTAATGTAATGGTTTAATTTTAATACTTAATGTCGATAACAGTTCACTCTGATGTTCTCCTGAACGATTTCATCCTTTGCATGTAGAATTTATTTAAAAAAAATTAATATTAATATGTATATTATTATTCGTATTCCAAACTATGTATCTGTTCCATTATATCCCACTTGAATGGGGAAAAAATCACTAAAACACCGGCGGTACCCTCTATCTCTTCAGAAGACGTTACAAGACCGCTACTGTAAGAAAAAGGCTATAAAAAATAAGCCGAAGTAATCGTAAAAACATCCTCAACGCATATATAAAGCAGCCAAGAATACTATATTTCTCTTTGATTTTACTGTTCATAGTCGCTTCACAATATTCATATAACGAACACGTCCGCACGCTACGACGGTCGACGACAAATTGGACCTTGGAGTAATAGCGCAAAAAGCTATTAAAAGTCAAATACCTCGTCTTATTGCCTCCACTGGTGATAGGAGGTCTGGTGCATTTTTCGCCCACAGGAATTGCGATTCAACGGGGAAATACTGATAGCATTCTTGCTACCGTTCCGCGTTATCATGATCAATACAGTAACTGTTTTAATTTGTATTTGTGTATACTTAAAATATTCATATAAATAATTCTTATGTAAACTTATGTATATGCTTAAATATTTGAAATTGAATGAAGACTAACGTAACAAATATATTTCATAATTTTTAAAGATATCGATTATTTATTAACTGTACTTAGTTACTGCACGAGGCATTACAAAGCTTAACATTATTCTTTCATATTTTAATGAGATTTATGTCAAAGTAAAAACTGAAAAATGGATTTTTTTTTGGTTTTTTAGTATTCGCTAACAGAAACGCTAAAAAGAAATGCGGAAGTCCGTTTCGAAGGTGGGAAGATGAAATAAAAACAACAGCAGGGAATACATGGACCAGGAACACACTAAATAAAATAGAATAGAAAGGAATAGAGGACGCGTTTGCCAAACGTGGCTAACAGACTAAGTTGTCGATGTCAATTCAGCAGAGTGATAATTTTAGTAATGTGTAAAATGTAGAAAAAATGTGTCTAAAAGATTTATTTATTAATTTTAAAGTAAATCCCTTATCATAGAATTAGGAATGTTTTTAATTATTTAATGAAACGGGATAATACGAAGTTAGACATTAGAACAGTGAACAGTCAACATTCTTCAACTCCAGTTACTAACTATAAAGATTTAGGAATAGAAACGAAACGAGATAGTATTTATTCCTTAGAAATATCTAAATTTAAATGAAATCTTATCAAATATTTTTTTAAGATTTATCTTTATTTATATATAATTTATCATTATTATTATATATATTTATTATTATATATATTATATATATTTTTTTGCTTAGTTTTTCATTAATATGCTTTGCTTCTCTATTTATTGCTTGTTTAATTTTGATAGGCAGGTAGACTTGCAAATGAACCTTATGGTACACCATTGCTTATGGACATTAGAGATGCAAGAAATATTAATCATTCCTAACATCACCTTTCCGAAACCAATCTTGAGAACTTTTTTTTAAAGAACAGGTAGGCGGACGAGCATATGGGTCACCTGATTGTAAGTGGTCACCAACGCCCATAGACATTGGCATTGTAAGAAATGTTAACCATTGCTTACATCGCCAATGCGCCATCAACCTTAGGAACTGAGATGTTATGTCCCTTGTGCCTGTAATTACACTGGCTCATTTACCCTTTAAACCGGAACACAACAATACCGAGTACTGCTGTTTTACGGTAGAATATCTGATGTGTGGTAGGTGGTACCTACTCAGAAGAGCTTGCACAAAGCTCTACCACCAGACTAACTAACTAAGACGTTATATCAATTGTGCCTGTATCATTTTCGTATATCTTGATATGTACCTTTGAAGATATAAATATTAAACCACGTTTTCTCCTTTTACATTAGCAGATATACAATCGTTAGGATTTCTTCGAGAATATTCAGGTTTTTTACGATATTTACCTTAGCTACCGAGCACGTGACTGATTGTAAACACAAATTTATCCCTTAAAAAAAATCGTGATTCTTACCCGCATTTGAACCAGCAATCAGTATTCTATCCACAATACTATCGTCTTGTACAAACATAGTCTGTCCCAAATTAGTATTATGTTAAGAATTTCAGTCTAAAAAATACATTAAAAGTAAGTGCTTTATAATATTTACTTTTATTTTAAAAAATATGTGCTTCTCAGTATTTTAATTAAAATTTTAATAAATATAAACGAGGTGAAATATTTTTTAGACCGTACCAGTCTCCTAAAATTATAAGAATAATAAAAAAATCTCTTAGAAAACGCAAACTGATACCACGAAAACGATGAAGAAAAATATAACTGCTACACGAGTTAAAAAATATAACTTGTATTTTTATAAGATAAAACAAGTTTCTTTATTACAAGAAATTTTGCTTTTATTTTGTCTTAAATTTTATTTTATATTCCATCCTATTAAAAAAGAAGATGCTAAGGTTTACAGTAATTTAAATTCCTAATATTGAAGCATTTTATTTATAATTGCTTATGTACTCTTCTATTCTCTCACATAGAACGTTGATTTTACATGTAGTATTACGTTCTTATGTAAATATATTTACTAAAAATGAAATTGTGGTAGCGACGAATGCCTTAGAGGGGATTTAAAAGAAATCAATCAAAACATTTCTTTATTTCGTGTTGGTAGGGCTTAGTGCAAGCTCGTCTGGGTATGTACCACCCACTCATCAAATATTCTACCCCCTTTTTTTTTAACGCTGGAAAAACGCCTTACGCGTTCCGCCACGGGAAAAGTGGGGGGGTATGTGGGGCTCGCCGGTTTCTAAGGCGCCGAGTGCGCCCCGAACATCGGAATACCCACTAAAAACCAACGGTACCCTTTCCTTCTTAACGAGGAGCGCCACGGGATCGCTTTCGCATGCTACCGTCAAAGATATTCTGCCCCTAAACAGCAATGCTCAGTATTGTTGCGTTCCGCTTTGAAGGGTGAGCGAGTCAGCGTAACTGCAGTTAAGATCCGTAAACATTACGCGCGACAAACCCTAGATCATTGGCTCGCGCGGAGGCCGCGCGCTATGGTGACGGTGTCGCGGCACACGGCATCTCGAACAATGCCGCGAGCGAACGTGCTGCGGACCGATCCGTTCGTTGTCGGTTTTTGAGAGCTAATCAAAAGAGTGCAATTTTGCCTCGCGCGGCAATATGTCAATAAACAACGAAAAGTACCGCCTACATTGATATATAAAAACCCTAGATACACAGTCACGAACAAAAGTATCACTCGAAACTGTCACCAAACACTCGGCCATTATATATCAGTAGTTATAGTTATACTATAAATAATTTTTTTGCAAATTCAACCTTACGCAGATTGCTTAAAATTGTTTTCACAAAGCAGTGTACAAAAAGCAATAAAATTTTACGACCGAAATTAGTCGGTAGGTAGGACAAGGCATGGAGTGGAGACGAATATTATTTATACTGTTTATTTTTATACGCCATTGAATTAGTTCAAATAGTATTAGTAGAACCATCGATATAATATTTACGAACATAAAAATATAAGCATTTCTGCTTATGGGATTCGATTAAAAACTATATTATAATATATAAGGTACAAATATTTGTCAAAAACTTTAACAGAAAAGTTCAAAATTATTAATTTATTAAACATAATTTAAAAAAATACTCCATTGAATAAGAACAGGGTCATTTGTTTTATGCGACTAAAATAATACGCGGCTGTTGCGTATCGTTCCTATACTGACAATGCGGCCATTGAAATTTGCCGTATTATACTTGGATTGATGAGTGAAGTTTCGAGACAAATTAAATAAAATCACATAATGCGTTGTAAATTAAGTCACAAAATCGACAAAAACTAATCAATAAACACTTTTACTTACCGAACATACGATATCCCGTCCTTTTTTAACGTTTTTGACGTAATATTTTCAAAAATTTTCAACGAATATTCAGCAGCATTATTAAATATATTTTTTATGCGGACTTTTTATATATCAATGGCCGCCTACTAATACAATTATATGACGTTGGCCCCGGACTGTTTAGCTGGATCGCCCGCCGCGCGATGCCGTTGGAGCATGGCGATGTAAGGATTGGTTAATATTTCTTATCGCCAATGTCTCTCTAAGGGGTGGTGACCACTTACCATCAAATGGCCCATTTGCCCATCTACTTGCAACAAAACCAAAACTTAAAAATATATATTTTTTTTTTCGATATAAATTAAATCACGACATGTTCTCTAATTTTTACATTTTTTGTTGGGCTGTAATTAGGAATTTTTGAGTCGTCGTATCTACCATATTTAAAAACATCCGATATTAATAAAATGGACCTATAATAAAAACCTAATATTTTTTCTTCAATCAAGCCCATCCCAAAAGTACCATCGTAGCATTTTAATATCGTCTACTGAGATATTATATGTTACTGCAATTGCAATTGTTTAAATGCCGTTTCTCTCAGTGTTTCTTTTTTGAGTCGTCTGTTATCGTGAGAGTTTTCCTTTTGAATTATGCAAAAGTTCACGTTGTTTGAAAAGAAATCCTTTCTTTCGTCGGATCGTAAAGTATTTTTGTAGTCAAAATCAATTCTGGTTTACGGAGTAACAGTTCATATTGTACTTATACAACATCAACAAGAGCGACGTTAGGTCACGGTGATATGATAATAATAATAAGTACATAAAGATGGTAACGTTTTTAATATTACTATGAAACCAGTGACTGCAATTGCTTATAGTTTGAGTATTAAAATTCATATTATTTCCAAATATTTCAAATTGTCGATTTTTTTTTATCTATGGTGTGAGCAATTTGTTTTTTTTTAATATCATCATTTTATGTTTTATATGTTAATGCCCTTACAGCTAAGCAATAATAATTTAAATTATTTGTTTTGATATAATTTTTAACAAAGTTATTTTTTACAGTCTTAATATTTTTATATACTGTTACAACTGGTGTCAATTTTCTTCCAATAAATAATAATAAATAAGATTCGCCAAAGGAATTACGATTAAATATTATCAATTTTAACAAAATAAAGCTATTCAACCGCAAAATAATGTAACCAACAACGAATTTAACACGAGTAACGAAAATAGCTATTAAATTTCTAACTTGCACTATAGTTGCTCGTATTTCTGGATTTATTGACATTTTACCGACAGCTCATAATTTTCGGTATTAAAAAAGCAATTTGAAACTAAATTGCGGGAAGTCTTTAAGAAAATTTACACGTAAATCAAGTGTTTATTGCGTGGTGAATTTAAATGAGTACAATTTTCCGGTGTTTCGTTATAAATTAGGAGCTTTTGAGTCTTCGCTGTTGGATGCCGGCCAACATCAGCGCTGAAGGACGTCTAATACTTTACTAGGCTATATTCTTCTAGAACTTCTCTTATAATTAACAAATTAATCCTATTTTATGCATTAAGTAAAATATATGGCAATTTTCTTATATTATGCTAAAATTTTGCTACATAAGTCTATACATTTTTATAATATACCTATATTGACTGCCTCGTTGGTCTAGTGGCTTGATGTAAGGCCGCAGACTCGGAGGTCCTGGGTTCAATTCCCAGGTCGGGCCAATAAAACGTTATTGGGTTTTTCTGTCAGAAAATTCTCACTAGCAGCCCGGAGTCTGGAAGTTGGAAGTGTGTACACTCCCGTGCCTCGGAAAGCACGTAAAGCCGTTGGTCCTGCGCCTGAACTCTTTCCGGTCGTGTCGGATTGCCGTCCCATCGGATTATGAGAGTTAAGGAATAGAGAGTGCACCTGTGTTTGCGCACACACTTGTGCACTATAATATCTCCTGCGTAGTTGGCTAATCTCTCTTGAGATTGGCCGCCGTGGCCGAAATCGGTCTGGAGGACATTATTATTATTATTATATTATACCTATATTATAGGCGGAAGGGTAACTGGACCACCTGATGATAAGTCATCACCGTACATAGACATTGGCGCTATAGGAAATATTAACCATTCTTCACATCGTTAATGCGCCACTAACTTGTTAACTTGTTAACATATTTTAGGAAGACAGCCGGACAGCCGGTTAGTAATCACGTATTACGGTGCGCCCGCTCCATGACGATTGGATCTGCGGTCCAATTCACTTACGGCGTATGTACTTGTAAAATATGATTGCTTACTTGCAAATAAATATGCTTAATTTAACGAAAATATATTTACCAAATACGAAATAAACGAATGTTACTTTTTTTAAACATAAATATAAATAATTTTCTCATAGTCAATGATCTTTCGAGATCTTTCAAGACTGTCTGTTGACATTAGCTGTAATAATGTTTGCTGGTCCCTCCCATAAATCATGTGACAGATATACTCGGCAAACATACGGTAAATAAGGAAAAGTAAATACAATTTATTTTCATATCTAATAATTCTACGAATGAACCAAATACGAATTTTAATTTATGGTGAATTATGAGAGCTGCCAATACTAATATTTTGTAATATTTTAATTAAATGCAAGACACGTAATTTAATAAATAATGAACTTTCCTTACCTAGATAGTTGGATAGAAACGATAACACGTACGTACGCGAAGTGATCATCAGTTGGCTGCATACTTCTCGTGAAAATAGGTACAATAGGGTTTCGCAAGAGATAATTTAAGGTTTTGTCTGTGTGTTTGTGTGGATGTGTTGATGCGTGACGTCTATATATCTTTGAAGAAACTTTCTTGCCAGTCTGCAAAGTTTGAGTATTACTGCTTTCTCGTGGAGCGGGAAGGTGTAGACAGAATTAAAGAATTAAGAGACTGATAAAGTTGCTCGAGTATGACTTCTCTTGTTGAAAGCAATATATTGTTTGCGTGAGATACGTAACGAGTTATTTCATCTTATTATAAGATGTTTAAGATTCACTTACATTATTTATCGTAGTAAATGATAATTATGGTCTCATTAAAATAAGGTTTAGGATGCCATTGGATTTGAATATGTAATTTTTTCATTACACATTTTCATCATTCCGTCTTTCCTTTTCTCTCTTTAATGCGTATTGTCGAGAAATCATACATTGACGAAAAGTTATTATTGTAAGATAAAATTTACAAAACTTATGAAACAAATAGCTTTACCCCGATGTACGACATCCCCTAAATCCTTAGAGGATATCTAACAAGTTCCATCGTATCTATCATTTGGGCTTACATAAATCTTGAAGTAACCATAAATTATTATTTATCAGTTCCAAAGCGGAAAATGTTTTGTTTTGTCACTGTAATGGAAAATGTAAACTATTACAAGAATACAATTGGATGACTGTGTATAATAACTTCAAAATAGTATAGCTCATTGTAACAATAAGAAATATGGGCAGCATAGGTTTTAGGGTACGAGCTGAAGGGCTTTGAACAGCAGAAGGAGCTTCTGAAATCATTCTCAATATCACTATAAATCACAAAAGAATTATAATAATCTCATTTTGTTCTATGGCTCTTGCTCCAAGCTATTGCACTGTCTCAAAAAAACTCGTATGTTACTTTTAATATGACCATACAACATATATTACTAAACTGATTTATGAAAAAAAACTACTATAATTGGTCTGACAGTCTGTCATTCCCTAATAATATTTCTTATCAAAAGCTGTAAGCTTTCCTTTGTTTTTCAAACATCTTGTTACCTTCATAAGGTCTTTAATATTACTTGCGTGACCGTACTTTGGGTCAGATTTGACCCAGCAATAGAATCATACTAAAAATAAGTAAAACTAAAGATTTTTTTAATATTCCGAAATTTGATTGATTGATTTGTCCAAATTTAAAAATTTCGACTCCGATTTTAGTATCAAAATACTGAAAATTACGATATTTGTTTTGTTTAGACTATAAAGCTTTACACAAATTGTTTTTGCGACTTATTTTTAAAATGATATATGTCGACGGGGCCGTGAATCCCCGCAAATATTTTGGCATAACTGTCATAGATCTGTCAGCGTGAATTTTGAAACTTATATCGTCAGTGCCCGACTTCGTACGGGTGAAATAAGACTTTTATTTAATTATTTTGCTTAAATCCTTAATCGGTATCGCAGTACATACCGGATACAATCCACCTATCGGAAACCATCTAAGTTTCCAGACAAACACACACACAAATCATCGTAATTGGACTAGCCGTTAAGAAGGAGTTTAGTGATACACACACACATTGACAAGAATTATAATATATGTAAATACAGATATAAGTTGAATACTACTTTAAAGTTTTATATGTTATTTATACCACTTGTGGCTACCACATGTGGCAGGGCTTTGTACGAGCCCGTCTGGGTAGGTATACCTAGTCATCAATATTATTTTGCCGCAAAAGAGCACTACTTCGTATTTTTGTGTTCCAATTTGAAGCTTGAGTGTATCAGTATATAGGCTCGAAGGACATAATTTCTTATTTCCCATGGTTGATGGCACATTGGTGATGTATATCATGGTTGATATTTCTTACAGCGATAATTTATATAGGTAGTGTTTACCACTTAAGATCATTTGGGCCATTTACCAGTCCTGTTGCAGCTAAAAAATACATTAAAATATCCATAAGAATTGGTAATTATTAGGATAAGATACTAAGTGAACTTCTCTTCACTATATATATCATTTTAAGTAACAAGGACTGTTTAAGTATTTTTCAATACCTGTTTTCAATGAGAAAAATCCCATACCCTCATACATAAATTGTTTATACTTCAATCTCCTCTTGTGTTCTCAATATATAGGTTACTGTATCTACCGATAGAGCTTTACAGGCTAGGAGCTAACGTTACTTTCATTGCAAGCTTTTATTTTGTTTCATAATAATAATATTCAAATATATTAATAATAATAATATTTAACTGCCTCGTTGGTCTAGTGGCTTGATATAAGGCCGCAGACCCGGAGGTTCTGGGTTCAATTCCCAGGTCGGGCCAATAAAAAGTTATTGGGTTTTTCTGTCAGAAAATTCTCATTAGCAGCCCGGAGTCTGGAAGTTGGAAGTGTGTACACTCCCGTGCCTCGGAAAGCACGTAAAGCCGTTGGTCCTGCGCCTAAACTCTTTCCGATCGTGTCGGATTGCCGTCCCATCAGATTATGAGAGTTAAGGTATAGAGAGTGCACCTGTGTTTGCGCACACACTTGTGCACTATAATATCTCCTGCGTAGTTGGCTAATCTCTCTTGAGATTGGCCGCCGTGGCCGTAATCAGTCTGGAATACATTATTTAAATATATTGACGATTTACCCAGCCAGCCCAATGTATTTGTATATGTATTTAATTTTTAATCATTGTTATTAACTGGTTTATTTTGTGCAAAATTGTTTAATATTCCGAGTTTAATCATTGTCTCCCGATTTACTTTCTGCTTCTTTAGTGCAAATATCCATCACAAACCCGCTTTGAAGCAGCGTGGTAGAAGATTCTCGAAAACTTCACCTCAAAATCGAATAGGCCAATGTCCAGCTGTGTAACAACTACAGGCAACCTATAACAATGTTATTTTAAACATTATAATAAAGATATTATTACACTGTGGAACACTCTGTGGAACCAGCTTTCGCCGGCGAATTTTCTGAACCAATATGATATAGCAACCTTCAAAAAAAGTGCATACTCATTCCTTATAGGCTGGCAACGCATCTGCAAGCCTTCGGGTGTTGCAGATGTCCATGGGCGGTGGTAGTCACTTTCCATCAGGTGAGCCTCATGCTCGTTTGTCGTCGTCGTTTTATCGTCTTACATAAAAAAAAACACTATCCAATTCAGTTTAATTTTATCAAAATACATGAAGATGTCGAGAGTTATCAATAATATCAAATTATTTAAATTATATAAAAAGAAGATTTATTCATATACCATACCATATTAGAAGTGGAACACAAGTGTATTTCCTTATGTAAACACTTTTAAAACAAAAGTACGCCTTTCCTTAATCTTCGATGAAAAGTCTGTCTACGAGTATTTGACTTGCTGATATTGAAACGCTGTTCTCGTTGAGCTTTGCTACATATTTTAAGAACTTTATATGATATGAAGACGGGCCGGTTGGCGTGGCTGGTAGATACTTGCCTTTCACGCTGAAGGTTGTGGTTTCGATTTCCACCCAGGACAGACATTTGTGTGCATGAACATGTCTGTTTGTCCTTTGTCTGGTTGTAATTATCTACAAAAGAAAAGTAGTATATTTAGTATATCAGGTGTCTGGTTTCCATAGTACAAGCGCTGCTTAGTTTAGGATCAGATGGCCGTCTGTGAATAATGTCCCAGGATATTATTATTATGTTAAAAAATATTTTTAAGGTAATTTTTTAGCATACTAATAATCATGATGATAATATATTTATTGAATGATTTGGTCACAACGGACATTCTAAAAGGAGAATACTTGATCATAAGTGAACATTTTATTTAATCACTCTCATAATCAAATAATCCAATGGAATGATAATCATATCCGACACGACCGGAAATAGTTCAAACGCAGGACAAACGTGCTTATCGACGATTGTACGTGCTTTTCCGAACAGGCGTAAACACTGTCAACTTCCGATATGTGACAGAGAATTTTTTAACACAAAAACCCAATAAATACCTTTATATTGGATCAATCTGAAATTTCTTTCGTCGGCGACTTTGCCGAATACATACAAGATTTTAATGTAAGTTTATATATATATATATATATATATATATATATATATATATATATATATATATGTGTGTGTGTGTGTGTGAGTGAGAACGAAGATTTATAGGATTATTATTTATTTTTTATATTATTTAATAGCAGCCCAAAGTTTGACGCTGGTGGTGCTCTGCGTTTGAATGTTCGCTGGTCGTATAAGATTGCTGTCCCATCGGATTATGAGATATCTTTTTCTATCAAAAGAGTGCATCTATGGTTCTGCTCAAAGTGGGCAATTAGCTATTCCCCTCCTATATAAGCATATAGGGAAGGCTCAATTTCTAGTAAAGTTTGGTAAGATGAGCTTGTGTCGAACGAAACTTAGAATAATACTCTATATAAAATAAATACAAAATTAACAATACCAATTTAAAAACACACGCGAAACTCATAATTAATTTATAGGAGCTTACCTTTTTCTTTTGATCGGTTATTATAACGGGCAATTAAATTGTTCTTGGTATTTCTTTGAAGGCTTCTTATATATAGTCTTATCGGTAAATTAAACTGTCGTGACGCGATGCTTTTTCTATTACTTTAATTTCTTAGAGACATAAATATACCGTTATTATGAAAATATATTGTAGGTTAATTACTGTTTGTTGTGTAACCTTTCTTTACATTAATTAATCATAATATAATAGAGTAATAGTAAGAAATTAAATATAGCTTTCTTATATTTTTATACAAGAATCGTATTAAATAAATACGAAATTTTTTATTATGATATATATTTTTAAGTCTCCAATAAAGAATAAAGCATGTAATAAACAGGTGAACTGCCCGTATGTGTTTTTAAGCCTCGTCATCAAAATCATTTTTTTATGATAATAAAAAGAAACTTTTTCAAATAGGCTTTTACGTGGATTTTAAATATCACGTTAGAAAGCTACAATTGGCTTATTGCTAATTTTAACAAAAAAATAATGGCTCTAAAATCGATATATTATTCTTTTTCATTGATCAATAATAATCATAAATAATTAAACTCATATATGTATGTAAAGTAACATAGACTATTTTAAAGTTATATATTATCTTATACGTATTATTGAGCATTATGTATTTAAAAAAAACATGTATTATTGCGAAATGGGTTGGATTATATATAACAAGATCCAGAATTCCTGTAAATTACAGTGCATTTTCATTGTAATATAGAAACATAATAAGAAAATAAACAACGGAATTTTAAAGGGTATGTTTCATACCCTTAAAACTCGTGTGGCATATTTTTTTCAAGTCTTGTTTGTACTTGAACTGCGCTGGCTTACTCACTTTTCAAACCATAAGCACTTCTAAGTAGTGGTCGTTTTTAATTTAAGTATAAACAAGTAATTGTAATACTTCTGTTTTGCATAAACGATTTTGATTTGATTTAATTTGAATGCTGATTAGCCAAAAATACGTGATGAGTGGGTTATCTTCACTGACGTTTTCACAAAGCTCAAGCACGATATAGATATTTTCTATAAACACAACAAATAAATGTGATTATATAATTTTTTAGCATTTAAAGTGACGCATATTGTTAGCTTCGATAGCTGTTTTAGCGATGATAAAATAACAAGACTTGTAGATTGTAATATTGATTACAAAAGAAACAACAAGTGCCGGTAAGAGATAAGGGGCGTCCCGCCCCCCGCAGTCACGCTGACGTGAAGCCGCAACACAAATAAAAACTTTAAATCATGGACTTCATTCTCTCGCCTAGTGTAAGTATTACTTTAAGCACTTCAAGTCAAAATAATATGGACATATACGTTTTAGGATCACACAAAAGTATAGTGTTTTATAACAAAATTATACTAACGAGCCGTACAGTGAATACAGCAAATTGACAGCGGAGGTCTGAGCCAGCAAGTATTTACAGACGAGCTCAGAATTCGAAATTCGGAGCGGCTGTCAGTTGTAACGCGGCGAAGATCTGACAGTTTTTATTTCAATTCCCGTCAGGTTGCATCCCGCAATATTCAAGTTCGTCTGATCGACTCACTAAGTGTTATTCTTTTCATGTCTTTAAAACTTTTTTTTTTTATATAAAAGGAAGGTGGACGAGCATATGGGCCACCTGATGGTAAGTAGTCACCAACGCCCTTAGACATTAGCATTGTAAGAAATGTTGCCCATCGCTTAAATCGCCAATGCGCCACCAGCCTTGGGAACTACGATCTTATGTCCCTTGTGCCTGTAATTACACTGGCTCACTCACCCTTCAAACTGGAACACAACAGTACCAAGTACTGCTGTTTTGCGGCAGAATGTCTGATGAGTGGGTGGTACCTACCCAGACGAGCTTGCACAAAGCTCTACCACCAGTAACTTGATAAATAACAAATTTTTTTTGCGACGTTATTCACACACGGCCATCTGATCCCTAACTAAGCCGAGCTTGTACTATGGACACCAGATAACTGAAATACTTTACATACCACTTTTCTTTTGTAAATACATACTTACATATATAATTACACAAATATCTGTCCTGGGTGGAAATCTACCTTCGGCGTGAAAGAAAGAAAAAAAACAAAATCTACCAACCACGCCAACCGGCTCGTTTTGACTTTACTTTATTTCTATGTAATAATACTCATGTATTATAACAACTCATGTTGTTGCTTAATTTGGAATTGTAATTAATCTCATGCAGCAAAGACCTTCGCGAGGACACCTAGATCGAAATCCGTGGCGTTTATTCCAAAATGAGTTGGAACAGGGTGGTGGATTAAGTGTAATCGGTAGTTATTGTTACTAAATTGAATAGTTTTTATCTCATCTTGAAGCTTGTATCCTTTTAGCATCTTAAAACATACATAGTTTATTATTAGTAATTTTCTTTTATTATTATACAAAACGTTTTGCACGGAGAGACCTCTGCTGAGCTTCTGGTATCGTGAAATGAGTTGTGACGTAAACATACAAATATGTCAACCCTTATCAAATCGAAAGACAATCAGTGTCAAACGTCCTGTGTTCGATATAGACTTAAAGCGGATGTGATTGACATAATACATCTTATAAATAATTATATGTTAAATAAGAAAAAAAAAACGGTTATTATCTCAAATGCGCGACATACATTTATCACAGACAGGTTATTTATATTAATGATTAAAAACAAATCATGACCGCATGGAGTTTAGCTTGCAAGAAAGGCAGCATTTACCCTTTGTATGTCATTTCTAATTCAAGAAAATCTCAGCTCAGTCTGGTAGTTGACAGTGTTTATTCTACCGTGCCACGAAAAGCACGTAAAGCCTTTTGTTCCACGCCCGAGCTATTTATGTGGTGACGGTTCGCCGTCCTATCGGATTAAACTTGTGCACTTGTGTTTGTGTACACAGTTGTGTACTAAAATATGTCCTGCACGATTTGTTAGCCATTAAAAGCTGCTGAAATCAGTTAGAATGGCAGTATTCATGTCATAGTCATGATCACAATTTAATTATACATAATATGTATATTCATTCATACATAATTAAATGTCTAAAATAATATTATTATATTTTTAACGCCTATAATTTCTTTGTATAATTCAGTATCCATTGTATTATTACAATCAACGAACTCCCCCAGGATCGTTGGATGCGAGGCGAAACTGTTTTGAAAGGAAACAATGTTGAATTTTCTAAGCCATTATTTCCCGCTATAATTGAGTAAAGCGAGTATATTCATGCCAGTAATTTTTGGTTATGGTATTCTATGTAATTATAAAATTTATTTTAACTAAAATATCAAGTTTCATAAAAAAATACACTAAAATCTTATTTCAGAGTACGACGCTAAATCTTTATTGGCCAACGTATAGCTCAAATTTCATTGTTATAGTATAAAACAAAAACGCCAGTTATATCCGAATCATTATCGCTGGCGCACTTGTAAAAAAAATAGTGAAATAAACTGGATCTAATGCTCAGCAACTCCAATCGTAATTTATCTTTGAGATGTATTTATAGATCGTAAGTGTCTTGTTGTTAATCGTACGGCTTTATTTCAAGAAGTATCGAGCTGGAATGCCAGGTCAGGTCGACAAAAGTAAGGTCAATAACTTATCTTTACTAGCTCGGAATTAGAAGATCAATTAGCTGATCATATATTCAAATGCAAATCATATATAGCTGCAAGTGATCTTCGTTCGTTTCAGATTACCGTCCATTTAAATTATGAGTAAGAGAATAGAGAGTGAAATTGTGTTTGAGCACACACTTCACTGTTAAGCGAGCTTTTCTAAAATGGATTCTGTCACGGCTATGTTTTCGAGCAAGCCAGTAATTTCCAAATACTTTAAAGGAAATCCCAAATAGTATATTAAAATAATAGCCCTCATAGCTCCATCTTCTCATCTTAAAGAGGTTTTTGAACTTATTTATTTCACTACACTGCTCTAGTGCGAAATCATATATAGTTTCCTCACGGTGTTTTTTCTTTCAAAGCCATAATGACATACTTTATAAACTAACTGTTCAAGAAGTTATATACTATTGAGTCGAGAGGGTCGGAACGGAGGAAAAATCCTAAGTCCAGGCTCATTTAAAGAACCCAACCCAAAACTCAGATATGCCAAAACTTCGTACCATTAATTTATCTAATACCAATATACTTATTTATATATGTCCGAATTTGCTTGTATTCTAAGTTGGTTTGTGACACATATATTATCTAAATATATTTATACCACAAAAAAATATATTTTGCAAGACAAAGATAAACAAAATAAATGGTATGATAATTTTAAGAAAGGTCACGGGTAAGATCGCTTAGCATTGGGAAGGCTAGCTGCCAGTTGGGATACATAACTTATTTGAAAATAAAGACCTCGGGTTAAAACCTTAAACAATACTCGTGCAGAGTGGGTCACAATTTAAATGTAATTTCGTAAGTATTTACAACAACAAGGTTTAAAGGTCTTGGTCCAGTGAAACGTTAAACACATATTCACTTTGAAAACAGATGTAAATTTTAATTTCAGAAATGAGCGAGTTGCAATAGCCGACCACGAATAATCAGCTATACCATTACTTTATTGTGAACTCACAGAGACGCAATTGGGGATTCTAAATACACTGTAAAAGTGAACTTTTGTCTAACTTACAGTAAAGCTTATATCGTATATAAGGACACACTGATAATAATGAACTCCACAGCCAAATAAATACTTAGCAATATATTGTGATTGTTGTGTTTCACTTTGAAGAGTGAGTAAGCCAATGTGATTATTACAGGCATAATTGACATAAAATCATAGATACAATGGTTAGCGGAGCATGGAATATGATTGCATGATGCAAGAAGTCACATCAAATATTTTACCGCCATACAGCAATACTTAGTATTATTGTATTCCAGTTTGAAGAATGGGTGAATCAACGAAACTATAGGCACAAGGGATATAACGTTTTAGTCTATTTAAAAAACATTAATAAGCCCAATTTTGACCCGCAATCTCCGATTTAGAATTATTTGTTCTGACAAAATATAAATAAACCAGTTTTTTTATAATATTAAAAATATATAACATTCTGTAATAGTTCTAAACTACAATTAATACTTTTATTTGCTCTTACAAAAAAAAAAACTTTATTTTAATCTCACCTCAGCTTCTTCAATAAATTATTTTTTTTATACAAATAATATGACGAGGCTGTCTATAAGCAATGGCTGAATTTCCGAGACCACGAAAGAAACATCTGATAATGAGCGGGCGGATTTTATGCTCAACCGCCTTTTGGATGCCTTTTTTATTACGTCATGTTACTTGCAGAGATCCGTGCGAAGCTGGTGAAACGATGTTACAGAAAAATTCACTCACTTTTATAAGAAATAAACAGGAATGCTGATATATATAAAAGTTTTTGAGAAAAAAAATGCATGATACAAGAAACTCTAAGAAAATTACAGGTCTTTTAAAGACATTTTCAAATTAAATTCTGCTAATTTGAAATCTCTTTGCGAAACACTGTTCAAAAAAAGTTTAGTTAAGATATTCGACCATCCGTCGTATCCGTAACATCCTGTGAATGTCCCACTGCTGGGCTAAAGGCCTCCTCTCCCTTTTTCAAGAGAAGGTTTGGAGCTTATTTTACCACGCTGCTCCAATGCGGGTTGGTGGAATACTCATGTGGCAGAATTTCAGTGAAATTAGACACATAGATATTCGACCATTAATAAAAATTGTTAATTTATCATTATTTTATTTTTATTACTTTGTGGGGTTTATTTGGGAAGCCAACGCAGTGGCCTCCTTCGGTAACACTCGAAGAGGCTGCGGGATCATGTCGATATAACGTATCTATGGCCTCTTTAGACTATACTGCGCTCGTGGCTCAGCGAAGCTCTTATCAGGGGTGAAGTTAATCTCGTTCCACGTACTCCTTACGTAGGATAGCGCGAGGCCGTCCTAGCTACTGTCCTCCTCAAGGCCATCTGAAATTATACACGAGAGGTGACAGCTCATATGTTCCGCAAAACTATCGGGAGTATTAATCGGTAGTAAAATTTTTTATCACTAAAAAGATTGACATAACCTTATATAATATGTAATAGTTATTTGATACATAAAATTTGTATTTTACGTACCAATAATGATTTCCTTTCCAATAATGATATGAAAACGTTTCTATTCGTCAATCTGGAATTCTATTGTGAACTAGAAAAATAAATAACGAATTATTCTGATACTTTTTTTTTCATTTGTTGTTTGTACAAGTTTTGACAGGAAATTGGTTTATTTGTAGCGTAATGTTATTTGGTGCTATAGCGGTTTTAATGATAACTCTCTCGTTATTCTAGTGGCTAGCTGACTTATAGTTATAGCTGATACTGAAGTCCTGAATTCAAAAAGTTGTGGAATTAATTTTTAACTGTTCTCAATACCCTTTGGAAAATTGGCCTATTTCAGGTCGTATTGGTTTTGCAGTCTGATAAGATTAAGAGAATAAAAGAATAGAGAGTACTTAAGCCAGGGCGCAAGATTGCCAAAAACGTTATGTCGCTAAAGGAGGCTGCGGAGCGGGAACATATATTTTATTTTATTTTTATTTTATTTATTAGGTTTACTTACAATCACATTACACTAATACATTTAAAGAAACAATTAATACAACTAATAAACAATACTACAATACTTATTATATAAGTGTAGAGATTAATTAAAAGTAAACACGACATGCAAATGAAAAATGGACACCAGTTCATAAATACAAAAAACAAAAGAACCTTAAAAAAAGGAAGAAACAGAATACAAAAATAAAAAATAAACAATCTTATAAATATATAGTGCTTCTGTTGAACCACTCCGCCAAAGATGACCAGGGCAAAACGTTACGCGCACCTTCTCCCCTCCCCGAATAGATGGAGTGAGTACCGCAGGTATTTAGCGGGTATTCTGATACGTCAGCGCCAGCGATTTCTCTGTACTTCATGTGGGGAAACGCGTAAATGCATTTTTATAGCGAAACACACACGCACACACACTTGTGTATCCCTTGAGAAAGGCAACCGTGACAAAAATCTAATGTCAGTTTAAATGATAAAAATGTGCAGTTTTTTTTTAAAGAAATATTATATACTGCATTTTATATTAAGCGGCGTTTCTGAATGTAGCCCAATCAAAACAAAATGCTGATGTTGGCCGCCTGGCAGATGGCCAGCTATTTGATCAGTCCTTTAGAAACCGCCAGAAAACCTTGCTCAGTTGCCATTTTAAAAATTACGTTGTTAGAAATAATTATGGTTGAGCAAATCGCAATTTTTAATATAATTTCTAGAATAATAAAAACAATCGAAATAAGACATTTTCCTGCGTTAAATGGAGCCTATGTTCTAAATTAGACCTCTAGCAATATGTTGGTGATTACCGAATTCAATTCCATGCAGTAGTTTTTGTGTGATGCGGATACAAATATACAGACAGACGGACAAAAATTCTAAAATCTGTTGTTTTGGCTTCCGTTGCTCTAATAAAGACTCCATATAAGTTTTTTCCAACACCTTTAAGGTACAGATACGTAAAAAAAAATATGACATATATGATAAAATTGTAACAGGTTTGCTATGACAAGATATATATTAATTTTTGAAATTGCAATCTTAGCTATTTTTGTTATCACAACAATTAACAGATCATAATAACATTTGTAGCGAAAAACAATAACGTAAACGATATCAAAATATCAAACTAAGCATGTAATGTAAAGTCCGTGCCAGACAGGTGAACAACTTAACTTGGCCTCTTAATATATTTTAATTAGATGTCAAAAACATGTTGATAAATAAGATTTATTGTTCGATAAAATATAATGTATATAATAGAAAAGGTGGGGTTAGTACTCGTTCAAGTTCATGCTGAGAATAATAATTTTAATTGTTTTTAACATACCTATTGTTTGGAAAGAGTAATTACTGAGATTCTTGCCAGTTCTTCAGTAGATTTTACATTCCGAAACGGTAGTTTTACTCTGTATTTAATAATAACATGACGATTCAAAAGTGCTTTCATGAGCGTTCTTGAATGAAGAATATTTTGATTTTGACTAAGTAGATATTTTCAAAACATTTGAGCGAATATGAACCCAAATGCACTTGCTGAGTTCCATTACTACATCCACGAAGGGATCACAAAAAGAAAGACGACTGTGACACACGGTACTTTTGCAATAAGTGTGGCAAGCCGAACTTCGAACTTTGTTTTCTTTAATGAGCGCAAAAATCGACCCTGAATGGCAAAGTTCGAATATATGTTCAAAGTTTGCACATATACGCAAATGGCCTGCCATTTCACGTTTTTCTAACTACATGCGCATATTATGGCAAGTCTAGCACTAGCTTAAATACCATTTGTTTACAAATAGCATATCAATGACGGTTGTAGGAAGAACATGTTTTTGTTATTTTCATATTATATTCCTAATATATTGTTACGTCAATTATCTTAGTTATTTATTGTACAACAAAATAAATAAATGAGATTGGCAGCTTAATCCCTCACAGTAAATCCATTACTTTATTTATAACTAGCTACCACTGGTGGTAGGGCTTTGTGCAAGCTCAGCTGTGTAGGTACCACCCACTCATCAGATATTCTACCGCAAAACAGCAGTACTTGGTATTGTTGTGTTCCGGTTTGAAGGTTGAGTGAGCCAGTGTAATTACAGGCACAAGGGACATAAAATCATAGGTCCCAAGGTTAGTGGCGCATTGGCTATGTAAGCGATGGATAACATTTTTTACAATGCCAATGTCTAAGGGCGTTGGTGCCCACTTACCATCAGGTGGCCCATATGCTCGTCCACCTTCCTATTCTATAAAAAAAAACAACCCGTCCCGGCTTTGCGAGGTAGAATTAAGGTCAATATAAAACGTTCACATTATAATATAAACTCTAATGGCTTACGTGGTGCACGTCAGTATAGCTCCCAGTCGGAATGTATCACTCAGTCCATTGGTGAAAACCTTTGAGTTTATCGCATTGAGAGAGACAGACGCGGCGGGAACTGTTTTATAACATATAGTAATTATATATAGTATTTTAGATACTTTTAGAACAATATTTAAGTACAATTTGAATTGAGGGCTTTACTTATAATTTCATCGTCCTTAGCGTGAATTGTTGACGCGTAATCGACTTTTTAACATGTATTTGTGACAGAGCTGTTATTTAACGTCCTTACTGATTTCTCTCTTTCTATCATTATTGATTTGACATTCGAAAGAAGAAGACAAAACATTGTTTAACTAATCACTCGCTAAGCAACGTGAAGCCAAATATAAGTATTTCATAATTAGTTTGTTAGTATTTACATGTAGATAATTAAGAATGTTGATTACGACGATAAAAATGTTAAATTTCTCGACTGGAAAAATATTTTATTTGAATCGTGACATTGACATTTTTTGATTCGAATCTTAGATCTCAAAACATAAAGTCATTCGATTTTACCACTAAGCCAATGAGGCAATCTGTATGATATAAAATGCAAATGTAACCGAGTCGCGAAAATTAATTTTATTTGCACTATAATACTAAAAATATACTTAAATTAAAAACACCATTTCAATACAACACGAATTAAGTTATAATTTGTTTTTGAATATTAAATACAGTATGTAATTTGCTTAAAAACATATTTGTCAGAAATGCAATGAATATTATAGTGCTGCAAAAATTAGATTAATTTATTACGAAATGATGAAACAAGGTTTAATAGGGTTATAATTAAATCATTAAATATTAATGCAGTAATTTTATGCTTTATTTTTATCATTTGAATGAAAACAGTACTGTATAATACAACGTTATTTTTTTGTAAGGATCCACCAATGGCAAGAACTGGTTAGTAAGAAATTTGTACGTTTTACTGTCTAAAAATTCTCATCAGCGTATTCAAAAACGGTACATATTTTCAAAAACGGTAAGGCTTACAATGCCGTGCCTTGGAAAGCAGGAAGTGTATTCAGCGCGTGAATTCTTTCTACTCGATTCAGATTTCCTGTCTTATCGAGTTATGAATTAGGTGTGAGGACAGCTTGGCGCTAATTTATGACCTGCAGATTTGACTGGTTTCCGTCCAAGAATTCAATTTCTTTATTCGCTTCGGCCAAAATCTGTTAGCAGAAAATCAACATCATATGTAAACATCGTAAGTATCAGCGCCATGTGTATAAGCATCAATTAGTTGGTGATAAGTACTTCTTGCATGACCTTCTGGATAGGTACCACCCACGCATCAAATATTCTTTTGCCAAGCAGCAATAATTAATATTGTTGTATTCCAGTTGGAAGGGTAAGTGAGCCAGTGAAACTTCAGGTACTAGGAACATCATCTTAGTTCCCAAGCTTGGTGGCGTATGAGCGATGTACGGAATGGTTAGGTTTGTAAATTTTGGTATGTAAATGTATACCTATTTCCCATAACTACACTTGTGACACTAAAAACAAAAAAGTTTTTTTTAGAATATTGTTTTTATTTGGTGAGAGTTCTTATTTTAAATATCTGGACTTAACTAACGACATAAAAGGCATAGGATTAATCTAATACATTCCAGACATTATATTTTTTTTAATTTACCTTTAATGATATACGTACATAATAACATCATTGAAATTTAACAGTAACAACAAAGTGAAAACTCATCTTAGAAAACGGTCGTCAAACGTCAGAAAGTGATATACGATATTAACCTTAATAATCATAACATTTCAAGAACATCCGCATCAAAATAGTATATCACCATACGTCGGTTGTCTACATTTCACGGGTGACAAAATACTACAGATAATAAAATATTATCATCTGAATTGGTATAATTGTATCATATCTCCATAATTAGTGAATGCACGGCTGCCGGTCGGGTTTCAAGAATATTATTTACAAGGAAATTATTCAGAGTTAGATAGAAAAGTAAGGCATACTCGATCAGAATACCGATTCGCATAGTCATAAGTCGTTTACAGAGTATGGTGTGATAAGACATATCAATTTAGTTATTATTATTTCATGTGAAATAATTCGAGATAAGACTGGCTCGCATGTCGTGATTCTTTCTTTTGCTGTCATGCCACCTCTCCGCCCCCGCACCATGCACACAAGGGAGTACGTCCCTTGTCGCGGAAACAATATACTTTTTCGTTATATATTATTAAAATAAGAAGAATGTATTTATTTTATATCATTTATTTTATGCTATATTTTTATATTTATGTTTTTTTCAGTGATCTCCCATTTCGATGTTTCACGTTTCAATTTCGTCATGATAAAAAGTAAGAAACCCATTATATTTGTAGATTAAAGAATACATTCGGCTGTATAACATGGTGGCTGCCAAACGCCTACTTAAGGAATTAATATGAAAATAATACATATATTTTATAATTCTCTGCGCACACGTTACTCTGTAGTCTAGAAGTCGTTCTTCGTATTCGACTCGCGCAATCCTCAAACATTCAAATATTATATTCCAAGAGATATATTTTTTTTTCTCAATTCTGATCCATTTTATTCCTCGCAAATAATATCTATGATGTTTTGCTTGACCCTTAAAAACGTAGCTTAGCATTGTTGAATGAATATTAAGGTTTGAATATACGGCGGTATTTTTGTTGTTAAAATAAATAAAGTGACTTGGTGGAAAGACTTTGTGCAAGCCTGTATATTTACTAATTGCTGTTATATTTTATTTTAAATGGTGAATAAACCAGTGTAAGGCACAATGAATTATATTATCTTAGGTCTCAAGATTATTGGTGGTCGTACCGTAAGAGTTGGTTAAATACGTTATATGGCTATTTGCAAGCAATTATTATTTAATATTTGAAATGACCTGGTGGCGATTATATATATAATTAATCATCTCATATTGAAAAACCAATACAAACATGGAATTATAAACGGTACGATGTTTTATAAAAAAATTAAAATGCATTAATTTTTTTCAATTAACAATTTTCTAGTAAGAGCTCATAATTAATTTAAATTCCAATTACAAATTCAACGAGTGTTCTGGAAATAAATACCGAAGGCACGTAAAAAATATTGAATGGAAAAATATTATAGAAAACGTACTTCAAATTGAACTTCAAAGTCCTCTTAAAATCATTATTTAACTATTCTTTGAAGGTATTATTTGAAATTCTCTTTGTATTGAATTAAAATTTTGATGAAACGAAAAAATTAAAATTGTTTCTTTAACAAAAACAACTTAATTCATTTTATTTGTATGCATGTATGTATATGTGTGTTAATACCAATAACAAAACTATTATTGTACAAAAGGCCTTATCGCTAAAAGAGCGATCCCTTCCAGACAACCTTTGGGAGGACATGAGATGAACAAAGCGGTAAGAAGATGTACAGATCTATTTTACTATACTATTGAAATTAATTAATTTTAATTATATTTTAATATATATATATATATATATATATATATATATATATATATATATATATATATTTCAATATAAGTTATAATGATAATTATAATAATAAATAGCAATAAAGTGCGACAGTTCAGAAAACATCACCCCACTGGTATTTATAAAGATAAATATTACGCCTTGAGTCGGATTTTAAACATTATTAGTAAGTTTCAAAAACTTAAAATACATAAGTATTTTATACTAGTAGTTTCGCCTTTGATAATAAGTAAGTGCTTCTATGTTGAATATTTTGATTTGATTTGATTTTAAGATATCTTAAGGAACCTGTAAATAACGATGCAAAGTTCTTTAAAATATGTTAACTAGTTACGAAATGTTCGAAATCAAAATTTTTCCATCAAATACAATATTATTGCTTTTAGTATATTAGTGTACCAATTAACTATTACTTCTAGTTACTTAGTGTACTAAGAAAGTAAAAATCGGTAAACTAGTGTAGTCTTTATCAAATTGTCTAACCAAACGTAAAACAGTAAACCACAACTGAATTAGTCTGTGATCGCATTTCCCAGTCGACCCGAATACTGAACTCTTGGGGCCGTGTAAAACCAATTCCCTTCGAAATGCAACGATAAATTCTGTTCCGCTACAAAAATTAGTGATATCGTATATTTCGCAAAAATTAACTTTACGCGGCAACGGCAAAAAAACAACGACGGCTCCTAAGTAAAACTTTCTTTTTTGGCTGCTGGATGTTGGAAAAAAAAATGATATAAATTAGTATAATAATGAAGAACTAAATTTTAAATTACATTAAAATTTCAATTTATCAAAACATATGAGCCGCCCTTCTAATTTTACGCGGGAAATCGCAACTATTAAAATCACATTATTCTTTGTAAAACAAGGTTGAGTACATTCACACAGGGAATTAAGATAGAACCTTCTAGAAAAAGTATGAAAAAGCTTTAAGCTATGATATTTTTATAATTATACGAATATATAATGAATTTGTATGTAAGAATCATTGACTATTAAGAAATATTTCATCATCATCATCATCACCCTTTTCTCGTCCACTGCTGGACATAGGCCTCTCCAATGGCACGCCACTGAGCTCGATCTTCAGCTCTCAAACTCCATCCGCTGCCAGCCACTTTACTTATATCGTCACTCCACCTAGCTGGAAGGCTTCTTATGCTACGTTAGCCGTAGAAATATTAAATGTTTCTTATTGCGTGAAATTGTACTTACTGACCTCAAACTGATATACAACTTTATTACGTAGTATTGTTTAGTCGCAGAATAAGTTATAAAAAGTCTAGCAACCAAGTGACAGAATATATTGTAATTTTACTCTCGTATTTTTTACTCTCTAAGAATGCATTTATGTATTCTTATCATATGTCATTTGTTAATGATTAGAAAATGTTATTAATGTTATATTTCGGTATGTCAGTTGATATAAAATTTAATAAGCATGCTGAAATTTGCTGTAATTAAAAGTGCAATTAATCTTGTTCACTCATTACATGTTACTATGTTGTAAAATTATAACTTTTGTTGGTAGTTCGATATTAAATAAATAATTTATTAATGTGAAATATAATTCAGGCAAGTTCTATTGATTCTGACTTTGGAATTAAAATACTTTATATATGCCAGCACTAGACCTAGAAGTGGTTGTTAAATATGAAACAAAAATCAACCATAGAGAAGTGTGTTGGAATATGCTCTCTCTCCATAACAAGAATTACTCCGTTTCCGTATACAAACGAACGGTAAGTAGGTAGTAAGGAAAAGTAAAGTAGATTAACATATTTTTGAGAAGGCTTGGAGCATATTTCACCACGCTGCTTCTATGCGTGTTGTAAGATATATTGCAAAAACTCACCCACCACATGCAGTTTTTCTAACGATGTTTTCCTTCACAGCCGACTATGAAATGAAATTATAAGCACAAATTAAGCACATAAAATGTTAGTGATGCTTCTCTGGGCTTGAACAAGCAATCGTTGATTCCTACACATCCAATATACCTTTTTAAAATGAGAGTAATATTTCATATTTTTTATTATACACATGACTTATTTATTAATATTATAAAAAAAGCAGATTGGAAATAAAATTTTCAGCAAAAATTTTTGCTTTGCATATAGAATTTCGTCACGGCAATTTGACACAGCTTAATTGGGAGAGCACTTTGAGCGTTATAATCGGGAAGTTCTTGTTTTAAGCGCTAGTTCTCATGTTATAATTTTCATATATAATAGCTTAACGAAGACTGTTATAATGATCTCTAATAGCACTGTTTTTACGTGGTTGTGTTAGAAATATTAAATGTTTGAATACAATTCGGAATATTATTTGTTATAAATAAAAATAAAAGAAAATTAAATACAGTTCATAATTTGATTAAGAATCTTTTTTGTTATTAATAATATTCATATGTAATGAACTTACCCGATGTGTCCTGCTGCTTGCTGGTTGTCTAGAAGAGATCATTACTTCAGTGATATGATCATGCTATTATTTTGTATTCATAGTCTTAAGCGTTTTTTTTCTTGGTTTGAGTGTGCAATAAAGATATTTATTATAAATTATTATTATTAACAGCTTGTTTTGGGACATTTATTTGAAGACTTGTTACTAAAGTAATTAACTTATTACAAATAACACCTTCACTTAGTCGTTATTAGTATAAAAGTGGATTCACATAGTTGTTGTACAATAAAGCATAATCTATCTATCTATATTTTTGTCCATATTACATAATTATACTTTTTTTCACTCATAAAGCTACGTCTACAAAATTAATTAATGTTTATTTGGCATATAAATATTCACTAGAGAGAGAGAGAGAGTTTTTGTTTTAGAGTAAGGGTGTCTGATATCTTTAGGACAATTACAAGATCAAATCTGAAAGTTTCATTATTAGGTGGCTCGTATATCGTTGAGCTATTGAAACCAAAATTTGATCACGAATATCTCCAGTAAATATCTAAACTAAATTTAGTACTTAATTACTAGATAATAGGAGTTCTAATTGCAAAACAATTACCACCGCTTTTTCATCTAATACAATATAGATTGTACTACAATACAATTTTCGCTTGAAAGATAAATTTTACAGAAAAGCGTCTATTTTGTTTAGAATTAGTTATCAATAGTTCCCCATTCACTATTCTGAAGATACTTGGTCTTACTTATATAAATTATGTAAACGTGGTTAAGCAAGTGATTTTAGGCAAACAATTGTTTATTTATTTATTTATTTGGTAATCCAACAGTTTTTATACATAAGTTGATATATTGACTATTATATAACATATAATTAAAACCAAAATAGGATTACACAGGTAACTTAAACATATTAATAACTAGAAGACGGTAGTAAAAGTAAAACTGTTTACGGGTGGGAATCCAATATCTGCGTGTATGTGTGTGAGTGTGTGTTGTGTGTATGTGTGTGTGTGAGTGTGTGTGTGTGTGTGTTATAATGAATTTTTATCTTTTTTAATTATAGCTTTTTTAAAAGCTATAATTGAAAAAGTGTGTCTATTTCTTTCGAATGTCAAATCAATAATGCCAGAAAGAGATAAATTATTGTTAAACTAAACAGTCGCTAAGCGAACGTTTATAAAAAGTAAGGCTGACTTTTTTAATGTTTATAAATATTATAGTATGGAAAATATAATTAAAATAAAAAGTCACACATTGCTATCAGGTTTAAAGGAAAAATTTGAAGCTTCTACATACTGGTGCTCCAATGGGTTGGGGCGAGATTATACCGCACACAAAGGTTTCCTCAGGATTACTTCCTATACTAAACAATATGTGATTATTAACAAAATAGTAAATGAAAATTCAGTCATACTTGCCTGGTTTTAAGCCTGTAAGCGTCGTTTAAGATCCAGATGGTCTATTTGCTTAGTAATCTTGATTGTTAATTATGTATATTAAATTATTATTATTAAATCTAATATATAAAAATCTCGTGTCACGGTGTTTGTGGTCGAACTCCTCCGAAACGGCTCGACCGATTTTTATGAAATTTGTTATGTATATTTGGGAGGTATGAGAATAGGTCGTAAAGTATATTTCATACCGCTAGCTGATAAGGGTGTCCCTATCCAGATTTTTTTTCTATTTTTTAAACATTTTTTTTTATTTGTATTTTATTTTGATTTAGCATCAAAAAATCCATATGTCACCAAATTTTCACCTTCTTAACCCGTCATCCCATTTTGTTATCACGATTTTAGTATTTTTGTATGAACAATATCAAAATAATTACTTAAAGTGAACTCATCGAACTTTCGTCTACGTCATTCGCGAGAACGATGCTTCTCGTCATTTTGACATTTAAAAATTTGCAAAATATTTAACGATTTATTTAATTGATAAGAAATATAAACGTGTTTTATGATATTAAAAAGGTTGGTAAAATACTAAAAGATCAAATACATTATCGGTATACCGTTTTTATCAGTAAATACAACAATTTGATTTATTTGTGTGCGTGTGTTACAGTTAAAAATGCCAGCAAGTCGCAAGGGGGCCCATTTGGGCCATCGAACTAATAAAGCTTCAAACATGCGAAATAAAAGAGCAGAAAGAACAGACAGACAAATCCAAAAAATAACGAAAATGTGCGTGTGAGCATGTCACCATTGAACAGTTTGCTCATCGGCACGTATTCAGTAGTAAGGCTGTTCCTGAAGTCCATTCGCACACGAAAAATTATCGCAAAAGACTTTATTCCTCTCCGGGTCTCTTCTTCCATAACCGTACGTTGTTTTTTGTTATCGTTTTAATATACACGGGACTTATATCGTGTCTTTATCGCAATTTTATGGAGGAAAGTCAAGAAACCGAAATTGTAGCAAGTGTAAATAATGCAATCTTGAAAAATAAGTTAATAAATCATGTAAATTAATTCAAGTATACATACATTACATACATTCAATATACACATGATTCGAGTGTTGACAGTATAATCAGAGAAATTATAGTATAATCATATGCTTAGGGTCAAAAAAACTATCGAAAGAAAAAAAAAGAAAATCAATGACCATTATTTATTAAGCTATTATAACAAATTTTAATATATAGTAGACTCTGTTTTGATTGTTTGAAACTTTTAAAGACATTTTTGATGTTTAATTCATTGTTAAAGGATTTAAAATACTTTGACAATATTCAAAATAAAATCCCTTAGAAATAATATCATCATTCTGAATTAATTTTAATTATTTAATGCAATAAGTAAAATTTAATGCAATTTGAATTCTGTTAGCAGGGCCACCTTTGAACATACTATGTTTGTTTATATAGTTTGTGTGAAATAGATCATCTCGAGTGTAAAATATTAAACTATATTTCAAAAACTATTTAGCAGTAATTCAATTTGTCTGTTTTAATAGAAACTGTTAGTTGCTAATAATTGAATCGATTGAAAGGCAATAAAAAGACGCGGTTGCCTCACTGGAATTATAAAAGGATTAATTTAAATTGATATCTTAGGAGTCACGGCAAAATTAAAATTCTCGCGCAAGAAGAAAAATAATGGTGATGGCCAACAATGCGACGGCAAAACAGTCAGCGCAAAGATTATGTTCCATCCGTATGTACTATGTTTATCCCATATTCTACCGCCAAACAGCAATATTTAATATTGCTGTATTCCGGCTTAAAGGGCGATGGAGCCAGTGTACAGGCACAAGGGACAATTTAGTTCTCAAGGTTGGTGGTGTATTCGCGACGTAAAGAATGGTTCATATTTTTATAGTGCCAATGTGTATGGGTGTTACCATTTACCAATATTATAAAGAAAACAAATTACGGACCACCTTTTTCAAAAGTT
The DNA here is from genome assembly GCA_905147175.2 of Nymphalis urticae. Lineage (NCBI taxonomy): Eukaryota > Metazoa > Arthropoda > Insecta > Lepidoptera > Nymphalidae > Nymphalis > Nymphalis urticae. The sequence goes on along the minus strand of LR990003.1, from coordinate 9,104,713 downwards.
CTGTCTCATAATGTGGGAAGAATGTACAATGAGCCATCACTCACACACAATATCCGTAAACATAACCTAAGAAAACAATAATAAATAAACGCATGAAAGAAGTCACAGGGTGGTGCATGCATATATGTATAATGACTATCGATAAGTTGCAAAGCCAAACGATGTCCGTTTGTGTCTTAGATTTAGGCACACCATCAATCAAACAATCAAAACAGAGTCTACAAAATATTAAAATTTGTTATAATAGCTTGATAAATAATGGTCTTGATTTTGTTTTTTTTTCTTTCGATAATTTTTTTGACCCTGAGCAAAAAAAAGAAAAAAGCCGAGATGGCCCAGTGGTAAGAACGCGTGAATCTTAACCGATGATCGTGGGTTCAAACCCGGGCAAGCACCACTGAATTTTCATGTGCTTAATTTGTGATTATAATTCATCTCGTGCGGTGAAGGAAAACATCGTGAGGAAACCCGCATGTGTCTAATTTCACTGAAATTCTGCCACATGTGTATTCCACCCACTCGCATTGGAGCAGCGTGGTGGAATAAGCTCCAAACCTTCTCCCCAAGAAGAGGAGAGGAGGCCTTTAGCCCAGCAGTGGGACTTTCACAGGCTGTTACTGTACTGTACTGAGAAAATGAATGGTTGGTGTTCTTTTCTTTTTATCGGCGGTCATCGTCTACAGCGCTCCTTTCCTTTTTCTGTTATAGATCCCATCCCCACACACTTACCATACATTCGTTACTTTTTATTTAAAAACCAAAATATTCAGTAGATATCATTTATATGGCAGACCGTTTTCTGGGTCAGCTAGTTATATATTCAATTAATTATTTATATTATAGTTTAGCAATTTTTGATTTCAGGCCTGTTAGGTATTTCTTTGTTATTATAATTCATCTCGTGCTTGACGGTGAAGGAAAACATCGTGAGGAAATCTGCATGTATCTAATTTCATTGAAATTCTGCCACATGTGTATTTTACCAACCCGCATTGGAGCAGCGTGGTGGAATAAGCTCCGCACCTTCTTCTTAAAAGGGAGAGGAGGCCTTAGCCCAGTAGTGGGACATTAACAGGCTGTTACTGTAGGTATTTCTTAAGATATTTAATAACACGTATAAATCCTAGTAATCGAGCTACAACATCCTGTACCTCGAAAAACGTCGCAATAAAACGTTCGCGTAATAAATGATACCGCAGTCGCCTTTTCTAGAAAAGTGTATATTTTCTACTTAACGTGAAGCGAAATAATTGCTGTAATTTTATTACGTTGGAAGTATTAACTCCTTCGTTTTATTTATTGTTTCAGCACAGATTATAAACATAATTTATAACAATTAAAGTAGACTTACAGATTAAAAATGAACATTTATTTTAATTTTCTCTTTGTTATTTTTAAATGTTACTAAACGGATTCAATTTTTAAATGCAAGGCTTACACATTTCAAGCAATGCTTAAAGGATGCTGATTAATCTCCATTTATTCATTAATTTATTGTTATTACCAAAAACTTTCACTAATGATATCTAATGAGCGGTGCTTGCTTGGGTTTAAATCCGCGGTCGTCCTGTTAGCCTGGTGGTTAAAGTAGGGTATTATTATAATTTTTTTTCAATACCCCAAGAGTGAGATACGAATAATGTTCTTACAGAACAGTAAGGCGATTCGGAAAGAACAAAATCAAAAGTGACCGCAGGAAACGATCGTGAAACGTCAGAAATATGCGACGTTGACAATAATAATAATAATATTTCAAAAAAACATGCATTAAAATATTATATGACCATGTTACGTATATAAGGTGGTTGTCAACAATCGCTGGTGATGGAAGTGAGCTCCTACAGAATAGCACTTTTGCACTGTTCATAACGTATGTTATTTATTTTAACACATTTTTTTTATAGAATAGGAAGGTGGACGAGCATATGGGCCACCTGATGGTAAGTGGTCACCAACGCCCTTAGACATTGGCATTGTCAGAAATGTTATCCATCGCTTACATAGCCAATGCGCCACCAACTTTGGGACCTAAGATTTTATGTGCCTTGTGCCTGTAATTACACTGCTCACTCACCCTTCAAACCGGAACACAACAATACCAAGTACAGCTGTTTTCCGGTAGAATATCTGATGAGTGGGTGGTACCTACCCAGACGAGCTTGCACAAAGCCCAACCACCAGTGAAAACATTGCTTAATTTTAACAAATTAATACTAATCCCACAATTTAAGCATAAATATTGTATAACAAGTGGGGATGACAATAGTCCGTGGGTCGGGATAAAACTTGCAACATTCATATCCCCATTAGGTCCGAACAGTGTTGAGCTATTTTAGTTAATAGTTATATAAATATAAAATTCAAAATCATATTTTCGTAACGTTTTCAATACACTCACGTGTTATTCATACACAGATGTTAAAATATAATTATAATTACTAAAAGCGACAAATAATATAAATAATACAATTCTATTTAATAAGAGCAAAGATTTTCGTATAAAATAGTCGCCGTTTACCAAAGGTATCCCTGTGTTAGACTCGACTACGTTCAGTTCTAAATTGCCTTGGTAAAGTAGCTACAGACAGTCTTTTCTTTAAATTAAGTATTAGTATTTTAGCCAACTACATCCCAACTAATGAGGGCAATACATTGACCTAGTTTCATGTGTATAATTTTATTTCTAAACGCTATTATTTGACCCCAAGAACTATATTACAAGCAATTGCTTGAAATAATAGGACCTTTTAAACTTATAATATACTATTACTATATCTTTTAACTCCCGACCCGACCTCTTTATCATCGAAATACAATGTATAATATTAATGATGAAAGAAAATGCAAAGAAACGATTTTGAGCTTTATGTAACTACCTTTACATACAATAAATGATTTAATTGATGGATTATAGCATAACTTGGGAACGAAATAGTCGCCCCTTAGCAAATTGCTATTAATTGCTTTACCATATGTAAGCAATTGCAGAATTGGATTAAAAAACCCCGTTACAGTTTCGTTTCGCAGGTTTTTAAAGGTATATTCTTTTCCAAACCGTTGGTACGTTGGTACGTTTTACACGACTGTTCAAAAAAGGAATGTAACGTTTTCAGGGCTCATGTGTGTAACGGTTTAAGATAGTAAAAATAAATTTGTTTTCATCTGTGTATTAGTAGTTCCTAAGTGGATGAAAACATGTCAATGCTATTTTGCAGGGTTTTGTTTAAATAGCAAGTGACTTTAATCGAAATTGATTATTAACTTTATATAATAAAATGATGCTTAAACAAGGCACTAAATACAATTATCTCATCAGATATTCTACCGCAAAACAGCAGTACTTGGTTATTGTGTTCCGGTCTGAAGGGTGAATGAGCCAGTATAATTACAGGCACAAGGGACATAACATCTTAGTTCCAAGGTTGGTGATGCATTGGCGATGTAAGCGATGGTTAACATTTCTTACAATGCCAATGTCTATGGACGTTTGGTGACCACTTACCATCACGTGGCCCATATACTCGTCCGCCTGCCTATACTATAAAAAAAAGAAAATTAATTCTTAAGCGCTTGTTATTTATGTTTTACTTTTTGTTCATTGTGTAGTTAAATATAATATTCAGAATATATAATGTATTGTGCCCATAAAGCACTGTTTATAAGGCCCTTATTTTTATAGACATGTATGTAACAAGTTTAATATAAGCGTCGCACCTGAAATACGTTTTCCATATTTCAGAAGGCATGGCTTGATTTTTTTTGTATAATTTTGTTGAGCAAATAGAATTTATTATAACTTTTATTACAAGCAGCCATAGGCGCAGCATAGGCAAACATAATGAATTCGTAAAGTAAAACGATATTGTCCTCTTGCTTCGTTATTTGTTGGGCAAAGGTATGGAAGAACATATTTAAAGAGATTATTTTTCGAACTCATTCGACTATGCTGCTGTAATGCTTGGTATATATATGGCAGCATTTCATGCCACACATTCCGGTTGCCTAACGATCTATTCTTTCACAGCCTTGATCGCTGAGCTCGAGATGAATGAAATACTGGTGCCAGGATTTGAACCTTCGATTAAGATCCACGTGTTCTATTCATTGCACCATCTCGTCACAAGACAAATGAAACACGTATAATATATTTTATGATATAATAATATTTTTATTGAGACGGTTATACAGGTACAGAATAGTTTTGCAGACGATATTTTGTTTTTACTAAAATAGCTATACAAAAACCCATTTCTCCTTGGATTCTGAGTGATTTATTTCGCCCAAATCCTTTAGAAAATACGAATATGTAAATATATTCTCACGTACTTTATCTAAAAGTATTGTAACTTAGTTTTGTTTCTTACACAGACTAAATAAACGCTTATATCATTTTATGTTTAGTTCACATATTTTTCGTTTTCTTTTATATATTTAGAGGTGCTCAACTGGTTATCCTTTAAGCGAATTTCTATTTCCTTGTTTAAAGATTAAAGTAAAAACCTGTTAATATTCCATTGCTGGGCTGCGCTGGCCTAAACCGAACCGATTCAGGTGTTCTAACCATTACCTTATCGGCTGTATAAATACTTAATTCCAAATTAAAATAATGAGTAATTACCACGACTAATTTAGTTTTCCTTTTAATTCCAAAATAATAGATGTGCATTAAGTTCTAAGGTATAACCATTTTTTATTATATTAGGAGACTATAAGGCAAAGAGTGAATTTTTTTTTAAATGTTATCAAATTCTAGTTCCTTACATAACCTCAAAGGCCTTAAGCAAAATGAAAACAAGTAAGCCACGTATTGTAATGAATTTTAATAAAACCCAAATAAATTCTACTTACAATTGATTTCCCCAAAGATCAAAGAAACCAGAAAAGTGTTTCACCCTCAAGTTACAAGCCTTTTAATGTCATTCGTATTAAAGACAAAAGTCCAACATTCCAAGTTAATACATGGCATTAGAATCGTAAACAGTATAAACAATTTAAGCATTTAAGCTTATTAACCAATTTTCCAAAATCGAATAGTTTTAATTTATCTATTTTAAAATTATTAATTAAATTAAAGTCGTATTCATAATCTAATTAATAAAATAACGCAATCAAATTGATGTCAAGAGAATATCTAATTAAATTCTGAGTTCAACCTTTTTGCAGAATGAAACAACAAAATTACATAAATAACAGAAATCGAATAAATAACAGATGTTAACAATTGAAAAATAATAAATGATATGTTTATTTAATTTATTCCTTATTTAAAAAAAATGATAATCTATGATAAAAGAGCACATTCATTAACGTTTTAATGAAATCATCTTTAGGATAATTAAAAGATTTGTTAACTTGTGAAGAAAATTTCTGCCTGTCAGCCTCGTTTCCTTGTTCGTAAGAAGTTTTAATTACTGTTGATTCAGCGTAATAATTTATATCAGTATTCATATTATTAACTTCTTATTTGCTTTCAACTTTTTTTGTGTATTTTATTGATATTTTCGATTATGATACTGTTAAATTTAATTTATATTGAATAAGTTATATTGGTTTTAATCCAAATCAAATTTTTTATTGCAAACTTTCGTCACAATAGAGGTATATTTATGAATAATGAAATGTAATAATAGAATAACTTAACCTTCAAACTGAAATACAACAATACTAAGTATTACTGTTTGGCGGTAGAATATGAGTGGATGGTACCCATACAAATGGCTTGGACAAATTCCTACGAAGTAAATCATTCGGAACAAGAGAGTTAGATGCGAACATGGACAAGAGACGTATAATTATATTATATATACAGACGAATTTTAAAACTTATTATTTTTTATCAAATACAATATTATATACTTTATTGTGATAAAAAATGGTCGAGAAACGTATTAATATTTCATCTCGCGTAACGCTATTTAGAACCACTTTTCCAGTGCATGCGGTATAATTTCACTGGCACGTCATGAAATATTCACCGTGACGTCACTTCCGCCTTCAGACTGAGCACTTGTAGAATATAAAATATCTTATCTCAAAAATTTTTCAGAACGATCCCCGATTTGCATATCGTTATAAAATGCTTAAGATAGTAACCGACATATAAAGTAGCGTTTTGAAGTTTTACAAATTTACTTTTAAGGAGTTATATTTTACAGTCTTAAAATTTAATACAATTTTTTTTCTATCTCAAATCACAAATAAGTTGTGTTCCGGTTTGAAGGGCGAGTGAGGCAGTGTAACTACAGGCACAAGGGACATAACATCTTAGTGCCCAAGGTTGGTGGCGCATTAGCGAAGGAATTTTTAATATTTCTTACGTGGCCTAGTTGCACGTCCGCCATCTTATGAAATACATCAGTAAATAAAAATAAAATAGCACACTATAATAACCATATACTTACAGTATACGTACGCATTTAATAAAAAATATACTTTTTATTTTATTATAATAGACACAGAAGAGAACATTCCCAATAATATTTCTATTCTAACACGATTTTCATTCAACATACATTCTTGTAATAGAAGTTTAAGCAAAACGTAACTTTAATCTTTGTTTTCAAGTATTATCATGTTAGATACTAAGCGTCGACTCTTTACTGCTGTCACGCGAAGTGGTCGTTTGTATGTTGCAGCTAAGCCTTTAAAATGTAACTCTAAACTGGATTATAGTTAACATTTATATACAAACAGTTGACTTATCTCTGTATTTGTAAATGGAACATCAATAATTGAGGTTATAATATAATTTATACAAGATTATAAAAACAGATTATACAAAATAGTGAAGTAAAAATTCGTCGATTTTTATGCTGGATATAAAATATAATTAAAATAAGAGAAAAAATGTACAGCTGCTGCTTATTGCTGAGTAAAAGCCTCTTAAAGGCTTTTAGTCATTAATCGGTGGTTAAAGAATCAACATATAATGATGATATGTATTAGATGTATTTACTGATTCAAATAATATTAGTGAGATGTATCTACTGATTCAGGTCATGGCTACCATTTCAAAATTATAGTATAACAGTCATGATGTACAGATAACCTGTCTGTTTATTTCCTTCCATATCCGACAAAAGCTAAGTGTTCAGGCGCTGGTTCACAACTGTACGTGTCTTCTGAAGCACAGGAGTAAACGTTTTAATTTGAAACGCTACGATATCTTTGTTGAAACGTTTTTAAGTTTTTTTCCGCCCTAAAATTTGACTATGACTGTGTTTAATGAGGCTTTACTTGTTAGAAGTATAATTTAGAAACATAAGCTAAACGACATTACAAATGATGTACAAACAACAGATGTTATCTTAACACGAAAAATACTCCTAAAAATTCACGTCAAAAATACATCCAGTCCTATAAATCACGAGCCGTGGACATATTCGAGCAAATATTTCTCTTACAGTATCCAAATCGAATTTAAAATAATGTATTTATGTTCAACAGATAAATTCGCAGTTGATTAATTTTGCTCAAATATTGTCAGTTTATAATTCAATTGAAGGCTTCTTTATTTACTTCATATTTGCTTTTAAATTCGAATGAGAAATGAAAATATGATTTGAAATATAAATTGACGTCTTAAAGATTAAATTCTCGGTTTTAATCGGACTTCTGGGAATCTATATTAATATTACAAAAGCGAAAATAATTCCTTTTATCTCTGTCTCTCTTTACTATACGCTTTCATGGCTGTCACTTAACCGACATTGATGAAATTACAAAGTAAGCTTAAACCAGCTTTTGTTTATTAAATACTTCTTTTTTAATTTACTCCTTGAACGCTTCTTTTGAGATAGCCCAGTGGTAAGAACGCGTGACTCTTAACCGATGATCGTGGGTTCCAACCCGGGCAAGCACCACTGAATTTTCATGTGCTTAATTTGTGATTATAATTCATCTCGTGCTTTACGGTGAAAGAAAACATCGCGAGGAAACCTGCATGTGTCTAATTTCACTGAAATTCTGGCACATGTGTATTCCACCAACCCGCATTGGAGCAGCGTGGTGGAATAAGCTCCAAACCTTCTCCTCAAAAAGGGAGAGGAGCCCTTAGACCAGCAGTGGGAAATTTACAGGCTGTTACGGAATGCTTCTTTAATGTACCCCTTGGAGAATATAAATAATGTGTGATGCAATTTTTTAATTAAAAATGTATTAATAGGTGGGTAAAAACACAAAATATCAGTATTGTTTTGTTATAGTAAATCTAAAAAAATCTTTAATAAAAAAAACTGTATATATATTTTGAATTTAAGTATAATGTTTTTACGACTTATTTTATATCGTAAAAGAAAGCTTTATGAGATTTCCACTTTAACAAAAAATATCAACATTTAAGCGCATTCAAAAAGCTACAATAAGTTATTTGTAGTAATTGTTACATGTAACTTACTATTCATACTATTGCTAACATTCCATTCTAAATGCAGCAATTGTCGTCTGACCTCTGCAATTAGTTTACGAGCGAGCAATCAACACATCGGAAAACACATTATACATACCTAACTTTAGGAGACGTACTTCGGTTAGAGGAACTCACGAGATTTTTCGAGATCAGTGGAATATGCAATACTTTAAAAGAAATACAGTTTATACGTAAATATAATGCTCGCATGAAGGTTGGATTTCGGCCATATACATATATAATTATATATTAAATGTTGGAGAAGACATATAGGAATTTGTATGATTTGAACATTTCTTTTTTCAACAGGAGAAGGATATGTTCTATATCTGTCTTTTTCATTATAATATTCTTATAGGCGTGAGTTTCGTTTGTACATTAAACCATTTGGGATATTATTATCCATCTATGTAATTATTATACATTAAAATCTTCCACCGTTATTTTCAGCAAAATTCGTTTTGTTTTGTAATTCACGAAAAAAGTTTAATGTTTTATGGATATTATGTTTGTGTGTGTGTGTGTGTGTTAAAGATCGAAATACGTTATACCAAATATCATTTCAATTTATAAAGTTGTGTTCCGGTTTGAAGGGTGAGTAAGCCAGTGTAACTACAGGCACAAGGGACATAAAATCTTATATACCCAAGATTGGTGGCGCATTGACTATGTAAGCGATGGTAGACATTTCATACAATGCCAATGTCTAAGAGCATTGGTGACCACTTACCATCTGGTGGCCCATATGCTCGTCCGCGTTCTTATTCTATAAAAAAAAAGTGAATCATATAAAATTATACGTCACTCTGAAATAAAAATATGGACGACATTTAAGCAAGTATATCATTATTATTGAAATAGCTGATATTTTGATACGTAAAACAAGATTTTTATATGCATGAATAGGGACTTACCTCGGCTGGCTTCACATGAAAACTTCGTTAAACAAGTTTCACCGTTTGCGCAACTGTCATTTAAAATATTTTAAGCCATTACAAAGCATTTTGTATAATATTGCATGATATATTTTTATATTATTTAATGAAAAAAATATATCAAATATCTCTTGTGATATTATTAGGATTAAATTTTTGTTATGTTATTATAAATAACCAATATAAGACCCTAGCAAAAGTCTCTGTTCGATTCAGTTAACATAATTAATTTAATATATATCATTATACAATTAATTTAAAAAAATAAAATAAAAATTTAATTTAAAGAATTACCTGTGTACACTTAAAGTTTTCTGTATTTGTAAACGTATTGTTATAAGGTGAGACCTTTGTTGTAAATAAATTATTTCAAATATATATATTTTACATAAGAAGGAATATCATATAATCATATCTATAGGAATATCACATAATCATTTATAAATCGCAAAAATAGAAAGTACTAAAAATAGTCCAGGCTGAAATAATATGTAGTTTCTAATAGATAAAAATATAGGATAGCTTATTTTAGTTATATTTAAAAAAAAAGTGCATATATATTTCATCGCCAAACTTGAGTGTACTTAGTAATGTCCTGTTCCTACATTTGTTCGTGTAACGACAGGCACAAGGGACATAACATTTCAGTTTACAAGGTCGCTGGCATATTGGTTTTGAGAGATGATTAATATTTCTTATAGTGCTATGGTGGTGACCACTTACCATCAAGTAGCTCATTTGCCAGTCAGCCTACCTATTATACTAAAAAATTGTAATATAGGTGCATAATTTAGATTCTAGAAATTATCACAAGGACCAAATTAATTTACTAGGCTATTGTGTGAAATCCAACGGAGCACGTAGATACGTATGTAAATAGTAAGTAATGATAAATAAATTTCATAAGCAATGTATCCAATTAAGTAATGCAAATTCGTCTTGTATATAATTTTTACAATTTTGATCTCTGTTGATACAATTGCCTCCTCTCCGTTTTTGAGGAGAAGATTTGGAGCTTATTTCACTACTCTTCTTTAATGCGTGTTGCTGGAATACACATGTGGCAGAATTTCAGTGAAATAAGACACATGCAGGTTTCCTCACGATTTTTTCCTTCACCGTAAAGCCTGCGATGAATTGTAATCATAAATTAAACACATGAAAATTCAGTGGTGCTTGCCCGGGTTTAAACCCACGATTATCGGTTAAGATTCACGCGTTCTTACCACTGGGCCATCTCGGCTGTTGTATGATGAACAACATAATTTACAAACCAAAATCGATCAAAGCGTATGATTGACTTGACCAGTTCTTTTTTTAAATTTTATTTCATCTATCAAATAACCACAGACTTTTTTTGGCGCTTTTCTTGTATCTTTCCATTGTTTCGATTGATTTTAATAGTTAAATGCATACAAGTTTTATAACCAGACAGCATCACAATAGAAATTTCAAGAACAATATTGTAAAAGCGAAACCAATTTTAATATTACTGAAGCATCTAAAATTCGAAATTTCGAAATTAATAAACGGAAATTCGTTTAAATAGTTCATAAGCTTACAATGGACTGAAAAGTCCACAAAATCGAGTTTCGTGTAAGTCCTTTTAACCGTAGCAAGGTAACTTCTAGTAGATTATCCAGGCAAATTATGTAGCGTCAACAACGAAGCAAGATTAACCTTCGTTCACACACACGATACTCAATAACGACATTATTATAAAATTACATTAAATGAACCTTTACAACAATTATATACCTTACTTTATGACTTTAAATTGTCCTATTTATGTCACAAATTTACTATATGCACAGATTTTAAATAGCTAATTTAGATAGAATTATTTATTAATCCTTTTCGCATCTGACGTCATTACCTTATACCTTGAACTACTTACATCAAGGTTCTTTCCATTCCGTTAAAATAAAAATTCCAACCCATACGAACCGACCCCTTGAGGGGACACTTCTCCTGCACGATATCCTAGCTGATACTGTGACTCTAAATACTTATAAACAAGTATTTAATACTAAGTATTTAAGTATAATAACGTGTGAGAAGTATAAATAATAAACCTTTTAAATATTATATATATATATATCTGATTTATAGTATATTTTAATATAAATTTATTGTAAAAATGTAAACAGGAATTATAACCCAATTGCATTTACTATGAATTTATTCGACTTTGAAAAAATGTGTATGTGTAATACCTATAGCCACACCAATTTTGTCTATATATTTTTAGAAACGTAGTGATATGCCGCTTGAAGGATTATCCTGCTTGGAAAGATATATAAATATATAAAATTTTTACATATCAAATGAGTAGGGCGTTCATCACCAAGATCATATTATTCTAATTTCAATTCTGTAATAACATACAGTTTTAATAAATGAACGTCGGTTCATTCAAAACTAATTAAACCCAATCATTTGTTTCAGTGATTTTTATTTATTCTTTAAGTTTTAATTACTTAATAGTTACTTCGTGCATTTACAGACAGACAACAACTTGTGTTACATTTTATTTTACACGTTTGAATCATTGTTGTACTTTTAAAATTTAAATTATTTTTAACAAAATAAAAAAATCATTTCGTTTCATGTTTACTTTTTAAATATATTATCATTTAACTCATCTCTTGTGTTTTTATTTATAGTTTCATCAAGTGAGATCATTATTCAACATTGCATTTCAGCATAACTATCTTCACTAAATGTGTTCCCCTTCGACTAAGACAAAATAATAATTTTGTCTTAGTCGACTTAACCGCATTGTAGACAACGCTTTACAGCAATTTATAATTTACCTACCAACATTATTATTCAATTATGGAGATGTTTTATATTTCGGTCGACTGCGCTTATAATGTAATATTTCATAGTTTTGACACAGAAAGATTATTATTTTTCGCCTTAAATATTGTATTACAGTTAAAAACAGTACGTGAATTTAGTAGAAAATACACTCTTTTAAAATATTAAAAGCCGTTGCTTTTAAATATAACGTTACTTGATATTAATTGCAAACATAAATATTCACTTGAATATGAAGCCGAGATGGCTGAGTGACTAGAGCAATATACGTATTTTAACCAAAGATTCCTGGTTCAAATCGGAGCAATTACAGCTGATTTTTCATTCGCTTAATTTGTTAGAGGATATTCTTCAACATATGTAACAGTAAGTCTATTTTGCAATAAACAAAATCAAAACACCGCAGACAACAATTAAACGTCAGAAAGTGATATCCGACATTTTTTTTTATAGAAAAGGAAGGCGGACGACCTGATGGTAAGTGGTCACCAAACGCCCTCAGACATTGGCACTGTAAGAAATGTTAACCATCGCTTACATCGCCAATGCGCCACCAACCTTGGGGCCTAAGATTTTATGTCCCTTGTACCTGTAATTACACTGGCTCACTCACCCTTCAAACCGGAACACAAAAATACCAAGTACTGCTGTTTTGCGGTAGAATATCTGATGAGTGAGTGGTACCTACCTTGACGAGCTTGCACAAAGCCACCAGTGAAATTGACAATAATAATTTTAACATTTCAGGAATACACGCATCGAATAGTACATCACCATAAAACGGTTGTCAACATTCTTCGAGTATTGAAGTGAGTTCTTGCAGAATAGCACTGCTGCTCTAAAGCAGAGTGTCAGTCAGTTATGAATCGGTAATTGCCGGTTTTAACCGGTAATGTATAATTTTGTAATTATTTATAGATTAATTATCGAGAGAATAAAAGGCATTGTTCGCTTTATTATTCTTTACAAATCATACTATGGTTTCGTTCACGAAAAGACTATTAGGTCCGTATTGAATTTAAATATAGTATTTTGTACAAAAAACAGTCAAAGCTAAAATATGCTTGAATGTACGTTTCCAATAAATAAATTAAATTAAGGTGGTTTCGAATGAAGGCATAATCGAGTACCAAAATCCAAGTCAAAATATACTTTATTCGAGTAGGCTTTCACAATAAAGCTCTTACCGGTTCTAGTGTAACACCAGCAAGAAATTCAGTAGTAACTCCTTTTAACAAATAGAAAATTACATGTAATAATACTGTCATTCCACCTTACCCCTAAAGCGCGCCAATACATGTTTCACATCACAAGATTTCGTTTTCTAAAACACTCGTACTTTTATACACGCTATACACAATATAGGTTCGGTAACCTTGAATGTGTGAATATATATGATGGTGTATATCTATATGGTGAGTGATGTCATCCGGATTTCGGTAACTGGCAAGTCAACTTGGCTGAAATTAATTATTAAATAACTAGAATGTATGTTCAAAACACAGATATGTTCACTCTCATAACGCATTGGCAGTCCGACATGATCGGAAAAAGCCATATATACAGATAAATAACTGCCTGAAATCGTCTTAGAAATAATCGCAGTTATTGCTACTAACTTATATAACTATTGTTGGTGTTGTAGCTGGATTATAAGGCTGCAGATCCGAAGATCTTAGGCTTAAAACTGGGTTGAGCTATTAAAAGTTATTAAAATTATTCTGTCAGTAGATTCTCAGAAGTGTCAGTTACTTGCCTCAAAAGCAGATCTCGACCTGAATTAATTTCAGTCGTGCGGAGTTGTCGTCACATTAGATTATTATATACATATAATTTAATATTACAAAAATACATTGATGACAAAATATCTCAATTAGTTAGCCAACGCCCCAACAGATATTAAAATAATGATAATACAAAAAGCTTGTTCTCGACTATATAAAGAGGAGCTTATCGCGTAAGCTAAGTGAGCGATTAAATATATGAAAATTGCACTAAAGCTCGACAAGACTAAGCTTAAATTTTACTAACCACAGTAGCTTGCTGCTGGACTGAATAGTTGATATCCTGAAAACTGCGACACTTTATAGAATAATTTCAGCGGTCCTTTTGTAAAGTTAAACTTGCCTGTTACGACCTTAGAACATGGAGTTCAAATCCTATAAAATTCAATTTTTGCAACAAATTATGTTTAATGTTTGGAAATATTAACAAAATATTATATTTAATTATTTTAGCATTGCTACAGTTATAGAAATTGTAATAGTGTATTTATGTATTTAGTATCATTTGTTTTGCCATACACAGAGATAGGCCTTTCTTATAGAAGTTATCCAACGGGTGATTAGTAAAACATGCAGTGTCTCCTTCTTTCGAATCTCAAATCAGTAATGATAGAATGAAATAAATTATTAAACACTAAATAGTTTCAAGCAGCTTATAAGTAAGGTTAATACTCTAAGTACGTTCAAGCTACTTCATATAGTAAGCGATAGTTGCGCAAATCCAGGTGCTATACAATATTTTATTGAGGCAATCTAATACAGAAATAATTAAGGTTTAGAATACAATATGAGTGATTGGGATTTACATGCTTTACGCGACAATAACACACAATCAATTTACTGGTCAGACGTCGGGTTCAAACCCAATCAAGATTTATATATATAACGTATATAGTATAAGTTAACAAGTTTCAAAAATCCAAAATATCCAAAAGAAATTTCTTTGTCACATCCATCGAACTGAATTTTCTCAATCTACCGTCTTTTTATGGACCATGGCGGTCTTACTGAAGGAGACGGTTTTTCGCTCCGACTCTCTACGAAGCATGGCCTTCACGACAACTGACATAAATTTCGTTTGATCTCCTTGACTATGATCACAGTATAAAATATAAGTTACATATCAATTCCATAGTACTTTTCGTTCTACGGTTATATTGTACAACTTACGAAATGCAATTTACGCAGGTGCTCACTAAAGTTAGAAGCAGTTTGACATCGTTCTTTGTAACATCCCAGGCTTGTTTTAGTTGAATTGAATGTAGAAAATGTTTTTTTTTTTTTAATATATATTTTTTAATTTTTTCGTGAAACGATGTTTCGTTTTAAGTCTCGTGCAGTATTTTCATAATTCTTTTAATAATGGAAGCTTAACGAAGCGTGTTAATGAAAGTAATGTTGCATTATTTAAAAAAAAAATACTTTTATTTATATCTATAATATAGCTTAAAACCCCTAATAAATGAATGGCTAACAAATGGGAAATACGCATTCTATTCTGAACGCTAGAACTATTTTACGCACCATCTAACTTTATTGTGTATAAAATATGGTTTCTGCAAAAACTTTTAACTTTTTTATTTATATTCTCAGAGGATGATTAAATCAAATGATCATTTTAAAAGTCATCAACTTTATATACAATACAACTCGCAATGGACCAAACCTCGTAAAAAAAGAAGACGCCCAACTCTTTTTAGGTTGTTAATTTAGCTTTTATTTATACCGATTAAACATAACGGATAACTATATGTATTTTCTTGTTTCAACTCTCTACATTAATATCATATCTTAGGGCATTTTTTAACGCGTAATGCGTTTTTCCAGCATCAAATTTTTTTTAGGTAACGCTGTATATAGTGAAACTGTTCTAAGAAACAACGTTGATTTTGTTTGTTTATGTTCTTTGAGTTCGAAACTCCTTGGGGTATTTTTGGCAAAGCCGGAATACTTCAAAAACAAAAATTAAAAGTACTAAACAAAATATATTTTATAAATAAAAAAAAATATAATTTATATTTAATTATATTTAATAATTTAAATGAAGTAAAAGTAAAATAAAAAAATGTAAATATGGAGGTAGGTTAAAATTTCAATAAATTTGATCCAGTGTAAGCTATTTATAATCTTAAAATCTTATCTTATTATATCTTATATTTCTTAATAATAATAATCGTTCGTCAGCCGCCTTAGCACCTTTAAGAATTAATAACAATCTTCCACTGATTAATGAAAGCTATGATATTCGAGCTATATGCGATTATTTCTAAAATTAAATCGTATCACTTAATTTTTATTTAAAAGTCAATAACAAAGTAATATGCTAATAAGTGAGAAGATTTTTTGTAACGAACTAATAATCCTATGGAAATATATATAACATATAACAAACAGGCAAAGCGTCTTAGAATGTTTTAATATAAAATATAATAATATTTACGTACCTGCAATTAGCAGTTTCACTCGCTTTAAATTTAGAATATCATGTTCTTAAATAAAAATATAATAACATTTATTTCAAAAGAAAGTAAGTAGGTAAAGGCATAATCAAAAAATATCTTACAAAATACCAGAAAAATTGAGACTAATATTTGAATATGAAGATTATGGGTACACGAGTTAATTTCCTGATTTGATAAAAGTAAAGCTTAAAGAGTGGTAACTCTTTAAAACTGGAATTACAAGGTCAATTATAAATAAAAATAACTCCTATTTCTTTCTCTCTATTCTTGTCCAAATTGGTATAAATTTGTCTTGAAAAAGTACATACTTATTCAAGAAAGATTTAATTCTACCATTTTATATATCCAACCCGCATTGGAGCAGTAATGAAAAAATTAAAAGTTTAAGAGAAAATGCCTCCGCATTGACTGCTGATAATCACTTACTTTATATACAATAAATATAACACTATAACCGATAATTACATATTTTAATCGTAATTTTTAATCATTAATCTTTAATCCGATTGCGTTTTCCCTAAGTCTGATTAACACATATTTATTTCCTTATAAAAGAAAATAAAAATAGCGTACCGTATCAAGCGGAATGTGAGCATTTTTAGTACATTATTTATATGCTAAAGAGGAATAGGGTGGTTATTACCTTGTCTTCGAACTTCTGGCTGAACAGCCGTGAGTTATGGTGTGGTTTGGCGTTAAACGTTCACCAACACATGCATATTCATAAGGTTAATGAAATTAACAAAACTTTTAATTTTTTTTTCTCCACCGCCACGCCGCCTTCCACTCCCTTGGGAATGCAAGGCGCGTATAATATATACTTTGTTGGTATACTATATTATTATAATGTATAAGTACTTTATGTAACAGTAACAGGCCGTTAATGTCCCATTGCTGGGCTAAAGCGTCCTCTCCTTTTTGAGGAGTAGGTTTAGAGTTTATTCCACCACGCTGCTCCAATGCGGATTGGTAGAATACACATGTGGCAGAATTTCAATGAAATTAAATACAATCAGGTTAGCTCACGATGTTTTTCCTTCACCGTCAAGCACAAGATGAATTATAAACACAAATTGAACACATGGAAATTCAGTGGTGCTTTCCCGGGTTTGAACCCACGATCATCGGTTAAGAGTCACGCGTTCTAACCACTAGGCCATCTCGGCTTATGTTATATATATATGGCTTATAAGTACTTTATGAGTTCGTGATTATTCCACCTTTGAGTAGATAGCGCTTTGTAATAAATGTAATTTTTTTACATCGCGATGGCAAGATTCCCTGTTTAATATAGTTCACGAAAATTTCAGATTATAGTATGGAAAACAGTGGCATCGAATTGTTTTATTCTGCAATAGTGTGATCAAAGTATAGAACATCCTTAGAATCTAGTAAAGAAGTTCTTTATATATTATTCATATTTTATTCTATTTAGGTATTGAGTTTATTTAATTATACGTTATTTTAATAACCATCTATATCAATATCTAACAACTGACGGTCGTCCCGGTACGTCTACATTTATTTTTAATTAACATGACGTCATGTAAAAAATGTGTCGTAATGTATTTAATTTAATTATATCATAAACATAAATATTTAGTAATACAAAGGAAATATACAGCGGTGTAAGAAACTATTTTAATTAAATTTCTAATAATAGCTTCGTTCGTATATATTTCAATTAAGCTAATCTAAGTGATCAGATGTTTCGCATATATTCGCAAGCCGTGAAAAGGTAACTTTAAGTTAAACCGACGTAAATTTATTGTTTAAATCGATAAAGTTACAAGGTTCACCTATCTTGGAGTTAAGCTTGCCTACCTTATTAAAACAATTAATATTAATCCGTTAATAATTAATATGTTAGTTAACATTTTCTGATATATATTCAAAACAGAAACCCTTATTTACTTAAAGTAAACTATACTATGTTTACTTTAACAAAATTTCTGGATCACAATAATTATAACAACTTTAATATAATACTTCTTCATTGTGTGTTGTTGTCACCCCTACCGGAATCAATAGCGTCACGAATTTAGGGTCGAGTATTAAGATACAGCTGAAAGAATCGGGCGCACGTCCCTCACGCGCCCTCCTCAGTAGAAACGAAAAGACCTTCGTTTACGTTTGTGTAAAACGCTCTTCGCCTTAGAAATTGTGAATGCGTTATGCTGCGAGTACATCTATCAGCGAAACGTCACAAGCCAATGACCTCGTCTCCGCTGGTGGAAACGTTGTAAATGTGGGTATTGGTTTCGTTCCTGTTAAGCATTGGCGATTGTGATGAAAATAGTAGAAAAATGCACGTCTTATCTCTGATTCTTCCGCCTGGCTTACTTCATGGACGTAACAAGAGGGATATGTGCGATTACGGGGTGTTAAGAGGTTAGCGGTGAGAGGAAGTCAGCGGCCGTCCAATCAGCACTCACCGTTGCGTCTGGCTCATAGCTTCCATCTGTAACGAATGTAAAAGGTTTTAAGAAAAAATAAGCTAAGACATTAGGAAAGAGAAAAAAATTAATAAAGTTATTTATTCGTTAATTATTCAATTAGTAAGCGATGACCATCGGCCATCAATGTGCCTAGAGACATGACCAGCCCACTTCCACTTCAGCAAGCTAATGGAGCCGACACGTGCTAGAGTGGAGACCACGCTTAGGCAAACGTAGTGTAGCACGCCCTGTGACAAGATGGACCGACGATTTAAAAAAGGTGGCAGGTACGGGATGGATGCGGACTGCCCAAGATCGGTTGGCGTTCTATGGGGGAGGCTTTCGTCCAGCAGTGGACGGCAAAAGGCTGAAAAAAGAAGCGATGACCAATTGACATTAGTTCATAAGAAATATCAATCATTCCTTACCATGCCTATAAGTCTTCAAGTAAAGGGTTATATTTTAATATTCTTTGGAACCGTAATACAAAATGAAATTGATGTTTGACGGTAAAATATTTCACAAAGTTGGAACGTACCCAGACGTGATTGCACTTTGGCTTTCATATAATTAAATCCAGGGACCATCATCATCATCATCGTCATCATCATCATTATCTCAATTTATATTTGATAATAAGCATATGCGTCATATGTGATCTATTGTATATATTATATATAAACATACACACATACGTAATGGAGTATCATACATCAAATTTTATGTTACCACCGATTTATGATGACATAAAGAACCGGCAAGAATCTCAGTCGGTACTCTTGTCCACCAATTAAACTACATAAGTACGTTAATAAAATACAATTAAATTGTCCTATCTAATTATATCTATGATTTTATTACTATTTCTACTCTAAATTTATGCATTTAAAAAGATGCTCAGAGTCGCTACAATATTCTAGATAGTTCCGTTTTTGAAATAGCTTAAAAATACGAATGGGACTTTAAACCATTCGAGCGTTGATTTTAACTGCGTATATAAAATTTTTATGACATGCAATCCCGCATACCTGCTTCATGACAGATAAAATCAGAAAAACATGCATGGCCCAGTTTTTTTTTTTCGATAAATCACATGGGCGACTGTTTTACTGGTGCAAATATTTTTACACTATCACAAAAACGAACAAAATCAATGTAACTACATCTCCGAGCATAAAAAGTATAAAAATAATAGTTTTTATTGTACAACAAAATGCAGCCGTAAAATTAATAGTAAGTTTTAATTTAATTACTTTATTTGTAGATTTGAGATGATTTATCTTTGATGCTAACAGACTTGGAGCTCCATCATAACATGAGGTCACAAATACTTCTCTACTACTAATGGCGTGGGCTGTTTGACACAAGTGCCTTTCTGCTCATCGTAGAAATTGGCATTTATAATTATGGGCTCCCAAGGAGGCTTATTACCGACTCGCCATTTCCTTCGTGTATTTACGTTCCGACATTAAATATTTTGAGTTGAATGTTTGAATGTTAAACTATTTATTAATGTTGTATATATTTTTTTGGCCGACAGTGTACCGAGTTAGGATCTACATTGTTCAGCCATTGGAAAACGATTTTTACTAAAAAGTCAGACTAACATACCATTGTGTCTGCATCGGCATCGCGTGTATACACACAACGTATACGTTCGCTTTTATCTCATAACTAAGTTTCCTCGTGGGAATTTTCAATGATTTAAGCTTAAAGCTGTATGAGTATATTTATTTTCGTGTTAAATATATTTTTGCTAAGCAAACATTATCACCGTAGGGGTAGGGGGTAACTTTTAGTAACTAATCAGTAGTTACTAAAAGTTCAATGTTTAATTTCTTACTAAATGTATCTCTCAGAATTATTTAATTTTTAAAGTTAATATAATATATATGTTAAAAAATAAATAATAATAAATGAATATAGTGCGTGTGTTGACTTGTGTTTGACTAATGGTGACACTGACAGTGACATAAGACCCTTTGACAGTTACATGAGTTATCGTGAGTCAGTAGGGAACAAAATCATATCACATGTGCGCACGTGACCATGTTGGACGAACAAGTAATAAATATACAAAATCCTTTTTACACAACCATAGGAAACATATAAGTAAGCATAGTAAAGTTTGTAATATAAAAATATAAATATTTATATTTAGAATGCGAAATATACTTGTGACAAATGGTCGAATGCTTTGAACACCGAGTCTAAATTAAAGATTATTGGCTAAAACTCTATAGGTAATTTCTCCTTACATCTCATACCCTACTCTGTTTGGAAGTAAATGAAAACATAGCCAGTGAACCGACATGTATTGGATTAAGTTCTGCTACATGTGTATAAACCAACCCACATTAGAACAGTGTGATTGAAAAAGCTCTCAACCAAACCTCAATAGCCTTAACCAGCATTAGGATATTTGTAGGTTGTTACATTATATTTTTTACACTAGTTATAAGCCCCCTTATAAAGTTTAAAATAAGAAATATCAAACGATTTATCTTTCTTCCAAACCATTATATAATTCTGATCAAGTAACTATAACTGGAGTAAAGATTTTAATTTAATATACATTTGAGTTTTAACATTCATAAGATTTTCATTATATTGTCTGTTAACGTATACTTACAAAAAATATTTGTCATCCATTTCGCTTGTCAATTATTTGTCCTGACCCAATTAGTTACAGCCTCAACTCCATGACAAACGCCTGTTTCACTCAATCTTATAAATATATTTTAACATTTCTGTACTATTTTATTTAAATTCTAAATGATTTTTTTACATGTATTGCCAGAAAATATCAACGCAGAGTTGCATTTTCACTAAAAAAGATGTTACCGATGTATAGAGATATATATTATCTCGGAATGTACTACATATTGTGGATATCCACATATCTCTTTTACAAAGTTGTGGCAAATCTGTTTTAGTTTTACCGGCATTCATGCGAAAAGCGCTCGAACTTACGATCTTATCTCTGACAACGCAAGATTTATATTTAAAAAAAATATATAAACCATACAACTATAACATACATACGCTACAAAACTACAAGCTTTCATATTGTGAAAGTTAATAATGCTCATTCTTTTATAATATCCCGGAAAAAAAATCCATTTTCACGATATTAGTAAAGTCTAAATTTAAAAATAATATTTACCAGCCAATGTCTATGAGTGGTGGTCACCATTTACCATCAGGTGGCCCATTTGCCCATGCGCTTATCTATTTCGTAAAAAAGAAATGGAGACAGCGATACAAGAAATATAACACAATTTCAGAATCCAGCAAAACCATCTTGGATTTAAAATTGAAATGAGCTGGATATGTTCAACGAAGACTCGTGAATAAATTGTCTAAAACAATCACAAATCCATATGGTTCTCGATGTGTAAGAAATGGAAGGCAAAGAGATGAAGTGGTGACATAGTTGATAACAGTAACAGCCTGTTAATGTCCCACTGCTGGGCTAAGGCCTCCTCTCCCTTGTGAGGAGAGGGTTTGGAGCTTATTTATAAGGTTTTTAATAATTGTATAATACGTTAATAGTAAAGGAGGATTTTAATAAATGCTTAATTAAAAAAAAAAACAATACTAATATTATGTAATAAATAATTAACAGCAATAATAAGATAGGGTTAAATATGCTAACCAAATATAGTATGAGCACAAATCTATGTAATTATATCTAAATAATAAATACTTTTTTATTATTATTATTATTTTAAATTTGGAACTTCTTCACAAATTTACATTTCAATACGGAAGCCTGTTAACCCAATAATAGTTAATACGTATATAATCCCGTAAATACCAAATCTCACACTGAATAGATAATGCTAGCTGACAGTTAATCGACAAGCTCACTACGGTATCATTTTCGAATAGTAAAATTGTAATTTGAAATGTCTTTCACATCCAATATGACATATTTTACTGAAATAAAGGAGTTTATCTTATTGATCTAATAGCTAATCTGTTCGTAGGCATATCATGAGGGCATTGAGTCAAATCCCGGGTCAGTAATTTTTTTTCTGTCGCGTATTAAATCCAAAATGGCCTAGTGGCGAAAACGAGTGAATCTTAACCGATGGTCGTGGATTCAAACCCGGTCAAGCACCACATGCGCTTAATTTGTGCTTATAATTCATCTCGTGCTAGACGGTGAAAGTAAACATCTTGAGGAATATTGAATATGAAATTCTGCCATACGTGTATTCCACCAAGCCGTATTGGAGCAGTGTAGTGGAATAAGCTCCAAACCTTCTTCTCAAAAAAGGAGAGGAGGCCTTAGCCCAGCAGTTGGACATTCACAGGCTGTTACTGTAACGTTCGGTAATCATTTGGAGTGAGGAAATGCCTCAATTCCTTCGAAATCACACTAGGTGCTCGCCTAATTATTTTACTGGAGAAGTTGAAGACTTAGATTTTAGAACAAGTTATTCTTAGTTGAAAGTCATGGACATATGAGCTGACATAATTAAGTTCCTTCAAATCTTAAGTGGTTTGTGGTCTGTTTGATCTGACGAATATATACGTCATTACGCATTATCTTTACGTGTGCCAATTAGTTCGACTTTGTGAAGGAACATTTGCCTGGTCTATCGTATTCTATTTAACTTTCTATATAAATAGAATACCCATCCCATCACGAGTGTAGACTTGGGTGGATACATTTTTTGCTCTTTTTATATCAAGGACTCGTTAGAGCGACGTGAAAAGTCGTATTATTCCCATATCTTAAGTATTCTGTATTTTTGGAACTTTAAAATAAAAAACCGGTCGAGTACCTAAAACCTCCATATTATCAAAATCTTTTACGATACAAATATAGACAACTGACAACTGACTTTTAGAAGATCACTAACCAGACCATAAATACAGCCCCCAAAATATGGAAATACTAGTTTTTGCCTGCGGTGTCCACGTGTTAGCGGTGGAGATAGCAGGTGTTAGCTATAAAAAACCCTTTATTATCGCTGGAAAAATGTATAACAAAAATCCCCCATGGGAATAGTGGGGGGGGGGAGCTCGCCGGTTTCCAAGGCACCGAGTGTGCCCCGAACATCAGAATGCCCACTGAAAAACCAGCGGTACTCCTTCCGTCTTAAAGAGGAGCGCCACGAGATCGCTTGCGCATGCTACCGTCAAATATGAAAAAAACCTATGTCTTCGAGTTAAAATTTATTTATTACCTATTTACCTTATTTGAACTTCATCTAAATCGGCTCAGTGGCTTAGCCGTGAAAGCGTAACAAACGTAGTTACTTTCGCTTTTATAATTAGTTTAGTAATTATACTCAATAAAAATCCTCATAGCGTCTCCATGTTTTATATTTTGCTAAATTTAATAAAGATGTATATTATATACTTTCGTAAAGGAATTTATTGAGCGACAATTGCGACATAATACTAAGCTGATTTACAATCACACGCACTTGAAGATACATAATAATAGATAGTGTAACAACTTACAAGTATGATCTTGATATATTTGAATGGAATCAAAATCTGTTCATAATAAGAAATCAGCTGAATAGAAAATATGTTCCTTTTTTGAAGTCAGCAAATATTTACAATGTCTAATAGGTTATTTTTGTATTCGGTGATCTTGTGTTACTGGATTCCGAAATTAGTTAATTAGGTACTTGGGGCCAGCATCACCGACACTATTTAGGAATATTTATGTATTCAGTAGACATTTGACTAATCCAAAAAACTACCTGTGTATGATATTTATTGTCTTGAATGCAAAAAGTTTTAGGTAATTGGGGTCAAAAAAATAGACCAAAGTCCGACACGGATAAATAATATTTATATATTTAGTGGCACACTTCTAATACAAAAAACTATATATGTATGATTTTTACATATCTTGAGAGCAAAAAATTGACTTTGGAACAGGTCGATGAATGATGTTGATAAAATAAATGTACACTAAAACCCACTCCAAATATGAAAAATTGCTTTCATACGCCTCTTCTCTTTAGTTATGATATTTATGTCAAAAACGATTATATATATATATATATTTTAATTTGTTGAAAGACACGAAGTATATTGGATACTTAGTACTAATCGTTCACTATCAACAATAGACATTGCGAGTAATACATACACATAAAGCCCTACAACCTAATTTTCTTCCAACGCTTCAATTCACCGTCCACACTTTTCGTCTGCATTTAATTATTTTTTTATTACAACATGTTCGATTAAGGTGTGTTATTTTGAATATTATTTAATATTTATATAATATACTAGCTGACTCATGCCCACTTCGTTGTTCGGTAAACATTTTTACTTGTAATGAAATTATGATTGTGATTCGGCTAGTACTGAATGCTATGATTTATTTCCTGGCAAAAGTCGCGTTGGCCTCGACATCCGACTATCACGAAAAAGTCTTCGTTTAAGTAATTTTTGGGTTTAATATATAGCCTATAACACTCACAAATGATGTGGCTTTCTATTGGTGAAAGAATTTTCAAAATTGGTTTATTAGATCCAGAAATTACCCCCTACGACCTCACAAACTTTACCTCTTTATAATATTAGTATAGATATCGAAAAGATCTGCACCCGTACGTAGTTGACGAACTTAAGACACGTACGAAACGTTTTGCTTCCTCGTTTCTGATACGCACCGCTAAGATCTGGAATCTCCGACCTCTCTTTTCCCCGCCACCTACCACCCCAACCCATATTGGGTTGACTTGAAGGTTTCAAGGCAAGCGTGAATAAGCATCTTCTAGGCAAACGCCCCCCACCTTAGGCTGTATCATCACTTTCCATCAATTGTGATAACAGTCAAGCGCTACATATTTAAAAAAAAAAGATTGGTTAATTTTTTATTCGATTCTGAACAATATCTATTTTCAACTATGAGCCGTATAATTCATTAAAGATATTTAAATAAGACATTTCAAATCTGAAAACCATTTAATAAAAGCGCGCTGGGTAACCTAACCACATTAAAATATAATCTCTCACTGCTCAGATAATGTCAGTCGACAGGTTAATCTGCAAGTTGGTTTGTTCACGTAATAGGAATTATAATGTGGTGTATATTTCATTTGCTTTATAATTTTACACTTTGCGTGTTTTAGATGTACGGTATTATATACTCGCATACGGAATGACTTCATAACTAATATTAATA
Organism: Nymphalis urticae; assembly: GCA_905147175.2. NCBI lineage: Eukaryota > Metazoa > Arthropoda > Insecta > Lepidoptera > Nymphalidae > Nymphalis > Nymphalis urticae. Next base: position 9,078,696 of record LR990003.1, on the reverse strand, counting down.
AGCGTTTCAATTACATGCTTATATTATATTTACTTTTTTAAAGTATTTAGTATGTGGATAACGATCTGTATTTTGATTTCCTAATATATATATATATATATATGCTAACTGGTGGTAGGACTTTGTGCAAACTCGTCTGTCTAGGTATCATCCACTCATCGGATATTCTGCCGCAAAACAGCAGTATTTGGTATTGTTCTGTTGCGGTTTGAAGGGTGAGTGAGCCAGAGTAATTAAATGCACAAGGGACATAACATCTTAGTTCCCAACGTTGGTGGCGCATTTGCGATGTAGGCGATGGTTAACATTTCTTATAATGCCAATGTTTATGGACATTGGTGACACTTACCATCAGGTGGCCCATACGCTCGTCGGCTACCTATTTTATAAAAAAAAGTGATTTGTTTTTTTAATGTACACGAGCTCAGATAAAAAAAATTAAATATATATGAAAAGCTATGTTGCACTTGCCAATCTCACTACCAACACTAAAATATACGGCTTTTGAATTTAAAAATATAAAATAAAACATAAAATATGTTTGAAAATATTTTATGGAAGAATCTCCTACCGATGACAAAAAATGATGACAAAAAATGTTAATTCACGCATGATGCGGAAATAACTGGATGAATTTTAATGAAACACGCTATGCTGACAGCTTATAATCTCGATTATTCGTACAGGATATTGTTATGCTGAAAAATTAAAGTGTTCCCTCGGGGATAATGAAATTGGTAAACCCATTCCTACGTACTCGAACAAACATCAGCTCGTTACGAAGAAATTAAAGTGCATCCGACTCAGCATTCGTGATCGAAGTAAAACTCGTTTTTTACCTCATAAACGTTTTATGGTGTAACGTTATGAATAGCCACGTAGCAATCACATTTAACTTAAAAAAATATATGCTTAAATAATTCTAAAATTATGATACTAATTTGTTATGGTTTCGCGGTTGTTTAGGAGGTTCATTTATATTCAACGTGAATAAAGCCTTCTAAAGCCATGGGTGCATGGGTGCGTGAGCTACGCACGCGTGTGCTTTGCTTTGTGTTCAAATATATACATATATATATATTAGTCTTAACTCACAGCCCACGTATTCTATGTGACTTTGTGTTAATCGATTTCAGTGATTGTCAATATAATATATTGGTGTTGAAATTGAATTAAAGGTCAATTTAGAAGTATATTATATATTTCAATGTCAAATTCATGTCTTTAATATATTTATTTTCTTTTGTATATATTCACTTAAGTTTTATAATAAAGAGTATTAATTTCATACCGTTTCTAAATATTATACTTTGATATTCATTAGAATATTCAATAATGCAATCTTATGAATAATAAATATAATTATAATATTTTGATTCTATTATTACAAACCTTGTATTATCACACTAGAGGGAATAAAAATATTTCTAGAATTAATCTTTTACAAATAATTAACGAAAATGTAAATTGTAAATCCTGATAGCGGGCAGCAGCGCTATCAGCGAAAGATTTCCAGCTACTGCGGTCACCAACCCGCCTGCCAAGCGTGGTGACTAAGGCAACAAAACCCCCCAAATGAGCGACAACAGAAATGCACGGTCCCCAATTCCCGGTAGTCACACTATCCCTGGCCACGGTACCGGTCATGGTAACGGTGTGACGGGGGGTGCTAAGAATCCCCGGGCTACGGCAGGGTACCACAAACGGCGACTGTTTCTGGCCACGTACAATGGACGCTCTCTGCGGCTGGACGAACATCTCACAGAATTGGAAGTAGAGTTAAGTCGTATTAACTGGCATATAGTGGGTCTATCGGAAATCCGAAGACAGGGCGAGGACACGATAACACTAGATGCTGGTCACTTACTCTACTTCCGAGAAGGACACCAACCATCCCAAGGTGGCGTCGGCTTTTTGATCCACAAGTCACTTAGAAGCAATGTTATGGAGGTTGGCAGTGTGTCAGCGAGGGTGGCATACCTTGTCTTAAAGATAACCGAGAGGTATGCCTTGAAGGTTATACAAGTGTATGCCCCAACGTCCACATACACTGACGAAGAAGTCGAAGCCATATACGAAGACATAGTAAAAGCTATGTCTCGTACCAGTACCTTCTACACAGTTGTTATGGGTGACTTCAATGCCAAAGTGGGAGTACAAGAAGATGGTGAATCGAGGGTAGGAAAATTCGGCTATGGGAACAGAAACCATCGGGGACAAATGCTGGTAAACTTCCTAGAGGCTCAGGGATTATTTCTGATGAACTCATTTTTCCAGAAAAAGCCCCAAAGGAAGTGGACCTGGCGAAGCCCCGATAGCGTAACAATGAATGAGATCGACTTCATTCTATCCAATAAGCGCCAAATATTCAGGGATGTGATCAACAGGGTCAACACTGGAAGTGATCACCGCCTGGTAAGAGGCACCCTGAATATTAACACTAAAATCGAACGATCGCGGCTAATGAAGTCGACTCTTAGACCAACCTAGCCCCAGGTCGAAGCTGGTTGCGAAAGCTTCCAGCAGGAACTACAGAACCGATTCGCCATGTTGGAAACCGAGCAGGACATTGACGAAGCCACCAATAGTCTGGTACGTGTCATTCGCGAGGTGGGTCAAAATCACTTTCGACAAAGGAGCAATGGACGTAAGTCGAAGCTCTCAGGCGAGACTCTGGACGAGATGACGAGAAGACGTGAACAACAGAATATGACGCCATCTGAGTGTCAGGCACTTAACAGATAGGTTAAAAAACTAATAAGGCGTGACACAAGACGAGCGCATACCCGAAATATTGAAGATGCTATAGCACTCAATAGGGGCTCAAAGGTTCTTGCAAAGTCGCATACCTCCTGTTGTCACCTGACAAAACTCAGAACAACACAAGGCACAACCGTCACCTCAAAACCAGAGATTCTAGCTGAAGTCGAAAAGTTCTATAGCAATCTATACTCATCACAAGTGCCTCCACCTGAGTCCGACAGCGCGGATGACCCAAGAGCCAGACTGACACGCCATCTATCTGACCAGCTTCCCGACATCGACTTGGGCGAGATTAGGATTGCTCTCGAACAACTTGGAAACAACAAGGCTCCAGGGGAGGACGGAATTACCTCAGAATTACTTAAAGCGGGAGGAACACCAGTTCTGAGAGAGCTGGTAAAGATCTTTAATTCCGTCCTCCAAAATGGTATTACACCAAAGGCATGGAGCAGAGGTGTGGTGGTGCTGTTTTTTAAGAAGGGTGATAAAGCTCTTCTGAAAAACTACCGCCCCATTTCACTTTTAAGTCACGTATATAAGTTGTTCTCGAGGGTAATCACGAATCGTCTCGCCCAAAAATTCGATGACTTCCAACCCGTTGAGCAGGCTGGGTTTCGAAAAGGCTTCAGTACCGTAGACCACATACTCACACTTAGGCAAATCATACAGAAGACTGAGGAATATAATCAGCCTCTATGCCTAGCGTTTGTGGACTACGAAAAAGCCTTCGATACCATCGAGACCTGGGCTGTTCTGGAATCGATGCAGAGATGCCTAATAGACTTTCGGTATGTCCAGGTGTTAAAGTGTTTGTACGAAGCCGCAACCATGACCGTCCAAGTACAAGATCAGAGCACAAGACCAATCCAATTGCATCGCGGGGTAAGACAGGGGGATGTAATCTCCCCAAAACTTTTTACCAATGCATTGGAGGACGTCTTCAAGACGCTCGATTGGAACGGACGCGGCATTAATATCAATGGACAACACATTACACATCTGCGATTTGCTGACGACATTGTCATCATGGCGGAAACTCTGCAAGATTTGGAGGAGATGCTAAACAACCTAAGCGATTCGTCAAGACAGGTGGGTCTGCGGATGAACTTAGAAAAAACCAAAATTATGATCAACCAACATATATCCCCGAGACCGGTTGTCGTAAATGGCTCTCCACTCGAGGTTGTGCAGGAATACATCTACCTGGGCCAAACTATACAACTTGGCCGGCACAATTTTGAGAAGGAGGTCAAAAGAAGAATACGCTTGGGCTGGGCAGCATTCGGGAGGTTGCGTCATATTTTTGAGTCGTCGATCCCACAGTCACTTAAGACCAGGGTATATAATCAGTGCGTCCTGCCTGTTATGACTTACGGCGCCGAAACGTGGACACTCACTGTAGGACTGGTCCACAAGTTCAAGGTCGCTCAGCGAGCTATGGAACGTGCGATGCTTGGGGTTTCTCTGGCAGATAGAATCCGAAATGAGGACATTCGCCAGAGAACTAAAGTCACCGACATCGCGCGTAGAATTAGCACGCTGAAGTGGAAGTGGGCTGGTCATGTCTCCAGACGCATCGATGGCCGATAGAGCCGACACATGTTGGAGTGGAGACCACGCTTAGGCAAACGTAGTGTAGGACGCCCTGCGGCAAGATGGACCGACGATTTGAAAAAGGTGGCAGGTACGGGATGGATGCGGGCTGCCCAAAATCGGGATGGTTGGCGTTCTATGGGGGAGGCTTTCGTCCAGCAGTGGACGGCGGTAAGCTGATATTAAATAATTAACAAACAAAAAAATATTTAACCGTATTTAGTATCCGTATATAGTTCATAAAAAACCCGCTATTCATTTTCGCATTTATGAAGGATCTTTAATTTTTTACGTTAGAGAAAGTATTAATTCGACAATCAAAATGAAAGTGTCTTCTCTGCTATTGACGAGCCGGTTGGCGTGGTTGATAGATACTCGCCTTTCACGCCGAAGGTTATGGGATCGATTCCTCATAGAACAGACGTTTGCGTGCATGAACATGTCTGTTAGTCCTGAGTCTGGGTGCAATTATCTATATAAGTATGTATTTACAAAAGAAAAGTAGTATATCAGTTGGCTGGTTTCCACAGCACAAGCTGTGCTTAAGTTGGGATCAGATGGCCGTGTGTGAATAATCTCCTAGGATATTGTTATTATGATTATTAAATGATGCTACTAAAAAAGTGAGTTACTATTTTTAAACTTCCATCAAGTGACCTGTCTCTCAAACATCTGTTACGAGATACGAACGATAGTATCAATTTAGCTAAGAACGTGGTCTTAACACAAAGTGACTATTAACACTTTCAAACTAATTGCTCTCTGCCAAATGTTGGTGCCGAATTCGAGTTGCTATTATAGTTTATGATAGTTCCCCAATTATCAAATGTCTTACCAATATTGGATTGCTTCGCTCTGACTATGCTTATATATTACAGTATATTCAAACACCACTTTTGTAATAACATCAGGCAAGTAACGATGGCCTATTAAGTGTAAAAAAAACTTGTGTATTACTTGTGTATATTATCGCCTTTAATAAAGAATGTTGTTTTGTTACATTTTTACAAAATGAAATATCGGACACAATTATATTTACACGGACTATATATACACGGACACTCCTGGGAAATATGAAGTCAACTGAAACACAGGCTAACCCTTTTATTTAAAAATATTCTAACTCGTTAATAACTTTATTCGAAATACAATTAAAGAGTTAACTAAAATAATAATCCAGTGAAGTTTTTTTCGTTTAAATTTGGTTCATTTTTAATGTATTAGAATAATTTGCATTTAGTAAAATTACATTTTATGTTGCTTAAATTTTTTCATGGCGAATGTTCTGAGAAAGCGAAATACTTAGATGCTTCAGTATATTTCAAGTGTTATCAAAATTCAAATGGCTTCAACGACGTTCAAACAACAAACTTCCAAAATTTTTCCCTCAACATTTCGAAGTTCACAACTTTTGAAACCCCTGTAGAATGATTTCATTCAAACTTTAGGACCGCAATTCAAAATTTTTCCAAAACTTTCATGTGGCATAAGATTTATAGTAAGTAGAATCTTTTTAGATTATCATTTACCATTCTTTGAAAATAAAATCACGAAATTATATACATTATATATATTTTTATACAGTAGGAAGGCGGACGAGCATATGGGCCACCTGATGGTATGTGGTCACCAACGCTCAGACATTGGCATTGTAAGAAATGTTAACCATCGCTTACATCACCAATACGCCACCAACCTTGGAAACTAAGATGTCATGTACCTTGTTCCTGTAATTACAATGGCTAACTCACAATAAATACAATCGGAATATAAGATTTTCAAAATGATTTAATTATAATAATTGTAAAAATAATAAAACCATTTTTTTTAAATGGTCTCAGTAAGTCTCAGTAAGTAATTTAGTACGAGTGATTTTATGAAAATCCTTTAACATAATTCTATAATAACATTCTTAGGTTTGTAATAGTTAAAAACTATTATTTACACAATTCTCCTTGTAATCACAACAGCTCGGTTGACCGTATTTATAAAAAAAAAAAAACAAAACGTAACGTCGTAAGGATCTTGCGATTTCAAGATATATGTAGGTACCACATTATAGTCTTCTCGTATTCGAAATATATATATTTAAATAATAAATATATATCAATGAAAATATCTTCATATTATGTTATAAATATTCCAATAAATTAATTGTATCATTTCTCCTTAATCTCTTTTATTGAAAGTGGTGAGGGTGAAGCGGTAAAAAAGACTTTAACGGCCAATCGCATGCCTTACACCAAATTTTCTAGCAATTTATCCAACAGCCATCCATCCAACAAACCTGCCCGGTTTATTGCCACTAGACGGTTGGTTTTAATTATTTTATGCATGTCTTATAAAAGCCATGGTACAAGCCATCCTTGGCTTAATACTTGTGTAGCAGAACCAAAAAAAAAATCTAATATTATATAAAAAATTGCCCATCTCTTTATTGAATTTTTTTAGAATGAATTTTTAAACCAAACAGTTCTAATTGACTTTTTAGTATTTAAATATTAAGTCGCCATGTGACGTCATTTTTTAGGTTTACTTCTGATCATGTAATGCATCTGCGAATGTATAATTGTGTTGAGATTTTCCGCTAAATAAATATATAATTTATAAATCAACCTCAATCCTACTTGTTCTATTTATAAACAATAATGTAGAATTAATAAAACAGATTGACAGAGATGTGAATGGACGAAGTGAATGCAAGCGGACCTAAAAATGATCTTATACCGAACTAAAAATACTCGTAAAGTAATTTGAAACAAAAACAAAAAAATACGTAAATTTTTCAACGGATCCCATAGCAGCCATAAGGGGCTGTTTAAAATTCAGACGCGTGCAAAGTTAAGAAAGACGCGAATGAAGAATTAAGAGCGTTAGAAAATCACTCGACGTAACTTGAGAAAGTACTTCTTTGATAATAAATGAACATCAAATATTTAAATGCCTCCATTGAGTTGTCGCATTTAAACATTCTCCATCTCTGTCCTTCAAACAGGAAATACATTGGAAATAACAGAGTGAATATAACTTAATTTTGTATAATAAGTTTATTAAGTAGAGTACATGAAAGATATGAGTTATTTAATCTACGAAGAATGCTATTAGTGATACATATTTACTCATATTTTTTCGCAAAACACGTTGATTTCTTTATAAAATTTTTATTTATAAATCAAAAGACAAATCAAAATATACCGTGATCTACCGTGCGGTAAAACAGATTGACAGAGATGTGAATGGACGAATGGAATGCAAGCGGATATATGCTTGTTTTAAGTAGGTCATTAGTTAGTGTATTTATTAATTTAATTTTTACTTTGGATAATTATAATTTAATACAATATATTAACCCTTGAAAAAAAGTTCTGTATTAGTACAATTTAAAGTACATTTTACAACAATTGACACGCAAGTTTTCATCGCAGACGTCATATTATAGTAAATTATAAAATATTTCAAAGAATAGTAGTTTATTTTTCAAGCAACAATGCTGTGAACATAACAAAGGGAAGGATATATGAATAAATGTTTATCAAACACTGAATCGATTTCAAGATTTTCTAGTTGAGATTTATTTATCATATCTTTATAAACATGAATACAATACAACGCTATATTCTTCCCACTTCCACCGCAGTGAGCAGGAAAGTTAGAAGGCAAAGAGCGCGAGCTTACTGCCTTAAAAAAATACATAACATGATAATAGATCTGGATATAATTAACAAAAAAATAACATAAAGCGAGCCCCTTACTTCATATACCAAATTAGCTTTACAAACTGACTTATATATCTACGGGTCTCGTCATACTATCATGAAATAATTAACAAACACCGTATATACACGTTTTTGTTAAGATATGTCACTAAGTTAACGATGTTAAAAAAATTGCGTCCATCGTGCCTCAGCCGAAAGGCGAAACTGGTGTTCTCTGCTTTCCGCTCTCAATCGAACTATCGTTCTGAAATATCTGTGCCATTATAACGGTATATAAAGAAAAAAAAATACGGTACCTTTAATTATTTACTTAAAGATTAATCGTACCGTGAATATTTAATTTTATTTAAATATTAATGTCCATAAATGGCATATTGTGTTCCATAAATGTCCATAATTGTCTGACTGTAAAACGACTAACGTTCATTTCGCGTATCACCACATATAACAAGGCACTCGATACGCTCAGCTCTTGCCTGCTGCATTCGCAATCAGATAAACAAACAGACGGTCGTATCGAAGCGCCGTTGAATGGTAATTGTTCGTCAACAATAACTTCTACGTCCATCTGCCCCAGTTTGCTTCGTTTTCCCTTGATACTTTTTTCAATGATTCAATTTTAATTGTCTAGTTATTTGTTTTAATAAATAGTATTGACTGTGGTGTTACTTCGCAGATTTTTTGGGCGATTTTTTGATGGTGATGATTAATATAAGATATTTTTTATTACCAATTTATTATCACCCAATGCAGCTACACCACGCTTCGGCTTAAAATTATTTTACGATTAACTTAAATACCAATAAAATTGACCTACATAAAAGGCTTTATTTGACAAAGCTGTCACATTAAAATAAGCTATGAATTTTGTTTAATAAATAAATAAAATGCGTATTTAAATTAAATCGCAAACACAGCACTTTCAAATCAGTATTTATCGTAATATCTTAAAATTTATATTATATAAAAAATCGGTGGCGCATTGGTGATAATTCGCGTGAGGATTCATTAATATTTCTTACGGTGCCAATCTTTCTGGGCGGTGGTGACCCATCTACCTTTCCACCTACTTATGGAACACAAACAAACAAAGACACGAGCACTAAAAAAATGTCAACACAATTGTTACAGACATGTTTACGAATTTATTTTTTGCCATTTTTATTGTAATTCCACTTCTAAAATTATTTTATTACAAAGAGATTTATTAATCTCTTTTACAATATCAAATTTAGATTATCTAATAACGAATAAAATAGATGCCAAAGGCATTCTTTTAAATGGCCCTCCAATTATACGTTTGTAAACTGATTGAAATCACTAGCTTAATTTTAGATGAATCCGAGAACCGATGTGAAGTTTTTGTTCCAGCTCTAAAACATCGTAAGTCTAATCCTCTATCGGTACTGAATACACTTGAAATTACCATTACAGGATAATACATGTCTTATAAATTAATAACTAAGGGTTTTTATTCCGCACGTTAACACAAAATATACTACAACGCTAACTGCCCATGACTAAGTAATGTGTTAAGGAAAATAAAACAAACATTTATGTAGGAAAAAATAAAATATTTCTTTTATTTGAACACACTCAGTTCAATTTCAATATTACAGTTTTCCGTCTGATTTTATAAGCCATGTGCTACGCCAATACACATTTGAATACTGCATTTCTCCGCCTTCGACCTATTTGGAAAATATTCTGCTTACATATTCAAAAAGGATAATGTTTTTATAGAACGGTTTTATTAGAAATGTAATAATATAAAGAACGTAATAATATGTAGATGTGGTATTAAATTGTGTTACCCATTATGGTCCCAAGGTTGGTGGGGCATTGGCGATGTAAGCGATGGTTAACATTTCTTACAGTGCCAATGTCTAAGGGCGTTTGGTGACCACGTACCATCAGGTGGCCCATATTCTCGTCCGCCTTCCTATTCTAAAAAAAAATAAAAAAATAACACCAAAAATTCTGTTCAAAAGTCACCAACAGCATGTCATTTGTTTTTATATTAATACACAGCACGGTTTATAAATGGAAATAAAATAATTAAAAATATAGTTCAATTTTATTATCACATATTAATCCTCATCAAAATTAATTTCCATATCAAATAAATTCCCATTGAATTGCAATGTTGATTTGAAATAAAACAAGATGTTTAAAACAAAAAAATAATAATTCAACTTATTTAATATTTACATAACATGTTTAAAAATAGTATTGCTTGATATCCTTTTTCCACCCGTGCAAAGTCGGCACAGGTATCTAGTTAATTATAAAATAATAACTACAGCTATGAATCGCTTACTAAATCACTAACTTTGAAATACGGTATGGTACAAAGAAAGTTTTGAAGTAATTTCAATCGTTATTTGTACTAACTTTTAAACAACGAACAACACGCGCAGTATAGCTGGAACGCAACTAATTTACAACTCATCCGAGATGTTTTATCATGTAAGCGAACTTATCGTTGTCTTACCTGAAAAAGGAAAACTTTCAAATTAAAAGCGCTTTACAGCTTACGATTGCTAGATATATCATATTGAGTAAATAGACCGCAGATCGATAAGGCAATCTCATAGTTATAAGTTACCGATGACAATATTGTTCGAGATAAAAAAGGTAATTGTTTTGAATCGCTTTTGTGCTGCGACGGCAAAAATTTCCGAGACTATACCGTATAATGAGGCTCACCTTAAAAATTCCTTCTATGGTAAGTGTTTGTATCAATAAATTAGGCTTTATTATAGTTTTAAATATTTATATATATATAATTATTTTAATAGAATTCCTAATGTGTATTGGTAAATACTTTAAAAGAATTGAATCGTAAGCGATGTTTTTTTTTTTTTTTTACCGTTAATAGGCAAGCGCTTGACCGTTGACTTGCCTGATCTTAAGCATAGTCACGGTCTAGGATGGAGCGCGCCTGCCCAGAAGGAACCCATTCACTCTGGATTTGAACACACCTACATTGTAGTCATCTGGAAATATGGACTCAGGCAAAGCATGATGTTTCTTAAGTTTTTTTTTAAAGTATGAATTTATGTTTGATAATCAATATATTTTTTAATTAATAACCTTACATAAATTAAGTAAAAAAGATCAGAATGTCGCTTACTCACATGGGCAATACCTTAAGCGGTCAAGCCAATGAGATTCGTTGCAATCTTACGTTTGCTTATTACATTTTACATTGCGTTGACTTCCTGCTTTAAACGTTCGAATAGAAGCTTCACTTCGCAAAATCGCACCGTGTAAATAGCTTAACAGAACGGAAACGTTTTTAATAAGACCACGACCGGTCCCACCCAGACGTATAATTCGAGCCACGAGACTGTGTCGTAAGAATCGTTCATTAAAACTTAAATTTTAATTCTGTATCGAATGCAGAAACGAGCTCCAGTACTCGTGGACTAATTGCGTTGACTATCCAGCGTAACGTTTATTGAATAGAATTGTGGACGCCGAAGGTTTAATTATGCAGGTGATTAATTGGTTTAGTGGACGGATGAAAATTAAGATTGTCATCAGAATTCCATTAATTGCGTTGTCAATGTATGTCATTATCCATTATTCTAACCACATTCAATGTCTTTTGTTATTCAATAAATATGATAGCATATAGTTGAATTTAAAAATTTCATCGCCATATTTTAGTTTGAAAGGGACATTGGTTTCACTGTTCTGTCTAACCGTAACCGTAACAGCCTGTGAATGTCCCATTGCTGGGCTGAAGGCCTCCTCTCTCTTTTCGAGGAGAAGGTTTGGAGCTTATTCCACCACGCTGCTCCAGTGCGGGTTGGTGGAATACACATGTGGCAGAATTTCAATGACATTACACACATGCAGGTTTCCTCACGGTGTTTTCCTTCACCGTAAAGCACGAGATGAATTATAATCACAAATTAAGCACTTGAAAATTCAGTGGTGCTTGCCCGGGTTTGAACCCACGATCATCGGTTAAGATTGACGCGGTCTAACCACTTGGCCATCTCGGCTTTGTCTTTTATTATTTAATAAATATGATAGCATGTAGCATATAGTGTGCAATGTCTTTTATTATTCAATAAATATGATAGTATATAGTTAGAATTAAACATTTTCATCGCCAGATTTTAGTTTGAAAGAGACCTTGATATTACTAATCTGTGTAAATATTTGGTCTGCTAGCTGGATCACAGAATCATTGGGTCTGGTTAGTAATATGTTAAAAGTTTTTCTCGCTCGCTTCGAAGTGTAGTCAAGCTGAATTGAATTAGAGATCGGAGAAACCCGGCACTCACTCAGTTGTTACGAGATTAATTTCGTTTGTTATTCAATTCCAGCTGTTTTTACAATTGTTAAAAAAATCTTCAATAAATACATTTTTGTGTCGGTAACTTAAATAAGTAATTTTGTCACTGATGCGTGTTGAATATCCAAAATTAGCCAATTTTAAATTACCGAAGACGAAACTTTGGACTAACTTGTTATTCAGAATATATTTTTAATTTATTCTCATTTTACAACGAATTATATTCATAACTCAACTGAGAAAGTATTAAACTTAGCTCCATAATGACTTCTTGATAGCTACTACTGTTTTATATTCAGACAGAACTTATAACTTTCATAAATGAGGAAGTGAATTCAAAGTTTTTTTTCTTAAAAGAATACTTAGAAAATTCTTTAAGTTGAACTTACGTTCGAAAATATGTTTTATAAATTCTAGTTTGTATACGGTGTACGTATTAGTGAAATAAAATATACTTTTCTTGTTTATATTAGAAATTAACTTTATGATTTTATTCTGATCAGTGTTTCTAATAAGTATGTGAGCGAACTTTAACACGACACTTTCAAAAAGTCTATCAAGATTCAAGAAATGTTTTTAAAAATGTTGATTTTTCATTTTACAGCATGAACTGTGTCATGTTATAAGATAATTAAATTACATTTAGCTAATATTTTTAATTTATTTAAAAAATATATCATATTCATTATATCAGTAAAATAAAGTTTTATTTTAATTTATTAATGGTTTGGCAACTAGTAGTAGAAGTACTATTAAACTAGTAGTAGAGTACCCCAGAGCCTCTAAGCCTTTATTTAGGCCTTAGTTTTATATAATATTTTTTTTTATCAAATAATTATAAAACATTGCTATGATTTATAAAACTTATTTTTTTATAGAATAGGTTGGCGGACGAGCAAATGGGCCATCTGAGGCCCTAGCCAAGTTACATTCGTTTCATATCGACTCTCTTTCTACAATCGTTAACGCCTCGGCGTAAGCGATTTTAGAAAACGATAAGTTGGTAGCCAATTTGACACGACTGAGTCGAACGCTCATTCTACAATGTACTTAGAAAAAACCTACACTTTAGTCTATGGTGAGCGTTCTTACAAACGTCAAAGTCGCAGTTGTGTATTTTGTACGCGAGTTGAACTCTTGTTTGAATTGAAGTTCAAAGAATATTTGTTTTAAGTGTTAAGATGTTATGTTGAGATTCTTCTTCTGATGTTAAGTGGTCACCAACGCCCATAGACATTGGCATTGTAAGAGATGTTAACCATCGCTTACATCGCCAATGCGCCACCAACCTTGGTAACCAAGATGTTACGTCCCTTGTGCTTGTTTCTGATTATAAACCACTTATCCGGATTCCCAAAATATGTTTTTTTTTTAAGTAGAACATTGGGCTAAATAACTGTTTAATCTCGCGTCGTTACTTATTATGATTAAACATCATGAGTAACTTTGTTTCCTTATAAATTTAAACAAATAAAAAAAAATGTTTCCTATAACAATACATAACGCTGCTTCCAATTAAAAAATGACGTATGTTACTGCAATAAAATGATTACATATAAATTTATTGTTTTAATAATGCAGGTACCATCAAATTATGACTTCTATGGAAAAATTGTGTATTGTATACATTGAACGCGAAGTGAGTAACGCTTTATTATCGCCAGAACTAAAAACCGTGTCCTATCCTGCTTTAATAATTGTAACAAATTTATACAGCATATTTAAAACAAATAATTTAAAACATTATGTGACATATAATTATATTTTGTTCTATTAAAACAAATAATGATGAAAATAGAAAAGATATCGCTGATTCCTGTAATTTTGTATGTTTGGAGAATATGTGTTGTAAAATTCAAAGTAAAATTAAAAGTTAAAAAATTCGAAATCCACGTTTTATTTTTTTAATTACCCTCGAGTTTCATGTAATAGAAGTATCATGTTGTTGTCAAGTTTATTCAAAATAATTAAATAAAACTCAAACGTGTTATGGTCTAAAATATACATTGTTATTTTTTTCACAATCAAAGTTAGGATTAACAATCTTAATAGTTGCTGGCACATAATTTAATTGTAACTAAAAATAACCACTTGGAAATGGAAAGCATTTAAATAACTTTCTAATTTGGTAACTTTTTAGTTATTACTTAGTTTAATATTATAATCCGTAATTATTCCTATTGACTGAGTTAAATTACCATTAAAAAAAGAAGAAAACATACATTTGTAAAATAATAATACTAAAAATATTATATAAAAATATTTAATTTTATTGAGAAATATTCAGTCCAAGTTGTATAGCGGATGCTGAAATAGGCCGTTTATCGAAATTTAAAACTGCGATAACTTCAAATTTATCTCATAAAATTGATTCAGAGATCTTATTCGGGATTCTTAACTATAATAGTTAAAATTTGGACAAATCTCCATTTTTTAGGTGTCAAGGTCGAATTAATTCAATTGTGCATTTGCGTTTTCTGTGTCTGTTTTGTAGGTTTTAGTCTGTGTGTGTTTTATATGTTTGCTTGAATAAGAAAGGGGCAGACGGCCAGGAGACTCACCTGATGGAAAGTAACTACCACCGCCTGTCATGAATGTTGCAGAGGGCAACACCGGAGGGCTTGCAAGTATTTTAGAAGCCTTTGAGGATTGTCATATCGGCTCGGAATAATTGCTGGCGAAAGCTGTTTCCACAGAGTTGTGCGATGGTATGGTAATTTAATTTTTATTATCTTAATCACAGCAAAAAAGTCACCATTTTCCCCTTTTCCCTCCCTCTGTGGCACTCCGCTGGTGATACAAAGCAAAATCGCCATGCTGGGGATGGACGTTCGCTGCGACCTTAGTCCAAGGGATTACATCGAGGCTGTAATAAAAACAGCCTCACGGAAACTCGGAGTTCTGAACAAGGTGCGGCGTTTTTTCACACCTCAACAACTGTGCCTGCTGTACAAAACACAGGTACGGTCTTGCGTTGAATATTGCTCGCACCTTTGGGATGGCTCCGCTAAGTACCTACTTGAGGCCTTGGACCGGTTGCAGCGACGTGCGGTCCGCATTATTGGCGACGTAAAGGTCACTAACACCCTCGAGCCTTTACAATTGCGTCGAGAGATAGCTGCGCTGAGCGCTTTCTATCGACTGTATCACGGCGAGTGTTCCGAGGAATTATTTTCCCTAATTCCTGCTTCCCCCTTCCTTCACAAGTCTACGCGTGCTGGCTCTCGATGTCACCGACTAACTGTGACATCGATTCCATCGCGCACAAAGAAATTTGGCAACTCCTTTCTTTGTCGCACTTCCAAGAAATGGAATTCCTTACCAGCACACGTATTCCCCTCCTCTTACGACCCGGGTTCCTTCAAACGAGGCGTGAAGAGGCATCTTGCGGGCCGGCAAGGCGAGGGCGGCTAGTGCAGAACCTTCTTCCCGACTGTACTGGCCGTCCTCGCGTTTGGACTCTACTACCACTTAACATCAGGTGGAGTAGAGTCATTTGCCCTCCCGGGTAATATAAAAAAAAAAAAAAATAATTATTATGAAACTTTATTAAATCAAAATATACCTAGATTCATGCATGCATGGAAATCAAAAAATGGTAATTCTAGGGTTTTTCATCAACTACTCTTATATACCATAATTTTTATATTATTTAATATCGAGTAATACATTTTATTATTTAATGTTTTGCACAAGGCATTTTAAATTATCAATCGATAAAGCTAAAATTATTTAAGAAATTTTATTATAGAAGCGAACATCTTGCCCAAGGAAGAATGAATTGAGTTTGCGAAGACGGGAAGCTTTAGTCTTACACTTTAAAATACATTTATTTTATTATTAAGGATGTAAGATGTTTTATATATTAATTTTGTCCTACCTATGTTAAAAAATATTTCAATTGGGTCAAAGGGAAACTTAAAATTATCCCTCCCGCGCATCGTAACCGCTTCGTACTTTGATAAATAGTTCTCTATTATGAGAGCAAGTTTTCAACATTATCGTGACTTTAATGGTCTTTTCAGTGTCCATTAGATCGTCTTGTTATTAAATGCAATATAATAATCGTATTTTATGACTATGGATCTTGAGCTCCAGCGATAGAATCCGTTTGGTTCAAAAAAAGTTATTGGGTTTTTCCGTGAATAATTTAATATAGGCTTTCACCATTGATATTCTCCGTTTGCTTCGTATTGCCAACCGAATGAATAATACGAGTATCATTTAAGGCAAAACGGAGTGCACCATATTATGAATGAGACATTTCTGAAAAATTTGATCTGAAAATTTAATTTTTTATGTAAGTGAATCTCATGTCATCTGTGCAGTAGCAACACGACGTCAGGGATCTGACACAGGTTTACGGCTTCTTCTGAGAACTGCTGCTGAGAGGTTAATTAAAGACAAACTCTATTCTATTTCACTAACGTGGCCTGGAATTGAAACCAAAGACCTCAGTATTCCGTAACAGCCTGTGAATGTCCCACTGCTGGGCTAAAGGCCTCCTCTCCCATTTTGAGGAGAAGGTATGAAGCTTATTCCACCACGTTGCTCCAGTGCAGGTTGGTGGAATACACATGTGGCAGAATTTCAGTGAAATTAGACACATGCAGGTTTCCTCACGATGTTTTCCTTCACCGTAAAACACGAGATGAATTATTATCCCAAATTAAGCACATGAAAATTCAGTGGTGCTTGCCCGGGTTTGAACCCACGATCATTGGTTAAGATTCACGCGTTCTTACCACTGGGCCATCTCAGTATTACACCTTGTATATTGCTTTAGAAGCTACTAGACAAACAAAGATTTTCTAAATACATCAATGAATGACGCTTGGTAGCATAAGATCGTGAATATTCCCGAATATTCTCCGCCATAAAAACTCCTAATCAGTCCTTTACACGCTATGAATTCTGTTCGACCAGCGTAATTCACTCTGATTCACTGCTCTGGGATTTAATGAACCAAATGACAGCTGTGATTTAGTAACACTTGACCGCCGATGACCTCTTATCTCCATAAAGTACACTCCTGGGTACTTGAACGCAATTAGCAAGTGCCGATAAATTTATTTCTGACTTGGCAATGGCTAATTTGTATAGTTTTTACAAGTGACTCGTGGGTTTTAATTAGTTTTCTTATAATGTTTGTTAATCCTTTTTTGCTATCAATTTAATTCGATATTTTACTTAGTACTTCTTGGAGTAATACAATAAGCAATATTTAGACAATATCAAGAAAGAGATAATTTGTTTGTAAGATTTTAAACTAACACACAAAAATAATATACACATATATATTTAAAGATAATTAAATAAAATTAATCCAATACGTAAAATCATCATATATAATATTTTCGAACTATTTAAAGATACAACCGTGAAATTTGGAGCGGTATTCTTATGACGTCACAACACTAAGAGGAGTCTTTTGAAAATACCCAAAGCGGTTAAAATATTATATTATAAACAAAACAAAATGAATTTTAATACATTTGAAAGTTTGACTTATTCTGCTTTTAATATATAATTCTTTTATATTTTTGGTTAGAAGCCAAACGAAAGCTAATACGCGTAGTGTGATATTATGGATGATCATATATATATATATATATATATATATATATATATATATATGGCTAGATAAATAAACCAAGTTGGATTCAGAGCAGGAAGAACGCGTCTTAATGGAAACTGATTACTTGTAATCATTAAATTAGAAGATACAGAAATAATTTATAATAATCATGAAATCCGAGTGCTTGATACTCGGAGTTAAAATACTGTAGAGGATTCAGGTAACAGAGCGAATAGCAAAACAAGAAAGATGTGAAGATTGAAAAACAAAAGAAGATTTCACAAGCCGTAAACATTGTTAGCTTTAAACATGTTCGAATTAAAGCTGACAACACTGTAATTTAGTATGCTTTAAATTTTGTTAGCTAAGTCGAAACGGGCCAACGAGTAGATACGTGAAATTTGACTAAAAAAATCAAATACGGGATTATGGGATTGCAATATGTATTGTTATTCCGGGTTCAGCGGTGAAGGAAAGACAGATAATAACTCGAGGAATTGAATATATTTTCATGCGCAATTACAAAATGCAAATATAATTAATACACGTGTATCATATAAAAGAGTTAATACTGTGTCTCTCGAGTCTACGAGTAGATTCCGAAACCTTAAGTTCAGTAACAAAATGATGATTATGAGGCTTACTTGAACATTTTTATCGATTGTAGAATTGTATATTGTATTTTCAATTGTTTGCTTAAAATTATAATTACATATGAATAATGTTTTACAGAAGTTTAACAATACTCAAATGTGTGTTTAATATAAACCGTGACCTTGAAAATATTTATTTTGTTAACAATTATAAATATAAATCTTTTATATATTTACTAATTAACATTAATTAAGTAGCGAAATTTAATCGTTCCGTTGTTTTAATTATAAATATAAATTATGTTATTAATTCTCATGCGTTTATTAACAACTCTTAATTTATTTTACCGATAAAAATTGCATAATTTTTATATAAAAGATATTTAAATATGTTATAGGGTCGTGTGATAATATTACTCGTGGTCGTGTAATACCCCACAGCTGGGTAAAAGTCTTCTCTTCTCTTGAGAAAAAAACGCCTGCATTTTCAAGGTTACGTAAGATTATAACGTAAATTATGCACACGAAAACCGGTTTTTCTTGTGTTTCAATACGTGAATCTTAATTTTCGGTTAAGATTGAAATTTATAACATAATTTAGTATGGATTTTACACATCAGTTGGAATTATGTTATTAGATAAGTTTTTTTAGCGAATATTTACACGCAGTCTCAGCCGCGGAAAATAATATTACAATAATATAATCAATGACTAACCAAGCAATCTGTCCTATGGGACTGCTGTACCCAACCCTCGTACCCTTTTTATGCATTTATTCAAATAGCTTGTGCAATATGCTTACTATATTGAAGTTGTTTTTTTTTAATATATAATATTATATATCAAGCATATACTTATATATACATTTGAATGAAATTTATCGTTTCTTTACGTTCCATTGATTTATTACACAGACAGATCTATTAAAGAAAGATATAGGCTGTTAAAGACATTTATTAGAGATCTACAAATATCTCATACGAAATAATTTTGGCAGCGTTCGCTTGGAAAGTGCCCAAAACGGCAATTTTCTCTCCGACTAGGCTGATATTAATATAATGTCAATTTATAAACATTATCCTTATAAAGACTTTGTCCGTTATATAAGTTTTAACTTATCATAATTTAAAAATTTCCCAACGAAACAAGCAAACAAGCATCGATATATATTTCTATTACTATATTGCACGTCTTTCAGGACCTCGATAAAAAAAATGAGATGACTTAAGACCATGATAAAATCACCTACAATTCTCACATTACAACTCACATTACATTCCCATTGAAGTGCCATAAACTAAAAGATTTTTCTCGTATTTTGCAATTGTGATTAAAATAAAAACTATCGTATAATTATCCTAGACATTGACAATGTAACGATATTTCGTTATTTCCTCTTAAATCAAATTATAATCTATGTAAATAGCGTCATACCAGTATACCATCTCTTATTGAAAATGAGCGCATGTCTAACTCATGCATTAATTGGAATTTGAACCCTAATATGATAGGCGCAGAATGCAATTTTCTGTTAACTTTAAATCTAAATTTTAAAATTAAAATGCTTTTATTCTAAATTATCAATCTTTAAAAATTGTAGAAAAATATAAGTTTTTTTTTAAATTATTGGTGGAAAAGATTACCTACTGAAATTCTTGTGACTGCTTTATTTGAGTTTAAATTTAATTATTAAATAAAGTATATTTTTATTTTCAATGTATTATGAGCATTAAAAAAACAGAATTATTTCTTTTCATTATTATTATATGTTTTCACTAACGCAAATGAATGAATATTTATGTATTATAATATTTTGCATAAAATTGGTACAAAAAGATAAAATTAGTTTTAAAAATACACATATGAAAGTATTATTACGTAGTACTTTTAACTACTGGAGATATTTTTTGGAACTGGCATAAGCTATAAAAAAATTAACAGCCTATAAACGTCCCACTGCTGAGCAAATGTCTCCTCTCCTTAACTAGGTTTTAAGCTTATTTTAGCATACTCTCTATATATAGAATCGTTCTTATATACAACCACAAAATAGAATAAGGTGTAATCTAAGACATTTTAGAATTATTCATTCGTTATCGGACACTCGATACACTGTGCTATAAAATCATTTAGTTAATATAATTAATAACCGGTCCGGGCTTAGAGATTCAAGGCCCCTAGGCACGTTGACCCCGTTGAGCCCCGCATTCGGAAGCATTTAGAGGAAAATTATATTATTTTACGCTCGATGGGGCCCCTAGGCTGACCTAGGAAAAAATCCGGGGCTGATTAATAAAGAAAAGGTAAAAAAACTGTATGACTTGTTACCCACATATAGTTCTAACCAAAAAAAAAATTTTGGTGATAAGCCATGAATGATGAATAAGGGATCAAAAATGCAGAAATATTTTTGTTTCACAAGCTATACTTAAAATACTGCATAGCTTGATATGAAAACAAAATACTTTTGTTCCAAATATAAATTGTAGGTAATACTGGTAGTAGAGCTTTGTGCAAGCTCGTCTGGGTAGGTACCACCCACTCATCAGATATTCTACCGCAAAATAGCAGTACTTGATATTGTTGTGTTCCGATTTGAAGGGTGAGTGAGCCAGTGTAATTACAGGCACAAGGGACATAACAACTTAGTTCCCAAGGTTGGTGGCGCATTGGCGATGTAAGCGATGGGTAACATTTCTTGCAGAGCCAATGTCTAAGAGCGTTTGGTGACCACTTACCTTCAGGTGGCCCATATGCTCGTCCGCCTTCCTGATCTATAAAAAAAAAAAAACAATAAATATATCTAATAGCAATAGATGAAATTAGTTTCAGGTTGTATGCAATTTTATTTTTTATTAAATTACTTTATTGTTTGCTCAATATCACGTGTGTTATCTTTAGTAAAATATTTCGTTGTTCTTTTTTTAAATTAATAATATTTTTGATGATTATGACAAGTTTTGGTATCATTTAAAATTGCGATCGTTATAAGCGATAAGACTGCCTTTGCACGCCGTTTGTTGTTTGCTTAATTATTTTCTCTTACTCATAATATGTCGTCCGTTATGTATATGTTGTGCAATAAGATACCAATACATTGTAGAATATTTTATTTATTTACCATTAATAGCTAGGTTTTAGTGGCTAGATAAGGCCACAGATCCCGAAGTCCTTTATTCAAACTCCGGTCCGGACCGATAAACAGTTATTGAGATTTTCTGTCCAATATTCTCATGGAACAACCTGGAGTCTGGAAGTTGGAAGTGTGTCCACTTTCGAGCCTCGCAAAACAAATAAATCCATTGATCCCTTACCTAACCCCTCTGGTTTATCCGATTGCCATCCCATCGAATTATAAGAGCAATTAGTGCACCCGTAATTGCACAAACACTTATGCACTTTAATATCCTGCACAGTTGGCTGAGTTTTGAACGGCCACCGTGGTCGAAATAGTTCAAGACATCATCATTAGCAATGTTCGAGTTTGAATTATTATTCAAATAAATAATAAAACTCAGTTAATTATCAAAGTAAATAACAAACCTTATATCAGCTAATTAGGTCAACGGCCTTAAGTTTCATATACTTCGCTGTCTGTTGATTAGCTCCTCTCCAACCCTCGCGAGGGTAATTTAATTTAGACAACGTAGAACTAAAACAGCCACAATATAAAAATGACGTAACCATTATAAAAATTAAACATTATTTTCTCTCGCTAGAAAATAATAATGAAACTAAAATTTTACTTTTTAGATGTAGTTTCTTGAATGTTATAAGTTGTTTTAACACGGAAAATAACAAAAGGAAACAGAAAACGCTATAACAGTAAATTATATACAGCTAAAATGAGAAGTTATTATTTAATGAAATATGTACGAACTGTCATGATACATTTTAAATCAGAGGTATTAAATAATCAAATATAAAATATTTATGTACGACTTAAGCGCAATGAAATAAAAGTATCCGTATAATAAAATGACTCAAATATTTGCATTTATATATGTGCAAACCTCGCAAGTTACGCTTCAACTTTGGGTACTAATATATTATGTCCCTTGTGCCTGCAGTTACACTGACTCATTCACTCTTAAAACCGAAATAAAAATGCTAGGTATTGTTGTTTAGTACAATATCTGATGACTGGGTGGTACCTACACAGACATACATATACAGTACACTAACACAGGTGCATTTTCTATTCCCTCCCACTCTTCATCCGATGCAACAGCAATCCGTCACGACTGGAGAGAGTACGCAATACCCACTTTACAATGTTTTTGAGTCAAGGAACTGAATACAGAGTCAACATATAAACGGCTTTTTTATTATTTTATTTACCCAACTCGAAATTTGAATCCAGGATCTCAGAATTAAAGCCTTATAACGTAACCATTAAACAACGACGCCGTCAAAATAGGATATGACAATTAAACACGTTGCTTGCTCTGCGCAAACATGATGAGCAAATAAGTCGTTTTGCTCTGGCGTTTGAAATATAATGCACTATTATATTATGTAAATTATTCTATTTCCATAATAACGTCCCGCAAATATACTAGTTTTATGAATAAATTAATTCGAAACAAATTTAAAAAATATTAATAGGTACCTCAGGCATAGTGATCAATTTAATATTATATAGATTACTAGCTCTTAACCCGCGGCTTCGCTCGCGTCATAATTCGAAATTTCTAAGTACTAATTTTCATAGCACTTCAAAAATGAAGGATTTCCATACTAACTTCCATCCCCTTTATATGTTAGGGGTTGACGTTTCAAAAAATCATCCATAGTGCTAACCAAATTTGAAACCTGTATGTAAATTTTCATATGCTAGTCCTAGAAGTTCAGGCTGTGCGTTGTTATGTCAATCAGTCAGTTATTCTTTTATATATAGAATATATGATGATAAAAAGCGTGGTGTAATCATTGATTACAGGACATATATTTTTTAGTATATTTATTTAACATTTATGTCGCGGATTCAAATGGTTGCCAACTAAATTCCATTGTCGTCCAACATGTTGATTTTATTGAATCAGTCAGTGCGCACATCCGGCGCTGGCGCTGTCCCGAGAGCAAGTGACCAAGTGTGTCACTCGACAAACGATCACACGTACTACTGACAGATACACCATTATATTTTTATATTTCCATCAGTCGGCTGAATAATAAAATAGGCACCTGTCTTATATTTTTACAACTTGACGTCTGATAACTGACAACGACTGACAACTAAGACATCAATTACGTGGTGTGGTGTTGCTATTCTTATAAAATAAGTGACGTCATATACCCGCTTAAATTGATTATCTGTAACAAACATATGTAAATAAACTCTACTTTTTTATTAAACTAAATTCCAAACGGTCGTAACCTAAATTTAAATTATCTTATAAAATGAAATAAATACGTCAAACTTGTTTGTAAGATCCTACTTGAATAATACATGTATCACGTCACCCTCAAATTGTACTTAATTACATATATTACCATTTATGTACCTTTAATTGTTATTTCATATGTAGTATTCGTTTATATAGTAATGTTACTTAGTAAGTCTATATAGATTTATTATACAATCCTACTGGCTAAGCCTAAGCCTAAGCCTAAGCCGCAGACCCGGAGGTCCCGGTTCAAATCCCATATCGGGCCAATAAAAAGTTATTGGGTCGAAAATTCTCATCAGCAGCCCGGAATCTGGAAGCTGTTTGTGGTCACCATCGCCCATGAGCGTCAGCAATTTCTGAGGCACAGCCAAGCCGCTGCTTTTCGGAAAATACTTTCGTAAGCCTAGTTTAAAAAAGACATATTGTAGCGCTGAGGGAACACCGAGAAGAGGGGATCATGTTATGATTTACAGTACAAAGGAAACGACCCCTGGAAACACATGGTGCTAGATGGAATAGATTCCAGGTTATAGATATGAAGTTTTATTTTGGGAAACCTTTTTGAAAGAAAAAGCAAGAAATTGTAAGATTAGTTACTAATAAATATAAGACATAATTATTGTAAACAACCGAAATAATGTGAACGGAGCATTCAATTTACAAGAAAACGCGTAGTTTATTATCTTCTATGGTATGGTTAGTTAAAAGCGTTCATGATTTAACATATATTAGTCCAAAATACTTATTAAAAACAATCTGGATTATTACAAACTAACTTACATAATCCGTTGGCATAATTATATTTTGATATTAATTTCATTCTTTCAAATCAAAATAATCATACTTATTTTAGTAAGATATATTCAAGATATTTAAATGTTTTGTGGAAATAGGTTAAGCAAGATAATTACTTATGCACTTTAAATATGTATGATTATCGCAATAGTATGATGAAAATCGTGAATTTTATTTACATAAAATACAAGCAATTGATCTAAAAACATTACACTAAATATACTTTGATACAATTAGTACTCCTAATCAATATATTTACAGTAAAAAAGTAATAACTTGGAAATGTCTATGTGTTGGGCTAAGGTCTGGCTTATCCACTATTGTAATGTTGGTACAGGTATGACAGAATTTCATTAGACACATGTTGGTTTCCTCATATGTTTTTTCTTCAAAATCGAACACTAGGTTTTATTAACATAAATTAAACACAGCAAGCCTCAAGCAAGCAAGCATAGTTTGGCTTTCCATTGGATAATCTCGTGTCAGATAGCTATAGTTACAGTAACAGCCTGTGAATGTCCCATTGCTGGGCTAAGGCCTCCTCTCCCTTTTTGAGGAGAAGGTTTAGGAGCTTATTCCACCACGCTGCTCCAATGCAGGTTGGTGAATACACATGTAGCTGAATTTAAGTGAAATAAGACATATGCAGGTTTCCTCGCGATGTTTTCCTTCACCGTCAAGTACGAGATGAATTATAATCTAGTTACAGTGAAATAGCAAAATCTGTTCTCATATTATAAATGCGAAAACAGCTCTGTCTGTCTGTCCATGTCCATCCTGTCAATTTCACGGGTAAACCAATGAATCGATTTTAATGAAATATGGTATGAAGCAAGCTTGATACATAAGGAAGGAGATAGACTTATACCAAACGACTACCCCTTCCTCCTTTGAACACGTATTTAGCCTCGTCTAAAAGCTAGTATGTTAATAAATATCAAACAATTTATTGTTTAGCCTATATATAGCCTATTTATATAACATACTTTTAAATATATTTAATTTTTAAAATTAATATTGGTATTATCAATGAATCATACTCACAATAATTAGCTGTAAGTTTCTTATATTATATTAGAATGAAATATAAGAAATTGTTGACATTATTTCAATTACGGCAGCCATCTAAAGGCAAGACATATGGAAGAGATATTTCACAGGCGCCTGCGCACGCAGAGAAAACGCATTTTATCTTTCTCAAAGTCGATAGGATGGTAATCCGACAGGAACAAAAATGATTCAGGCAGAGCAACAGGCTTTCACACGCTTATAGTAACTAAATAACTCCAATTCAAATCTGGTACCTCTGGATTTGCAGCCATATACGAAATCTACTAGACTAGACTAGACAAGGAAGTTATTGTATCATAGCAGAGAAATTTGAATTTAAGTGGGAAATTGTGTAAAACAATCAGAAAGACTGGGAAAGAAATGTGAAAAAGTAAAGAGGTCGATATATTATTTAAAACATAAAAAAAAGATTAATTCGAATTTCAAAGAATCGAACAAAAGTCGTACGTCTTTAATGGCTCTGAAATTGACAGACTTTAGAACCAAATATTTCATAGCCAGTAATTCTAGCCATTACAACTATATATATATAGAATTGAAGTGTGCCTGTGATATAAAAATAACTGCCTCTGTTAAAAGTTAATACAGCTGTTGCGAGTTATCAAAACCAAAACAACACTTTTTTTATTATTTAATTTTTTATACATGATTCAAATAGAGCAAAAAGTATGTTAAATTGGCAGAATTTAAAGGATTTTTTTAAATATAGTATCGGTAGGCGGACGAGCGTATAGGCTTACTTAATGGTAAGTGGTCACCAACGCCCATAGGCATTGGCATTGTAAGAAATTTTAATCATTGCTTACATCGCCAATGCGCCACCAACCTTGGGAACTAAGATGTCGTGTCCCTTGTGCCATTAATTACACTAGCTCACTCACCCTTCACACCAATATGTTTTGCGGAAGAATATTTGATGAGTGGGTGGTATCTACCCAGACGAGCTTGCACAAAGCCCTACCACCAGTAAAATTTTGAAGGATAGTCACAACCATACATCGCTGGCGAAGTCAAATGAAGTGTAAAGAAATGATTTAAATCATGATTCGCTTACGTTCTAACAGATCTCAAAACGCTGCACTTGTATTATTATACAATATCTATGAATGCGCTAAAGGAACTAAAGTACTACAAGTTTTATTTATAACTCGTTTCTCCCTGTGGCTTGGTGTGTAAGCGAGACAGAGACAGATATATAATGATGACCGGTTGAGACAAATGAGACGAAAGATTGTATTAATATTATTTAGAATTACACATTTTATAACAAAAAGTACTTTACTTTACTTTATACTTTATTGTACACCACAAGGAGAAAAAGAATACAAAAACAAGGATACATACATAATAAAAGTAGCATACAAATTTGGCGACCTTATCGCTACATAGCGATCTCTTCCAGGCAACCAACGGATTAAGAGATAACTCATAGGATATGAGGTAGGTGGTGCTCTAATAATAAATAAAATAATATTAATATAAGATTAAACAAACTAATAAATAAATGTAAATATAAAATACATATAATATATATCAATAAATAAATTATATTATAAATACATATATAATTACAAGTATACAATATAAATACATACTATAAACAATAAGAACGAATAAAAACGATAAGTCCTCAAACATAGCAGAAAAAAATTAATAATAAATAATAAAAATATAAGTACAGTACTGATGATAATTTTTCCTTATAATATTAATTTAATTCTTAGTCACATTGATAACATTTCCAAGCTAAATGTCTGTGTAAATTAATAAACATTTAATTGATGTAATAATATTACAGTTTATCTAGTATCAACACTAAAATTATAAATGAATTTTAGTAACACACTTAACGCAGAACAGGTCACAAGTGTTGTAAGCTAACTCGAATAAAATTATTTTATAAATAATTAAATATTAACATACGAATATAATACGGCCTGAAAATGATATTTATAATGGGATAAAAAATATCTCTGCTTATAATATATAAGTGAATGAAACTGGTTTTTTTTAATGTCAAATTATTTTCATCTATTGTGATATTATACGAAATGGATTTAAAAACTGTTCAAGAACAGTCTAAAGGTAAGATTATATTATTCTATAATTCTAATTGTTAAAGATATATTTTAATATTTAAGTTAATGCGTATTTAATTTACTAATAAAAAATACAATTAATAGTAATTGTTCTTTTATTGGTTAGATAAAAATAATTTATTTTTTATAATTGGTTATAACACTATTTTTTGCATAAACGTCATTAAAATAATCATATAACTTTTCCGTAATTTATGAAGATAAGTTTCATTTTTATTAATGTATGTATAAAATATTAGTATACGTGTATAAAATAATTTGGTATTAAAATAAGTTACCTGTGGCGATGTTTTCATGAGCCATTGTACTAAAGTGAAACTTTGAACATACGACTATAAACAACGGCCAGTGACTATTATTTTGCTAGCGTTGTTACGGGTACACAAAAGGACATATGATACCTAATTACTTCCCCTCTTTACCTCACATGAGCGAAACCGCGGGCGGAAATTGGCACAAATTGACTTAAAACTTTTACACCGTGACAGTTTCAAGATTAATTTATAAAATGAGGGACAATGGGTAGTTTTAATAATTTTCGAAATGTTATATGTTTTAAGAGATATCAAAGTTGATACTTGCTCTTTTCTCGTGTGATTGGTGAAGATACTATGGAATTGTATGAAATGTATCAAAATATAATTAACAATAATCGTTTAATTATAACAGATGAAACAATCGATACAAAAGATCAAATGCAAATATTGGAGGAAGCTCTAACACTTTGTAAATTCGGAAAATTCCACTTACGACTGTTAGCTGCAACGCTATGCGCAGGTGTGGCTTTAATGATGGTAACGACAACTACTTCGTACATTCTACCAATCGCCGAATGCGACTTGAACATGAACATACTGCATAAAGGAATACTGAATGGGATGCCATTTTTTGGTAATATTTTTTTTAATTTAAATTATAACCTATTCGTATTCTATTGAGGAATGTAAATCGTAGAACGATTATACCTAACAAATAATTTATATCATAATAAATGCATTTAAAAGGTCGTAAATATGTGAATATAAAATGTCTTATTGAAAGATGCCCATCGAAATATGATAACATGACGTCACTCGCTTTTTAAAATGCATGTAAGTGAAAGTATTAACATTCACTTTCCTAAGTACTGTAACGTACGTAACTTGTATTGTTAATATATTCGAGAAATTCTTGAATGTCTTGACGATTTTGACTCACTATAAAATGTATTGGTGTGTAAACAAATCTAAGGATAAGACGGCATACAACCTTTGCTATCCTCTAAACTTTACTATATTTAGGCATTTAATCAAAATATACATATATTAGTCGCCCACTTATTCGATGATAAATATTGAATTGTAGTGTTGTAGATGTTAATGAGGGACAAGAATATGTTCTTGTTTCAAATTTTTCAGACCGCGATTTTTTTTCGTCTTAATCATATTTTTATTTTTCATGTATTCCCCAAGGCCAAATAGGAGCGAGTCTTTTCGCAGGATTTTTAATAGACTCATTTGGAAGAAGAATTTTCCTAGTAGGCGGTAACGCCATTATATTTATATGTACAATCATTGAAGGCTCGAGTCAAAACTACATAATGCTCTTAATGACAAAGCTTTTTGAAGGAATCGCGTAAGTATTTAAATCACATTTGAATTGCTTCTAATCAATGGGCTGATGTTGTCCAATAATACTTGTGAGAACTTAGGATTTATAGTCAGTGAATTTACACCAATAGTGTACATATATAAGCACTTTGATACGATATGAGGTCTCGCTACTCATTTGGACTGTACCCATTGGACATTCGCCCTTGGGCTATAACTATGAAGACCAATAGAATATTAAAAAAATACTTACTTTCTACTAAGAGACAAACGAATCGACGAATTATTCGTCGACTCTTTATGTCAAAAAATGTCAACAAAACGTAAATATAAATGAAACTGTTAGTTTATAACAATTTTTGTTTGATTTCAGATTAAGTTTGTGCTTCAGCGCCATATCCTCATATTTAACTGAATTATGTCATTTAAAAGTGAGAGATAGATTGCTCATAATGTACTCTGGGTTCATATCTATTGCTCTGATAATAGCCGCTCTCTTAGCCTGGGCGATATTACCATTAGAATTTAATTATTCAATATTGGATGGATATTTTCGTAAGTTTTATTTATTGTTGTAAGTGTGGGTATATAATATCTAATAACTTCTTAGCTCCCAATATTGGTGGCGCATTGGCGATGTAAGGAATGGTCAATATTTCATACAACGCTAATGGTTATGGTCGGCGGTGATCGCTTACGTAGTCGACATATTTGCCAGTCGTATATTAAAAAAAAACATTATGATAACTAAAAATCGATTTAATCAGCGATCTGTTTCAAGCCAGCTTTGGGCAGAAATCTAAAAATATAAGGGAAAGGTCTCAATCATTTTTAATTTACGAGTAAATATTTGACTTACTACATGTCTGTATATTATGTTATGAAAATCAATACATACACAATTCGAAATCGTACATATTCAATCGCCATTACGATAATAATAATTGGTCTATATACTCAAGCAGGACAAAGTCTGCAGGGTTCTGCTAGTAACTACATAATTAAGTGATCTTTACGAGGCGCACGCCTTTAAAATCGAGTTATAATAAATCCATTCACAATACAGGAATACAAAAACAAAACCCACTCGAGCACTGAACACAAAATTATAGAAGAAAAAAACAAACGTTACGCTATCAAAACGTAATGAATATAAAACAAACACATTTTGAAGAACGTCTTTGAAAGAATAATATAAAACTTGCATAATATTTGAACAGATGGGAATTTATTTTCGTCTGGTGTTACCACACCAAAGTACATTTCATGCCGGATTCATGCATAATTAAATAAATACATACCTATTATATTACAACACAATTGTCCGTATATTAATAAAATCCTAGATATATATAGAAAAAAGATGTAATGTCAATTGTCCACCATCCATCATTTATTGGCCATAAGCAAGGGATGAAAATACACTATCGATTTTATTTATAAACAACTCCGACCCAGATAACTAAAAAGCTATATCTTTTCCTGTAATTACAATGGAGGTTGTTTTTTTCTAAATTTATGATTTAGGTTTTGTAAATAAAATACTGTTTATAATAAAAAAAATGAAATAGCATTTACAAGACTATCAATTCCTAAGATTCAAAGACTATATCCCGTGTTCCTGTAATGGGACTGGCCAACTCACCAAGTCGAGACACGTTTTGTAGCAAAATTAGTGATAAGTGGGAGGTATCTACCCAGATTGCACAAAGCTCGAAGCAATATTAAATGTTCCGGCTTAACTTACGCTATTTATCAAGAAATTCTCAACGTGTTTCGGATTTATCGTCGTATACCTAGAGACCTAGCGACGGTCTTGTTTACGTGAATCCGATGTTTGAAACAAATAAGTAGAAGTATTTAAAATAACAATTATAATATTTGTATTTTTTGTGATTAATATATTTTCTAAGCATTTGCTGCCACGGTGAATATTATTTTGCTTAGCCCGTAGTTGGATGGCGGAGAATGGCGTTGAAATTAATACGACTTTATTTATTTAAGTAAGTTGTATTAATGTTTTGTACGGAGTTTGCAACATACTGTATATTTTGTTAAATAGCTACTTACTTGGAATGCCAATAAATATGGAAATTGGACAAATATATTTGATTGTTTCGAGTTTTCAATTCTATCGGCAGTACCTATACCTATGACTACCTGTTTATTTTATATATTTTTTTTTGTTTACAGAATTACATTCGTGGAATCTGTTTTTGTATGTATGTTCCGTTTGGAGTTTGTTTGCCTTTATCTTATACTTGTCACTACCAGAAACTCCTAAATATCTCTTGTCACACGGCCGAGAAAAGGAAGCTTTGGAGGTTCTCAAAGGAATATACAGTGAGAATAGTGGAAACAATAGAGACACATTTCCGGTAAGTTTTCTTTACCTTCAATACTAGAAATTCGTGGTCTATAAAAAGTGAAATTTAACTCAATTTTAAAATTGGTATAAAAATATCTGCTTACCAATATTTAAGTCACAGAAGGAGTAGATATTTTATTAATTTCCCTTAAGCGGAGCATTTCCTGATAAAACACGTAATATTATTACGACCAGAGTCCTCCTGGATTCTAAATCGTTCGCCAATTATTCGAATATCTAAATATTATATTGAGACCAATTTAGATTGTAACTCAATATTCTATAAGTTAAAATATAATTGCTGTTAAGTACCTCTACTGAAGAAGTTCTAAATTTTACCAAAACATTAAATGATTATTCTTAAAAAAAAAAAACTTGAAATCTACTACTGGTGGTAGGGCTTTGTGCAAGTTCGTCTGGGTAGGTACCACCCACTCATCAGATATTCTAACGCAAAGCAGCAGTACTTGGTATTGTTGTGTTCCGGTTTGAAGGGTGAGTGAGTCAGTGTAATTTCAGGCATAAGGGACATAATATCTTAGGTCCCAATGTTGGTAGCGCGTTGGCGATGTAAGCGATGGTTAACATTTCTTACAGTGCCAATGTCTAAGGGCGTTTGGTGACCACTTACCATCAGGTGGCCCATATGCTCGTCCGCCTACCTATACTATATAAAAAAAATCTATTCGACTATTAGTCTATAATGTAATTTATGTTTATAGCTCTGAAAATGTTTTTGTTTTTGAAATATATTTAACAGCGTAAAATTTATCTTTATGATTGTAATTCCCAATAACAGACTCAGATAAACACGTCCACCTGTTTCGAATGCTGATCAACGGAATGTAAACTGATTTTACGCCACACCAGAATATTTTGTTGGGATCTCTCTCATTTCTAACTAAATATTATTTACAGGTGAAATCATTAAATATATCTGGAAACATAAAACCAACTAAAGAAATCAGCCTCAAAAAACAAATAGTAACTAGCCTATTTGAAGCGAAGGAGCTGTTCCGGAAACCACTAGTCTTTAAGCTAATCCTTTTTTCTTTCATTACGTTTGCATGTTTAATTGTGTAAGTGACATTGACTTATTATTTGTTAAATTGTGATTGCCCTTTCGGTTTAATGCGTAAGCCTCGATGGTCTAAGTAGACTAAAATTATTGGGTTTTCTGCTGAGAAATTCTCAGTAGTAGCCTGGATTTTGAAAACTGGAAGTGTTAACATTTCCGTACCAAGGAGAGCACGTAAAACTAGAGACACGGAATTGTACACACTTCCAACTTCCAGACTCCGGGCTGCTACTAAGAATTTTCGACCAAAAAATTCAATAACTTTTCATTGATGCGTTCAATGAAAAGTTATTGGACCTCCGTCTGCGGCCCTTACCTGTAGCGACTAAACCAACAAGGCAGTCAAACGATGTTACACACATCTCATATGAAATACCTAAACATGTAGGACTATTCCTTCATTATATATAAAATAGTATGAATAACTTACAGATTTACTTCATTGAGACTTTGGTATCCACAAATATCAACAATTATTGAAAACTATGGCAAAGATAATGGAAATTCAGCAAGATTTTGTGTGATGATAAATGACTACATGCAAGATCTAAAACCTGTTATTACAAATGCAACGGAAACACTTGAGTGTGTCCCGGTAGGTCAATGAACTGCATTGCTTCAAATAAACTTCATTCTGTACACTAAAAAAATATTGTATATATTTTAACTTGAAAAAGTAAGCTAACAATACTATCAGATAAAAGTCTACAACCACTCTGCTCTGCTAAATAAGACATATTATTACATAGCGCAAGATTATATAAATGATAAAAAATCGTGGAACTAGTACTTGTTGATTTCCAAGCAGAAATTTTATTGTATTTGAATGAATCTGTAATTAAAAGGATGAAAAAGGGTACTGAGTTTTTTGGCGATTCTTCTCGGTAGAATCTAGATTCCGAACCGGTGGTAACTTTTACATTAAATTCAATATGTTTCATAATGATTCAAAAGCGCTTATTGCCTACTTGTAAGATTATTTGATAGATTGCTATACGCTATAAATCCAAAGACACGAGCCATCTGCAATAAGGTCTGTATAGTCTATACCAGTCAAGTCAGGTTCATCTTCCTGATTTTTAATGGAGAAAAAACTATGATCTCTTTCAATATATATAAATAAATAAAATGAACTAATATAATCCATTTTTGTTTTAGTTTTAATTTTTTTCCTCATCTTTCCAGAAAATAAGTGGGAGTGAAACTTACATGAATGGAATTATTTTGGGAATCGCCGCCGTAATTAGCGTCGGAATCAGTGGACTTCTTGTGGACTATATTGGACAAAAAGTTTTGATGTTTATTATTTTAATTCTAAGCACGATGTGTTCATCTGTACTATATTGGACAAATGCACCTTTACAAATAGCTATATTGATATCTTGTTCTGTATCTTTACTGCAGGCCGCATTGTGTCTACAGCAAAATATTTTTGTTCGATTTTTCCCTACAAATTTAAGGTTAGTAATAATAAACAAAATATATGCATACCTTAAAATAGCCTTAATTTAACTAAAATATTTTTATTTCATTTAAAAAAAAATATTTTTTTACATTTATTTTGTCTAAAAAACAAATAGGTTGGTAAATAGTAAATATCCACCCAAAAATATTCACACCGACCATACCATATACTCGTACTTTCAATGCGTCCCTGATGATGATCTGAAATGTTATTTTACGTCACAATGTACATAACTACACTAGCTACTTACATAATTAAACTGCCTTATGTCAATAAGTCACCATGATACGCGTCTAATACTTTTTAATTACACATTAGTAAATGGTTCTTTTTCAGGTTACTAATTCAGAGCTTTTTTTATGTTTTAGAGCCCTTGCAGTGTCGATTATAATAATGATTGGACGTATAGGGTCATTGACCGGTAACATAATTTTTCCAATTTTATTGAACGTGGGATGTATGGCACCATTTATATTGGCATCTGTTGTACCTCTAGGTATGTAATTTTATCTATTTATTTTAATAACATTTACAATTCAATACACCGCTAATGCATCGTCAGTGCTATGTGCAGCAACTCGCCATTCTACCATCAAACAGCAATACATTTTATTGCTGTGTAAACGGTTAGCGTTCTAATATAGTTACGGGCATACATATAGACATAAAAACTTAAGCGTTATAGATGAGGGAGTACTGGTGGTAGGGCTTTGTGCAAGCTCGTCTGGGTAGGTACCACCCATTCATCAGATGTACAACAGCAGTACTTGGTATTGCTGTGTTCCGGTTTGAAGGGTGAGTGAGCCAGTGTAATTACAGGCACAAGAGACAAAATCTTAGGTCCCAAGGTTTATGGTGCATTGGCGATGTAAGCGATGGTTAACATTTCTCACAGTGCCAATGTCTAAAATGTGTGCGTTAGTGACCGCTTACCTTCACTTACCATCCACCATCATATGATCGCCCGCCTTCCTATTGTATAAAAAAAGGGCTGTATAAGGGCTGAGGTCAGCTCAGGTATAGCGATTTCTCATCTATCTTTAAAAAAATTGTAAAAATTGAGTAATATATCTTGTCTTTCTAAAAAAGCCTTTGTCTACAATTTCAATGTATGAAACAAATTGTAATTTCAATATAATGTTTAATCGAATCATCGTGCACCGTTGTTGTTATTGACGCATTCGTAGTTAAGGACACATTTTTTTATGAGCGAAAAAAAATGTTATGTATGTGTGTTTCATGCCTAACACACACAAATATAGCTTAACACTACTAGTCTATTGTATTATATGTTATTTTTGACTACACTGATTACTGAATTATTCGCTAAAATAATTGGAATTGCGTGTCAAAAGGGGAATGTTGTCAGCTTACTTGCCATTATATTTGCACTATTTAATTTAATCTGTTATTATTTTATAATACAAATATATGTATAATTTGTTTCAGGTATAGCAATCCTTGTTTATTTTTTACCAAACGTAAGCAAGGACAACAAAAAAACTGGAGATAAGTGATTAAAAATGAATATATTATGTATTAATTTATTAAAATTATTTACGAGTACGTTTTTGTTTTTTATCATTAGAATGCTGTTAAATTTATGCGTTATTTTTTAGAATTGAAATTAAAATAAATTATTCGAATGAAATAAAGTATATTTTTTATAGTCAATAATACATTTGATTCGAAATTTGAATTGTTATAAACATATGCAAAAACATTTTAACAAAATTAATCATCATCAATACTTTCAAATCCCGAGAAGGGTTAAAAATTACTATTTTTTTTAAATAATTTACTTTTTAAATTTACCCGTCTAGGTGGGTTAGCACCCCCTTATTAGATATTCTACCGCCAAACAGCAATACTTGGTATTTTTTTGTTCCGGTGAAAGTTGAGCGAGCCAGTATACAGTGCACAAGGCATCAGCAAGATGTCTACAGGCACAAGGTAAATAACATCTTAGTTGCCAAGGTATTGTATGGTTAATATTTCATACAATGCCAATGTTTATGAGCGGTGGGGACATAAGGCGGTATTATAAGGTGGCCTGTCGTCTAACGAAATAAATAAAAATCGAAACGAGTAACATAGAAAAAAATGCGGGTAAGATGTAAGCCATTATACTTTAACATGTGGTAGGTGCCATATGTATATAATAATACCATATGTAGTAAATATGCCTATAAATGCTATTTACAACAGTACAAAAATCAAAAATACTTTTTGTTGGGGTAACCCCACTAAACTTTTACAGTAAAAAGTATTGATCTCATTCAAAACTATTTCCAAGCCAAATAATAATTCTGTTTTCTTTAGTGCAATATAATAATTACTACAAGCGAAGCGATTCTTACCATAAAATAAATACCCTACAATAAACATTCAATCAAAGAAAAATCAACATAGAACAAAATATTCCACACACGTTCCTATAACTCGAGTCAGCGTAAAAGTAATTAGTTGGGAAAATAGTTTTTCCACGCCCTTATAAATGTTATTCATATCACGATTCCATAGGGAAATCGTTGGTTTGTCAGGACGTAAGCAATTGAGTCAATTGGACTGCGGGGCTGTTGTGAAATAAAATGGAAACAAAATGTATATCTATGGAAAATTATCAAATGTGTTCTGAAGATAATTTGGTTAAATTATTTACTTACAATGCACTAAGTTAATAAAAATAATTTTATTAATTATTTAGTACCAGAGCATTCGCGTGTTTTCGCCCGCGTTACATAGCTTATAGCCTTTCTTAATAAATGTAATATCCAACGCAAGATTTTTTTTTAATTGGCGCAATTATATATTCCATGAAGCTTATAAATTGCAAGCAATATAGAAAGGTCAATGGTAGCGTACTACAGATACACGTACAATATTCATTTTCATTAAAAACCTGTCGGTTTTTTTTATTGAAAACTTATTCAGTTAGCTGAGTTATCTGAGTCAATTGAAGTTGAATAAAAACAACCGACGAATATACGAACGTATATAGTCGTATTTTTTTAAAAGCCGAGAAACTAAATGAGTTGTAACTGTATTTATATCAAAACAAACACGTCCTTATGAATTGAGTTACTATGTTATTGTTCGGACAATTTCTTATTTTATTTAACAATAAAAGCAGCTGTAATAAAGGAACATACCTGCAAGACTTCAGGTATTGCAGGTGTCCTTAGGCGGCGTTACTTTCCAGCAGGTGAGCCTCCTGCTCGTTTGACCCTTTTTTCAAAAAAAAAATGTGTAAAATATGTGCAACACGTAATAAAATAAAATACAATATTATTCAACGTTTTATATAGTGTACGTATAGAAATGAGGTCGCGTATCGCGAAAGGGACGCGCGGAATTTGAAATTTTGCTAACCTTAGGCATGCTTTTAATGTAAATATAATCATCTATTGTTTGAAAAATCTTGTCAAGTCAATATTATTTATAAATTTCTTTGTAAAAATAAAATCATAATTACATCTTTAGACATGATAGTTATCTTTATTTTTAATCATTTTTTTGTTTCATTATTTAAAATATAATGATGCATTCGCAACGATGCAAGTAAATTATCCTCTAAAATGTAATTATTTTTTATAAACAAACATACATACACACAGAGACATGTCGAAAGTTAACTAAAACACTAGTCTAACTATAGTTAAAAAATTATATAGCTGCCACGAGACTCGCGTAGATATGAAATAACTTCGAAAGTATTGGTTATTAAAAGAATTTATAAATAAATATTGTAGAGTAAAGTAAATTAAAAGTTTCATTAATAAGCTTAATATATTTAAAGAAATAAACAAAATCATTACGAAACATTTCAACTTGTAAGCGAAATGAAAAAAATTTTTAGGAATATGAAATGTTGTGTATCTGACACAGGATTTTCAATTTTTCTAGATAGCGCTTGTACCAATGTACTTGAATTTACATAAATATAGAATACACGAAATTTTGGCATAGAATCGTATTTATATCGCACGATAAGCTCCCGTGACTTTGTTTGTTGGACTTCACGAGTCGTACATTAATATTTTAGTATAATTTAACTTTCGATGGAACAAAAATTAAAATATACGGCGTTTGAGATTTTTTTTACTTTGGTAGATTTTAAATTGGTAGTTTTCTAAAACGCTATTACCAATTTTTAATAATGTGGTTTTAATCAAGAAATGAATATTAGTTATTAGTATTTCAACTAATAATTAGTTGTTAAACAAACGACCAAGAAATCTGTCAAATATTTTAAAATAATATAGTTAATAAGAAAATAAATAATTGCACATATACACATATTTACTTATTTTCTTAGAATATTTGATTCAGACGATTATTTTCGTGGATTATAATTTTACATATACGGATCCAACGTTGACACAGCAAAAGTATTGCGGTAAAAAATATATTATTGAATTTTGCTAGTGGTGGTGTTACGAAACTTAATTATACCTTTTAGTAAAACAAAAACTTATCACCTTTGAAAATATAAAACATACACAAAACATTACAAATGAATAGAAAATAACAACAAATAACTTCAAAATAAAGCGAATGATTAACTGTCATTGGCGGAAAGAACACAATAGTATTAATTCTGACGTTTGAAACAAATTAATTTATGATTCGCGCATTAGTTTCGGCTTTTGATGTTAGCATACGAATGACAATTCAATAAGCTTTGAAAAATTACGGCAGATAATTAATTGGGTATTTGAATAATTTGACTGTTATAAACGGACAAATAATCAAAATACTTGTTACAAGGTTATAAACCTTATAACAATTTTTTTTAATAATAATTAAATATATGTTAATACTGAATTAAAAGAGAAAAAAGTGGTACTCAATTTGTCAGTGCAATTTTTTTTATTTTTTTTTCAGGTCGTTGCATCTCCATTAAGCCCTATCTTAACACTTTCTGGAACAGCGAACGCCTAAAGACGTGTGTCTAGTGTAGCACAGTACACTAAACACATGTCTATAAGCGTGTACCTCAGTGTTATTTTTGTTGGTATTGGACGAATTTGTATCGTTCCTAACATTCCAGGCTTCCACATTAGCAGACTGATGTTTTACCTTATTTTATGGATGTATACATAATTAATTATCAGTGATCGGCGAAGATATATCAAAGTTGTTACAATATCGTAACTATGTTATTTTATGCAAGTTTTACTTGAAATTTCCTTTGCAGCACAGTAAAATAGAGCTTAACATTGACAACTTAATAGATTTGTTAGATAGATGGTGGTATTATTGCTACGTGGTTGGGGTTTATGCAAGCCTGTCTTTGGGCGA
The DNA here is from genome assembly GCA_905147175.2 of Nymphalis urticae. NCBI lineage: Eukaryota > Metazoa > Arthropoda > Insecta > Lepidoptera > Nymphalidae > Nymphalis > Nymphalis urticae. Next base: position 9,038,979 of record LR990003.1, on the reverse strand, counting down.
TAGTGATTAGATTATCAATAAGTAAAAATAATGTTTCTATGTCGAATAAAGTATTTTAATTTTGACCACTTAACATCAGGTGGCGCAATTGCCCGTCCACCTACATAAAACATAAATAAAATAGATTTAGATTAATTACAATGTAAGTTCACGAGGCAATGTTATGTGAATTGATTCTTAATGTAGTATTGTTAGTAAAATAAAATGAATAAATAAAATATATAAATAGAGCTATAACATCATCTCAACTTGTACGTGTATAATTTGTCTTGATTATGTTAAATGCCTCCATCGATACCATCTGCATTTAATCCTCAACAACCGTAGCAGTGAGACTATCCTCTAAAAAGTCTATCAATTTTTTTGGCATGAGTAGAATAAGAGCAACTAAATAGTACAAGTTGCCTGTCTTACTTTTATTACACAAGCGCGAGATGAATAGTTTCTCGTTTCAATCCGAAATCGTTTACCCAAAAAATATTCAAGGACATGCAAATACAGGCACACAGGCATAAACATTTATACACATACACCTAAAAATAACATGTATGTATCACATTTGTGTGTATAATCAAATGAAGTGTGAAAATACATTATTATAAGCAACAAAGCAATATTAACCAAAATTACTATGTGCTCTCTGAAGTATGACGAAGCACTCACGCGTACTCAGAACACGTACAATTGATCCTTTGAAACGCAATCTCTGTTATACCAGCGTTATAGTTATATCTAGCCATTAGCTCATTGGTCGAAATTCCTGGACCTTAATTAATCGCAACTAAAATTGTGACACTGACTTATGACATTCTATATAAATAAAGAATGTCATTGCTGTATTGCTAAAAATTATATTTGGCTATAAAAATGAGACATCGTAATTTTAGAAGCTGATCAAATTTCGCGTTCCTTCAATCCATTTTACTAAGCGCAAGGCATCGTTGAAGGTTGTCACAGTATTATTACTAAGTATTACAAAGACACAAAAATGTGTTGTAAGTACATGTAAGATATTCGTTAAATTGTTAATCATATTTATATAATTTTATTAAGAATGTAACGAAGCCAAAATTTACCTGGCTTTGTGCGCCAATAATATAAAAAAATTAAAAGAAGTATGTTATATAATTTTTAATTCCAATTGATTACATTTCATATTTGGTGAGGTAAAAAAAACAAAAGAAGGTGAAAAATTATATTGTCTAAAAAGCTTAATATTATAGTATTTCCATATATATGAAAGATGAATAAATATATTAAAAAGCAAATGTCAAAAAATGCGTGATTAGTTTTTAAGAGTGGAGACAGAGGAGAAGATGGTTTTTCACATATGGCCAGTTGGCTAAAAAGGAAACCATGATCGTTTTATTTTGTTTAATACAATTTATGTGAAATTTATAGTGTATACATTTTAGCTACACTCTTCTACACTCTTAAATATTAACTTTAACTATGCCAAACATTACCTTACTGTATAATTTATTGTACACCAATTATGGCGACCTTATCCTTTCCAGACAACCAACGGTGTAAGTAATAACTGAGAGGATATGAGGTTGATGGTGCTGTAATAATAATAATAGTAGTAATACAATAATAAATAAAATAACATTAATCTATAATTAAAACAAACTAATAAATAAACATAAATATAAAGTACACATATTATATATCATACATTACATTACGTTCCTCTGTGCGCGCAATATGCTCAAAAAGTGGTACAAAGTTTTCTCTTCACGTATTAAATATATAGGTTACCATATGTGTAGTCAGAAATACATTTGCACTAAGCTAAGCCAAATTGCTCGCTTACCGGTATAATATTGCATCATTAATCGATATAAACCCTTGTTAACTGGCAATTACAATATTATTTTCCATTGTAATCCTTAAATTTACTAAAGATATCTCTTTTTTAAATTAAATATGGTATTGTTTTATTTATTTATTTTTATAGGAAGCCAAAACAATGTACAATGTTTTTACATTATTGACGACACTTATTAACACTATACATCGCAATTATAGGCTAACTCATAATGCAATTTCACATTTTCAGCTTCGTTCACTCCAACGTAACATTTTTAAAGATATCGCGTAAATAACACTGATATTTATTATTACTTATATATATTTATTAACACTTATATGTATGTATATATGTATATATTTCTTTAATAAATTATAATTCTAAAGACTTGGTGAATACACTTTGTGGAAAACAATCTGGATCGTATCACCCACTTATAATATCTTCTACCACCAAGGAGAAATATTTACTATACTTGTTGGGATCCGATTTGAAGGGTGAGTGAGCCAGCCATTGTTATTGCAAAACAATAGTGACGTACATAACCCACAAACAGGCCGTACCTACATAGTTATGATTCGTCGCAGAGCCATGTACACGAAGCCTTAAGATTTTGTCTATACAAATAGATGTTGAGATAGCAAACTGCTAAAGAGACTGCTACTAGACCTTTCGACAAATTGCTTCACAGACATTTTCAGAAGTACTTATTTTTACTAAAATATAATATTAGGACTTTGACAATTAGTTAAACAATAAGTTTTCAATTAGTATTTTTATAAATAGTAAATGTTCTATAAAATTATGCTATGATCAAAATATACTGAAGATTATTTTGTTGTTGCTTGACTTTTAATTTAATACTGTATAACAGTGATTCAAAAATGCTTTTATGAACCTACTTGAATAAAGATTTTTGATTTCAATTAATGGTCAGCTCAACGAGAAACTCGATTTAATTTATAACATGAAATTTTCCAAGTTATATCATAACTTAGAGCAATAATCTTAAATACTATCACTGGGATATAATCTAAACAATGAGGTTTTATATATTATAATGATTTCTGTGGTTTGAAGCAAAATTCAACCATATTCTTTCATTCTGATACAAATATATAGGGTCATTGCGCTGGCAGGAACCGTTAAGTCCTTTGATTTAATACCGCGGTATCCCCAATAGACGAACACTGCAATGCGGTACGGTTCACCTGTAACTGCATGTGGATTTTAAAAAACCGAGCCATTGAAAGACTACTAATGCAATATATAAAGTAATAGATGACCTGAAACAGATTATAAGAAAGTTCTGGCAAGGAGTGGCTTAGTACGGTACATTGCGCATTTAGGGATTTGCAAACTTTAGAATTTCTTAAGAATAATAAAGTCTTGTTTCTTTAGAATAACTTCGACGAACTTTAATAAAACTACAAAATTAACGTCTATTCATAAAAATGCTAGAGCCGAAATGGCCCTGAAGATTATGGGTTAAAGTCCAAGCAGGAACTACCAACTTATCGTGTGTTTAAGTTTTGCTTATAATTCATCTCATGTTCAGCGGTCAAGGAAAATATCACAAGAAATCTTATAAGTGTCGGATAAGATTCCGTCACATGTTTACCACAAAATTATGCTGATAAACTAAACATCAGTGGGTCATTTATGATATAGGTAGGCGGACGAGTAAATGGGCCATCTTATGCTAAGTGATCACCGCCCGACCACCACCGATATGCATTGGCGAAATATTAACCATTCCCTACATCGCCAATGCACTACCAACCTTGGGAACTACGAAGTTGTGCTTTTAGTTACACTGACTCACTCATCCTTTAAACTGGAAAGCACATTACTAAGTATTACTATTTAGTGGTAGAATATCTGATGAGTGGGTGGTAACATCAAGAGGACTTCACAAACATTTATATTAAATTACTTAAAGTATATATAACAAATATAACATATATTATTAGTATATAGATTAGGCAATAAATATAATGAGTATCTAAATATATCAAAATTGGGCATATTATGATTGATATAAATATTATTATTTAGTTAGTTTATTTTTTTCTTCAGTCTAAAACAGGTGGACTTTCGAGTATCACAATAAAATCAAAAATGGAAGAATTTGTAAACACCTAACACATAATAATATATTTACTAAATATCCGAATAACATTTTTTGCAATCGATACACGATAAAGTTGTTTTAGTTAAAAGAAGTCTTACAATTTGAAATGTAGTTTTTTTGTTACCAGCGTGGTGGACGCTGTTGATGTTTTTGTATTTGCCTGTATGCTTATGTGTCTGTATTATATTTTAAAACAACATTTTGTGAATTTTATATATTTTTTTCTTTTTGCTTTTGCTAATTTATACCTTTTTAGTTTTATATTAGATAAATTAATAATACAATATAATCATCCAAAAATCTGTATTTAAAATATTTTTCTTCGGCAAAATTTATATAAAATTAGCAGAAATATTTTAATAAAAATAACTGACATTTTAGGATTTCATAAAATTCAACCTCTCAAGGCGTGAAAAGGGTTGGCTAAGTTGGTGAGGTGACATAAATTTCTCTAGTCAAATAACACAAATATTTACCGTTTAGTTAGTCTCTACAAGATGATTTCAAATTATTTTATTCTCTAATACGAGGGAATAGGGCTTATTTATGTTTGCACACACACTTGTGTACTATGATATTTTAATTTAACGCAATTTTAAAAATTACGATTGTAATAATTTTGTTATTATTTTTCTCTATTAGCAATATCCGAACAGTCCGAAAGTAACTGTATATCCGATACGTTATTTCAGCTAAACCTTATAAGATATACGAAGATAAAATCAGACTACATTGAAATATAACTTATAAAATATTAAATATTATTAAAAAGAATTACGAAAAAGTCGCAAAAAATATGGCATATTATTATGAGTTTCAATGAATGTGAACAAGCTAATTCTTAAATACATTTAGTTAATAATTTATAAACCATATTGTATACTACATATATTTCAAAAAATATCCATATGATCGAAATGTTTTAACCATTTCAATTATTTAACAAGTTAAATTGTTTTTGTCTATAAAATTGTTTTCTCCAGTTACAACACTGTTGGGAGTCGTTCCGATATAATATCGAATTCCGGAAAATACTGTAATATTTCATTCATTCTTTATTTATCTTTTATTATTTTCATACAAATGCCTCATTTCTACTTCAATTGCAAATCAAAACAAAATACAATTTATTGAAGTAGGCTCTTGTGAGCGCTTGTGAATCTTCATCTTATAAGATTAAATGTACAGTTAACACCGCTTTGGATTGTAGATTCTACCGAAAACCCACCAAGAAACTCATCCGTTACTCTTGCTCAACAAACAAATTTACATATGTATTTAGACATAAGTATTATACAGCTAAATAAAACGCTTGCGATAATTATGTTTGTGTATCTAGATATGAGGACATTGTTTTTATGAGAATTCATATAATTGATGTTATCATAACAAGCTTAAAGCCATATAAATGAATCGCTTCCAACTGCTTACTTATTCAAAGTAATCTACCAAATAGAAAATTTGAAGCGATTTTAAAAACTTCTTATATATTTTGTCTGCTCCTGTTTATTAATTCAATTGCCGCTTTCAGTCATGCATCTTTTATAAATATATCAAAACTTTTGTCTACACTTAAAAGCAATGAAGTCTAGAATTAATTCGTCCAATAGAAAGAGTCAATTCGTACAAATAATCCCAATATTAGAATCGGAAATCTTTTTGTTATGAAAGTGATGAGATCCTGAGCAATAATTATGAGAATCATGGCTTAGTAAATCAGCCAACAGCGTTTTAAAACTTAAAAAAAAAACACATTGAGTGCAAAATCACTTTAGACTTTATTTGCACTGTACTTGCCGTACAGTATTGTCATAAACAAAGTCGTAAATACTAAACGAGAATTGTAATTAAAAACAAAACTTTATTTGGGCCTCCTAATTAAATAATGCAAGAGAATACGATGAACTTCTTTAAATGACAGAAATACCAATAGATAGAGGATCTAATACAAGATTCATAGCGGTGTTAAGTTGCAGATACAAAGATTAATAAATTAAAATTTTAAAATATTTACTTAATGAAGTATGTAATGACGCTCAATAACATTTTCCTACCAGTTCCTATTTCGGAGTCAATTATTTGATCGTCGCTACATTTGCTTAACATTTGTCCGTTATCTGAAATACTTAGCACTAGCATCAGGTATTACCCTACCTACCTACCTTGGCCTTACACATGAAATACTTGGCCCTACAGACAGAATTCTGTTTATTGTTATTCACAAGGCGTCCGGTATTTTCCAAAGTTAGTTGCTTATCTCCCAAGACTCAGGCTTAAGGAAGGTATCCCCTCCGGACACGAGTGTCGTTTATATCAGTTTATATTTGAAAAAAATGTTAGATATATATTTTGTATTTTTTACGTTTTAAGTCTAAAACTAAATTTAGAACTAATAAAACATTACACATTAATTATTAAAAATGTAATTGAATGTACATTTACAATTCCATGTTAAATAAAAAAATAAAGTAGTAATCTATAATAGCTCCACTTTGCTGCTCCAATATGGGTTGAAGGATGCACATGAAGTGACTTTTATCTGACACAATTGTTTACTCACGGTGTTCCAAGTAAGCATATGCACATTTAGTGATGCTTCTATTTAATCCCACCATCTTCATTTACGATTCACATGTTTCAAGCAAAACGCCATTACAGATTTAAAAATTACTAAATTTTATAATATAATATTTGATAACAGCATTTTACGTGTCTAAGCGGCGTTAAAAAGATAATACACACTATTCAACTACTACTCCTCAACGTATTGTTCTCGTTTCGAAAATGTATAGCTAGTTCCGCGTAAGAAAAATGCACGCAGACGAAAATTTTCTATATTTCGGCGGAACGATGCTTAAACGAAACTCACGTCCGGAGAAATGAATACGGAAATGCAGTAAATGTGACAGAAGTAGCCTTTTAACGATCGTCTATTGCTGTTTTTTTAGCATTGCAACCTCTAAAATAGGTCGAAAAACATATAGCCTAACCTAGCCTTACAATTTTTTTTAATGTAAGCTGAGGGTAAGTGACCTTCGACACTCAAAAAAATTTGCCAGTAAGAAATGTTCACCATTCCATATATCGTCTATATGCCACAACCTTGGGAACTAAGACGTGACAAGTGCGTAAGATCAATTGTACACAACACCATTAAATTGTGTTAACAACCAGCAAACTAACGATAAATAAAGATTTAAACGAAGTAGTATTTTCTGAACCGTATTTTAATGATCGAGTAAAAACAAGAAAAAAATATATTCGGTAATGGTGACAGAAAAAGCGTTTTATTTTAAAGGCATTGTTTTTGCAGCTTTTGTAACACCACCCCCAGAATTATAAACAAAAAAAAATTTGAAAGTTCAATGGACTGACGGTGTCATTTCCCCATCTTTCATCCTTATTTACTAGTTATATACATATATTTCGCAATAATGAAGTAAATTCGAGCGATATTCCGTCACAATATATATTTAAATTTGAAAAGGCTTATCGACAATTCAAACTTTCGACAATGAATATTTTATCCTCGAATCTATACAGCACTAATATTAGAAATTATTGCGGGGATTTCCATCAATACATAGAGTCTTTCTGAATATTTTGTTTGAGATTATCATATATATTTATGACGTAATTCAGAAAAAAAAACGTTCTAAATATTTCGCGGTTAAATGGATAGTTTTACGAAAACAATGGACGCTGGCATTGTTCTTTTCAAACACAAAAAAGTCACTATAATACAACTATATACTTAGTCACCCTTACTAAGATGAGACTCATGTATTCATTAGTTTTGTTTATATTTGCAAAATGTATGAATATCATCACATCACATATACATATATCACAAAACAAACTTTCTTGCTATTAACTTCTTTGACATTAAAAACAAATGAAGATTCATAATAATAAAAATCATGATTTCTCATGACGTCATATTAGTAAAACACTTCGGGAGTGATTTATTCAAATTAATTGAATCGAAATATGGTGGCAATTAGAAATAAAGAACTGAAGCTCAAATTACAACAGTGATTTACAAAACTTAATATGAGTTCAGATTTTTAGAATCTACGTGTACATTCCGACCGGTTATAATTTATGATTTCATTTATCTTAAAAAATGACAATTTAAAATTTGTAAGCGTCTATTTGAGTAATACATATATAAAGAAGAGGTTTTTATTATAATAATTTTTATATAATAATATTTTACTGGAGTATTAATAATTTACTGGTGGTAGGGCTTTGTGCAAGCTCGTCTGGGTAGGTACCACCCACTCATCAGGTATTCTACCGCAAAATAGCAGTACTTGGTATTGTTGTGTTCCGGTTTGAAGGGTATGAGCCACAAGGCATAGGCACAAGGGACATAACATCTTAGTTCCCAAGGTTGGTGGCGCATTGGTGAACATTACTCATTGCAATACATTTAAAATGTAAATGTGATGGTTAAGATCAAATACAATAAAGAGAGATAAGGGTCCAACTCAATAAAAATGTAACCATCGTAATTAACATCACGGAAGTTCACACGGGCTTGTGTCTCGGGAGTCTGCAACTAAATGGTATATAAGTCGCAGTAATTAAGACGACATGGAAAGTATTGTTGTATAACGCGAAAAAAATCCGAGCGAATGTATTTTATATTTGCTTTTCTTTTACGTATCATTTAAAAAATTGATCTGAGAGATTTTTTTTAATTACGGATTAAAGGTATTAAAATGAGATAAGGATCTTAAAATAAACCAATGTGTATGAATTAAAACTTTTTTAATTATTTATTTATTTGGTAATCCAATAGTTATTATACATACCTCATTATATTAAGTATTATATGACATGTAACTAAAACTAAAATAGGATTACACATTTAGCTTAAGCTTACACACATGTAAATTGAATTACTAACTAGAAGGACGGTATGTAAAGTTAAGAAATGAGATTCTAATGAATGAGTCTGTGGGTGCGCGCGTGTGTGTGTGATTTTGTGTTTGTTAATGTGTATTGTACTTACAGTAATTTTAAGCTGTATTTTTTTATCTTTTAATTAATGCCTTTTAATGCTAGGGTTGACATGCTGAGAAAATCTATATCTAAGTATTGTGCGTTATATTTTTTGACCATACTATTACCATTTTACTGGTGTTAGGGCTTTGTGCAAGCTCGTCTGGGTAGATACCACCCACTCATCAGATATTCTACCGCAAAAAATCAGTACTTGTTATTGTTGTGCTTGAAGGGTGTGTGAGCCAGTGTAATTACAGCCACAAGGGACATAACATCGTAGTTCCCAAGGTTGGTGGCGCGTTGGCGATGTAAGCGATGGTTAACATTTCTTACAATGCCAATGTCTATAGGCGTTTGTCTTAGCATCGAGTGGCCCATCTGCTCGTCTGCCTATTCAATAAAAAAAACCTTGTGACTAAGGCCAGATTTGAGTGATTAGTTTATGTTTTCTTCAAGCGTATGGAATCGCGATTAGGAAAAAAAGCTAACCTAACGCCAACCCCCTTTCACATGAAGCCGTGGGGGGATTATTGCCATTCGAATAATAATTAATAAAATAAAATTAAAAGTAATGTACAAAACTATCAAAAGACATAACAGTCATTAAAAGTTGATAAATATTTAAATTAGACGCCTGCCTTAATTGGTAATAAAACCGATAGGAGCCAAAATGTATAATTAAGAATAACTTATTAAATAATAATGGATTTGTTTTTAAATATTAGATTGTGAAAATATAAATATATATATATATATATTAGTTTCTTAGTTATAGTGCACCCATTATATGTTTTAACAGAGAGGCAGACGGGCAAATACCACTGTTGCTACCATTGGCTGCTCTAATCGGTAATACACATCATTTGTACACCATATAATGCACTACCAATGCCACTGCACTACCAATATTATACAGAGCTGTAACCGCTTCATGGAATTATAAAGGTCAATGCCCTGTCGACCATAAGATCAAATGCTTTGTATGGTATTATATCATTTTCACAAAATTAATACAAATTTCTCTGGATAAAAGAGGGTTAGAATTAATTTGATCGGCGTTTTCCTGCGGTTAAGCGACACACTTTTAATATTTTCTCAGCATCTGTGCTGTCTTTAATTAAACGAAATGTCGTTGTTGTTTCGAAATTGCTTTAGGTAGTATTTTTCTGTGAATTAAATTTTAGTTGTTCATCATTTTACTTTACTGAAAATGATATTTATTTTATTTAAACTGAAAAATGCTTTTATATTAAATCCCCCCCCCCCCACTAATTAAAAATATACTGAAAGTCATTATTATTATTTAGTTTTTATTCTCACACCCATAAACAAAATTAATGCTAACAGAAGTAAATTTTTCTTAACACTAAACTTATGAGTACTTAAACGCATTGTTATACAAACTAACATTATATTTACACAAATATTATCTTACTGGCCGCATGTAAAAAGACAGCTTTTTAGATCTTGGCTGCGAGTGAACTTTATTAGTATTATTTTTATTAAAGTGAGTGGTAATTCTTAACGTTCTTTTGATGAGAAAGTTAGTCAGTCGGTTAGTAAACTATAGTATTTATAATAAAAATATTAACTAATGGTTTCTCTACCCGAGATGGCCCAGTGGTAAAAATGCATGAATCTTAACCGATGATCGTGGGTTCAAACCCGGGCAACACACCGGGCATCACTGAATTTTCATATGCTTAATTTGTGATTATAATTCATCTCGTGCTTTACGGTGAAGGAAAACATCGTGAGGAAACCTGCATGTGTCTAATTTCACTTAAATTCTGCCACATGTGTATTTCTCCGACCCGCATTGGAGTAGCGTTGTGGAATAAGCTCCAAACGTTCTCCTCAAAAAGGGAGAGGAGGCCTTAGCCCAGCAGTGGGACATTCATAGGCTACGGACGGACGGACGGTTTCTCTAGTATCTATTCAGTTAATTTAGTCTCTTAATTCAAACATCGTAATTTTTGATTGCGGTCTGTCACAGTTTATCCAAAGACCTTGCTCTTTGTAATGACGTTTATACGATACGATATTTGTATTAAAATATAATATCCATAAACTAAAATCAAAGGGTAGTCCTTGGCTTTGGAGATTCTAGCTAACTGTCGTAATTGGAAAATTCGAATCTGTACATATATAATTACTTGTCCTGACTGATTCATCAACGCAGCGCCCAAACCACAGTTGCTAGAAGCTTGAAATTTTGGCAGTTGACACATTTTATAATGTTGCTTACATTTTTAATTAAATAAATAACAATAAATACATAAATTCTCACTCACTCATACCGCTTCCAGCTGTACTTAATTCGTGTATTTGCGATAAAACCTCTTTCGATAATTATGCAAGGTATTCACAGATACCCTCTTCTTAACTGTATTTTTCTTTCTTTTTACTAATACACTTTATAAATGATAATAAAAGCTTCCACTGGGCCATCTCGGCTTAATAGAAGCCGAGATGGCCCAGTGGTAAGAACGCGTGAATCTTAACCGATGATCGTGGGTTCAAACCCGGGCAAGCACCACTGAATTTTCATGTGCTTAATTTGTGATTATAATTCATCTCGTGCTTTACGGTGAAGGAAAACATCGTGAGGAAACCTGCATGTGTCTAATTTCACTGAAATTCAGCCACATGTGTATTCCACCAACCCGCATTGGAGCAGCGTGGTGGAATAAGCTCCAAACCTTCTCCTCAAAAAGAGGAGAGACCTATAGCCCAGCAGTGGGACTTACACAGGCTGTTACTTTATAAATGTTACTTTGTTACGCCGCCAGGCAATTATTGTAATTATCGTATGTTCTCATGTAAGTGAATATTATTCTTAATGAGAAATAAAGTTTCTTTAATTCGAAAATGTGCCCCTATTTTTTTTAAATTTTTTTTCAAAAATTCTACCCCCAAAAGTGGTGAGAAGAAATGAACAGAATGAAAAGAGATGAACGGTTGTATGGATACTCGTCTTTTACATAATTGATACATTACGCCAAGATTAGTGAATCCTTACTAATATTATAAAAGCAATGTGACTTCGTTTGATTGTTACCGTTTTACGTCCTAGCTACTCAAGCGATCATCATGTAATTTGCATGAAGGTTGTTAACGTGACGTGAACGTGGGTGCATAAAAGGACATTGGTTGCCCAACCCTTTCTCCCAACCGTGGGCGAAGCCGCGGGCGGAAACAAGTATATCATAACAATATACTTGGTCATTATTATTATTTAGTTTTTATTCTCAAGCTCGTATAAAGTGATGATGATAAAATGATAGCATGTACATATGAAGCTTATTCCATCATGCTGCTTCAATGCGGGTTGGTGAAATACAGATGTGGCATAATATCAATAAAATTAGACATACGCAGGTTTCCTCACCTGCGTTTTCCTTCTCCGTCAAGCACGATGAATTATAAACAAAAATTAAGCACAAAAAAAACTCATTGGTGCTTGCCCGGGTCTGAACCCACAATCATCGGTTAAGATTCACGTCATTCCACCGTTCGACTTATCATAAATTAAAGACATGCAATTGATGATTGCCTGATAGCAATGGATTTTATTTTGAATCAAATTCTTAAAAAATTATTGTAATTCTTACAAAAATATTGTTCTTCTCTTAAATTTTCCATTTCAAATAAAAATGCTCATTCGATCTTATGTCTTATCCTGTTAAGGGCACTCAACTTGTAACTCGCCTTTTTCAAACAAAGTTGGCTAATATGATTAACAAACTGTATGCAAATTGAGTAATTCAATTTGGACTGTACTATTTCTTATTCCTTTGAAGTTATATTTACTACGAAATAAAAGTTATACTAGTTAGATAAAAATGTTGAAAAAGTCGGTATAAATAAACTTGAGAAACATAGCAACGCAACACAGATGTGGTTAAGTACGCATTAGATAGTATTGTTTGTATGCAAGGACATGTTTACTTTCATATTTTAATTTATTTAATATACTATATTTAGCAGACTGGCAAATAGGTTACTTGATTGTAATTGATCTTCACCACCCATTTAGAATAAGCTCCAAATCTTCTTCTCAAAAAGGGAGAGGAGGCCTTTAGCCCAGCAGTGGGACATGCACAGGCTGTTACGGTTAAAGACATTGTCATTGTAAGAAATGTAAATCATCAAATCAAACAATCAAAGATATGATAGATTTTCGACGTTTGCTTTCATTTATAGATAGCACTGGTTTTCTTGATCCTTTTATATGTGTGTACATCTTTTTATCTAAAAATAAATTGAAAATATGCTACTTTTATATTAAAATGAAAATACAATGTACGACGAATATAAATGCAAGTTCTTATATCACTTGGCATATAATATCTGTTACAAGTTTATTCCAAAGCTCCAATTTTATAAACAGATGCCAACGTTTCTCGTTTTAACAATTTTCAACGGTCTCGGAATAGCTATTTTAAAATTGGAAGACGTTCCATGTTTTCGTTTTTCATAATACATTTAAAGAAATAATAAAATACGAACATATATTTCAAAGGATATTCTAAGGAAGACCACGTGATTTATAATATGTATTATTTCAGAATAAAACTCTACTAGAATTTCAAATTTGTCAAAATACATACTTATACACATATATTTTTACATCACCACGGATATAGTACACCTATACTAATTTACAGGAAAATTATCTAATTATTATCATGTTTTCATGTCCTTGGAACTCAGCTTTCGTATAGAAAATGCAACTCGGTGCAACTAACTACAGTGCATCGGCCGCGTTAACGATATCTTTGTCATATCATATTATCATCAGTGAACCGGTTCAATATTCGACGGATAATTAATCCCGATTTCTATCCGAATATATGAGAATAATTTGGCTCTTTGGTGTATGTCGAGATGGGCTAACAAATTTTACTTTGAACAAATTAGAGTGCTCAAAGCGGACCAACTCCGTTAAAGTGTAGCGGTGCTTTCAGGCATAGCCCCACCTTTCAAAAGCCTTTCGACTATCCGATCTCATGGCTATGAGAAATGAAATATCCTGGTGTTACATTCGACCGCAAATTAACTTTTAAATCCAACAGCAATAGAGCAGCGTTTATACCAGGAAACAGTGACTATCATGTAAACACGAGAAGTATCTTGTATCACCAGGTTTCCACCTCCGCAAAGTCAATTCATACTTTCTCGGATAAAATTTCTTAAAATACTTTTACAATTAATGAATTTAAAACTTTTGTTAAAAAAACATTGATTAATTATTCAATCAGTCGGTTTGGCGTACTATCAGACTTTGAGAGCGTAATTACTTGCACACACACTTGTGCATTATTAGGAGTAATGTACAAGGTACTCGCTCACCTTATATTTTTGTAACAATACAAGGCCTAGCACACAATAGCAACCAACAACATCTATTGTCCCATTCTTCAGTATAAATAATAAGTTTCATTCATTAATTACCGCATTAAAGCAACGTAACGACCCGTTGAAGATTAATTACTTTACAATTAAAACTAGTTCTGAAGTTTGTGAAGTCATGGCCTTAAAATTTTCAACTTTGCCTTTGCAAATGATCTCAAAAGAGATAAATTAATTCTTTTGTCTAATAGAACTTTATAATTGACGAATTACGATTTTAACAACAAATCCAACTAAAATTACATTATTTTATTATGATTTCTTTGTTTTATTTTTAAAAATAGAATTTGCGTCTTAATTCTCAATTCAATTAATAATTCTCTATTCATTTTCATTTTCTATTCATTATCATTTTCTATTCAATTAATAATTAAAAAAATATATAATAAATGAAACTGCTTCTATTTTTGTGTTGATATCATACTTTGTAAGATTTTATTTTCATGTATATTCATGTTTGTGTTTTACCTAATATGTTAAATTTACTTTTATCATGTTCTTTTACAATATTGATGCCAAATTTCAATATATTTTCCAAGCTTTTATTTTTGATCAAAGTCGAAATCCTTATTAATTATAGAAGCACTTAATTTCAGCACCCAAACAGGCTGACAAGGCGTATGGGTGCCAAGACTGTAAATAATGTTCATATTTTATTGGAATTAATAAATAAAAAATGGTGTTAGTATCAAGATAATCACGAGAATTGATGTATAAACATTTGAGCTTATGTAACGATCTCACGCACACAGTTACGCACTAACAATAACAAATCTTACGCTGACGTCATGAGATGCTCGACTGCCCCTTCCGTGTGTCGAGGGCTAAAATTTACACATAAAAATATAATGGAAATTATTTATTGAGTGTTAACAAAAAAAAAGCCGAGATGGCCCAGTGGTAAGAACGCGTGAATCTTAACCGATGATCGTGGGTTCAAACCAAGGAAAGCGCCACTGAATTTTCATTTACTTAATTTACGATTATAATTCATCTCGTGCTTTACGGTGAAGGAAAACATCGTGAGGAAACCTGCATGTGTCTAATTTCACTGAAATTCTGCCACCTGTATATTCCACCAACTCGCATTTTTTTTTTTTTTTTTATATTTGCCGGGTGGGCAAATGACTCTACTCCACCTGATGTTAAGTGGTAGTAGAGTCCAAACGCGAGGACGGCCAGTACAGTCGGGAAGAAGATTCTGCACTAGCCGCTCTCGCCTTGCCGGCCCGCAAGATGCCTCTTCACGCCTCGTAAAGAGACGTGAAGCGAGCGAGGTATTGCCACGATAGGGATGGGCAAAGTGTGGAGGCGTGTTTCCCCCGGCATCGGTTCAGCAGCCGTCTCCACTGGACCAACACCCTTTTTTTTTTTTTTTTTTTTTAACGCAGTGGAAACCTTCAGAAAGGTACCCAGCTCTCATTGGGGGGAACTCGGTTATGTGGGATTCTTACCCACTAAAACCACTGCGATGGCCGTCCTCGGCACGGATCGGAGAGGCTACGGGATCGTGTTGATATAACGCATCCGCGGCCTCTCCCGTACTGTGCACCGCCCGATGCTCGGCGGAGCTCTCCTCAGGGGGCGAAGGTTATCTCGCCCCCCCCGCACTCCTCGCTAGTGCGTACGGCAGCGCGAGGCCACCCCGGCTGCCGTCCTCCTCAGGGCCGTCTGAAGTAAGACACGCGAGGCCCCCACCTCACGCATCCTCGGCCCCAGGGTCACGCCCTATCTTTTAAGCCCCGGGCGTCGGGGCTGTGGGAGGGCCGAGACGACGCCGACGTCGTCTCCGCTGAGCAGGATCGGCCCTTTCCCGTTCCCGCTCCGCCGTCTCCTTCTGGACCATAACGGTCTCACAGAAGGAGGCTACGGCCCTCCACGCCGATTCCCTGCGGAGCATCGCCGACACGACTGCTCGCAGGGAGAGGTCTTGTCCGATTTCGCGGACCAGAATCTCCCTCTCCGCATTCCACGCGGGGCATACCTCCAGCGTATGCTGAGCGGTGTCCCGGTCCGCACCGCAGTGGTGGCACATCGCCGACGATTCGCGTCCGATCTTACACAGGTATTCTCCAAAACAACCGTGACCGGTCATTACCTGCGTAAGTCTCGCGTGCTGGTTAGGCACGCTCGGGCCCCTGTACTATGCCACGGGCGGCCAGCGGAATAGCCGTTTCTTCGGGTCTCCCTGTCCGGCAGGGCAATACAGTTTCCCCCGGCATTGGTTCAGCAGCCGTCTCCACTGGACCAACACCCATCGCGACAATGCTCGCTCGGGCACTGGCTGTACGCTGGCTGACCTCGAAACGCGGCTGCAAGCCACTTCACGAGATTTTCACCATGCGTACGGTGGTAACAAGCCAGGCGGATGTGTATCATCCTACCACCAGATGATATCCCTTAGTCGCCTCTTACGACACCCATGGGAAAGGGGCAGTGAAATGTATTCTTTCTCCGTCACTGCACGGATTGGAGCAGCGTGGTGGAATAAGCTCCAAACTTCAAAAAGGGAGAGAAGGCCTTTAGCCCAGCAGTGGGACATTCACAGGCTGTTACGGAGTGTTAACAGTCTACTTCTGTTTCGGAAAGAAATACATCAGAATTGAGAAGAACCGGCGGAAGAAACGGAAAGGTGTCTTTTTTTCTAAAAATCGTTTTTTTTTACAACGTATTTACATATATTTATTTTTTTATATATTGGAAACGGCCTGGATCATTTCATTCCCAAGTTGTGTTATCTAAAGTCAATAGTTTTACTACATGTATATACACAAACGTTCTTTAAGTTTGTTTTTTAACTAAGCAATGGAACATTTTTGAACATATAACAAAATTTTCTTTGAAAAATAGAAATTATAATTCACAAAAGTAAAGAATATCTCTTAAAATGGGAATAAATTAAAATTCTAGATCTAGAATACAATGCCTAGTAATATAAATCTTAAGAAATCTCGTCTTAAGTTACAAAGCATTCGGTACAATAGTCTTAATAAAATGCCGCATTGTACTATTTTAAGGCGATGTTAGGTGACAATTGTATTTTCTATAAAGAAGAAAATCATTTTTAAGATTATATTTTTCAAATAAAAAAACATTTAAGTATCTTTAAGTGCTATGTAAAACATTTCAGATGAACCCTTTTATCAGAGGTCGAAAAGAAGACGAATATTATATTATTATAAATTTGCTATTTTTTTTATTGAATGCGTTTATTTACATTTGTTCATACTTTAAGCTTTACTGAAGTTATTTTGACATGTTATTCTAAATAAAATGAGAGTACGTGATATATAAATTGTCGAAGGAGATGAGATGGTGTAGAAGCTATGAAACGTAAATTTTAACTGAAGTTTTTGAGTTCCAATCATACATGTACATGAAAATGCAGTGAAAATCAACCACATGGGTATTCACAAATGAGTTAGAGCAGCGCGATGAAATAAGCTACACTCTTCAAAATAATGGAGATCAGTAGTGGAACGTATAGACTGCTAACCAGTTTGCCTTCCCGGGATTATATATATATATATATATATATTTAAGTATATAGACCTTGCGCTTGACTGTTATCACACCTGATGGAAGGTGAAGATACAGTCTAAGGTGGAGCGCGCTTGCCTAGAAGTTACCTATAGAGTGAATCTCGTGACTTGAAGGTACCCATATTGTAGGTACTCATATATTCTATATATGAAGCATTGACATGATAATATTTTGTTCTTATCCACTAACATATGAATGTCAATTGAGTTTCCGATGACCGACATTTATATTCTCCAATCGTGGGGCGATTACGGAGCGGTTCGTTTCGTTTGAATCGACGCCATTTGCATGCAAATTGGACTAAAGATGGCGTCGACACGAAAATAAAATATTAAAAAACAAAAAATAGATTGACGTCAGATTACGCATAGCGATTGAGGATTTTTTAATTATTATTTATGTGTAGCGATAAAAGTACGTAATTTAGTTGTTTTGTTTAGAATAGCGTACGTTTTTCATGTATATTTTTTGATCGTTTAGACCGTTCGTTAGATCGTTTAGACTAATACACTGAAAAAAAGGTAAACTACCAGCCCGTTGATATCTCACGGCTGGACAAAAACTTCCTCTTCAAAGAAAAAGGTCGAAGCATTTTCAGTAAAGGAAGAGAAAGTTTTTGAAAAGCTTTTGAGATTAAAATCTGCCATATGTATCCACCACAGCTCATTCATTATAAGGGAGGGGAGATCTTACCATACTGGGCGTACAGGTCCATATTGGCCTTGCACTACAGCTTACTACAAGGAGTACAGAAGAGCAAGTTCATTTTCTGATTCAAAAAATGAACACAGACAGTGTAAATAATGCGACAAATTTCTCTTGACCTTTCCGATACATATCGAGGTCTGCTCTTCGTCAATGATTAAGAATTTAAAGTGGTATAAACGTTCTTCGAGTTGGTCCTTAATTACCACAAAATTGTTTTCCGAACAAAATGTAATCAAAAATTTGCATTAGATTCATTCATACTACAAACACACAATCACCTTTATAGGTTTCATAAAAACCATTGTAGAACATCCTTTATAAACAGCCAACACTGCAAGAATTATTCAGTATACAATGAATTAACAGTTTCTATTCAGCAATTTCTTAGCTAAATCACTCCCAAGAGGGTTGGACTCATAAACCGACATCGACTATGTGAAACTTTCTTTATACTCCTAATTAACTAACCCAAGGTCAAGTCTGAAAGCAGGTCAGAATTTTAATCAAGGTTTAGCTGCTGAAATATTAACATTTTTAGTATAAGCGGAAGAATTATTAATATTAAAAATTAATAAGTCACACTGAGTTATTAGTATCAGTATTACAATTATACATAATATTAGCTAAAGAAACAATCACAGAAGATCGATCATAAATTGTAAATGTTATTCAAATCTTATTATATTTACTTAGAAAGTAGTTACTTAAAAAGTCTTAAAAAACTACGAATCAATAGTGCCTTTGGGCGTACTTGAATGAATACATTTTTTATTTGTTTTGACTTGATAGGATGACGCCCAACCAGGGCTGATATATACTAGCAAAGTATATATAGAGATTTAAAATTGAGCGGTTTAAAATTCTACCACATTCAAGCAGTATTGTACGTAAACTGAAAACATACTCCTTTAAGGGATTCATAAGAGCGTTTTAGGTATAAACAGTCAAGAACAGGTAGAATTCGTACAACACTAGCAGCATTGTTTGTTTCATTATATTATGTGAGATTTAATAACCCATCTTCATCCAGTATCAAAACTTCCCAACATTTCAGCTAGTATGGTTAAAACAACATTTGGAACGTAGTTGAGGAATATTCGATATTATCATAACCCAAAACGCAAGTTTCAAATTGTAATAATATTGACTTCGCGGTTAGAATACTTGTTTCGTAATATAAGGTTAATGTCGTGTAATCACAGTATATTGTTAGAAAATTTAATATCAAACTACCCACAATCTGTTTTTTTTTTTTGTAAGAGGAGGCAAACGAGCTAGAGGCTCACTTGATGGAAAGTGACTACCACCGCCGATGGACACCTGCAACACCCGAGGGCTTGCAGGTGCGTTGCCGGTCTTTATAATTATATAATTTATTAATATTAATTTTACAACCCTCACAACTGAAATTAAACTAGGCACCAAACTACTTAAAAATAATTTAGTCAGTTTCGCTGACGTCGTCATCACCACCCAATCCCCATCTACTAAACACTTACGATGACCACTACGTATGACGTTTTTATATAACGCGCTCATTGTCATTCTGTGCGGTGCTTCGCGCTTACTTATTTTTTTAAGGAAAGGAACTCATATTGATCCCAACTTTTCTTAGTGATTGGAATTCACTACGTGGAGCTCGCCTCAGGAGAATTATCTCGATTCCCCCACATTAAATAGTAAGTGCATACAACGACTTCCCTTAGCATGTTCACCATCCCTTACTGAAACATTTTACACAATTCGCTGTACATTTGAAAAGCCAAGTCGAGTAAATATATTAGCCCAATAGGTTTGTTCTTTCCGATCTCCTGCTCTCACCAGTTAAGTGGAAGAAATTACTTAACTGCTAGGTGACTGCACTCTATACTACCTGCAATCTCTCGGCTCATCGAATACAGCTTTTGCTTAATGCATCGGAATTTCCATAGAAATTCCAAATGTAAGCGTTTAGTAAAAAAATATTGTTGGAAACTGATATTATTGTGTTGACATATTAATCGACTAACGTGAATGATATTCAGTAGGTAATTTAATAATTTTGTATAAATTCGATATTGTCTAAATGTGTACTAATTGTGGTTTAATTGTTTTCGTTCAAACACTAGTTTAGTTTCATTTTCAACAAATACGGATGTGAGAACTGATTTGCATTATTAATATTAAAAAGCCGTGATGGTAAAGCGGTTAGAAAAATAACCTTAACCGATGATTCCGAGTTCAAATCCGGATTGAATTTTTACGAGTTTAATTTGAGTTAATTCATTATATTCACCTCTTGTTGAGTAAACTCTAAAACAGCAGCTGTCAGTTAAAGAGGTAAATTTAACAATTGCGTTTATATTTTCAGCTCGTCATAGGTAAGATTAAAAAAAAAGTTGTATTTAATTATTATATTTTGTTAAAACAATCAAATACCCAAATATATATATTATTAATATTACAACCAAATGACAAAGCGACTTTGTGAAGAACCATTTAATAATGACAGTAGAACAACCGTCATCAGTAAGTCACAAGATTCAAGGCAGTTTGTTCGTTCGCTAATAGCCTATTAGCGCAGACTGTTGACACCCTCCACAGGATTTATTTCGTGACAGATAAAGATGCATAGCTCTCTACTAATTGTTCGCTGAGTTTGGTTGGTTCGAATTATCTTTTTTTTTTTAAATAGGTCGGGACGGGCAGCTCGGGAATTTTCGTCTAATTGTACATCGTAACCGTAACAGCCTGTGAATGTCCCACTGCTGGGCTAAAGGCCTCCTCTCCTCTTTTCGAGGAGAAGGTTTGGAGCTTATTCCACCACGCTGCTCCAATGCGGGTTGGTGGAATACACATGTGGCAGAATTTCAGTGAAATTAGACACATGCAGGTTTCCTCACGATTTTCCTTCACCGTAAAGCACGAGATGAATTATAATCACAAATTAAGCACATGAAAATTCAGTGGTGCTTGCCCGGGTTTGAACCCACGATCATCGGTTAAGATTCACGCGTTCTTACCACTGGGCCATCTCGGCTCTATTGTACATGGACCGCCCATATTTATAACATATATAACCTTGGGAATTAGGGTGTTATGTCTCTTGTGCTTGTAATTTATAATTACACTGGCTCACTTATCCTTCAAACAGGAACACAATAATACTTAATATTGCTGTTGTATTCTAGTAATTACATTTTCTCTCACTGGTCTCTTTCCACAAAAAAAACACATCTCATGTCGCATGTCATGACTACGGAAAAAAAATAGTTGTGCTTTATATTAATAATCATATTATACTTAAAAGAACTATACCATATTTTATTGAAAATTTATAAAATACGCGTAACAAGAAAAAGCATATTATTAAAAAGATTTTATGTGCATTATCAAAATGTTTCAACTGTATACCAAGCTCAATGAAAAAAAAAATCTTACTATGTTTCACTTAGTAAAAAACGCAATATCAAGTATATATTTATAATATAATTATGACCTAAACGTTACATAATGCTGTTGATATGATAATGATACATAATGACGCCATTCATCCTACCTGCGTCGTCTTCCATGACTTTTATTATGATAAGGTTGACGTTCGCACCATACTTTCTCATTTTCTAAGCGTATTTACTCGTAAGGTAATTCGTTAAAGAAAGTAACTAAATTCTCACTGATTTACCTTGGTAACATTTAAATTTCGAACTAACTAGCTTTACATATAAATGAATTATGTTAAATGTAGTATTTAAGGAGTTCGTAAGAGTACATTTCAATAAATTATATATTTTTTATTAATTTATTAACGTTTACCAACAGTTGTATACACTATATATAATACTTAATACAGTAAAAAAATACAAAGAAAAGCGTAACTAATTATAGGTAAACAGTAAAAGTAACAGTCTGTGAATGTCCCACTGCTAGGCTAAGGCCTCCTCTCCCTTTTTGAGTAGAACGTTTGAGCTTATTCCACTATGCTGCTCCAATGCGGGTTGGTGGAATACACACGTGGCAGAATTTATAATATATGTACGAATACGCAGGTGGCTAGTCCGCCGTCCTATACAATAAAAAAAAATAAGTTTTAGTTTATCTATATCTAGTGTTACATGAATTTGCTGTAGTTACTCTTTTCTTTTTATGTTTAATTACAAGCGATGCTTACCAATGCGTGATTCTTAACCGATGATCGTGGGTTCAAACCCGGGCAAGCACCACTGAAGTTTTTCATGTGCTTAATTTGTGATTATATTTCATTTCGTGCTTTTCGGTGAAGGAAAACATCGTGAGGAAACCTGCATGTGTCTAATTTCACTGAAATTCTGCCACATGTGTATTCCACCAATCCGCAGTGGTGGAATAAGCTCCAAACCTCCTCCTCAAAAAGGGAGAAGAGACCTTAGCCCAGCAGTGGGACATTTACAGACCGTTACTGTTACTGTATATAAAGAAAAAACAAAAAAAAATATGTTTTCCTCTAAATACGCATTTATATATGTGCATATTTTCTAATAATATAGTCCTTACTTTGGTATTATAATATAAGCTAAGCCGACATAATTATATGACACAGAATTTACCGGAAATTGTTCCACCGATGAGAATGTAGGAACATTTCAAATTACAGACAGTTGGGAGGAAATAAGAAAACTAAGAGTAGTTTTGTCCCTTTCTCACTTATTTAATCGTATAAAGAAGTGACTTTGGTAAAGCTATGTATTTCATTTAATTAAGAAATCCTTTCATTTGTTTATAATCTCGGTCTATAATTATGAAATTAAAATCTAAATAAGATTTATTAAAGGCTCACAAACACTTCAGAATAGTCATTTAACAAGATTAATAATGTAAGCACCGGTTCGTGATGAGAACTAAGAAAAACATATTTTTTTTAAATATATTTATTGAAATTATTATTTAAAATTGTAAGAAAATTAATGCTCGATATTCTAATAATATGCCACGCTATGCCCAAATGTACATGTATTAAAAAAGAGACGGAGAATTTTTATATAGTATTTATAAAATTTCGCAGACGTTGGCTTATTTTAAAAAAAGATACCTCTGTGTTTAAATTTGGAACTTTCAAGCGCTTCTTGAATATTTTAAGGTCTTTTACGCTAAAAGTTTCAATTTACATTCTAAAACATATACACTCATGTACTAAAGAGATCCAAATATTTTTTCAACGTCTAAACCGTAAGACATGTATAAAATTAGATGGTATGTGAATTATATAGCATATTATATATTTTTTTGTAAATATAACCTCGAGAAAGTGGCGGGACTCGACTAGTTTGGGAGGTAGAAAACCGGCCGACTTGACTTTCTTTGGAAGAAGTACATATCCAGCGGTGCTCATAGATATTGGCACCGGTAGAATTATTAATTACTTACATTGTTAATGCGCCGACGACCTTGGGAGCAAATATGTTATGTCCCTTGTGCCTGTAGTTACAATGGCTTACCTTCATCCAAACCTTAACCTACAAACCATAGAATATAAAATAAATGTACCACACATTTGGTTTCATCTACCAAAACCGACTTGCAACCTACCACCAAGTAGAAATATATTGCAATAAATCAATAATTTTTATAAAACTCCTACAGGATACAGCGCTAAAAATTAAATAAAAAACAGTTGAAATGGTATTACGCTCGTTGCTGACTATAAAACAAGGCTTGGCAGTAGTTTGAATATGAAAATAAGTTTTCGACTAGACGGGCCTTTGTACGCATACGCAGAACTATCACAAACAAATGTTATGTTTTCAGTCTGATTTTTTGGCAAAAAATATTTTTTCCGAACTGGAACGGCCAATCACGGTTTGATATACATACGGCAGAATAAACATACTAGCATGGATTTTATTGTTTAATAAATGAATTAATATGAATCGTAACGTATTTATGTGTTGCTATTAACACGACTCGTATCGTAATCGTATCGTAACGTATCGACCGTGACGTAAAACGGCATGACGTTCTCTTATTGCGTCACCTCTTCCCATACGCTCTATTCCCTTGTGTGTGCGTGTGTGTGGCGTTATACTACAAATTTTGTTATTGCATACTATTATAATACTATATTTTATACTAACAAAAATTTAAAATTTCGTATGTATTTTTGTATAGTGTGTTGTGTTTGTTACATTTTTATTGTTACCTAAATTATTATTGACATAATCAGATTTATTTTCATTACAAATTTTCGCAATGAACATTGTTTCTCAAATTTAATCAATCCTACAACTCTAGAACTGCCAAACATAAGCCCATGCCACGTAAAGATGATAATCGAAAATGAAAGGCAAAAAAGTCAACATGAAAGTATTAGTACGTTCTCATTGTAACATTCCATATTTTTATCAGTGATCCCAATGGTACATAACTCATGCTCCCTCTTCCGCTGTCGTCGGATAACACCTATCTATGTTAAATATTAAGGAAAGTACAGTATGAGAATTGTCGGAATGTTTGATTTGTTATCATACCTCTTTTTTATTAAAGTAACATTCCCTCTATTATTTTTCTTATTTCACTGCTGTTGTTGTTTTATGTTTTTATAAATTTGTTGTTTCTTGTTTTATTGAGAAGTGAATTATTTATTTATTCGTATTGTGCAAAAAATGTTGAGTATTATTTTTATTACAAATTTTTTCATGTTGTCTTTCCATAAACATAGTTCAATATAAATGCAATATATATTTTAAATTATATACATAAGTTTAATTTATTTTAAATAATAAATAGTAAAAATAATGTTATAAAACATTCGATATTATGCGTCGCGATTTACTCGTCTATTCCAATATACTTTTTTTTTAAAACCTACTTACTCTTCTCATAGGCGGGAAGCGGATGAGATAGACTAAGGATGACAACTGCACTACCATGCATAGGTTTACAGAGCCGACGCAAGTAGTCTTCAGAGCCGAGATTTTACCTCTCTACTTAAGGTAGCTCGCACTTTCCACTCTGCTAATCAAAGTACTAGGAGTAACCTGTATAGCACCACTGCATATCAGCCGTTCGCCATGATATGTGGATAGGATCCGAAGAATACCGACCGACTCTGTTCAGGTTACATCATGAGACTGAACTGCACCTCTTCGAGCGAGCTACTGTATCAATGTTAAAAATAATAAAGACAATCGTTTAACAGTTATAAAATTACTTAGTAATAATTATTTCTCCCTGTGTATATTTATTATGTAATTCGTATAATAGTAATATTATTACTGAAGTAATGCTAAATTATGTTACGTAAGTCCGTCTTAATAACTTTGTTACAAGGGACGAAGGCTTCTAGTTCATTACTAAGGGTTAACGATAATAAACTTTGACAAAGGTAAACATATCGCTAACAAACACGATATATCCCTACTTTTATTTATCGGCCATAGGAGAAGATACTATTTGTAGAAAAAATTACCGACTTGATTTCAGGATAGACATATACAATATCAAAATTTGGATGCGAGGATGAGGATGACTGCGGAGTTAATGAAATCCATGATTAAAAATTATATTTACTATACTAATTAACTCCTAACTAAAACAAAGAAATAAAAAAATAATATTTGTTTACATATTTTTCTGCTGACGGTAGTACACTACTACAAACACAAAAACGTTCTCAAGCTGAGTTGTTTATAAGCCGTTGGCCGTAATTAATCAAATCACGAGTCATCGAAATAGTGTTCTTAATTCACACATTTATCTTGTGTAGTAATAACCCCTTTTTCTCTTAAACAAAGTTATATTGTTACAACAAAATAATATACGAATAACATTTTAAGTAAACTTGAAACTAGTAATAATAATATAAATATAATAAGAAACCATGTGAAGAACCAAATGGCGTGAAAATCAAGTATCTACCAACCACGCCAACCGGCTCGTCAACTAAACCATAAGATTGTAGAAAAACTTATAATAGTATAGCCCCTTGATTTCCAAGTTTAAATATTTGAAAATTAATGATCCAAATGTTTTACATACATACATATATATGTTTACAACAAAGTTTATTTACTTTAATATTCTTAGTTTTATCTATCAAGATCAACCCACACCGAACACTTATACCTTATCCGAAGATCTCGGGTTTGTTACGGGCCACTAAGTTCTCATAGGCTTAATGTGTCGTTGTAATCCATCTCGTGTTAGGAGACAACCTGCATAATATGTATACACGTATATATTGTGAACATATCATAATATTATACAATTGATTTTCATAAGAAATATTACACTGTAAAAATACAGTACAATCCGTACAGTGGCTATATTTTAATATAGCAAATAGAATAGTGGCAAAAGTGCTAGGTGATTTTTTCCGTTAAATTGCGATCAACTAGACGAAAAATGAACCAGCCCTGCTGCCACTAGTAGAGGCAATGAGACGAGGCGTTATACTTTTTATAATGTTATTAAATATCAAAAAGGCATACAACATATAAATAAGCTTGGAGATGCGTTTGTAGTAGTGTAATACATCCAGTGACTAAAACCGCCATTAGTAACTATTAAAGATTATCATATTTTATTTTATTTTTCGAATTGACTTGTTGCTGTTGGCGCAAATGGACTCGATAGCGTCACTGAGCGGAGGGCGAGTCTTTAAGATACTCAGGCGGATGTTGGGAGTCCATTTGAGGGTTAAGAATACGCGTGTCCTAAGGGCGCCTCCTGTGAGGCCGAACCTCGGCTTAGGACACCGTCGACGTCAGGAAGGATGACACTATATGCAATGGCTCCGTCATACGCCTAAGCGTGGACGGATTACAGATTATCATCATTATGTTTAAGAATATATATTTAATTTTTTGAATAGTTATGCCATTATTTATTGTTCAGTATTCTCAAATAAAATGCCTAAACAATTGGTCTGGTTGACGAACAAGCTATAACCTTAAGTCGTTTATCAATTAAGAAGTTCGAGAAAGTTCTATATTAAAAACCTTTCGAGATTTACTTTGAAGATATAAGATATCGTAGCTGATAATTTATGCCATAAATATATCAAAATAAATCTAACTTAAATGAGATTAAATATCACATGTTATAACACAATTCCCCCGCCGCGTCTCTCGGTGTTTCTGTTTGAACGCTATAAACTCCAATAATACCGAACGGATTTTCTTTCAGGTTTTTTTCAATGGATGAAATAATTCATGATTTAAGCGTATTATATAAAAAAAAGTTGTGTCAATTGGCTAAAATATGACAATAATTATTGAAGATGTCGGTAGTTATTGTAAAATTATGTCGGATGGAAGCTTCACTGGCGCACACCGCGTAAACAAAAAGAGATATGTATTACTTTATAAACGTTTTATCTAGACAAGCCGGGACGGGTAGCTAGTTTATATAATAAGTTAACTTAAGCGAGAAACAGAAAAATTTCTTAATAAAATATTTTTATTAAGTTCCTATTTGGATGTTTGATTTTTAATTTCAGGGTTGAGCGAATGTACCGTGAATAACGAAACCCTCGTAAGATCAATCAGTCAGTCCATGTGCTACGGATTATTTTCCAATCTACTCGATAAAAAATGTATACGTAACCAACTATTATAGAGGTTATAAGTTAGGAATTTTAAAATATTATATTTTTAAACCATATCAACATAACAATAATACCTTTTTCAAAACATAATCACATATTTTAATTAATTTGAAATATATACTTTAAAAAGTAGTGCATAAAATGAACCTTACCTTATGTCACATGGAATGGCCTTCTGATAGTAAATGATCATCCCCACCCATAGATATTGGAACGGTATGAACGGATGAAATATTAACCATCCCATGTATCACCATTGCGTCTACCTAAGCTTGGAACTAACCTTGGAAACTAAGACGTTAAGTCATTTGTGCCTGTAGGTATACTAGCTCACTCACACTACAAACCGGAATATAACAATACTAAGTATAACTGTTTGGTGGTTAAAATATATGACGTAACCACACGTCATATGTGGTACCTACCAAGAAGGGCTTAAACAAAGCTTTACCACCGTGTAAGTTTCATCTGTCACCGATTTGACAGCTTTTAGGTGTCCATTCAATTATGTCAGAAAGAGACAAAAAAGTTACAACAATAATTTATTTATTAACGTTGGTATATTTTTATTGGTAAGCTCTCTGAGTGTTTAAGAAGTAACTTTGAAAGGGCGCAAGCAAAGTGCTTTTACAAACCAGTTACAAGGGCTTAAATCCGACCCGCCGAGATCTTAACCAGTTAATATTTGATTTAAGTAAATTCACTTAAGAAGTAACAGCGCCCTCTATTGGCGACTTACCACAAAGTTTAGAGTAATTATAATTTTCAATATCAAGAAAAAATATTAATTCTGTGCCAACTTTAATGGTAGTCGGTATGTATATAGTTAAAAATCAAAAAAACTAAACCGAATATAGATATTTGTTGAAAAAATCACACTAAATCCAATAAAAACTTAAAAACTCTTCGAAGCAAAAGCTTAGAAATACTCTCACACAACACCTGTTAATTGAATGTCCTGAGTTCAATTCCGGTTCAAAAGATCTGAGGCAAGCGTTTGACCTATATTGTTAACTCTGCTGTACCATCGCCTCGGAATCACTTCGCTTTAAGAGAGGTCTGCAGTCTGCATTTTATATTTCGTACTTCTTTCGGATTAACATCGAATAATCTTAAGAATTTTGAATTTCATAATCATTTTCAGAAATAGTATTGCCCGTAGTTATATTAAAGCTTCGATTTGAAATTTTCGAAACGAAATTGGAATATTCAATGGATAATATCTTCGATTAAGCCAATTTTAACGTATTTGTATTTATTTGATAACGAATTTGCGTCAGAAATATATCCAGAGATATTTTCAATGTTTCTGAATAAGTTTGTCTCATTCAATTTCAGATTGTATTATTATTTTTAATCCAATCCACTCTTCTCCTACCTACAGACATTGACACTATCAGAAATATTAACCATTTTTTTAAAGAATAGCTAGTGGAGTATATGCACATACTAGCGCTGTGGCTGTTGGCAATCAGGAGGACATTATGTTAAATTATTATTTAAGTCTTATAATGGATAATATAGACATCTCATATGAAATACCTAAAGATATATATTTTTTTATATTATAGTTAGGCGGACGAGCAAAGAGGCCACCTGATTTTAAGTGGTCACCAACGCCCATTGACATTGTAAGAAATGTTAATCGTTTACATCGCCAATGCGCCACAAAATACGTTTAAAAAGTTTAATCTTCTCAATGCGTATTATTCTTTATAATATTTTCAATTTTAAATTGAAAAAACATCCTTGCAGTCAACTCCTCTCGAAGGCAAATTATAAATCAAGGAAATTAATTTAATACTCGAACACAATGGTTCTTTGGTAAAGTTTGAGGAGCCGTATTACAAGTTTAGCTGGTCACAAAGGCCCTTGTTATTATTCGAATAGCTTCAGTAATTATCACTCCGTAGAATTTGATTATTGTTACTGGGAGTTAAGCCTTAATGATTCGACCTGATACGTGTCACCGCAATTTGAAAGTTGCAGATTTAATTCTGATCCTCATGGCTATTGTTGTACTTATTCATTGAACAGTTTTTAGAATAATGGTTTACGTCGTATTTCATTTGTATGTCTGAGTACAAGTAAGCATGCTTTTGCAATATTTATTTCTTTATTTAATAGGCACACTAACAATATACATATTAAATGATGGCATACATAACATCCAAAGAAAAAAAATCCAAATCTAATATGTATATCGATTACAATATAATTTATTGCACACTCATAATCGTTATTTTTTGCACTTTCAGATTATATGGTAGTTAATGTTGTATCCTTCAGGCCGCCTTTTATATCAAATAATTTATTTTATAATGTGTAATAGAATATTTTATAAACAAATAAATATTTATTCGCTATTATTATTTCTAGATTTACTCTATTCTTAAATTTCTGTTCAGATTAAAGTTTGTTAGAGAATGCCTACATGAATTCAGTAAGCGTTTTGGTCTAACTGTCTTTATTAAATACATCAAAACTTTCAATAAAGATATTATTCGAGATGAGACTAGCAAATGTGCAACCTGAAGGGAAGTGGTCATTAATTTCATAGACATTGGCACATACGAAGGAAGTTGTCTACTTACCAGTAGGTGATATGTAGCAGACGTTCCATCTTCGGAACGGCCGCCATTGTTAATAAAAAAAAGTCTTAATATTCTTCGTCTTCGAAATTTAATTTTATGATTCATCGCAACATGCTTTAATATTATTCATACAAACTTCGAGAATGGTCTATAATTAACAATAAATAACGAATTTCAAGGTCATCATATTCTTTTTCATTGCCAGTACTTCTTCTTCTTCTTCTTCCTAGCGTTTTCCCGGCCTAGAAATGCCAGGGTCCGCTTTCCTACATCTTTGCCTCCACTTTGTCCGATCGAAAGCGTCGTCTTTAGTGAGATCGTGCTCTCTCATATCGTCCCTCACAACATCGAGCCAGCGCTTCTTGGGCCTGCCGCGGGAACTAGGGCCTTCGACAACAAAGTCCAGGCATCGGTTCCCAACATAGTATGGCGGTCTGTGGCTAATGTGGCCAAACCAACGGAGACGGCTTTCCTGCAACTTATCCGCTACATCGCAAACGCCAAGGCTACCACGGATGTGCTCGTTACGAATACGATCTAGTCGCGTAACGCCACACATCACCGCAGCATCTTCGTTTCTGCGACGTGAAGTTGCTGAAAACGTCTCGCGAGAGCTGGCCACGTTTCACTGCCATACAATAAGACTGCTCGGATGATGCACTTGTACACAAGTCCCTTTAATTTCACCGGTATTCTGCGATCACAGATTTCCCCGGTGACTTCCCACCATTTGGCCCAAGCTGCGTTTATTCGAGCTCTGACGTCGTGGTCGATCGTACCAGACTCGTGCAGTCGGACCCGAGGTATTTAAATATTTCCGTCTTAATAACGGATTCTCCGCCTATCTTTATGGGTTCGGGGTCCGTACTGCCACAGGCCATATACTCGGTCTTCGCAACATTTAGCATCAGACCACCCCTCGCTAGCACACCCTTCCACTGGTTCACCTTTTGCTCCAATACCTGCTTGTCCCCATCTACCAGTGCAATGTCATCAGCATACATCATGAGCCAGGGAGACGGCTTATGGGCTTTCGCTGTGGCAACGTCAAGCACTACACTGAACAGAAAAAGACTCAGGGCCGAGCCTTGGTGAACACCAACTGTGATCGGGAAAGGGTGTGTGTCGCCAACGGCGGTCCTTACTATTGATTCCGAATGATGGTACATGTCTCGGATAATGTCAATATAGATTTGTGGCACATTCTTCATCTTCAAAGCCCAACAGATAATTTGGCGTGGGACGCAGTCAAATGCCTTCTGCAGGTCTAGAAACGCCATGTACAGCGGCTTCTTCTTTTCTCTGTGGGCCTCGGTCAGTATTCTTAGGGCGAAGATGGGGTCTATGGTTCCACAGCCTGGGCGAAACCCATATTGACATTCCGAGACGGTACATTCTTGCCGAAGCCTTGAATCGATTACGCGTTCGAAGAGTTTCATGGTGTGGCACATAACCTTAATACCGCGGTAGCTTTCGCAGTCCTGTACACTACCTTTTCCTTCATATACTGGAGTAAGGATACTCAATCTCCAACAGTTGGACATCTTCCGGCTAGTAAATATTCGGTTAAAAAGGTCAGTAAGTAGGTTCATACCATGAGAACCCATCGCTTTCCACGCTTCAATCGGCAAGTCGTCAGGACCTACGGCTTTTCGGTTCTTCATTGTACGAAGACATTTGAGTACCTCGTCAGGTGTTACCGGTGCAACAAGTCCGGCAGGAGGAATTAGGAGGCAGTTCTGGAGGAGACACATTAGCGTGTTGTATGTTAAGCAACACGTTAAAATAGCCGTGCCACCTCTCCTTCACCTTAATTGCATCGCAAACCAAAGTGCCATTAGAGTCTTTGACACAAAGACATTTTGTTATGTCTTGTGTCTCTTTCTCCCGATCCTTTGCCAAACGGAAGATAGTCTTTTGGCCCTCGTTTGTCTCGAGCGTGTCATACAGAGGTGACAGCGTCTGGTAACGGGCTTTGGCAACTGCTCGTTTGGTGGCACATTTAACTGCTTTATACGCGTCCCGGTCTTCAGGAGATTTGGTCTCTTGCCACTTCTTAAACTGTGTCCTTTTCTCTCGAACTGCCTCCTGAACTGAGCCGTTCCACCACCACGTCTCCTTGTTGATGACGCGGCCTCCCTTTCGAAGTGCCAAGCACCTGTTTTCCAATGGTGTTCACTTTTGATTGGATCCTAGACCATTGACTATCGGCTACGCCTTAAGCTAAGCTACGACTTTACAGAATTCATGCTGTTTTGGTCCATTCAACAGCCACCATTTAGTTTTAGGTCGGCTTCGTTCAGGCACTTTTTTACTTGGTACTACCAGCATGTCCATGACAAGTATGCGGTGTTGTGTTGTGAGGCGTTCCCCAGGAATTACTTTGCAGTTAGTCACTCTACCAATTTGGCTCCTCTTATGAGCAAGTAGTCGATCTGGGTAGAGTGCGGCCCACTTTTATAGGTAATGAGGTGCTCGGGTTTCTTTTGGAAGAAAGTGTTAACAATGGCAAGGTCTGATAATAAGCAGGTGCTGAGAATTGACTCCCCCTCTGCATTCTCACGACCATAGCCGAAGCCGCCATGTACACGTCCATATTCACGTGATTCCTCACCAACATGGCCGTTCAAATCTCCATCAATCATGATGCTCTCGGTGTTCGGAATGCAGCGGAGCATGTCTTCCAAGACATTCCAGAAGGCTTCTTTCTCCGATGCAGAGCCACCGACCTGTGGAGTGTAGGCGCTGATAAGATGAGTAATTACTCCTTCTATCAGCAGCTTCACCCGGAGAAGTCGGTCACTCAGTCTATCGACTTCTAGAATACCGTTCTGGATTGCCTCAGATAGTACTTTGGCCACACCGTTCTTCCCTGAGGGGGAGCCGGAGTAGATCAACTTGTAACCCAGTCCAATATCACGGAACTTGTTGACCTTCTTTTAAGGTACTTGCTTCTTTAGCCGTGCCCGTACTTGACACGGTAGCCCTTTCCCACTTGTCGCAGGTTTAGGGCGATGTGCCTGCGCGTCGTTTTGTGACGACGCCCAAGCCTAAAATTCTTTTTTCCTTTTCCATTGTAAATGGCGGGTACTGGTTTTATAAGGAGCGACTGCCGTCTGACTGCCGACTGCCGTCTGAAATTAAAGGTATAAGGATACTTATGCCACGGAAGACACAGCCCAGTACAAAGTACAGATAAAAAAATATCTCAACATTATCTTGCTTAGACAACTAAACATTATTCGAGAAAGTACTTAAAATTTCGTACTAATATTATAAAACTAGAGAGTTCAGCGTACTAAGCTCAAGAATTAGTGTCCTTTTTTCGTTAGATAGTCCATTTACAAAGGAAAGTTATGTGTAATATAACTTCAAGATACGACACTGTGGAGCGAAGCCGGAATTTTAAACGCCAATCAATAATATCGAACTCAAAAACGCACGATACAGGCAAGTTTCTTAAAAAAAACACGATGCTCCAATACAGATTAGTGTGTATTTCTACAATCCAAATTAAATGTGAGTGTAAGCAATGAACATCTACAGTTATTTTATATTTAAAAAAATCTTACTTAATTTAAACTTACAAAATAGTTTGTTATCTGGCAACACTGAGTTGTATTCACACGGGCAAAGCAGCGGGATTGCTGTTTTATAGAATTTAACGCTGTCGTAATAAGATTATTCAGACCCAACCCCGATTTAATATTTTATGGTGGTGACACAGCGTTAGACTGAAATTATTTTCACCAAGAACAAAATTGTGAAGTGTAAGCTTAAATACATTTGATGGATGTAGAAAAACGTTTATGAATGCTTCTGTTCAAAATTAAGGCGATGTGTGATAATGAGGGGTTCGCTACGTGACAGTCTTTTATGCAATCAGTATCGGGCTGAGCGTTCTCATCTCTAATACTTGTAATACTAGATGTATTATATATATACTATAATACAATTACGCCGCGTGTTATTTTTTTTCCAACAAGATAAAATTCGAAATTCGAGCGATTTATAAATAAGTATACGTGTATAATTTTCATGCTTCAAACATTATTTTTTATTCTTATTTCCAAAAATTTTATTTTTTGATAATACTAAGTATGGTTTGTATTAAGCTTATGAGCATTCAATAAATTTTAAGTATAAGTTGTTCGCTCACTAAGCTCAATTAACGATCTTGGCTAAAAAAAAAACATAAATATTTCTCTTTACAGAGGTTGCCTAGAACAGATCACTGTAAGTGATAAGGCCTCCTTTGCATACTATATGTACTACTTGTTCTTTTATAGGTTTGAAAAGTGTGTGCAATAAAGGATAAATAAATAATAAAAAAGTAAAGAAAAAAAATATTGTTGACAAACAGGGGAGAATAAATTAATACTAAAAAGATTTTTAATTATACACTTTTATTTAAATGTTCTGAAAATGAGAAAATTAAGTTTAAAGTACACTACATATCACAGATCAC
Organism: Nymphalis urticae; assembly: GCA_905147175.2. Lineage (NCBI taxonomy): Eukaryota > Metazoa > Arthropoda > Insecta > Lepidoptera > Nymphalidae > Nymphalis > Nymphalis urticae. The sequence continues at coordinate 9,003,729 of LR990003.1, read as the reverse complement.
TTTGTTACATTATACAATTTTATATGATATAAAAGCTGTGTCGACTATGTCATATAATCAGTAACTGAGTAAAATTTATAAATATAAATAAAAAACTGAATGACGAACTACACTTAACTAACTGGAGGAGTAACATTTTGACTTGAAGTAAAAACCACAAAATAATACTTAAATACTTTCATTAAAACATATTTACACACCCGTAAACAGACTAATGCTCAAGGACACCGCTACACATTTTTCAACTACGCTGTCTCGATACTCCTACTCTTTATACACGCCCTTAGTTAAATAGTTAGTTAATAATTCGTATTTATTAAAAAATAAATAGTTTAATCATAAAATAATTTAAATTATAATAAGAAATATATAGACCAATAACATTTCCAATACTAAATAATTCATTACAAGATCAAAAAAGCATAAAAATGGAGTGGCATGTATACTACATAGTTAATTCCTTATGTATTTATTACACATAATATTAGCTGGATAAATGTATATACGTTAACGTTTTTTTAGTTTATAAAGTGGTGGCTTAACGTAACCTTCTCCACAAAATATATTCACTCGTTTCCTGTCGTAGAAGCTTCCGCATTCTAAGTTACACGCAAGATCTAAATCCCGATACTTTTGATCAAGAAACAAATCGATTCGGGACAATCTGTAACGAGCAGTTTGTTTCTTAGACAAGGGTCCAACGAAACACGTGGTCTCAATTGAGGTGTCACGCTTACAAAGGTCTAAGTAAGTCACAGAAGATTTATGTTTTACGCCATTGTGTTATTAAATATAACAAGATTAAGCTGAGTCGTGTACTTTGCTAGACTTGGGAAATTAGAGTTTAAATCAAAATCAAAATGTATTTAATTATTATATACAATTAATATACAATTGCATCGCTAGAACTACCACTTGTTTGGGATGTAGATAACTCATTTTTATAATTAAATTTGTAATATCTATTTTTACCTAATTTAAAAGTCTTGTCTATTCATATATTGAAATGTAAATTGTCTGTAGTTATTTTTTTTTACTTGATTTTTTTACCTCAACAATTGCTTACACGAATAATATTTGAAAATATACTTTCAGGAATCAGGATGGAAATAGGTTTTTTAAAAAGATAAATCTAAACATCTATACAACAATAAACTAAACGTATATCGACACGTACAATTTATACACAAAAAAAGAACAAATGAATGAAAAATGAGCAACTGAAATATTTTTATGAGATATTTCCTAAAACCGAGAGTCCCCGCAAAAGTGAAGTCATCACCACGACGACTATCGCGTGATCAAGTCAAGAATCTCGGCCACGCCGTTTCGGAAGATATTCCTGACAATACAATATTGAATATATTTAAAAAACTCATTTCTATTATAAAAAAATGTCTATAAAAGGCGGTGTACGCCAAATAATAGGTAATTTGCTCGTTGGCTTTCGTACAATACGGTAGTTGTCGACGCGATTTGTGAGTGGTTGCAAATATAGAATGGAGTTTGTGAGAGTGTTTATAAAAACTGTACGTGCAAACAATTTATGTTTGTATAAGTGATTGGTGTTTTATTTATTTAGTTTTTAGACATTCAGTTCTAATAAATGAGGATATTAGTTTGTATCTTTGTTTTATTAATAAATTATTTAATATCATGTAAAATAATAGTTTTTTTAAAATATTTCTGCTCCTAAATCCTAAATATATTGTTGACCCGGATTTGAATATGTATACCTTTTTGAGATTAACACAGATACACTATTGATCATTTTAACGTCCACTCTAGTTCTTTTTCAACAAATATTAAAAAAATAAAATATATATAAAACCTAAAAAACCTAAAGACGTTAATATAATAAAAAAAGTTGCACTTAATATTCATCTAGATACTTCACTCCTATGACCAACGAAAACTTTTTTATTTCGTTTTTTAATGCTCCTTATATCTTGATACGATCTCATTTTGATAAGAAATTAAAAAACTTTTAATAGAATTTATAAAGTCGAAGTAAAATTAGAATTTTATATTTAGATAAAAAAATTATAAAGTACTTATATTGTGAACAAAATTATATATAATTAATTATTATAATTTACTTTTTGGTTTAAAAATTGTCCTACCTTAGCTAGGCTTAAGGTAGGTTACCTTACCTACCTTAAACCTAGCACACAAAAATAAACACTAACACTATTTTATATACGCAATAAGAAAATGCATTTCTTTATATATAACGTTGGCTTCCTAATAAATAGATAAATAAACAAACAAATGATTAAAGAAAAAAGTCGCAATCATTAAAAAAAATCAATTATAGAAGACAAATCACCTTACAATATTAAAAATCTACATTCTTAATAATATACGGTCAGATAATAAAAGAAAAATTAAACGAAACTCATTCAGACCTATTTCAAAACGGACAAATTGAAGAGATACTTGAGACGTAAAGTATATCTAATAATATTATTACAACACAATTTCCCAGCGCAATAAAGCAGACAATCTCGCACTTTGGAAGCGTTCAGCTGGAATAATCCGGCTCGTAAAAGCTGTTCCGAACAAAATTTTACAGCGACAGCACTTTTTATTTCACTTTCCATTCTTTCGAGTACTCGTTGAGTGTCCTTCCTCGCAATCTATTTATACATCACGATTGCTTGTATCTATCAGACCAAAAAGATTTAGAGTGACTATTTTTATTTAGTACTAACCAAGGCCCGAAATTGCAATTCCTCTTTAAATTTATTTGTAAGCTCTCATCACATACGTCTGACTCTAAAATTCTCCATCCTCAAGTATATACCAATTATCATAAACATCGTTTGAACAGTATACAAATCTATGTGCTATAGCGCCATATAGTACTGAGTACATAAACTTTGTCCATTAAATAAAAAGATACATATTATAAATTCCAATTTTGATGATGATCAGTCAAACAGCATTGTATTACTTCAAAGCAGATAAGCCGACATCATTTTTTTATATGTAAGGTTATAAAATTGTAATGGGATTAGGGCGCCGCATAAATTGACCAACTGATGACAATAGTTACCTCTGAAATCGATGGCCTTGTTAGAAACCTTTTCTAATGTTATCAGCGTGTTGTCAATTGTAGGATCGAGAAGTTGTGTCTTCTACGTGTTTATAGACATTGGCATGTCTATGAGCCGTCGTAACCACTTACCATCAAATGCCACCCTACCGCCAAAATTGCTTGATAGGAGATCATCATCAATGTATGTGCATATATCTGTATATTGTATATTTTGTAAATTATTGGCCGGTTTCATGGAGGCTAATAAAAGACCAAATATCCAATACGGCTGTTAAGCTTAATCAACATTTTTCAACAACAGGCTTTTCATAGTTTAATTTAACTTTGATTTTCAGTAACAGTCAAGTAACGTTAATTGTCTTTAAGGAAAGGAAATTCGGAAAATGTTTGTCAATTTATCAGCTTGGTAACGAATTTTATCACATTAATTGGCCGTTCGTTCGGTATTTTTTTATATTGAATAGCCTTTCAGAAACCGGCAGATAATCACGTCAACGTGGTCCGAAATTTTCTTCCGAGAATTTCTGAAAGCTAAGGGATTTGTAGATACACAAAAATATTGGTCATAAGTTACAGAAATACATATTCTAGATATATGTATTTAGTATATACTGCCTCGTTGGTCTAGTGGCTTGATGTAAGGCTGCAGACCCGGAGGTCCTGGGTTCAATTCCCAGGTCGGACCAATAAAATGTTATGGGTTTTTCTTTCAAATTCTCAGTAGCATCCCGGAGTCTGGAAGTTGGAAACTCTTGTGCCTCGGAAAGCACGTAAAGCCGTTGGTCCTGCGCCTGAACTCTTTCCGGTCGTGTCGGTTGGTCGTCTCATCGGATTTTGAGAGTGAGGGAAGAGAGAGTGCACTTGTGTTTGCGCACACACTTGTGCACTATAATATCTCCCGCGTAGTTGGTTAATCTCTCTCTCTCTCTCTCTCTCTCTATATATATATATATGTATGTATTAGTGTATTTTGTAGATGGTAAAAAAATCGTCAAGATACTTTATAATATGTGTATATTATAGGTATGTAGGATTTCAATCTAATTAATGAAATGTTATTTTTTTACCATTGTAAAGTAGAATAAGGCTATATATTCTTATGTTGACGCACTGGTAAACGTAAGATACCTGGTTCCAGGGTTAAGAACCATGCGATGGCGAGATTATTTTCAAACATGCAACCAAATCTATGCGGTAGACACCAAGAAGCAATGCTTAGAGTGTCGGGATGGAGGTGTTTACAAATATGGAATTCAATGAACTATTTTTATATTAATCAATTGACATTATTGTATTTTAAATATTATTGTTTTTTATTATTAAATTTATTTTGTTGATTTCATTTATTTAATGACAATATATTGTAATTGTAATTAATCAATGTTATTTGTATGCCATGTGATGGGCAAAACATACAGGTACTTATTATTGTAATATGACCATAATTAATATCTACTACTATCTATAATGGGTATTATTATTATTAGTATTGATGTATTCCAGTTTTAAGGGTGAGTTAGTCAGTATAACTACAGGCCAAGAGACATAACATCCCAAGGCTGGTGGCGAGGTAAGGATATTTAACAATGTCAATGTCAATGACTGGTGGTGACCGGTCTACCTACAACAGACAACATAATGCCTTTTAAAAAAAAATCTACAACAGGCTAAAGTGATATAAGTAGTATCCTGTTTTCAGATGTAAATAAATAATATAACTATGATTATGAAGAGACGGACGGACGGAAGTAGAAAAATACTTTGTATATTATATTGAACACTTACGAAACAAAGTCACGTGCGGAGCGACTACTTACGATTTTGTTTTATAAAAATCTGGAAAGCAAATGACTCCACTCCACTTGATGGTAAGTTGTAGTGGAGCTTAAACGCGATTATATAACATCGTCTGATTCTCTATCAATATTCTTATTAATGAAGGAAATCGATTCGGAATGTCTATATTTTAAGCAATTTTACAGGTATTTTGAGTTTCAGCGTGCCTTTAACTGAATTTCTCTATTCTTCATTATTTAGTATTCTAGTCGCTGTTCGTCGCAACTGCTAGAACGTACAAGCCTGCAGTACATAAATCATTGCGGTATTCAAGGACTCTTATCTGTATAAGAATTCTCTTATATATTTTATGGTTTTATGGTCAAATAAATGCCTTTTATCAAATTTAATTTTTTTTAATAAATAAAATTAATTAAAATATATTATTATTAATATATTAATTAATATTTCTTAAAATGCCAATGTCTATGAGTGGTGGTAAAATGTTGAAATCTTGTCTTAGTCTAATTAATTCATATGAATTATTCAAAGAATATAAAATGAAAAAAAAAATCATACAGATATGATGTAACGTGATTGTACTAAGACGCCGTGCTCCTCTCTTAATCTCTATGTATATACTTTGAGTGAAATAAACGCCAGCTCTTGGGCCACCATAAGTGAAGATCGGTTTCTTAAAAAAGTCAGACTAAACAAGATGTTAGAGATCGCCCAGTGATAAGACCATCTTCGCAAACAATATTTTTTCAATGCTCCGTTTATAATTGTGTACGATAAAGTTTTTATGTATATATCTTTTCTCATCTTTAATATCTTAATACTTTAAATGCTAATGAATTACTGTGATAATTTCAAGAATACATACGCTTAGCGCATATATTAGTATCCCAGTGTAAGATCATATTAGGCAAAATAATAAAAATTATAAATACTGTTCATGTTATTTTAATTGTATTATCCCTTTCAATTTATTATCATTATTCCACTTAGTTTATCCTACTCTTAGGTTTAACCCTCTATCTCTGCAAGCCATCTGTTTCAGTCCTGTGTCAATCTGATCCAGAATCGATTTCAGAACTGGAATTTTGACTATGTCGTCAGTCTATCTTGCCGCTGTATGTCCAAAGCTTCAATTGTCTCCACCATCTCAGTCACCATCAAGTCAAATCAAGTGCTTCATTTTAGATTCATATACATTAATTGAATTTGATAGAACATTTCAGTGTTACATCTATTTAAAGTCCTTTATTATTATTATTTATTGCTTGAAAAAACACGTAAAAAGTATTCAAAACTAGAAATTCATTTTCATCATTTAAATTTAAAAATCCCAGCTTTTGCTTGTTCCCGGGAGACAGAATAGTAGCCCCCGTTCAGAGAACATAACTTTTCATTTAAACACTACATTTTGCTTTGGTTATTCTGTAAGCGTGAAAGTATAACGCAACGTTGAAGTCAAAATTAATTTTTTTATACATCTAGTTGCAAGCGTTTCATAGATAATAAATATAGTATATCTCGTAAAACGTTCTATATACGAAGTCTCATAGTGCTTGTTCGATTGGAATAAATTCAAACTAATTATTATAAGCCTGAAGTGTTTATTTGTTTAGACGCAGAATCCCAGGAGTACTTTTTTTTCATAGAATAGGAAGGTGGACGAGCATATGGGCCACCTGATGATAAGTGGTCACCAACGCCCTTAGACATTGGCATTTGACGCCGAAGATTGTGTGTTCGATTCCCACCCAGGACAGACATTTGTGTGCATGAACATGTCTGTTTGTCCTGAGTCTGGGTGTAATTATCTATATAACATGTGTTTACAAAAGAAAAGTAGTATATGTAGTATATCAGTTGTCTGGTTTCCATAGTACGAGCTCTGCTTAGTTTGGGATCAGATGGCCGTGTGTCCCAGGATAAAAAAAAATGTATTGCATAAAAATCGAAGAAAACAAAGTATTCTTTAAGCAAATATGTTCGAAGAATATGAAATTCCTTTACATGTGATCCGTAATTCCGTAGTTGTCTGGCTTTCATAATACAAGCTCTGTTTAACTTAGGATCAGATGACCGTGTGTGAATAATGTCCCAGGATATTATTATTATTATATAAAATCACGCTACGACCCCGGGGGTGGAGCAGTAATGCTTAACGCGGTAACAACATGGAGCAGCTTATTAAAATAAAATATATATATATATTATTGCTTTAAATTTCAAAGAATACGGGTCGATTGATGCGTTTGTGTCACCAATTCTACTATCCGCAAGCAAAACAAAGGTGCTTAGTGTAAGGGCGTTAGGGTTGGTACTACCCAATTATCGCTTATTCTACAACCATACTTAGTGTTGTAGTGTTATGGTTTGAAGGTTGTAAGCCAGTATAACTATAGGCACAACAGACATAACGTTCTTAGTTAGCAAGGTTTTCTAATACAATCAACCCTATCTCATACGCAGACAAAACCTAGTAATACATAAATATATAACAGGAACAAGAAAAATTTTAATTAATTTAAAAAGCACTACTGAATTTTCATGAGCTTAATTTGTGATTTTAATTCATCTCGTGCGTTACGGTGAAGGAAAACATCGTGAGGAAACCTACATGTTGTGTATCTTATGTATTCTACTAACCCGCATTGGAGCAGCGTGGTGAATAAGCTCCAAACCTTCTCCTCAAAAAGGGAGAGGAGGCCTTAGCGCAGCAGTGGGACATTCACAGGATGTTACCTATTACCTATAATTAATTCTAAAACCCCTATTACCTATACTAGGAGCCTAAAATATAGAATGAAAAATAAATAATAACTAAAAAAATTCAAAGGCAGCTAATATGAGTTATTAGCGAACAACGGTACATCACCATTGTTCGGTACACCTGAATTAGGGAATGCGTCGTTTACGTTTTGTTAACGCCACATTCAATTTTTTATTATTGTTTACACTCGATCCTGTGTTTGTTTCTGAAATATGACATAAATCCTCCTCTTTATTCTACATAGGAATGAAATATTATCATATTTACGATACGACAAAGGATCGCTTTTATTTCTTTATTCGGGTTATTTGGGTGTGATTAACGATCGTGTTATTTGTTTATAAAGTAACTAAATGTTACTATATATATATATATATATATATTTAACATATTTTAATATTTGAAATAAGAATAAATTACTCACTCAACCATCGTGATAAAACCTCCCAACAAAAGGAAGTCCTAAGGTCCTTATGGGCAGAGTAATCCAGAGTAGGACATTAACAATATAAAATTCTATACTTGTCATATCGCTTGTCAATAATTAATTATTATTATTATGAATTAACTATACATACAATAACTTTCCGAAACTGAATTGTATTACGATTTTTTTTAAATATTTTTAATATTTTTTAAATTTTTATGCCTAAAATAATAAATATACATACATTGTCTTACTTCTAAACGTTGCTCCGTGACTGTTTAATTATACAATAATTTCTCTCTTTCTCTCATTGTTGATCGCATATTCGAAAGAAGAAGACATAGCATTGTTTATTTAATCACCCACTAATCAACGTTAAAACAAATTTTAAATATTGATTATGTAAAATTACATATGTAATGTCGACAATATTTAACATTTGTCATAGCTTCGAATGTACATAATGAATGTGAATAACTGTTATAATAATTCTAAGGCCAATAAACTGTACCAGAACCCAATAAGCTCGTATGATGTACGCGAGCAATACTCGATAGTCGCCTCAGATTACTTCCGCTTACTATTTCTGAGTTATCTAACGACTGCTTATTACGTATATACTTGATAATATTATATATATATATATATATATATATATGTGTCAGAGGGTACAAACCCGGGCAAGCACCACTAAATTTTCATGTGCTTAATTTGTATTTATAATTCATCTCGTGCTTTACGGTGAAGGAAAACATCGTGACGAAACCTGCATGTGTCTAATTTCAATGAAATTCTGCCACATGTGTATTCCACCAACCCGTATTAGAGTAGCGTGGTGGAATAAGCTCCAAACCTTCTCCTCAAAAAGGGAGAGGAGGCCTTAGCCCAGCAGTGGGACATTTACAGGCTGTTATCGAATGTTTTGCAGTAGAATATCTGAGTGGGTGGCACCTACCCAGACGAGCTTGTACAGCGCTACTATGAAATAAAGCAAGTAAAAGCATGGTCACATATTTTTATTATTCATTGGATGTTACGGTATGGTATACGACGTCACTTATTAGAATAGCAACACCACACAACGTGACGTATGTCATATAGGTTGGTCGGTTGTCAGACGTCAAGTTGTGAAAATATAAGATGGGTGCCTATTTTATTGTACAGCCGAATGATTGAAGTATGGAAATATAATGGTGTATTCGTTAGTAGTGCATGTGATCGTTTGTCGAGTGACATACTTGGATTCTTGGTCTCTTACTCTCAACAGCACCAGCGCCGGAAGTGAGAGCTAACTGATATAATAAAATCAACATGTTGAACGACAATGGCGACCATTTACATGGCAATCCATTTGAATCCACGACATATATCTATATATGGGAAGTAAATAATGCATTTATTATAGTGCTGTCCCACGGTGCGTGTTTCTGCGGATTATGACCGATCGGATTATCACCGCGCGGTCACGGACAGCCACGCACCGGTCTACCAGAAGCTAAAGCTTAAAGTCACTTCAAACATAATTAAAAAAATCTTATGAACGATCGTAATAAATGAAAAAAGTTCACATTCATTTAGCAATTTTTGACGCGTATTAAACTGCAAGTGATTAATTAAACTCCGTAATATTTTTTCAGCCTGTTTCAAATGTGCGTTCGACTTTCTCGTTGCATGGCGAAACTTTAAAATCCAGTTCAACTCATATATCTGAAGAGTAATGCCAACACAAAATCATAAATGAAATTATAATAATGAAGGCTTGCTTGAATGTGGAACATGTTATTCTCATCGTGAAAATGAGATCCATAACATGAGATAACTTACAAGGTGGTAGGTCTTTGTGCGGGCCCGTCTGTGGCCACCGACTCATCAGATATTCCGCTAAACAACAATACTTATTATTGTTGCATTTCCCTTACATACATGCATAATAGTAAACTATTCGTCGGTATTCTACAGAATATATTTCGAAGTGTGCTCAAGAACTATTTAATTTGGTTTCCACGTCACCTTTTTACCACAGAACTGCGAGGCATCCTAAAGATCTGCACCCGTACGTAGTTGAGGTACTTAAGACACGAAACGAAACGATTTGCTTCCTCGTTCGTTCTGATACGCACCGCTAAAGTCTGGGATACCCTCCCGACCTCCGTTTTCCCCACCACCTACAAAATGTCCTACCTTTAAGTCAAGAGTGAATAGGCATCTTCTAGGCTAGCGCGCTCCACCTTAGACTGTATTTTCACTTTCCATCAGGTGTGATAACAGTCAAGCGCTAGCCTATATATTTAAAAAAATAGTATTGTATAAAACTTTTCTTTAAAGCCAAGTTGGCCCAGTGGTAAGAACGCGTGAATCTTAACCGATGATCGTGGGTTCAAACCCGGGCAAGCACCACTGAATTTTCATGTACTTAATTTGTGATTATAATACATCTCGTGCTTTACGGTGAAGGAAAACATCGTGAGGAAACCTGCATGTATCAAATTTCACTTAAATTCTGCCACATGTGTATTCCACCAACCCGCATTGGAGCAGCGTGGTGGAACAAGCTCCAAACCTTCTCTTAAAAAAAAGGGAGATGAGGCCTTTAGCCCAGCAGTGGGACATTCACAGGCTGTTACAGAAACTTTTCTATGAAAAACTACATTTATACCAATATTAAAATTACATCTATATAAAAACAATAATCAATTCAAATATGTATGTATGTATACTCGTAAATTCTGAAAGTAAACCGTCAAGAGTTTCAATGAGGGCTCCAAAATTTCGGGTCCATTATTTATATGCTAACAAGGGTTAGGGCTGTTAGTATATCTTTGAACTTTGACCGAAAAATTAACAGTTACAATTTTGGTCCTGTCCCTTTGTTCGGGCTATGTATATTTATATATAATTATACAAGCAATAACGTCGATAGTATTGTATTCAAAGCGATTACATAGCGATTCGTCATTACAAGCGATTCGTCGTGAGTAAACTAAAAGTTTCTTGCTTTGAATTTAATTAAATAATACTTTGATTATTTTGTCACCACTTTAATATTTATATTTTTTATTCAATATATATATATATATATATATATATATATATATATATATATATATATATATATATATATATATTATATACCGCCGAGATGATCCAGTGGAAGGAACGCGTGAATCTTAACCGATGATATTGAGTTCAAACCCGGGCAAGCACCACTGAATTTTCATGTGCTTAATTTGTGATTATAATTCATCTCGTGCTTTACGGCGAAGAAAAACATCGTAAGAAAATCTGCATGTCTCTAATTTCACTAAAATTCTGCCACATGTGTATTTCCCTAACCAGTTTGGAGCAGCGTGGTGGAATAAGCTCCAAACCTCCTCCTCAAAAAGGGAGAAGAGGCCTTTAGCCCAGCAGTGGGACATTCACAGGCTTTTATGAATATTCAATTTATGTAGACAGCGTGATAAATGGGTTGTACATATTGTAAGCTATTTAATTATAAGAAAGGCATATTGTACATAAATATGGTATTGATTTAACTATTCCATTAAAATGTAAGAAAATCAACAAGACGAGTAGTTAAATAAATTATAATTTTGAGTAGGGTTTGTCTGGCAGTTCGTCTGTCATCTGCATTGGTAGAAATTAAAAGGTACGATTTTTATACTATTTTAATATTTACTGTGTTAATGTATAATGTTATGATGTTATTTACATGAAATAAATATACTCAGTGATGTGTATCTTTTGTTTTCTTTTTAAAAAAAGAATAGTGGATGCTAACAATATATAGGTACCGTATGAAATATGAACCATCTCTTACGTCGTCAATCCGACACCAATCTTGGGAAGTCCAATCACTATTCTATGTCCTTTGTGTCTGTAGTTAGTTACACTGACTCAATCACATTTCACACCAGAAGGCAAAATAATATATATTTGTTTGGCAGCAGAATATATTGCAATGAGTGGGTGGTCTCTACCAGGACGGGCTTTTACAAATAAAAATAAGTTTTTTATCATTGTATAAAATTTTACGCAAGTAAAAAGAAATACAAAAAATATAAACCCGAGTTTCATTCGCCAATACTTTGCACTTAAATTTTATATGTTAACCGGTGATAGATTTATATTTAACTGAATACTGCAACGTGACAATTCAAAACTGCTTATAATATAAATAAATAAAATATATATGAGTCTATTTTAATTTTCATTCTTACGACATATTTTATAAAGTTCTAGTACTACTTGGCTTCAAACGAGTATAATAATAAGGATCTTTATCAAATGTTTATATTTTAACGTCTCTATTACACCAATAGGCGGCGCATGTCAATAACACTTCCAGCCGGCATGAATCTGACTTTTATTGTCATATTTCAGCTAATTTACAGAATACTGTTATGAAATAAACACCTAAACCTTCCATTATCACTCCTTGATGAAAACCGTATAAAAATCTCTAAATAAATAAGGTGTGATAACAGTTAAGCGCAGGCTTATATATTTAAAAAAAAAAACCAGACAGACGCGACGGGAGGATTTTGTTTTAAACTATGAAGTGATATCCTAAATGTACATATTTATAAATCACTTCATAGTACTAACTGTACAATATACTAAAGAGTATCTTGTCGTTTTTCTCGGCAGAACTTATATTCCAAACCAGGGTTGGCAACTTGAAATTTAAATTAATCCTGTAACAAAAGCCTGCTTGAACGAAGAACATTTTGATATATATCGTCACGGTGTTATGCGTGTACTAACTGCACAATTTTCAGAAACGCTGCGGCCACAACTGGCGTCTCTCCAAAAGGACGTAGCGCCGACGATATGCTCAGATTAATTGTAACAACTTCTGCCAAATGACTACGAAGGTTAGATTTATGAAAGACATTTCGCGCACTGGGAATGTTTTGAGCGTTTAATTGCTTGTTATGTAGAATATTAAGAGTAATAAAAGTTAAAACGATGCTAGTTTAAATTAAGGCAATTTGACAAAAAGAAAAGAGAATCGTCAGTTGCTTATGAATTGTATAAATTTGTAAAATTTGTGACTATTTGATACTTCAACAATAAATATATATTTAAAAATATCTTTATTCACCTTTGAACTATTAAATATTTCATTAAATATATATAATCTAAGAAATGTTTTACTATTGAGCAGACTTAGTGAATTTCAATAATTTAATTAATTACCAAATAATGGTCTGGATAGTCTGCCTCGTTGGTCTAGTGGTCACATGTAAGGCCGCGGACGCGGACGTCCTGGGTTCAAATCCCAGGTCGGGCCAATGAAAAGTTATTAAGATTTTTCGAAGTCTAGATGATGGAAGTGTGCACACTCCCGTGCCTCGGAAAGCACGTAAAGTCGTTATTCGTGTGCCTGAACTCTTTCCGGTCGTGTGTGATTGCCGTCCCATCGGGATCCATCCATCCCATATGAGAGTTAGGGAATTGAGAGTACACCTGTGTTTGCGCACACACTTGTGGACTATAGAATGTCCTGCGCAGTTGGTTAATCTGTCTTGAGATGGCCGCCGTGGCCGAAATTGATCTGGAAGACTATTATTATTATTCTTAAGCGCAGACTTTTAGAAATGAGTTACTTTATTATTAGTTTTAAAACTGATAGACACGACCTTTGAGTTACAGCTCAGAACCAAGAATATAACATTTAATATAAACAATAAAATATTATTAGCCCGACACACTGGTTTTGAACCGAAGACCTCAGTATCTAATAGCCAACTACATCAACGACGGCCTTAGATGATCATACTATTCCTATGTAAATCACCCTAAATGTACCAAAACATAATCAGACCCAGCTTTATTATATAATCCCCTTTTTAATGTTTGATTTACCTTAACGTCCCATACCATAAAACATCACACAAAACGATAAAGAGTACAATTGGTACACATTTAACTACCCCTGTAATATCGTTTTGTTCCATCGTAAAAAATATGAACAGCTATCTCGTCCATAAAATATTTAAAGTGGGTGTAAAAATGGGACCGTTCTTAGCTACAAAGATAGCTCATCTTTGTAGCTTGGAAGCAGTTTGCTTATTACCGTGGTTAGAATATAAATTAAAGCATAATATTATTATGTCTATGTGAATTACTGAGCGTTGTTGTTCATGTCTTTATATTCTAACGGCCCTGAGGTCATAAGTTCAAACTGCGTCTTGTGTTTCCGGTGGCAAATTCTCAGTAGCAGTCCGGGTTTTCTAAGATGGATGACCACTCCCGTGGCTTAAAAATACTTAAAGCAGTTGGTTCTGCGCCTGAGTTCGTTCCAGAATGGTAGTATCAGAAATTAGGATAGTAAAAATCCTCAATACCACAGAAACCAAAAGTAATCTTGAAAGGGTAAAATAACACTATAAATTTCCCACTGCTGGGTTTAGATCTCCTCTCCTAAAGGAGAAGATTTGGAGCATATTCCATTTAGCTGCTCCAATGCAGACTTACTCGCGATGTTAAATTAAAAAATATATTTTTTATTTATTTAAAATACTAACAGCTCTTAAAGAGCAATTTACTGTTTACCAAAGAAAAGGCATTATTCTAGGAAGCGCTCAAAATAACAATAAAATACTTACACTGTTATTCTAACTTTAAGGTTCGTCACACGCAAAATTCAATTTATTTGTTCGACAAAGGAAATGCTAACGACCTTTACTGAGTAATGGATGCTTTAATTTAATATAATGGTACTAATAAAATTGTCTTAGCTGTTGCTAAAACAAATGGAGGATTGGCTATTTTATATTCGTACGTATAATACAAGGTAGCATGTAAAAATATGCATGAGGAATATGATATCAAGCTGGTGAGTTTGATAGCGCTTATTTCAAGGTCAATGTCATTATCTTTATTTGCGTACAAACTTGAGAATTTTAATGACACATTAACAGTTCGCAATTATCTATCAAAAGGATATCATATCGATATACCTTTTGTTTCCACTTATATTGTTACGTTTCTTTGCCTAAAATTTCTTGTGGTTGATGTAATAAAAATTTATTTATTGCGACGACGTTACAGTGCTAAGTTTGAATGGCGACCGGTGACAGAATGTATAATAATTTCGATCGATATTCTACATAGTCGATTCGAGTCGAATCGACTATGTAGAATATCGAATATCGCTTTGTTTCTAGGTGCCAATATGGACAATGATATTGGCTTACATTAATAAAATATATAATACGTAGGCACACGTCCCAAGTAAACGTAACCCACTTTACTTGCAATCACCTTCTAGCCAGGAATCTCGTCGCATAAATTACTAAATGCTTCAATGTAAAATGCACATAACTTAAGTCGTACAGATGGCACTGCTTTGAAACCTCTCGGCACACTACTCTAATTGCTAATTCTTATAGCAGTGACTACTTCTCATTAGGCATTCGAATCCTTACTTTTCATAAAAATAAGAATTAAAAAAAATTGCGTCATGGAATAAACTCCAGATTTCAACATCGTAATTAATGGTTATTGAAAGAGATAAGAAATAAATAAGCATATTTTTCTTATTATTATACCAATAACAATGAAGTATATAGTACGCATAACAAAGTATAGTAAACAACTGTACTTTCTGGTAAAACGCTATTCTATGGTGACCCACTCATCAGATGTTCTATTGGCAAACAGCAATATTTACTATAGCTGTGTTCCGGTTTAAAGGGTAAGCCAGTGAAACTTCAGGTACAAGGGACATAACATCTTAGTTCCCAAGGTTGGTGGTTCATTGAGAATGTCAAATTGTTTCTTGAATGTAGTAACTATGAATCAACTCAATTGTGTTCCGAATATAAATATTTACCAATACTTTACTAAAAGTGCTTGAAGCATTAGGTTAAAACTCAAATGGTTAGGTGCGAATTAATGAAAAGCAGTGCGAATGAATAATGCATAAATTCCATTCAGGGATCGTAATCAAATATCCAATTTGAGTGCTGTATGTTAATCTAGTTTCTAGATTCCGCCACTAATACCTAACGAATTCGCTTCAATTTGGAATACTGGAACGGTTTGTCTTGGTAGCGAGCTTGGAAAACCCAATATTTAGAATATGTGAATATTAAGGGATGATCGTGGGTTCAACTGCGACAGCCTTTGCCAAGCTGTGAGACATTTTACCGGATTTTACTGGTGTTAAAATCCAGTCCAGTATAAATCCAGCTGTGGAACATTCAGACTGTTACTTTTTACTTTCCTTGTATGTATCTACGTTCAACTTCTTAGAACCAATCTGGTCAACTCGTTTAGAAGCGCATTCAAATACTTAGTAAAAAGTATCATACTTATTAATTATCCAAAGTTAAAAATAAAATAAATTTCTACAAAAACAAGAAAACTGTCCAATATTTAAAAACTTTTAATAATTATTTTCAATCACGATGAACGAATTTATGTGATCAATTATGAAGGAAAGCTTATAAACAAAAACAAACAAAACGTAATAAAAAATGTCAGCAAGCTTTTATTTAACTGAACCTGTTAGTACGTGTGTCGTTAGTATTCTCGCAACTGAATTTTAAACTAGTT
Source organism: Nymphalis urticae (assembly GCA_905147175.2). Classification (NCBI taxonomy): domain Eukaryota; kingdom Metazoa; phylum Arthropoda; class Insecta; order Lepidoptera; family Nymphalidae; genus Nymphalis; species Nymphalis urticae. The sequence continues at coordinate 8,987,115 of LR990003.1, read as the reverse complement.
TCACCTAACCAATTAAGCAGAAATTTGCAAATTTTTGAACACGGAAATTAAAGGTAGTTAAAACAACAAAAATAATACTTGACTAAATTGTATGCATTCGAGTCGTGCTTAAAATTGACCGTTTTAACTAATTCTACGATATTTTGTTTCTTATTTTGGTATCGTGACATACTTTTATCGGTAGCGTACCAAGGTAGCGGTCGCGGTATTGGCAGGACAGTGGGTGCGAACAATCACCGGTTCATGGTAGGCTACCATAAAAAACGACTAAACATGGCAACGTATAATGGACGCTCGATAAAGCTGGACCATCACCTCACCGAATTAGAGGCCGAAGTCTTATAAACTGGCATATACTGGGGTTATCTGAAGTCCGAAGACAGGGGGAGGATATGATAATTCTAGAGTCCGGTAACTTACTCTACTTCGGCGAAGGTAACCTCTCCCAGGGTGGTATCGGTTTTCTAGTCATAAAGAATCTCATTAACAGCATTGTAGAAATCAGTAGTTTGTCGAACTGGGTAGCGTACCTTGTCCTAAAACTTTCCGACAGGTACAGGGAGTACCTAAGGTCGTACATGTATATGCGCCAACTTCGGCATACTCTGATGTTGTGGTAGAAGTGATGTACGAGGACATCGCAAAGGCCCTTAACAACATCTCGAAGACCCACTTCAATGTTGTTATGGGAGACTTTAATGCTAAAGTGGGAGTACAAGATACCGGTGAATCGAAAGTCGGACCTTACGGCTTGGGCTGCAGAAATCACAGGGGTCAAATGCTGGTAAACTTTCTCGAAGCGCAGGGGCTTTTTTTGATGAATTCTTTCTTTGAAAGAAGCCCCAAAGGAGGTGGACCTGGCGAAGCTCCGATAACGTGACAATGAACGAGATAGACTTTATCATTTCGAATAAAAGGCACATATTTAGAGATGTCTCAGCGATCAACATGTTTAATACCGGAAGTGATCACCGCTTGGTTCGACGCACTCTAGATATCGACTTCAAAGCCGAAAGATCGAGAATGATGAGGTCTACTCTCCGAACTACCATGCTCCAAGCTGCTCAAGGCTTCGAAAAGCTCCAAATGTAGCTTCAAAATCAATTTACCGCGTTGGAAACCGTAGGCAGTATTGATAAGAAAACCGACACGCTGGTCAAAATACAGAAAAACACATCCCGCAATTGTTTCCCGCCACAGAAAAGACACAGCGCACCAAAACTTTTTGCTGAGACACTCGAGCTCATGAGGAAACGACGAGAACTACCATCGTTTTTGTCAGATAAGGCCTTAAACCGAAAAATAAAAACGCTGACGCGACGCGATCTCGTCGTCTCGTCCGATAATATCGTCATCATGGCATAGTCGCTGGAACAACTCACCGAAATGCTGCGTAGCCTAAGCGAGTCTTCCCGGCATGTCGGTCTCGGTATGAACTTGGACAAGACCAAGGTCATGTTCAATAGGCATGTCGTACCGGGACCGATATACGTTGAAGGGAATTCTCTCGATGCTGTTAGGGAATATACCTACCTAGGACAGGTTATACAAGTCGATTCGCCGTTCGGACGTCGTTGAGCGAGGTTGTGTTTCTTACTGCGATAAGATTGTTCGAATTGAGGAATTTAAACGACATCTGGCTTTGTAAACTGACATTCTTGCTTGCTATATGGACTTTTGTTTCGCGTAATGATTGGTTTTATTGTATTGAATTAGGTCTTTATAGACCTTGTTTTTTGTTATAGTTGGTTGTTTTTTTTTTTTTTTGTTTGGTCGTTCGTTTTCGATTTTTGTTTGTTGTCTTCGGCAATGGACGTCGACACTGAGGTGTCGTCCGATGCCTTGTTTAGACGAAAGCGGCCTTATGGCTTATCAATTTTTAATTCCGACTCCGATACGGAGACGGAATCGAGGTTGGCTGCGAAGAGCAATTCTGCTATTCGCGGCAATACGTCGTCTAAGGGGCGTGGTAGTGGCCACGCTCGGGCTAAGGCCGAACTGAAGGCAAAAGCCGCCGAGGCAAGGAGGCTTTTGAGCGCTCGCTCCGAAGTCGGGCATTCAAAAAAGATTTGCCTAAAATAGTGCTGGACTCCGAAGAATCTACTTCGTCAGAGGCTCAAGTAGAGGATCCCACTAAGATGGGTGCGGAAGAGCTGCGTGCGGTGGCTTGCCGCAATGCAGCACTGATTTTGGAGGTTGCCCAGAAGTCCAGCAACTTGAAGGGTGGCTTCATCAAGAAGTTGAAGCAATCGGCTTCTTCTCTCCAGAGCATTGTTGATGCTCTGGCTTCAAGAACCGAGGCGGAGGAAACCCGTCGGCTTCGCGCCGACAATAGCCGCCTCCGTAAGGAAGTAGAGGGCCTTAAGTCAGAACTGAAGGCCCACCGTCGTGAGTTTAACGAGATGAAGACCACGGTGACAGGGGCAAGTGGGTCAGCTAGCACTTTAAGGGACTCACAAGTTATGGAGGAGCTCAAAGCCTCGATTATTTCCTCAATAGGGGTTATGCTTAACGCTCGGCTAGCAGAAATTGAGGAGCGTCTCCTCCCTGCAAAGATCCTTCGTCCATCCCTAGCGGCGGACAAACGGCTCACTATGATTGAGTGTGCTGCATGGGGGCCTCAGCGCCATTCCCTGGCGGCCATTGTAGGCGGAGACCTCTCGTTGCCGAGCGTGTTAAACGCCATGTTCGGTAGCGAGAGGTGCTGGAAGGAGATGGTCTCTTTCTGCGAAAACGTCATGTCGCAGAAGGAGGCCGCGAAACGGGAGCGTGAGAACAGTGTATGCAAACCTTCTCCTTCCACCGTAAGTGTCGCTGGGGCTAGGGGGTCTCTGTACCCCGAGAACCCCTTAGAATTTGGAGGCCTGCAGAGGCGGGCCTACCGTCGGGACGTCACGGTAGTATGCGCAAGCGATCCCGTGGCGTCCCCCGAAAAGACGGCGTGGGTACCGCTGGTTTTTAGTGGGTATTTCGACGCCTTTAGCGTCGGCGAGCCCCACATACCCCCCCACTTCATGTGGGGGAAACGCGTCAACGCGTTTTTCCAGCGAAAAAAAAAAAAAAAGTTTATACAAGTCGGTAGGAACAACTTCGAGAAGGAAGCCGATCGAAGAATTCGTTTGGGATGGGCAGCATTTGGCAACCTTCGTCAAGTCCTCACGTCGTCTATACCGCATTTGTTGAAGACTTTCGTCTTACCTGCCTTGATATACGGCGCTGAAACGTGGACACTAACTGCGGGACTAGTCCACAAATTCAAAGTCACTCAGCGTGCTATGGAGCGAGCTATGCTCGGAGTATCTTTGAAGGATAAGATCAGAAATGAAATTATCCAGGTTGACCGATGACCTTAAGAAGGTGGCGGGTACCAACTGGATGCGGAAAGCGGAGGACCGGGAGCTTTGGCGCATTCAAGAGGCCTATGTTTAGCAGTGGACTACGAAAGGCTGTTGATGCTGTACGAGCTCTTTATATCTCTTTATTTACTGAAAAACTGTAGTACTTAGTATTCGTGTGTTCCCGTATGAAGGGTGAGTGAGCAAGTGTATCCACTCGCACGAGGGACATAAATTCTTAGAAACCCAAAGTTGGTAGCGCATTGGCGATATAAGGGATGGTTAATAATATTTGCAATGCCAATTTCTATGGGTGACCATTTATTACCCGGTGGCCCGTTTACCCGTCCGCCAACATATTCTTTAAAGAAACGCTACACAATCAATTGGTTAACTATCTGCTATATAGAATATATTTAGCCTCACAACCTCACCGTAAATAAACACTGGTATTGTAATAGAAGCACATTTTGTGTACAATACAATTGCATAAACTGTGAATTGACTAACATGGAGTTTTGAATAATGCAAGAGAAACGTAATTCATTTAGGAAACCCTGCGATCCAATCGCATTAATACAAGGTTTAGTATGCAACTTAACCACGTTGGATTAAGAGCATTTATACAATAAGATGAATTGGAAAATCGCTGCCAAATTTATATCTGGGTTAAGTTATTTTTATTTATTTTGGCTGTTAGGAACAGCCACGTTGTTACGCAACTTAACTCATATGTTATATTATAACATCTGACGGGTGATAATAATTTTATAAATACATAAAATATACTTTTACGCATAATAAAGACGCGGGGCGGTAATCGAACCCGCAACCCCGGAGTAGATGACATTCACTGCCAGCTGCGCAATGAGCCAGTCAATTGGTTTATTTGTACTGAAACTGTCCCAAAACCATTTATGTATATTAATATGAGATATGATATTATTTTAATGTGCAAGGCATTTGTAGGTTACGATTCACTCGAAATTATCTGATAAACATGAATACTATGACGGGTTTTCCACTCCTGAGAGACATAGCTCCATTGTGAAGCACAAGGAATATAACATATCCGAACCCATTAGGCATTATTTCGACAATATAAGGCATGATTCATACTTGATAGCTCATTTGTCAATGCCTAGATTTATATTTTTCACTTATATAGGTGAGAGGAGAGGTGGCGCAGTTACTTTAACGTGTTGCTTAACACACAACACGCTAATGTGTCTCCTCCAGAACTGCCTCCTAATCTCGGACTTGTTGCACCGGTAACACCTGACGAGGTACTCAAATGTCTTCGTACAATGAAGAACCGAAAAGCCCTGACGACCTGCCGATTGAAGCGTGGAAAGCGATGGGTTCTCATGGTGTGAACCTACTTACTGACCTTTTTAACCGAATACTTACTAGCCGGAAGATGCCCAACTCTTGGAGATTGAGTATCATTACTCCAGTTTATAAAGGCAAAGGTAGTGTACAGGACTGCGAAAGCTACCGCGGTATTAAGGTTATGTGCCACACCATGAAACTCTTCGAACGCGTAATCGATTCAAGGCTTCGGCAATAATGTACCGTCTCGGAATGTCAGTATGGGTTTCGCCCAGGCTGTGGAACCATAGACCCCATCTTCGCCCTAAGAATACTAACGGAGGCCCATAGAGAAAAGAAGAAGCCGCTGTACATGGCGTTTCTAGACCTGCAGAAGGCATTTGACTGCGTCCCACGCCAAATAATCTGGTGGGCTTTGAAGATGAAGAATGTGCCACAAATCTATATTGACATTATCCGAGACATGTACCATAATTCGGAATCAATAGTAAGGACCGCCGTTGGCGACACGCACCCTTTCCCGATCACAGTTGGTGTCCACCAAGGCTCGGCCCTGAGTCCTTTTCTGTTCAGTGTAGTGCTTGACGTTGTCACAGCGAAAGCCCATGAGCCGTCTCCCTGGCTCATGATGTATGCTGATGACATTGCACGGGTAGATGAAGACAAGCAGATATTGGAGCAAAAGGTGAAACAGTGGAAGGGTGTGCTAGCGAGGGGTGGTCTGATGCTAAATGTTGCGAAGACCGAGTATATGGCCTGTGGCAGTACGGACCCCGAACCCATAAAGATAGGCGGAGAATCCGTTATCAAGACGGAAAAATTTAAATACCTCGGGTCCGTACTGCACGAGTCTGGTACGATCGACCACGACGTCAGAGCTCGAATAAACGCAGCTTGGGCCAAATGGCGGGAAGTCACCGGGGTAATCTGTGATCGCAGGATACCGGTGAAATTAAAGGGCCTTGTGTACAAGTGCATCATCCGACCGGTCTTATTGTACGGCAGCGAGACGTGGCCAGCTCTCGCGAGACATGTTCAGCAACTTCACGTCGCGGAAATGAAGATGCTGCGGTGGATGTGTGGCGTTACGCGACTAGATCGTATTCGTAACGAGCACATCCGTGGTAGCCTTGGCGTTTGCGATGTAGCGGATAAGTTGCAGGAAAGCCGTCTCCGTTGGTTTGGTCACATTAGCCGCAGACCGCCAGACTACGTTGGGAACCGATGCCTGGACTTTGTTGTCGAAGGCCCTAGATCCCGCGGCAGGCCCAAGAAGCGCTGGCTCGATGTTGTGAGGGACGATATGAGAGAGCACGATCTCACTAAAGACGACGCTTTCGATCGGGCAAAGTGGAGGCAAAGATGTAGGAAAGCGGACCCTGGCATTTCTAGGCCGGGAAAACGCTAGGAAGAAGAAGAAGAAGAAGAAGAAGACTTATATGTATATTGTATAATAATACTGCACGTCACCGAAACGATAAAAGTAATTATCATATAGAATAAAAGTAAGTAAGATCTTTCTAAGAAACTGATCCACACTTCTGGTGACCCAAGAACTGGCGCTTATTTAGCCCAAAGGCTGAGTCTAGCGGTGCAGATAGGCAATAGTGCCAGCGTCTTGGGTACAATGCCACAGGACAATCTTTTTGACGGCGTGTTTTTTGCTATAAATTTGTAATGTGTATTTTGTTTTTTAATTTTATATATTATAAAAATGACTGTACATAGTTTACTAATTATAAAATTATAAAGAATTAATTATTCTTAATTAATATCAAATGAAAAAAAAACTTATTTATAAGTTTTTTTTCCTATAATTAAAAAAAATACGTCTTTATTCTTCAGACAAATCTTTATTAATCAAGACAATTATAAATTGTCTCCAGACAATTATCTTTGAATTCACATCATTAAAATGAGTGTCTTTTAATTATTTCCCTAATCAGACCCCAAAGTTAATTTAAGAGTTCTATAAAATTATAAAAATCCTGTATAATTTTTTCTCTTACATCCTTATCGATTTAAATAAGAAATTAAATAAATCCCACAGCACACGTAGCAAAAATATTATGATTATATTCGCTTATATCACAATATCATTACTATGCAGCAATACTTAATATTGTTGTGTTTACTGCCTACATGCCGCAGACCCGGAGGTCCTGGGTTCAAATTCCAGATCGGGCCAATTAAAAGTTATTGGGTCGGATTACCGTCCCATCGGATTATGAGAATTAGGGAATAGAGAGTGCACCTGTGTTTGCGTGCATACTTGTGCACTATAATATGTCCTGAGCAGTTAGCTAATCTCTCTTGGTTTGCCGCTGAGGCTGAAATCGATTCAGAGGACATTATTATTGTTGTGTTCCAGTTTGAAGGATGAGTGAGCCAATGTAACTACATTGTACAGAATGGTTAATATTTCTTAAAGTTTAGTGTTAATGACCAATTACCACCAAATAACCCAATTGCTAGTCTACCTACCAATTTTAAATAAAAAACTCGAGTCACATATATTCCGAAAAAGACATCCGATTTCAAATGTTTTATTTCCTTAATAAGCCTTAAAAATATCGCAAGGAAAACAATTTCACTGACTAAGATATCGAATTTAAGTCAGACAAAAGACGGAATTCTTTGAAATCCATTCCCAATAGTTATTCTCAATACGTCTAACCCCAATGGATCGTGTTGCAATTTACAACCGTACGTGAGTTACAATTTTTGTTGCTTTTTTATTTTATTGACGCCCGAAGTCGATACGGGAAGTTATACTTAGGCTTTGAAATGTTACTAGACATACTTATTTTTAGAATAATTACTTTAATGTTATTTAGTTTTATATTATAATTGTGTGATTTTTTGTTATTTAGTAATATAATATAAAATTGTGCATTTATTTATAAGATTTTTACAATACATTATTATTATTATTTGTGTTTATAATTCATACCGTGTATAATGTTATCATTGTCATGTATCTTATAGTATCTTACTAGTCGCTAGTTTTTATAAGGAATACATATAGAAGAAACATTGTAAGTCGTGCGTTTGTGGTAAGCCTAAATAGTTTTCAAAACATTTTGTAGACCTTTTTTCAAATATTCCCCAGATAATAAGCCTTCTGTTTTATAAGAAATGACGGAACAATATATTATAAATATATTTTTTAAAGTTAATAAGTATTATCATCAGCTTACCGCCGTCCACTGCTGGACGAAAGCCTCCCCCATAGAACGCCAACCATCCCGATTTTGGGCAGCCCGCATCCATCCCGTACCTGCCACCTTTTTCAAATCGTCGAAATCTTTTTTAATAAGTATTATATTAACTTTACTTATTATTAAATGACATTAAGTCACTAATATGTAAAATATATTAAGTATTTATTCATTATTTATTAATCCTTTTTTACACACAACTTTTTTACAAACACATAAAAGAACCTTCAAGCGAGGCGTGAAGAGGCATCTTGCGGGCCGGCAAGGCGAAGGCGGCTAATGCAGAACCTTCTTCCCGACTGTACTGGCCCTCGTCGCGTTTGTACTCTACTGCCACTTACCATCAGGTGGAGTAGAGTAAGGCAACCTCTCTAAAAAGAAATATTCATGTTTTTTTTATCCAAGATCATTAATCGTAATGTACGAACAACTTATTTTTTAATTTAATTAATTTACAATATAATTAATAAATCATCATTTATGATAATCAAAAGAGTATGGGTGTTCGAAACAGTCATTGATAAGATAAATATCACAATACTGTTTGTGTTGCAAGCAATTTGACCTGATAATTACTTTGATAAGGAAGATGGAAGAATTAATTGATAGCGCTACAAGATTATTCATGAATTAGAAAATCGTTGTGTTTCAAGCTAAAAAATATAGTTCAATTATGTTTGACAAAAAATGTTCCAGAAATTTCCGAGTAAAATATATTTTTTTGTAAATATATTGTTTTTTATAAATAATCCTTTGTCGTCGTATCAGTCGTTCGCTCTTGACAGAGTGGTCGTGGTTGACGATGATGCATCGTTTTTGGCTAATGTAGCCCCCGCTATGTGTCTCCATTTGATGCGGTCTTCAGCAATAATCCTTTGACGAACACTCAATTCGTAAATATTTGCTGAATTACGAAGTTTAACGAACCTGTTAAAACTATTATAAAATACTGGTGACAAGAGGGCTGGTTAATTTTTCGTCCAGAGAATCGGAATTGCGATACAAAGGGGAAGCGCTGCTAGCATTCTGCTACCATTTCAGGCATGCCAGGACTCTTAAAATTTTGTTGGGATATCATACGATTACCAATTACTTATTCATATGGGGCATATTAAGAGATATTAAGTATAATAGCAATACTATTATTACTGTTTTTGTTACTCCCGGCAACACAAATTTTTATTTACTTTATAAAATAGGTAGGCGGACGAACATATGGCAACCAATGAGCTACCTTATGGTAATTGGTCCACTGTCCATACATCTATAAGACATACCTTAGGAAATTAGACGTTATGTCCCTTGTGCCTGTAGATACACTGACTCACCCTTCAAACTGGAACATGACACTACTATGTATTGCTGTTGTTTGGCGATATAATAGAGATTTACCACCCGTATCTACACAGACTTACACAAAACCCTACCACCAAGTAAAAGTGTTTGATTTTCAGTCGCCATTTTTAATTGTTTCTATTATTTGCCTAATTGCGAGTGCTGCCGATCTCTTTCGCCTCGCGAAGAATAAGAAGGAATATTCAAAGCTGACTGCCAACCTTCGCTAGTCGTAGTGGAACTCGAAGAAGAAGAAGAATTATTTGCCGGTTCTTCTTCCTTTAATCTTCATTCCGAACTGGCAATCCATATTTATATAGATCCATATATATAAAGAGCCTACTTGTAAAGGATTTTGATTTTGATCATTACTATATTTTAATCCCATCTGTAAGTAATCCTAATTTGATAGATTTGAAAGAAGTGTCCAACTCCTTACTATAAGTACTTTTACGAACAGTATACCTTATAAGCAACTTCACCATATATTTGGGGAAACTTTTTCTTAAACTTCAAAGACGAAGATAAAGAGGAAAAGAAGGAAGAAAATGCCGTTACTATTGGCTTTAAAGGGTGTGTATACTATTAGTATTTCATAGTATCAAGAATCATTTCTAATCCCCGACGCAAACAAAGTAGTGTTATAAGTTTTTCGTGTTGATTTTTATGTAGTTTTTTTATTAAGCTAGTCACAGTTGCATATAGAATTAAAAGATAGTTTTCTACTTTCTTTCAGTTACTCGAGTGTTCCTAAAAATAAAATTGCACTGTTGTAGTAATTTAATATATTTAGTTCTAAGAATTTGTCATTATATCAAATGGATTACGGAATATTTTCTGAATCAATAACCTGAAAATATCTAAAGATTTACGCCAAATATTTATAGAAAATTCTATCATTTCGTAATTAAATTTCCTAGAACAAATTTCGACTGAAAAGGGTGCTTTACAAACGACTGATTTTAAGCTCAACATAATTAAATTAAAAGTAACTATTAATATATTAAATAAATAATGAAATTGGTGGTTCCAAGAAATTCAATATGAAATTACCAAGGAAATCAACGTCTAACCAAGAACTTCAAAAGCTTTGTAATATGAACAAATACAAAGTGCCTGAGTTCCGGCAATCCAATCTTGTCACGTCGTATTTCAATCGTTAAGATATGTTGAAACCTACTAACGATGATACACATTTTTACCGCGAGTGTCCTTGAAATGTTATTTATTTATTTAATACTTTTTTGTACTTACTAGCGAATGTTACATAAATAATATCTTAATAAATGTACTAAAACTAGAAACATTTTTATTTTTTTATTTTCATAAAAGTATTAAAGTGCTTGTCTAATATGTAACAATAACAGAAATATAAAAGAAAATTAAAAAATAAATGTGACAAATATAGGATATTGCGTAAAAAACATACAGGTTTAAAAAAAAACAAAGACAACGGAAATAACAATAACGTATTATGCTACATTACAAAATACTAGAGTTTTTCTATTAACGCTCAATTAATGAGAGAAACACTAATATCTTAAAAATTATACTATTATTGAAGACACACACCTATATATGTGTATATTTGTGTTGAAGTAAATTAATTAAGTTTTAGTTTATCTGTATTTAGTGTTAAATGAATCTGCTGTAGTTACTTTTTTCTTTTTATGTATAATTACAAGCGGTGTTTACCTATAATTAGTTACGCTATTCTATGTATATATATATATATATTAAATGTATTATATGTTATACTCAGTGTAAACAACTGTTGGTAAGCCTTAACAAATAAATTTAAAAAAAAATGTATACCATTATTAATATTAAAATAAACGTATCTCTTCCGTTACAAACCCATCTGTATCGAACTCGTAGTACAAAATCATCAGCTATTTTACTGTCAATTGTATTGCTGTATCCTAGTGTTGAAGGATAATTGAGATAGTATAATAACAAGCAGAAAATATATCTTAGTTCTAGATAATAGACTAGTGGCGTAGTGACAACTTAAATTATCTTCAAATTTACAAAGAAATTTTTTCTAACCCAATTTTATTTAATACTTTCTTGAGATGTCTTTATCTAATGAATATGTTTGAAAACGATGACTTTGATATACTCAATAAGATTAATTATATAATGAATATGTTTAAAAACGAAGATTGATATAATCAATAAGATATTGAGATAAGACATCACCTCTCATTTACTTCTATTGAATGCAGATAATTATAGTGATAATCAAATCGTTGATACACATTCTATTGCTTTCGTACAAGGTTCTTATAATTAACGAATCCTTATTGTACATCAATAACCGATAATTTTTGTGTTACGAGTGACGTCATTGAAATCGTTTCTATACGTTATTATACCACAGAACGTACAAAATGTTTATATATATCACGATATAACCACGGCTTTTTTAAGTAAAACGAATCTTTAATGTATATACAAGAGTAAATATTATATAAGCTCCAAACCTTCTCCTCAAAAAGGGAGAGGAGACCTTAGCCCAGCAGTGGGACATTAACAGGCTGTTACTAGAAATATTATTGATTGTCTGTATGTATGTACGTAAGTCACGATTGGATGTATTTAAAGTGATTATTACAATATATTTTAACTTCTTAATTTAGTGACGTCTCTATAGCTGGATATATTTCACTAATCTATACAATTTAGTTTAACTAAAAGGTATTTGAGGGATTATTTATTTATTATAGGGACCTATTATTTAAAAAGAAATATATATTTTTCAATTATATAAATGTTTTCTAAATTATATTTAAACCGTAAACATGGTGTGTCGCTACCCTTAGTTAGATTAGAGAAATTCAATCCCATCGAATAATCTGACGACGACAGCTTTGTCAGTATCGACGTCTGATCAATTACTTCATTGTTTAAATAAATGAAGTGTTAACGAGTTTTTTTTTCTGTCAGGTTAAATAATGCGTCTTATTTGTATGCCAAATAATTTTGAGTTAATTAAAAAAACTTATTAAGATGTTTTAGTACCTTAGTTAAGCTATTTCTTCTTCGTACAGATGGAATAAGGGCTACATAAAACGTTTATATTGAAGGACAAACACACCGTACCGTAACAGCCTATGAATGTCCCACTGCTGGGCTAAAGTCCTCCCCTACCTTTTTGAGGAGAAGGTTTGAGCTTATTCCACCACGCTGCTCCAATACGGGTTGGTGAAATACAAATGTGGCAGAATTTCAGTGAAATTAGACACATGCAGGTTTCCTCACGATGTTTTCCTTCACCGTAAAGCAAGAAATGAATTATAATCACAAATTAAGCACATGAAAATTCAGTGGTGCTTGCCCGGGTTTGAATCCACGATCATCGGTTAAGATTTACGTGTTCTTACCACTGGGCCATCTCGGCAAACACACAAACTATATTTTTTTTTGGTCCAGTACCTTTGTCGACCTTTCTAAAACACCTCATCAAAGTTTTATCACAATCAGATGAATAGCCCAGGAATGCATATAGAACAAACATACAAACATATAATAAAGAAGTTAAGATGACTCTGTGGTTAGAAAACATCAATCTTAACCAATTCAATCCGGCCGAGCACCACTGAATTTTCATGTGAGTAATTTGTGTTTATAATAAAGCGAGTCAAGGTATTATGTACTTATCTGTATCACTGACAACGTGTATGCAAAATCACATAATGACTGGTTGAGTAGTTAAGACGTAAAAACGTAACAAACAAACTCACTTTCACATTTATAATATTATATATTTATTTATTTTTTATAGAAGAGGAAGGCGGACGAGCATATCGGCCACCTGATGGTAAGTGGTCACCAAACACCCTTAGACATTGGCACTGTAAGAAATGTCAACTATCGCTTACATCGCCAATGCGCCACCAACCTTGGGACCTAAGATTTTATGTCCCTTGTGCCTGTAATTATACTAGCTCACTCACCCTTCAAACCGAAACACAACAATACCAAGTACTGCTGTTTTGCGGTAGAATATCTGATGAGGGGGTGGTACCTACCCAGACGAGCTTGCACAAAGCTCTACCACCAGTAATTATTATTATTTTGTAATGAACGGTAACAGTAGAATCTGTATTTTTTCTTACTTGTAATATACTTGGATGCTTCAAATGTACTTTTTTTATAATTGCTGGGAAAGCAAATGTCTCCATTCCACCTGACGGTAAGTGGGAGTAGAGTCTAACTCGACCACGGCCAGTAAAGACGGCCAGTACTTATAAATGCCTGTTTTAATAATCAATCTTTTGATTTACATTTTACCTATCTTAAACAAAACCAATTGAAAAGCAAAAACCAATTATCTACTAGTAGTAAAACTACACTTCAAGAACAAAACGATATTTCTCGAACATCAATTTTCTAATATCTAAAATGATCGCCATATTATATGATCCAACAAAGTCTATTATACGTCCATGTTAAGTATTGTCCACAAATCCATATTGATACTTGCTTAAGAAAATAATCGTATTGTTTTAAAAATTACAATATGGACTTTATTTAATTTGAATATAGAGTTTATATTCATTCGTAATTATGATATTAGTTAAGTTAATTAATATATTATGATCCATAATAATATTTTTTTGATCTGAATTCACATTATTGTTACAATTATGAGTTACATTTAATTATAAATGTAAAAATATACGAAATAGCGTCGAAATTATGTCTTCAATAATCATCGTCATATTTAAGCCAATTCACAAAAGCCAAAAAAAAAACCACTTAAGCTTTCACTTAAGCCATAAATCACGCCGACCAAAAGACAGACAAACAGACATGGTAATGCAATATGTATTACAATATGTAGTGATTTCCTACCGTCGCGAGTTCCGAAAGAAATTCCTCAGACTTGGTTAAGAACTGGTAAATGAAAGTCATGGCGATTATATTGTTCTTGCCTTTAAGCGATGGTGACCTGACCATAAGATAACCCTTATTTGGTCATCTGCCTACTTGTAACAAGTTAATATATTTTTGTTAAGTATTTATCAAGAGCTGGAATAGTGTAGAGAAGAGAGGCCTCCTCTTAACATTTTACGACGTCGTAAAAAGCAACAAAGCCATCATTAACGTAGAGGACGCTTGAATCACGTTAGATAATATTAATAATACGCTTATTGAGTGCTATTGGACATTATTCAGTTCATTGCTTATTTGAGAAGATACTAGTGTATAGTATGCGAACCATATACCTTAAAGGAATAGTGGCGGCGAAGAGTCTTTTCTATCCATTTAAATTGTCCCATTTTAAGTGAATTATAAGTACAAATTATGCAAATGAAAACTTAATGGTTCTTGATCAACTTTGAATTTGAAGCATTCGATTAAGGTTTACGTTCTCATAATATATTAAATTATAGTAATAGTAAAGAAAGTTTTCCTAACTGAAAACTTATCAGCAGCCCGAAGTTTGGAATTTGGAAGTCGTTAGTCCAGCACCTGAAATCTTTCCGGTCGTGTTCGATTACCATCTCACCGGATTATGAGAGTGAGGAATACAGAGTGCACCTGTGTTTGCGCACACACTTTTGCACGTATTTTATGTCCTATGCAGTTGGCTAGTCTCCCTTGACATTGGCCGCAGTGGCCGAAATCGGTCAGGAGGTCATCATCACTGTTAACACTAGAAAACTATATCTGTGCTTTTTATTGATCAATTATCTCAACCTCTTGAACTTGTGAATCAAACTACAATCAATACATTGTTATAAATTTTAAAACGGGAAAAACTTTGTTTATCTGAAGATTTATCCGAGAAAATGGTATTGCATTTTATTTAAAACTTCAACGTTTATCTTCTGAAGTTGCATCCGGGAGATGACAATCGGGAAAAAATATTGTACCACTTTAACTTTAGTTTCTTATCAGAAGCCAATGGGAATATGAAACTAGTTACTGTCTACGACTTTATTTTATATTTAAATAATATATTATAATTTATAAAATCAGTCGTCCTGACTGACTATCAAAGCGTAGCCAAAACTATTGTGTCTAGAGAACTTATTTGGTACATATGTTTATATTATAAATATCTACTACGAAAGAAATTAAAAAATTTCAACTCTAACGAGGGATATGTGAAATTTTATGAATTTTACTCGTGCGAAATTGGGAAGGACACTTTGTGAAGATATAAAATTAATGTTTAAGTCTTTTCGATATATGGACCGCTTAACGATGTGAAACTTGTTCGATCCTAACCTCTTGGGTCATCCTCGTACACTTTATACATACAAGCTTCACGCCTAATTGAAGGAGATATATAACTAAGATTTATACAGACATTTAAAGTGTTCTTATTTCAAAAAATGTATTAAAATTTAATATAGTATAGTTATAATGATTTTGTGTGAAGTGTATATAAATTTTAGACTTTCATTATTTTTTAAATAAGACTTGGGATTTCAACCCAATTGAAAATATACATAAATATAACATAAACAATTTATTTCACAAAATTCTAATGGAGTCATTCTATTAGAAGCACTAAGTTTAATTCAACCAATGTTACGTGTACATATGAAGAATATTGATACAATATAATTATTAGTACTCTTTTATACCGAATTCAGTACAACTAAACAGAAATAGTAGACAACGCTCCTGCAAGCCCCAAGTGTTGCAGGTGTCCATGGGAGGTGAAAGTCACTTTCCATCAGGTGAGCCTCCTAACTATATCTATAATAATATAATGAACACAATAAAATCCTGTTCATGCAATACCACAAAGTTTGTGACGGTTGGAAACCGAAGGCGATAACGGGAAAAGTTCGAGGTCTATTGACTGTGTGAACACGACCGAAGAATCTCGAGAGCGGTTCAACTTTCAAAGTAGGATTACACTTCGGAAGCTGTTCGATGTGATAGCTTAATGTAGTTGGTTTAATTTTAAACATAATGTTATAATAGCTGACATTATTGAATGTATTGTGAACCAGATATTTACAAAGACGTAGTTCGCGTTACTCTTTGACGCATTGAATGACAAATAATTTAGTATTTGGATGAAGTATGACAATGGAAGCTATAGATGTATCTATTTATAACTTAAAACATAATACAAGGACTAGTAGTAGAGGCTCTAGTTTTATAAGTTTAAGTCACGCTAAGAAGGTAGGGGCGAGTTTTGGTGCAGCTTAAATTTTCAACTAAATTTAGAATATATTATTATGTTAATTCTATTTTAATTTCGGAAACAGATCATAATATTAAAATGAGATACAATCAGACCCTGCATATTTCCAGTTGGTACAAAAACTTGGATACCGGCCAAAAATACGACCTGCAAGCTGATGCGGGACGTGCTTTAAAAAGGATTACATCCTGGCCGTTCTACATTTGACTCTAAGCATGCAAAAGAATATATTATTGAGATATATTCCTTTCCATTTATATGTAAAAATTATTATTTAGGTGACAAAAATGCTTGTTGCGGCATGGATTGGATTTTTGGATGGATTTTCATGCGGAATATATAGCTTTTTTTATATATCCTGGGAAATTATTCACACACGGCCATCTGATCCCAAACTAAGCAGAGCTTGTACTATGGAAACCAGACAACTGATTTACTACATATACTACTTTCCTTTTAGAAATACATACTTATATAGACAATTACAACCTAGCTTCAGAACAAACAGACATGTTCATGCATACAAATGTCTGTCCTGGGTGGGAATCGAACCCACAACTTTCGGCGTGAAAGGCAAGCATCTACCAACCACGCCAATCGGCCCGTCACTTTAATAATATTATGATTGTATTTGATTATACATTGGGTCTTTTATTGTATTTGTAACTACTGAATTTTTGCCGGTTCTTCTCGGTATAATTTACATTCCGATCTGTTTAAACGATTCAAATGTGCTGCCATGAATCACAATATTCTGAAACTAAAATGTAAAAATAGCCAAGGATAGTCAATTTTATTAAATCTTCTATAAGTCCCTATTGCCACATCCATACCCTAATAATCATATGCATGAGTGTGTTTCTTGGATTGTCTTTCATTTACTGACAATGTAAAATCCGATCGGTTCGATTTTTTGCACAGAGTTTGTTATAAGCCTGAAGAATCACAGAGATTTCTTTATATAACGTTAAAATAAAGGCCATGGAAAAAACATCATGGCATATTTGACGCTTGTTTATATAAATAATCTTACTAACATATTTTTTAACCAAATAACCATTATAGTAACTATATAGAATAAATTATGAAAACCAAAGAATTTTCTTTACTTACTCAATATATAAATAGCTTGAACTATTTATATATTGAGTAAACACAACATTTCTAAGCTTACTTAAAATATTTTTGGCACTACAAGCTGATGTGTAGGTGATAAGGATGCAATCAGGCTTTCCATATCCGAAACTCGCGTAAAACTTTGGACTGCTGCCAATCACGCGACCAGCGAGCTGATGCGATCCTCGCTTTTAAGCGAAAAAATTCCTATGCTGTTTTTGGATTCGCGTGTAGAATATAAATAATAAAACGTGTTTATTTTTCTTTATGAGCTCGCTTATCTGCCGGGTTGTTCCGCTTCTACAGCTGCAAATTGCGGGTCAGATCAGACGAAATGATAATATTATATCTATTATATCTATCGAGTATTGTCACATGATATACCTCGCTCTTTATAATATCTCCTAACAAAAACGTCTCGTCTGACGGGCCTTTTGAAAAAATAACAAATACCACCGAATATTTACTGCCGGTGAGATAGTGTAACTGTTCACTCATACTTTAAGTAAGCCAATCCTTATTATATAGTTACAAAAATAAATAAAATAAAATTACAAAAAGCGCCATGTATTGATGAGAACAATGTGTTTTCTGCAATTTTAAAAAACATAAGGAAAAAAGACAGGCGCTGTTATTAACGAAAAATCATTATTATAAATTTGTTTAAAAAAGTTGAACCTGAAAAATATTACCAGGAAGGTAGATTTGATTATTTCAAATTAAAAATAATGAAATAATGCCACAAATATCTAAGCGATTTCTCGACATCGCTCAAAGGTACAAATGAAAATTAGACAAGAAATATCATCGTGTATTTTTAATTAATGTTAATTATTATTACGTCAGGAATAACGAGTTTTGATATCCTAATTAATTTAAATTAAATAAAAACAACACGAAAAATAATTTTATTTGTGTACATAAATGAAAACTTAAAGAAAACGAAAATGAAGTTCCTTAAGTAATTCAATAACAATAATAATTATTATGTTGAATTATACTTGTGAATAAAAATTCAAATAAAAATCTCTCGTTTATGAAAAATAATCTTCTAATATTGTGAATTTACTGACCAAGCTGCAAGCGATAAATCAGCTTTTAAAGTCAAACTAAGCTCAGCTGTCACACTTAACAAAGATTTATGAAGTCAGTAAGAAGATACAAGTATTACCACCACGTTATTTGTACCCAGTGGTAGGTCCTTGTCAAAGAGCCCTTGGGAGGACACCATCCATTCAATATTCTACCACCAACCAATAATTTATATTACTGTTGCAATTTGTTTCGTTTGTGGTAATTTTACAATTATGATAGCCATTATTAGTGAAGAATTTCACGTGAGTATTAAAAAATATATGAAGCAGTAAAACCAATTCAACAGATATGGTCTGACCACACCACATTTTGTATGTGCTCAAATTGTATTTTAATTGTATCACGTGTTGAAAAATATCGCATGTTATAACATATTTTATCGATTGTTACTTCACTTTATTTAAAAATATAAATGAAAAAAAATATTGGCTCAAAATCTTATTACCTATATATTGAATAATTAATAATTATATGTATGAAAATATTTATTCAATCGCGAATCGATATTCAGAAATAATCACGGTTTTTTTTATAAAATACCAAAAAAAAAATACAAATATAAAAATATGTAAAATAATTACAATTTTAAACTAACCGGTTAAAAAACATATTTCAGACTACAAATATTTCTTAAATATCAAATAAATACATCGAAATATCATATAAACATTTTTCACTAAAAAGATGTAAAACAGATTGTCAAATTAGAAAACAGATGCAATGAAATACGAAAATTTCAGAATCCGAAATATTTATTATTTAATATTTTATTATTTCATACGAAGCTGATTATGTGGAATCTCAAGAGTGACGATGCCTATTTTTCTTTTTTAGATCATCAGTGAAATAATGTAACGCCAACGCCATAGATCTACTCTCGATATTAAATGTAACAAATACATCAAAAATGCCCAGGGTATTTTACTAACGACGAACAAGGATATCAACATAAGATGGAAGGAATACTACGATCAACTAATGAACGAGGAGTTTTCGAGTAAAAAAATGCCCCATATGCCGCCTGTTGAAGGGCCTATAAAATGTATAGTAGAGGAGGAGGTGAGCAACGCTATATCAAAAATGAAACACCATAAGACCACTGGTCCCGACCAGATCCCAGCAGATCTCTGGAAGAAGCTGAAGGAATCTGCCACACCCTGGCTCACAAAGCTTTTTAACGCTATTATTAAAGATGGCAAGATCCCTGAATCCTGGCGTAACAGCATTCTATCACCAATATATAAACAAAAAGGGGACATTGCGAATTGCGGAAACTACAGGGGCATAAAACTCACGTCACACACACTAAAACTGTTTGAAAGGATCATCGCTGCACGCATTAATGACTGTACTCGTATAACTGAGAACCAATATGGCTTCACATCTGGCAAATCTACCATCGATGCCATTCAGTTAATTAGAGTTGTGATGGAGAAACACCGTTCAAACAAAGAAAATCTGTATCTCCTGTTCATCGACCTAGAAAAGGCTTTTGATAGGGTACCCAGAAATCTAGTTTGGCAGGCTATGAGAGCTCAAAACATCCCGGAGTACTATGTGACACTAGTACAAGATATGTACACAAACACCATGACGCGCGTCAAAAGCCCAGCGGGACTTGGCGAGCCCTTCCACGTAAACGTAGGAGTACACCAGGGATCTGCCTTAAGCCCATTGCTATTCAACCTGTGCATGGACTACATCACGCGAGACATACAAAAGCCAGCACCAGAGTGTATATTTTACGCAGACGACATAGTCCTAGTAGCGAAAAATGCACAAAGCCTACAGGAAACACTTAACCGGTGGGTGACACAAATCGAAAACCATGGGCTACGCATTAGTCGAAGTAAGACCGAATATTTGGAATGTGACTATGGAGGGACAGAAGAGACGGGATGTAATATTTACATAGACAACCGCGCACTACCCAAAGTAGACAACTTCAAGTATCTTGGGTCTGTACTACTGATGCAAATATCGATAAAGACGTGGACCACCGCATCAAAACCGCCTGGATAAAATGGAAATCGCTTTCGGGTGTTCTCTGTGACCGTAGAATGCCAATTCGTGTAAAGGGAAAAGTGTACAAAACGGTAGTACGCCCATCCATGACTTATGGGGCAGAGTGTTGGACCATCAAAAAGACACACGAACAACAACTGCATACAAACGAGATGAAAATGCTTAGATGGGCGGGAGGAATAACCCGGCTGGATAAAGTAAGGAATGAGTATGTCAGGGGATCGTTCAAGATAACACCGATTGTCGAAAAACTGAAGGAATGTCGACTACGCTGGTAAGGCTGAGACGTGACGATGACCATCCCAACAAGAAAGCCTTAAATATCCCGGACCGACCACGGAGAAGAGGGCGACCGCCCGCAACCTGGTGGTCAAACATGCAAAAAGAGGCCCAGAAAGAGAATCTGAGTACACAGACAAGTCAGAACAGAGCTCTCTGGCGCAGACGTACAAGGAGACCCGACCCCAGCTGAACTGGGAAGAGGGTTTTGGACAAAGAAGAAGAAGTGAAATAATGTATATCAGTGAAATCACAGTGATAAAATTTGTTCTTTAAAAAGAAAATAATAGACACAAACTTTGGTGCATGCGTTCCTGTATTATATATCCTACTAAAATAATTTATATCTCCTTTTTTTTAAATTCTGTTCTTCTATGTATCTAAGTTATTGTTTTAGTGATTGCAATATTGATGTTATTTTTCATGTTTTCATCCGACACGTCGTCTAATAGTAAATGTGTATTGCTTGAATGTCCCATTTGCATCGATGGAAAACTTTACAAGGGACAAGGTGGCCTATCAATCCATAGCAGCCGACGTCATATACCCAATATTATTTTAAAACCAGATGAGAAACTAAGGTCAGCAAATCATTTTAATCTTAAGACAGAGAATAACGAGACATTAAGCAATACACATTAAACACGGGGTCAAGTTGGTAAAACATATCCCGAGAGGAGCTCGAGCGTCAGTGGCTCGGTGTTTCACAGAGTGTGTGTCCAAAGTTTCATCGGAAAATACAACACAAGCGTGGGAAGAATTTCTCACGTTTTCATATAG
The DNA here is from genome assembly GCA_905147175.2 of Nymphalis urticae. Taxonomy (NCBI): domain Eukaryota; kingdom Metazoa; phylum Arthropoda; class Insecta; order Lepidoptera; family Nymphalidae; genus Nymphalis; species Nymphalis urticae. The sequence goes on along the minus strand of LR990003.1, from coordinate 8,965,420 downwards.
AGTACTAAATATAGAAAATCGAAACAAAGACATCTCTCTAACATCAAAAATTAAAGAAAATACAAAACATAATAATTTACCGAATCCTAAATATATTTATAATAGGACAAATCCCTCTGCATATCACACCAACCTTATTGAGCATAAAGTAAGTGATGGAGATGTCAGAGGCGCTTCAAACCTTTTATTTTTCGATGATATTTTGGCAAAAAATACTCTTGAGACGCTAAAAGCCCTCCAAGATAAACATCCTTTACCAATACAGCTTTCTCAACCTTCCTTTCTCCCTGTAGACTCCATAACGCCACTACAAGTTTCCAAAGATGCTATTCATTCTGGGATTTATTCTTTCTCGAATGGTTCTGCTGGAGGTTTGGACGGTCTTACTCCACAGCACCTAAAAGACTTGCTAAGTTCCTCAGTTCTTAATGAAGACAAGGAAAAATTAATTCGGGAATTAACAAATTTAGTTAATTTAATGCTCTCTGGTCGAGTTCCAGAAACAATTACACCGGTCCTTTATGGTGCAAATGTAGTAGCTTTATTAAAACAAGATGGAGGAGTACGTCCCATTGCAGTTGGCAGCACTATTCGGCGACTAGCCTCTAAGATATGTTGCAATTTATTAAAAAGCAAATTAAAAAATAAATTGATGCCTCAACAACTGGGTTTTGGTATACAGGGAGGATGTGAAGCGGCAGTCCATTCTGCTAGAACCTTTTTAAGTGAATCCGAAAATTATGAAATTTTCGTCAAAATTGATGTTCGGAATGCGTTCAACTCGGTTGATCGAGGAGCTATGTTAAAAGAAATTCAAAAAGAAATATTTGACTATATGTGGCAATGTTATGGTTCTCCCACAAAATTATTGTTTGGCGAGCACGAAATTATTAATTTAAATTATTTATTTAATTAATAAGGCCGAGATGGCCCAGTGGTAAGACCGCGTGAATCTTAATCGATGATCGTGGGTTCAAACCCGGGCAAGCACCACTGAATTTTCATGTACTTAATTTGTGATTATAATTCATCTCGTGCTTTACGGTGAAGGAAAACATCGTGAGGAAACCTGCATGTGTCTAATTTCACTGAAATTCTGCCACATGTGTATTCCATCAACCCGCATTGGAGCAGCGTGGTGGAATAAGCTCCAATGCCTTCGCCCCAAAAAAAAAAAAAAGAGTAGAGGAGGCCTTTAGCCCAGCAGTGGGACATTCACAGGCTGTTACGGAAATTAATTCATCAGTAGGTTGTCAGCAAGGTGACCCACTTGGCCCCGCCATATTTAGTTTGGTTATACATCCAATAATTTCATTATTAAATTCCAAATTTAATTTATGGTACCTCGATGATGGCTCTTTGGGAGGAGATATAACAACAGTCATTAGCAACTTAAAAATAATTTAAAAAAAAATTGAAAGCATAGGACTTAATTTAAATTGCAGTAAATGCGAAGTATATTTTTCAGAACCTATTTCTCTTTCACAAGAAAAGAAAAACAAAATTTTAAATGATTTAAATCTTTTAATCCCAAATATTATTACGGTCCCTAAGCATTCTTTAACTTTCTAGGCGCTCCAATGTTTGATGATGCATTTCTTCCCTAAATAAATTCAAAATTAGAAAAGTTTAACCTCATTTCGAAGCGTTTATTAGATATTCAGCCACACATAGAGATTTACATTCTTCGGACATGTTTATTTGCCCCAAAGTTTATGTATTTATTACGCAGTAGCCCCTTTTGGAAATTTCCTTCTATTACAGCCGCTATTGATGCCTTGCTTAAAGACACCGTAGCCAAAATTCTAAATTTACAATTCGATACACTTTCTTGGACACAAGCAACTCTCCCAGTCAAATATGGTGGTTTAGGTATACGGTCTACGTCATCTAATGGTTCTATCGTCGTCTCCGCTAATGGTTCTATCACTCTCGTCAATCGGATATTAAGCTTTGCAAGTTCGACTGATGTTGTAGTGAAGGATCTTGCTGAGGCTAAGACAGCTTAGAGTGTTTCTTGCCCTGATGAAGTATTTCCCTCAGATATGGCTTGTCAGAAGCACTGGGATTCACCCCGTATTAAACTTACACACAATTTGTTCCTGTCCCAGTGTACTTCAGATACAGACCATGCAAGACTGCTAGCTGTATCTGAAAGAGAGTGAGGCCACTGGCTTTAGGCCCTCCCTTCTAAAAATCTAGGGGCAGTACTTGATCTGGCAACGATACGCATCGCCGTATGCCTTCGCTTAGGTTTAAAGGTGTGCGAGCCTCACACATGTCCCTGTGGTACCTAGGTGGATTATTTCGGACGCCATGGACTTAGCTGCCGCAAAATCGCTGGCCGTGCATATAACCATAGGTCGGGCTTTCCACAGCATCGATTCCTGCTACATTGGAACCGAATGGTTTATGCCGATTACCCGATGGAGCGACATTAGTGCCATGGTCGATGGGACGTGTTCTTGTGTGGGATGCAACTTGCGTAGATACGCTGGCAGTATCTCATATCAAGAATACGTCTCGTAAAGCCAGTGCAGCCGCTGAAGCTGTTTTAAATGAAAATACTCAAGCACCGCAAATATTCACTTTTATCCAACGAATATGAATTTGCGGGGCTGGGTTTTGAAACATTGGATCCATGGTCGTCCGATACAAAAAGGATCATAAAAGATATTTCTCAGAAACTGATCCACACTTCTGGTGACCCAAGAGCTGGCGCTTATTTAGCCCAAAGGCTGAGTCTAGCGGTGCAGAGAGGCAATAGTGACAGCGTCTTGGGTACAATGCCACAGGACAATCTTTTAGACGGCGTGTTTTTTCTTTAAATTTGTATGTGTATGTTCTTTTTATTTTTATTTTGTATTTTATAAAAAAATCCGTGATTATTTATGAAAATATTATATTTATTATTTATTTGTTTTCAATTTTATATATTATAAAAATGACTAAAAATGATGTTTTATAACATATTTTATATGAATGATATATACTATAAATAATAATTGATTTGTTTTCGCTTCACAAAATGCATTCAAACTATTTGCAATTACATGGATATTAATTTCGTGGATATAAAAAAGTGTCACCGTAAGTCGAATTTCATAATTGATACGAAGATCTTACAGAATAGCACCGTTGAGAGCATATCGCATTTTAATATCTTATCTTTGCGTAATCTATATTATTGTAAGACGAGTTGGTTTCAAGTCATTTTCGTGTATTACCTAAACCTTGTCACACAAGGGCTATGGAGTGCATTCATATATTATTTCTTTGTTTGTCAGTATTTACCATAGTGAGTGCTCAGCTTTATGAGTTGAATATTGTACATTACAATGACTTCCACGCAAGGTAAGTTTTTAATGAAGAGGTTATTGATTTGTTTTTAATTTCAGTGAAGAAGTTTTCGTAAAAGAGCAACAAATATATGTCATATTATAAAAAGATATATCAGCAGTTTTTTTTAAATATAATGTTGAAATAAAATACGACTAAAAATAAATATTGTATTTAGATGTGTTTAAGTAATCTTAATTGATTGATATATTTTGGCTCTCATATCGAAACACGGTTACTTATCTAATATTGTTTTACAATTAGTTGTATTTTTTGATAATCAATGAATCTACATTCTGATATGAAAAATGATCGTAGAATATCTTTCTAGTGTTCATTATAAAATGAATTAAGGTTATAATTAAAAAGGTATTCTGTTACTGGCTTAAACAAATTGAATATCAATTCAAAAGAAGAAAATTTGAAAAAAAAAGTACTTCGCGTCCATATGCAAATGAACCTAATAACTTAAAATAAATCCAGTCCTCTGAAATAATAACCTATAACTGACGTAACAGGCCTTTATTGTGCTGTTATGTGTCACTTGAATTTTTCTTTAAAGTTTTTAGAAACATTTAATTTCATTTAACGCGTGAATCATGAAACATTATACAGGAAATCTCTTATCATAAGACCTTTAGTTGAGAGATGTGCTCTAGAGATTTTATCCTACTGATTTACAAAGATATGACAACTGATCTATCGTTTGAAATGCGATAATAATATGAACTTAGGTGTGGATATGCAGGCGCCGTTGACGTGATAACTTGGCAAACATAACCCAAATTTTCTACTATTTTGTATTCATAATAATTTTAAGAGATATCCATAATATAATTTATTAAATGCTTATAATAATATCAATACGGAGTAGTCAGGGAACGATTGGAGATAAGAGCTTGTACAAGCTTGCCTGACCACCAAACCACAATACTTATTATATTGTTTATATTGTTGTGTTCTGGTTTTAAGGTTGTCATGTAAGTGAGCCATTTATTTACAGACACAAGAAAGGCAAAATCTTAGTTCCCAAGGTTGATGGCGCATTGACGATACAGTGCCAACGTCAATATGGAATAAGCAAACCTTCTCCTCTAAAAGGAGAGGAGGCCTTAGCCCAGAAGTGGGACATTTACAGGCTGCTACTTTGGTACAATGGATGATGGTGGCCATAAGATTTTATTTGCCAATCTGCCTACGTAACTCAGATAAAAAAGTACTAAATCCTCACTTTCCTAAGCTTCTGCTTATGATTTCAGATTTGTAGAAACAAGTCCATCTGGCAATGTATGTAATCCATCAGCAGCACCATGTATTGGTGGGTTTGCACGACTCACAACCCTCATCAGAGAGGCCGTGCAGAAGGAACCCGATTCCTTAGTGCTGAACGCTGGAGACACCTTCCAGGGTACGATATGGTATAACTTACTAAGGTGGAACGTCACCCAAGACTTCATGAACATGGTGCACCATGATGCGCACGTAAGTAAACACAATAGAAATTCTGTTTATTTATCACTTACCGTATACTCTGTATATAACAGAATTCTAATTTAATGTTGCTTCTAAATTAGTTCTTGTTGATCAAACTAGCTTTATAAAAAAAATGTCGAACTCAAAGCCCTGTGTTCGAATTCCAATTCGGGCCCACATAAATGTTCTCAGTCGAGTCGAGTCGAATTGGTAATTAAAAAGCCTACTAGTCTATTGTAGTGAAATATTTATAATTTTAGATAGAATACAAACAAGTAAAACTATTAAGTAGAAATTACAAACAATTGTCAGTTTCACGAACTTATTCCAGGTATTAGGCAATCATGAATTCGACAATGGTATTGAAGGTATTGTACCATACCTCCAGCATTTAAATTCTACTGTAGTAACTGCCAACATTATCGACGATGAGGAACCAACTATACAAGGATTGTACCAACCAAGTGTTATTGTGGAAAAAAAAGGACGTAAAATTGGTATTATAGGCGTCATTATATCTACAACCAATGTAAGTATTAAAAAATAAAATCAAAATAAATTCATTGAGAATCGCGTACCAAATTTGATTATAATTATTTTTGTATTCGTCGATAAAGCAAAATGTCGTAAGAGGATTTTGCCAGCCGAAGCATATTATCAGATTGTTTACGATGATAAACAAATATACACAGAAAATAATTAAACTTTAGCAAAGCCGTGAGTTAACGTGCGTTTCAGAATTTAGACTATATAAATACGTATTACATGTAATCCCATTAATTTTGATTGACATTTACAGTACTTGCACGCATTTTGCACATCAATTTGTTTTAATGAGAATTAGTCACCCAGTAAACGACTTCATTATGACTTTCAGGGCATAATGTTTATTGGCGTTCACCCAATTTAATTTAACAAATATTTCAGGAATTAGCGTCAACTGGTAGGCTGGTTTTTACGGATGAAGTCGAAGCAGTCAGGAGGGAAGCGGAGAAACTACACGCACAAGGCGTAGACATTATTGTCGTCTTATCCCACTGTGGCCTTGAAATTGACAGGTAAATAAAAATCAATGACAAAACACATGATTTAAAGAAATATGTTCATATTTGTAAATAAGAGAGAGTATATGATTACAAATAAATACATACGAGATGAATACAGCTAGAACATAGTATATATTTTAATTATTATTATTTATTTTTTATTGCTTTCAGAGAAATAGCAATGCATGCCGGTCCACATATAGATATAGTCGTTGGAGGTCATAGTCACACGTTACTAAGTAATTTTGATCCCCCAGAGGGCGTACCGTTTCAACCACAAGGTCCTTATCCAGTCATAGTGGAACAGCCGACAAGATCTGTGAGGACATACATTATACAAAAATTTATATCTTAATAATAGTTCACTGCATGCCATATTCACTCATTTTAATAATAACTTTTCCCCCTTAAAGGAGTAGAACCTTAATCATCACGTTGCTCCATTTTGAAATGACTCTACTAACATATCTTATTTTTTATGCCAAGGGTGACTAAAATTGCAGTATAAATTCAGAAATAAAACGTGACAATATAACAGGTACATCCGGAATTCGATAGTAATTCGTACTTTTTCAGTAATTTGATTTTAATACTAGCTGCCAAAAGTCGTATAAATAACGTATTGCAAAATAAATATTGAATACAAGTTATAATGGTCGAACTCCGAAAATATTGTCGTAAACCTGTGATAGCTTTTGAAATGTCAGAATATGAAAGTAATTCAGAGTTTTAAAATTATATTTTCATTTGATATAAAGTTTTGTTTTATTAAAGGTACTTATCGTCCAAGCTGCTGCTCACACGGCTTTCTTAGGAGAAATTAAACTTTATTTCAATGACGACGGTGATTTGATGAGTTGGGTCGGTAATCCTCATTACGTTGGAAATGATGTTGTTCAAGGTAATTTAGCAAAACTATACTAATTTAATTAGGAAAGGATTTTTTCATAATTCTTAACTAAAAATATATAAATATATAACCATAAAACTTATATCAGAAGATGCAGCTTTGCGCGCGCGCTTGCGCGCTTTGGAGAAGGTTTTAGTATATTATACAAGTAACTTCGATTAACAGTTTTTGTTGCATATATTTTAACCAGTAAATGAAATCTTTATTCTGAGATTACCCAAAGATTACGGGTTCAAAGTACGCAGTTTGAATGTGTTTAATTTATGTTTAAAGTTCCTATCGAGCCCGGTGTTGGAAGAAAACATTGTAAGGAAGTCTAAATGTGTCGGAAGAGAATACCATATAACTATCCACAGCCCATAAACAACAACGAATAAATACAACGATACAACTGATACATTTTTAGACAAAAATTAAAAAGCAAAAGTTATTTTCTGCCAGGATAATAGGAATTGGAAATTTTTTTAAAAAAAAGGACTTCTACGTTATTGTTACTTAATGAATACCTTTCGGTTTAGTTTTACTTTGTTTCTTGAACTTGCTTTAAAATCACTCCTTATTTCAGCGCCAGATGTTCTACAAAAGATAAATGAGTACTTGCCAATTATAAACGAAAGAGCCAATGAACTGGTAGGCGTATCAAAAGTTCACCTGTCGTCAAATTGCTCCTGCGCAGAATGTGGCCTTGGAAGTTTTATCTGCGATGCTTTTCTTGATGCTGTGAGTATAAATACATAATGTTTTTACCTGACACAATAGTATTTGAGTATAACTTTCTTGGTTAATAAATCGATCTTGAAGATTATTTTTGTCTTTACTTCAGTGCAGCTTCAAGGTTATTACATTGTTATTTATTAATGAGTTATTAATTATTAATGATCAAAATAAATATAAAGAAAATAGTCAAATAACACATGCTAATAATGAAATACGGCGTGAAAATAAACCGAGGTAGCAGAGAACCGTGTCCTTAAAGGTCGGCAACACATGCCCTACGGTGTTGAGTATAAACTACTACTACTACTGTGGTAGTAACTTTGTATCAGGACCCCAATTGCCCCATTTGCTCCTTTACATAAAAATGGTTTAAAAAGATAACGAGTTGATTGTGCAAACTGTAGTTAACATTCCCTAGTTTAGTTGTTAATGTGATATGTTTAATTTGTATGTGTTCATTATTCGTGCCAAGATACGCAATGGAACAGCATGTAAGCTGCAAACCTTAGCCTCAAGACAAGAGAAGTCAAAGACCTATATATAATTAAAAACTTACTTTTGCTTTACATTTCTGAAAACACTCATAAATATATAAAAAGATAATAATTTAATTCATTTCCAATTTCGACAGATGGAAAGGTAATTTGCGTCTTATTTTTATCTCAGGATAATTTTAAGGCTTCTAATGTTTTCTTTTGTCCGTCAGACTATTGAAAAAGCTGAAGGTGATAAATGGAACTACGCTCATTTTTGCGTAATAAATACGGGAGGCGTCAGATCCGATATTGAACCAGGAAGTAATTATGTTTCTTTTTTACTACCGCTGTATATTTAAACTGAATAGGATTATATTTATTTTATTAAATATCCTCCCATTATTTATGTTCTTAATTTAAAATCTCGTTATAAGATCATTATTTTCTAAATAAATGGAATATAGTAGTTATAATATATCAAAATTTAATATGCCTTAATCTATTTGGATGAGATATTATAGAATCTTTTCATTGTCGATACTCCACTTAACTTGGGAACTAAGGCGTTATGACCTTTTTGCCTGTATTTATTCTGGTAGAATGTATGAGGCGGTAAAATTAAAAACACAAATGGCATAACATAGTAGTTCCTTGGACAAAGATGCATTGGTTTACAGTCTTATCATATACCTCATAATGTCAATTTTACAGTCTTGTCATACTTGGTATACCTCATAATGTCAATTTCTATCGGAGATTGTGACAAAGATGGCAATTAGAAAAAAATACCCCGATGAAAAATACTTTTCACAGTTGGAACTCGTTCAAATTTCCAAAAATAAATCTCATTTCCCTTAAATTAATCAGTATTAATAAGTTATGTATATCATATATTTAACACAACGGTACTCGATGTGAAATGGTCATTTCAAAATATAAGGGCTCGCTTTCAGACGTTACGTTCGAGCAGATACTGCTATCGACACCTTTTGAGAACAGAGTTGAAGTTTTCGATTTGAGAGGACAACATGTCTTAGAAATGCTTGAGTACGCCGTTGCGAACGATCCCTGGCCTGGCGCGAGAATGGTTCAAGTATCTGGTAAAGTATTAATTTATTTACAGACAATCTATCATGACATTATAATGTTTCAATAATAATAATAATAACAACTATAATGACCTCCAGACCGATTTTGGCTACGGCGTCCAATCTCAAGAGAGATTAACCAACTACGCAGGAGATATTATAGTGCACAAGTGTGTGCGCAAACACAGATGCACTCTCTATTTCTTGACTCTCATAATCCGATGGGACGGCAATCTGACACGACCGGAAAGAGTTCAGTTCAGAGTTCGCAGAACCAACAGCTTTACGTGCTTTTTTTAAAAGAAAATAATTTTCTGATAGAAAAACCCAATAACTTATTACTAGCCCGACCTGGGAATTGAACCCAAGACCTTCGAGTCCGCGGCCTTACATCAAGCCACAAGACCAACGAGGCAGTCAATGTTTCAATAGATAAATTTCGAACAGCAGGGCAAGTATTCTTTCAAGTTCAGTGCGGGTTGATGGATAGGTATTTGAGGGATAAATAGCATCGGACACGTGTCCTCCATGTTTTCCTGCACGAGATAAGTTGCGTACCACGATGTATTAAAAGTGCTTTGGTGATTTGAACCCCCGATATTCGATTTAGAATGAAGTTTCTGTTCACTTCATCTCAACTCGCTTTTTATTTAATCAATTTTGCAAAACACTGCGTAATACAATTTATTTATAAATACAATAAATAACCCTTACCCCCTGTCAGTAAATAGCTTATTCGATGTATTTAATTTGAATTTTAATAGTTTTGTTATAACTTTTATGACAAAAATTTGTAAGAATCCGTCCTTGTTCGAGTAACAAACATCCAAACGGAAACTTTTGAATTCATCGGTGCTTTGTCTTCTGTCCTTCAAGTTACTGGTGACAGAAAGAAATAAATTATGATATAATTATTCATCAATTATATAAACTAAGTAACTTAGTTGTTTTTTGAAAATTTAATAAATAAAAAAACAATAAAATAATATATGATAAATATATTATAGGAACAAATATTTTTATTCTTGTGTTAAAATTGTTGCTGTTGTTGTTAAATTGGCCTCGACGAAATAAAACATTAGTTGAAGATCAGCTCTTTTTTTAACGCTCGAAAAACGCATTACGCTTTTCCCCCACTGAAACAGTGGGGGGGGGGTGTATGTTATTGTTTAATATAATATATAATTTATTTATTTGTTTAAAAGCAATATGTTGTATGTTGTTTCTCTTTAAAATGTAATTGACTCTCCATCTCCTTCGTTTATTCATACTATGTGACACTTGGGAAACTATGTTAGTTACCTTACCTTGTATCAGCTATTATTTCAAATAACAAAAAAAAAGATCAAATGATATCATAAAGACGCAGAATGGCCAGTATCAGAATTATTCATGACCAGTGGGCACACATTCACATTTAAACAAGTCTTTAATTTAACGAATCAATTACTCAAATATATTATTAAGAATAGTCATAAATATCGATACCGCTAATATATTATACACACACACACAAACACACACACACACACACATGGTGTGCTGACTAACTTGAATCTAACTGCCGATCCAAGATAGCTGCACCACTATCATTGACGCTTCACGAGAACACTGTCAAATTGAGCTCTCCGATAAAATATTAACTAAAAAGACTGTACTCATTTAGTGTTGGTGTATGTAATGTACTGCTTGTAACGAAACTGTTTCTGGACACAGGCTTACGTGCAGTTTTCGATGGTGCTCTTCCAATCAATAGTCGTGTTATCAGTGCAGCTGTCCGTTGTATCGAATGTACTATACCACGCTACGAGCCATTAGATCTGAACAAAATGTACAAAATGGTGTCTCAAAACTTCATTGGCAATGGTGGTGACGGATTTACTGTGAGTTCTTTTTTATATTTATTTATTCATTCATTCAATAATTCATTTATTTATTTAGATTCACCAACAATTTTTTACACTAATTGCATAATTTGCAATATATTTGATATATTTTATAACATCTACCTACTTAAAGATAAATCCATATGCATGCAAAACAATAAGCATCATGCAATCCAAAAAGATTAAAAACAATAAGAACAATTAAAACAACGTACGAAAAATGTATTTAAATTAGAACGATTGGTAAAGAAAACAGTTTGATCAAACGTTTTCATCATCATCTATGTGCTTTTTTGTATTATCTTATATTGAAAATATTTTAACGTACATTAATAAAAATCATTTTTTATCCATGGCTCAGTGGATAATGAAACTTGTTGATCTTAATACAGAAGTTCCAACATTATATAATTAGCTTTAAAAATATGATTTCATATAATTATGAGAGAAATATTATGAGATTATTATTATCAGCCTAATAAGACCTTTTTTACTCGTTTTTTGACTTTCACTTGATATTATCTTAAATATTCAATTTATTGCTTTAAACTAGTACAATTCGAGTTGATACACAGAATTTCTTCCAATGCATGCAGGATTAATCTAGATTATAAAGTGTATTTGATGAGATCTGTGAGAGATCGCTAGATAATAAGCGATAAGACCTCCTTTTCACACGATTTTTTTTCTTTTTCTTTGATTGTTTCCTAATTCTCTTATTTATATGTTGTGCAGTAAGTATTAAATAAATAAAAACAGTGAATATTAAATGTGTTTAATGTGAAAATACATTATTTATTTTATATATTTAATCTCATATCTCACCATTTTATAATCCGACAACTAGATATTTCGACAGCTTTCAACCGTAATTGACATATTCATTTAATAATAACGCTTTTATTTTAAATTCCTATTATGCCAAAATTTTCTTTAGTCTCCATTATTTTTATTAACATACCATTAGCATAGCTTTTAGTTGTGCCATAATGAATTACAATAAATTATTTCGCCAAGGTCACACAGTCAAGAGTAAATATAGGCTGATCTGTGCGAGGGATTATGTTTTGTATCAAATAATTGAAGACAGCAGAATTAAAAAAAAAAAGATACTGCCTTCATCTAGAAAATGTTATGTCCCTATACGTAGTTTCTAATTATTATTATACGAATGTTACGAAAAACGCTTATTTTATAACATATTAAATTCATTCGTGTTCTTTTTGTGCGTTTACTGATCACATAAATATATCGCACATCATTTTTTATTTTTTTTTATAGAAAAGGAAGGCGGACTAGCGTACAGACCACCTGATGGTAAGTGGTCACCAAACGCCCTTAGACATTGGCACTGTAAGTAATGTTAACCATCGCTTACATCGCCAATGCGCCACCAACCTTGGGACCTAAGATTTGATGTCCCTTGTGCCTGTAATTACACTGGCTCACTCACCCTTCAAACCGGAACAAAACAATACCAAGTACTGCTGTTTTGCGGTAGAATATCTGATGAGTGGGTGGTACCTACCCAGACGAGCCTGCACAAAGCCCTGCCACCAGTACAAAGCCCTACCACCAGTAAAGCATCATAGACTATGTTGTATCTCCAAAGTTCAAATATTCGTAAAACGTATAACTCTTATATTCTAACTCATTTATATAAAATTACAAATTTGTGACTTACCTTCATCATCTTGAATTGTTAGATTTTATACAATTGAAGAGATTATATTGGCTGAGAATTATATTGTGATTGAAGTATACCCCTGAGTTTAGCCATTAGCATAATATTGTTTCCATAATTTAACCGTTATTGCTTCTACCGTACTAACTACGAATAGTTTTAATGGGAATGCAATGAAAGTGATGGTTTTAAAATTAATATTCATGTCGTTATAAAAGTTCGCTGACGGTTAATTTGTATATTTTCTATATAATATTGAAAATATGCAGAACCTGAGAATCAATTGGTGGTAGGGCTTCATGCAAGCCCAAAGGAACCCAGTCATTACATATTCTACCGTCAAGCAGCAATTATTATTATTATTATTATTGTGAAGGGTCAGTGAGCCACTTAACTACAGGTACAAGAGACATAACATCTTAGTTCTCAAGGTCGGTAGCGGGTTGGTATGCAAGGGATGGTTAATATTTCTTACAGTGTCAATGTCTATGGGGTGTGGTGATCACTTACCATCAGGTGGCTCATTTTCCAGTGTGCCTACTATTTTATTTAAAAAGCTGATACCCATACCGCAAAACGTAATTAAGTTCGGTCAAAACTTTCGCAGCCAGGAGGGTGGAAGTTGACTTCCATACCTCGGAAAAGTGTTAGCTCCTGGTCTCTCCAATCGTGTCAGATTGCCGTCTCATTGGTTTATGAGAGTAGAGAATAGAGATTGCATACACTTGTGCGCTTATAATATCTTTTGCACAGTTAGATAAGCTCCGTTGAGAATAGCCGCCGAGGCTGGAATGAGATAGAATTACACTATAAATTATAATATAATATTAGCCTTTTTGAAATCAACAGTTACACGTATTGGGTGTTTGTTCACAGTCTGGTTTTAAATGAAAGTAGATTGATAAAAAAATATGATTAGGTCGTGATATAGACATTAAACATTGCGATAGTTTCATCTGCATCATTGATTTAGAAGAATATGATGATAACAATCTCGAAATCCCGGGTTCAAATCACTTATTGGTTATTGAATTCTACCAGCAAAAAAGCGCTTGATATTTTTTTAAATTAATAGACTTATAACGTTTATTATTAAATAATTAAAGTGGTATTTAAGCACTATTTGCGATACAAATGCTACAATATATTGAGTAACTGTTCCTTAATGTGTTTGGAAATAATTATCACCCTCAGTAGCGGTATCAAAATGTTAATGTTTGTGAAACGTATTTAAATATCCCGTGTTAAATTTTTTGTATAAAATTTAACAAGCATTATAAATTCCGGAATAAAATTGAACGACCGTAACGTTTCGCGATCCAACATTTGTTTCACGGTACATAAATATTTTAAGCTATCAGTATTCATATATAGCAGAGCGCTTGATGTTTTCATTTATTATGAAAATAAAATGGTATAATACTAATCCCGTGAGATGTAAATTAATAAAAAAAAAAACATGGAAATCAATTCAACTTCCAAACGTGTTATCGTCATGTAGTGAACGCGGACACTATGAACATGTAATTAATTTCAAATATATGTCTAGAGAAGCCACTATAATTCCAGGTACAAGGAACAGCATAAACCCAATTATTTTAGTCATTATTTGTATACCAACAATTACTAAGTAAGTCAATCCTTCTTCAGCCTTAGTCCTGTTACATCTTTCTTTAAAGGTTCTATTTGACATTAAACAAAACACGAATTATCTTCTTTAACGGTGACCTAACAATTGATAACATTGATTGCAGGTCTTCGCATAATATTTGACAATTCCAAACCATTAGGCAGTCGTGTCGCTAGTGTTACTATTCGCTGTATTGAATGTGACGTTCCTCGGTACTTACCCCTGGAACGGGATCAGTATTACAAAGTTGTGACACCAGATTTCATTGGAAATGGTGGAGGTGGATACACCGTAAGTGGAGATGGAGATTTAAACTTGAAAATACTATAGTAACAGCCTGTGAATGTCTCACTGCTAAGCTAAGGCCTCATCTATTTTTTTTGAGGAGAAGATTTGGAGCTTATTTCTCCACGCTGCTCCAATGCGGATTGGTGGAATACACATGTGGTAGAATTTCAGTGAAATTAGACATAAAATTCCTCACGATGTTTTCCTTCACCGTCAAGCACGAGAATTATAAACACAAATTAAGCACATGGAAATTCAGAGATGTTAGCCCGGGTTTGAACCCACGACCATCGGTTACGATTCACGCGTTCTAACCACTGGGCCATTTCGGCTTAAATTACTATTGGACGTGTCAACTTCTTAATATAATTCTACCGTACTAACAGTTCAACAGTTAAACGTTAGTACTCTGCCCCTTAAAGAGTAGTCTTGTAGTATGATTTATATTCAATAAGGTTTATCAATACATACAACTTTTTTAAATAAGACTGGTTTAAAACCTCTTCAGTGTTATTCGGTACAAAGATATTTTTATCAAATTTTTTTGTAACAAGATGGGCAATTTCTTGAATTTTTCATATCAAATTATAATAAAAACAATTTATTATAATCATTTAATTTAATTAACAAATTTTATTTAACAATTAAAAATTTATTAGATATGTATGTAGTTTAAGCTTGAAGCAATTTTGTTCCCGTGTAAGCGTTTTCAATATGATAATAATTTTTTTTTATAGTATTGCTTATTATTTATTTATTTTGGAAAACATACAGCATAATATAATACATAAACATTTGGTAACAAAATAAGTTTTACATAAGCCAACAAAGTTTCCACTTTTACATTCAAACATGGAGTGAATCTAACAGTAACAAGTTATTTAACAATCAATTAAAATATATAAAGTAAAGTATTAAAAAGTAATTTAAAAAACAGAACAAAAGAAGAAAAAAACGTTAAGAATATTAATGACCAATACAGTTTTTTAAAGCTTCTAAGAACTTCAATAAATTTTCGTTAAAGATATCAATATTAGTGTTGCGTTTATTATAATTGTCACATGCTCTTTTTATGGTAGTATCTACCCAGACGGTCTTACACAAAACTTTACCACCGAGTAATAGGTTCAAAAAGCATTACCACAATGGATATTTTCCATCAAATATCAGGTTATACCGTTCTATGTAGTGGGAATTCGGATTTAATGATTACCGATATACGAGTATAGATACGATTCATGAGCTTAACGAATATAACTATTCGGCTACAATTTAAGCTTGTATATTTGAATTTATTTAAATTTAATTATAATAATAATAATGTCTTCCAGACCAATTTCGGCCACGGCGGCCAATCTCAAGAGAGATTACCCAACTACGCAGGATATATTATAGTGCACAAATGTGTGTGCAAACATAGGTACACTCTTTATTCCCTAACTCTCATAATCTGATGAGACGGCAATTAGACACGACCAACTTTCAGACTCCAGGCTGCCACTGAGAATTTTCTGACAGAAAAACCCAATAACTTTTTATTGCCACAACCTGGGAATTGAACCCAGGGCCTCCGAGTCTGCGGCCTTATATCAAGCCACTAGACCAACGAAGCAGTCCTAGTAGGATTTGAAGTATATGGAATAATTAACTATGTATTTTTTTTTTTTATAAATGACATATTTTTCATTTCTCTTTTAACTCCACGCAGACAAAATCGCAAGCAGGAGCTCGTTTATAATAATAGTAAGATAATATAGTTTTAACATACATTTTCCATTTATATAGATTATAATCGATCTGTGAGCCAAATTTCTTCTAAATTCGATGAGCCGTTTTTGCGTGATTGAGTAACAAACATCCAAATTATCATGTTTATATTATTAGAAGGATGATTGATGTCCGATTACTATATTCAATATACGATTCGTTTTGATTACGGATGGTAGAATTATGTACGATAATTAAAAAGCGTGCTATGTAACGTAAAAACTTAAACTCAAAAACGATTGATTACTGATATCCGTTGATATACTCGTAACACAACTTGGTTGGTATAGTGACTAGCTTGTACGACAGATCATGAGGTCCCGATTTCGAGTCCTGATCAACAAAATTTCTATTTTGTTACTGGTAGTTTTCGTTGAGAATAACAAGTTCTATAGTCGGTTCGAATGACATATTAAAAAAAAAATTGACCATTTTTGTGGTAACTTAAGTCCTCAAAAATACTCGGTCCTTGATATTACTATTGAATGAGAATTATTTACGTCTTTAAAACGTTCTGTTTTCTGTGTTCTGTTTTTATGAGAAGTATACCAATTGAAAATGATATAATTGATACTGGTAGAGAGTGCACTAGAAAATAAATCGATTATGATTGCTTAAAGAATTTTATCTTTTTCAGATGATTTCAGATAACCGTCAGAATATTGAAGTAATTGGCGTCGATTATGACGTCGTGATGCAATACATGAGACGTCAATCACCAGTTATTAAGGACCTGGATGGACGAATTCAGATATCAGATCCTTGTATACGTAATTAGGTCGATAAGAAAATAAATTTAAAACAAGATTGATCAACAGCATTCCATATAAACACATCGAATCTGATTGACATTTTTAAACCGATTACTTGGTTGGACAGTATAACTAAGACACGATTTAAGATGGTAGCGTGTTATGTTCTATTATTCATATTAGCAGAAGCATCGATGGCGGGACGTGGTCTGACGATCACGACGGCTCGTGGGCGTTACTACTCACGTCCCATTACCGTGCCTTTCCCCGCTGATACCATAATGATACGCTATTATGCTGCTGGTATCTATTAAGTGTATAATTGCTATAGTCAATGTCACATTATCACTTAATATAAATTACGATTATATAATGCGGTGAGTATCCACTGTTTTTTTTAGAGAATAACTCTGAAGATAAACTTCCGTGTGATTTGAGATTGCATAAATCAATTTTGTTGAGAAAATAGGCGTAAGGCGTTTATAAATATTTATATCTGTAAGAAGAAACTCGAAACTCAAGGCAGAAAACGGTCGTAAAAGGTAAAAGGATGAAAGTGATATGCGATATTGACCATAATAATTATAACATTTCAAGAATATACGCGTCAAAATAGTGTATTACCATACGTCGGTTGCCAACATTTTACTTGCAATTAATTAGCTATTTTGTTCGAACTAATCTCGTATCTCGCTTATGAAATATTGACAACCAACTTACGGTAATATGTGTGTTGTATGTATATTTTTGTACATTACATGTATGATGTAAAAACTCTTTGATATTTCACGATCATGTTCAGAAATGAGTTTCAAGTTCTAAAAAGACGTAAACGCTGCCTCTGAATCAAACAATGATTATTGTATTATCCTTATAAATAAATAATATAAGAAAACATTTTATAACATCTGTATTTTTTATTATTTTTTCATTATTAAAATTCCTATTTGAGGGAAGAGGGAGGGAAATGGTTGGAGCTTATTCAAGAGTCGAGATGGCCCAGTGGCTAGATAGCGTCAATCATAACCGATGATTGCTGGTTCAAATTCAAGCAAGCATCAATGAGTTTTCATGTGTTTAATTTGTGTGTTTATGTGTAAATCATCTCGTGCTCGGTGGTAAAGAAAAACATCGTTAGGAAGCCTGCATGTGTCTAATTTGATTGAATGATCTATCTATTTATTTTACAATAAATTATAATATGGATTTCGACAACAGATAGATTTTTTTTTCAATTATATTTTTCATACTTGCATTATTATTTACTATGTATATGTCGTCTTCTGTAACCCTAACAATGTGTATGCAAAATTTGTTGTCGAGTAAATACGTCCCGTGACGGACAGATTTTTATTACAATTCTATGAACTGCGTAAGCCCTAAATCAATAGAGCAAGGAATATCGAAGGATGACTAAGATTTACATGACATTGAATAATACATAATTTTCTATGTGTACTTTTGACTTTGCTAATCCCAATATTTGTGAAGTCATAATGACTGTTCTGTATCAAGTCGAGTGCAAGCCCGCAAACTTATTTCGGCTCAGTAACAGAGTTAAATCCACATTGGAAACGAATTGAAAATGTACTTTTAATGTAGATTTAATAATAATATCAATAATACGACACATTAAAATGATTGGGTAAAATATTTTTTTTTTCACACATGGCCATGATCCCAAACCAAGCAGAGCTTGTATTATGAAACCAGACAACTGATATACTACATATACTATTATTCTTTTGTAAATACATACTTATATAGATAATTACACCTAGACTCAGGACAAACAGACATGTTCGTGCACACAGATGTTTGTCCTGGGTGAGAATCGAACCCACTTCGGCGTGAAAGGCAAGTATCTCTACTCAATCTGCCAACCACGCCAACCTGCTCATCAATATGTATGTATTAAGTTTGAGCAAAAATTTTAAATTTTTTCTGAAGTCAGAAAGTGGATGAAAACTTAATTGTTATTCACTTCCTCACATCCCTCACATTATAAGAATATTTTTTGATAAAAAATTTAAAAAATATTATATTTTAGATTTCAATCTGCTATACCTCATCTGCTAGAAAAAAAAATAGATTTATAAAAAAATTATTTATTTGAATAATAACTTCCAATCTTTTGCAACCAGTTCTTGCTACTACTAATACAGTCTAAAAAAAGTGCCGTTCCGAACATTCAACTTATACTCATAAAAAAAAGTTGTAAGCCGGATTATTAAGGACATTCGTTCCGTTCATTTATTCGTTCGTTATTATTTTACCGCAAAGCGCAAGTTGCAAAGTTGCACTCGGCGCAATATACCGTGAAATTGCAATGGCAAAACTTAAACCAATTACCGGCTTCGGAATGTGTTATTTTAATTGTTATTAGTTGTAATCCTTGTGTGTTTAAAATATCATTTCGTTTAACCGTAAAGTTCGTGGATCGTAATATTATTAATCTAAGCTTTTAATGGTTTATCCTTATTTCACGCAGTAAAGGTGCATCCCACCGGTGCGGACAAACGGTACAAATGTAACATCGTAACCATCGCATATAGCCATTGGCACTGTAAGAAATATTACGCATTATTTTCATCGTCACCCACCTTTGAGACTAAAATATTATGTCTTTGTGCCTGTACTTAGCAGTAGAAATTCATATGTTGGTAGGACTCATATTCAAATACCCTCATCATTTATTGAATCAACCCATAACAAAATCTTAAATTTTTTTAATAAATGTGAAGATTTTAAATTACTATTTATTTTAATAACCTTTATTCGTGTTTACAGTAATTGTTACTTTTTATGTTGAAACGCCCAGTGACTCACTCGCCATTCAAACCGAAAAATAACAATACTAAGCTTAGCTGTTCAGCAGTAGAATATGTGTAGCGGTGACTGCCTCGTTGGTCTAGTGGCTTGATGTAAGGCCGCAGACCCGGAGGTCCTGGGTTCAATTCCCAGGTCGGGCCAATAAAATATTATTGGGTTTTTCTGCCAAAAAATTCTCAGTCTCAGGGCCACCTGATGGCAAGTGGTCACCAACGCCCATAGACATTGGCATTGTAAGAAATGTTAACCATCGCTTACATCACTAATGCGCTACCAACCTTAGGAACTAAGATGTCATGTCTCTTGTGCCTGTAATTACACTGGCTTACTCACCCTTCCAACCGGAACACAACAATACCAAATACTACTGTTTTGCGTTAGAATATCTGATGAGTGGGTGGTACCTACCCAGACGAGTTTGCACAAAGCTCTACCACCAGTAGTAAACCAGTGTGAAAACAGTATGTTATTTATGACCTTTTATAAAAAAAAAACAGAAAGCGAAGTTTTTCTTAGCAGTAGAAATTCATATGTTGGTAGGACTCATATTCAAATAACCTCATCATTTATTGAATCAACCCATAACAAAATCTTGTGCGGTAATTATTTTTTTAATAAATGTGAAGATTTTAAATTACTATTTATTTTAATAACCTTTATTCGTGTTTACAGTAATTGTTACTTTTTATGTTGAAACGCCCAGTAATTAAAATGTATTAATTATATTCCATTATTTGCTTCCTTTATAAAGATTTAACTGTATCAATATATATTCGGGTTTTAACCGCAATTATACGTTTTTATTCTATTTCAAAAACGAAGTGTTTAAGTAATTATTAATTTATCCTTGTTTTTGTTAACGATATACCAATAAGGTATGGTTTGTTTATAATTTGGAATAAAAAATAAAATAAAAAATTCCATGCCCAAGAATGCGTTAAGGCAAGAAAACTATTGATTTTTTTTCACTGCTTTACAATTAATATGTAATTTATACTGTCTTATATTCTGCAAACTCAAAATAATTTTAATGTTTCAAGCTAGTTTTAAAAGGTGCAAGTTGTATTGTATTTGGCTTGTATTTTTTTTAGTTTAATCTATTTTTCTTTAATTTTTTTCGTCGATATTTGTATCAGAGTTGCGTCTATCGTGGACACGAGCTGATTGTATCGACTCTACTATACATATGTATATAAAAACAGACGGATATATATTTGAGAACTTCAACACTGTCTAACCGATCATCCTGAAAGTTATTAATAATATTTTATTTACCAGGAACAGGGTTTTATTTCGTTTTAAGAGGACGCTACAGCACTTTAACTTATAAAGTGTCAATCGATATAATATCTACACAGATAGGTTACCATGTTTTGTAAATCAGTACAGTAGTAGACCAGTCTGTTAATGTCCCACTGCTGGACTAAGGCCTCCTCTCCCTTTTGAGAAGAAGGTTTGGAGCTTATTCCAGCAACAGAATTTCAATGAAATTAGACACATACATATTTCCTCACGATGTTTTTATTCACTGTCAAGCACGAGATGAATTAAAAACACAAATTAAGCACATGAAAATTCAGTGGTGCTTGCCCGGGCTTGAATCTACGATCATCGGTTAAGATTCACGCGTTCTAATCACTAGGCCATCTCGGCTCAGCTTGGCGGTTTTGTGATTATTGCAAAGAAACTTCTTCACAATCTATTACTATCATAAAATAAAATTTTAATTGTCTACAAAAAATATTATAATTACAAAAAAATCATTCAACAAGATAACTGTTTTCAACACTTTTACGATATTCCAATTGAAATCAAATCCATTGTTTGGTCAGCGTCGATTACGTTTGCATAATATTAAACGGTGAAGCGATTTTATCTTCATTTAAATTCGATCTTTCCTTTCAAATATTTGCTAACAGAATATGTGAAAAAATTGTTCCATATACGATTTAATGAGCCCAGAATTTATTTACCATAATTCTTATTTTAATGATGTTTTAGAATTGCAAATACTCTTTGTAAATAAGTATAAATTTGCCATGTTTAAATAGAATTTTGATGAAGATAGAATCGGACATTCTTTACGCTTATTTAAATTGGATTCAATTGAAACATAGGTGTGTACTTCAGTTGGTAAATATAAGAACTAATTAATTCATTGATTAATAAAATAAATTTATTTTTGTTATTATTATAACAATGCTAGCTATGAAGCATATATTATACATATAATAATCACAATGGAAAAGGGGCGGAAGAAACGTTATACTGTTTGCCGTGATACCCCCAACCCATACGCTATAGGATATGTTTCCTCATTCAAATTATAAAACGATGTGTGTGTCCTATCTCTTATTTATGTATGTCTAAATTATTTTTCTTTTCCTTCTTAAGTGTACAAAAATAAATCTCGAGGGATAAGCAAGCTTACACTAAGTTCCCTTTAAGCACATTTTTCTTATTATTTTATTTGCTAATACAGTAACAATAACAGCCTGTGAATGCACCACTGCTAGACTAAGGCCTCTTCTCCCTTTTTAAGGAAAAGTTACGGAGCTTATTCCACTACGCTGCTCCAATGCGGGTTGGTGGAATACACGTGTGGCAGAAAATCAGTTAAATTAGACACATGCAGGTTTCCTCACGATATTTTCCTTCAACATATAACACGAGATGAATTATAATCACAAAATTAAACACATGAAAATTCAGTCTTGCTAGCCCGGGTTTGAACCCACGATCATCAGTTACGATTCACGCGTTCTAGCCACTGGGCCATCTCGGTTCGTTTGCTGATACGTAATAAAGTATTAAAACAAATACAAACAAATAATTTTACACGTATTACTTATCAGAATACCATCTTAATTTATTCATGTTATATTCACGCGTTCTTACAATGGGCCATCTCGGCTCTTTTACGTAATAAAATATACAAATACACAAATAATTTTATACGTATTATTTATCAGAATACCATCTTAATTTATTCATGTATAATCACTAAGCTTCCTTTCAAAACATTGCAAAACATTTAGATAGACGTAACTACGGTCCAACGTAACAGATTCTAACTATAACAATATTACGTTGCTGATAACCAACTTGGTCAGCCTAACTGCTGTTTGCTGTTCTAATAGTTAAACCGACGGTTAAACATCAGACGTTTATGACTAGGGATGTCGGGTTATATTTTAATATCGATAAAAGCCGGTATTTTGTACACCCACAACCGTAATATAATATGTTGCAGCATAGTGAGATCTTTTAGCTCTAGTCAATGTCATGTAATTCGATTACCTATACGATACGAGGCTTTGTGCAAGCTCGTCTCGGTAGATACCACCCACTCATCAGATATTCTACCGCAAAACAGCAGTACTTGGTATTGTTGAGTTCGGTTTAAAGGGTGAGTGAGCCAGTGTAATTACAGGCACAAGGGACATAAAATCTTAGGTCCCAAGATTGGTGGCGTATTGGCGATGTAAGCGATGGTTAACATTTCTTACAGTGCCAATGTCTAAGGGCGTTGGTGATCACTTACCATCAGGTGGCCCGTAAGCTCGTACGCCTTCCTTTTTTATAAAAAAAAGAATGATGTGCGATATATTCATGTGATCAGTAAACGCACAAATAGAACACGAATAAATTTAATATGTTAAAAAATAAGCGTTTTTAGTTTCATTCTTATAATAACAATTAAAAACTACGTATAGGGACATAACAACTTTTAGATGAAGGCAGTGTCATTTCTTTTAATTTCCCTGTCTTCAATTATTTGATACAAAACATAATCCCTCGCACAGATCAACCTATATTTACTCGACTGCGTGACCTTGGCGAAATAATTTATTGTAATTCATTATGGCACAACAAAAAGCTATGCTAATATAATAATGTTAATGCTATGCTAATAAAAATAATGGAGACTAAAGAAAATTTTGTCATTTGTCACCATCAGGTGACCCATATGCTCGTCCGCCTTCCTATTCTATAAAAAAAAACCTTGATCGTATACTGGGTATACTGGTACGTTTGTATTTCTGTTTGTTACTTTATAAATACTATGCACAGATTGCGATGAAATTTGATATTGAGCAAGTATGGGATTATGATAAAAAGACATAGATATATTAATCATGTGATATTTGCAAGAAGTAAAATTGAAGCGAGTGGAGTCGCGGAAACGGTTATTGACTTAAATAAATCTGTGTATGCCTTGTATGTGAACCATTATACGTAAAAAACAATGTATCACTCAGAAAATACTATGTATTACGTTGCAATATATTTAATAAAATTAGAATTCCTAATGTATGTATGGAAGAGTTCAGGCGTAAGACCAACGGCTTTAAGGGCTTTCCGGGGCACGGGAGTGTACTTATACACTTCCAAGCTCCGGGCTGCTACCGAGAATTTTTAATAAAATCATAATAAAAATATTTTATTTATTTCTTCACAAAAAGTTAACAAATTGACATATAACATTTAAATATCAGCTAAATAATGTGAAGACTGGTGCTTACAATAGATAAACTGTTCTATTTTTTATTTTTTTAAAACCAACAATTTAAACTCATTTGTACATCACTAAACTGTACATGAAGATAGCCGTGAGATTTAAAATGCAATGTTTGAATTTTACTTAAAAATGTATGCTTTTTTAGTAAGGTAAAAGTAGATTTATCATTTCTGCACAAGACCTCCTTATCTCTTAAAGGCTCGGAGCTTATTCCAATAAGCTGCTTTATTGGTCTATGGATCACATGTGAAGGAATTTCATATCCGTTGAGCATATTTGCATAAAGAATAGTTTGATTTTGTTGATTTTTATGCAATATTTTTTTTTTTATTCTTCATCC
Organism: Nymphalis urticae; assembly: GCA_905147175.2. NCBI lineage: Eukaryota > Metazoa > Arthropoda > Insecta > Lepidoptera > Nymphalidae > Nymphalis > Nymphalis urticae. The sequence goes on along the minus strand of LR990003.1, from coordinate 8,940,670 downwards.
TGGGACACAAGGTCATCTGATCCCAAACTAAGCAGAGCTCGTACTATGGCAACCAGACAACTGATATACGACATATGACATAGACAACTTTTATTTTGTAAATACATACTTGTATAGATAATTACACCTAGACTCAGGACAAACAGAAATGAATAAATATACAAATTTCTGTCCTGGGTGGGAATCGAACCCACGACCTGCGGCGCGAAAGGCAAGTATCTACCAACCACGCCAACCGGCTCGTCAAATGTAGTAGTCACAAGTAGTAGCGATTTTATTGTATTTAAATTTCTCCATTCTGTTTAATGATTGCAATTTGTATAGACATCGGAGATAGATTACTATATACGCACAAACTCGTCTTCGGAATTTACACGGATTGGAATCTTCATTAAAGTTATTTTCCTTTACTTAAATACTGGTAACAATTTGTTATATTAATTAAACAAATGTATCAGTAATAACACTCCTGTCACATTTATAGTAAGACGCACACTTCCTTGATTTTAGTGTGAGTGAAACCTTCTTCTGGTTATGTTCGATAGCATATAAATAAATTCGGTGGAATCAATCTAAACTGGTGTTAGGTTTACGCATAATTTAATCGTGTACCATGACGTTTCAAAAATGCTTATGAGAGCTTATTCGAATAAAGAAAGCTTTGATTTTGATAGTTATTTTATTTTATTTCAGTTGAATTTCTATTATGTTAGTTCGTATATATTAGTCTTTTGTGTTCGACATAATTTGATGACGTAGTTGGATGACGTAGTTAAGTTTATTTACAAGTCTATTACATCTTAGGTCCAAGGATTGGTGTCGCATTGTAAGTAATCACCGATAGTTTTTCTTTACATCTGACAGTGTTAATATCTAAAAAAAAAAAAAATCTAATCGACTTTTACTTTTGCTCATCCTCAAGCGCTACCACCGGTTCGTAATGGAAATTTAAACGAGAACCGGCTAGAAACTTAGTAGTTACTCTTTTAGAAAAAAATTACATGCATTTAACGGTTTGCAGTTTTATGCATGCATATTCTATGTATACGAACTTACCTTTTTTGTTTCTTTGTCTTTATAAAATAAAAAAATAAATTAAAAAAAATGCAGCGGTTGCGTTTTGATAAGATCAAAGTGTTTCTTGCTGTTATGTTAAAAAATAATACATACAAGAAAGTTGAAATATAATGTGAAACAGATATACATTAAAGGAACCTTTTAAGTTAGCAATTAATGAACTTGGGCGTGTTATCCAAGTTTCAAGGTTGCTTATAATTCAAAGTTGATCCGATATAATTCTAAGTTGTGTAGTGACAAAGTAACCACATGCGAACAAACCAATATGTTTGTAATGCAAAGCGCCAAAGTTTTGGTCACAAAATTTGCGGTTTAACGAAGGCTTAATTAAACGCTGACTGGCGCAGACCATTCGTTCCGGTGTACGAATAGCCGAATACCGTGCGTATGGAATGACAAATAATGGTCGAAATTGGTACAAATAACTCAAATTTTGATTTATTGATAGCCTTTCTGTTGAATCAAAATTTAATAATCATTCCAAGCTTCCGTCCTAATAAAGTTAATAAATTGTTTTAAAAGCTATTTATAATATACATTTTTAATAAAATTCGCCAATCAGTATAGATTTATACAATTTATACAATTTTATATTTAAAAAACAGCGGTAAAAGAATTCCAACAATAAATATTTGGCATTTATTTATCAATATTATAAGCATTATTTTAATGAATTATAATATAATGTAATGCCTTGTAATAAAGTTGAAATTATTTTATGTCATGAATATAGTGACTAAACATGTATATTATGTTTAAAACAAATAAATTGAACAAAAAGAGTACCTACTAAGTTTTTTGTCGGTTCTTCTCGGTAGAATCCACATTCCGAACTGGTGGTAGCGCTTGACGATACATAAATAATTGTAAAAGTATATTTTTTTATTTTTTATTTTCATTAAGATCTCAGAAATAGACTAATAAACAAGTAGTTTAATTATAATTAATTTATAAGATATTATGTATCCTTTAAATGTATCCGGTTTTGGAGTACAGTTTTACAGTAATCGTTCAAGTAGTACATAAGTGTTGGCTTAGGAAAACGGTGTAGACTAAGGACGGCTATCAAAATTTCAACATTTTAATAATAAACACAACTAAGACTTACTCAAAAAGTCAACAGTCCTAAACACACGCTTAAAAGTCCACACAAACGTACGGTAACCATAAAACAGTTGATAGCAGGACAGTCTGAAATTAACCCCATCACAGGTTAGATCGTCGACGCTTTTGATCGGGCAAAGTGGAGGCAAAGATGTAGGAAAGCGGACCCTGGCATTTCTAGGCCGGGAAAACGCTAGGAAGAAGAAGAAGAAGACAGGTTGTTGTTGTACATACCATCTAAAAATTTTAAACAGTGATTTTTTTAGTGAATTAATATTTCAATATCAGAAGCGATTTAAATTTGAAAAAAATAAATATTTAGTTATGAATGTAATATTTACAATGTGTATTGCTGCATTAAGGTTGACTCTGCGCCATTTAAGTACAATGTAATTATAATAATTATAATGAAAGTCCTTCCGGCTAGGTTTATGTACCTTCCTATCTAATTTCCTATTAAAATTTAATAAAAAATTAACGATGGATTGATGGGGGGGATACTCGGAAACGTATATTATTTTTAGTGCGCTTTGTCGTTCGTCTTATTTCAGGAAATGGATCTTTGAGCGATACATAGCAAAATAAAAATAAACATGAAAAATAATATTTATTTTATTATTTCAGAAAAAAATTTACTCTCTTCTATAATTCACCCCAATGGATTAATATTTCGAACAGTTGATTAAATGTACAGTTTAAAGGGCTTACATTTGTATTAAAAGTTTAAAAATAATAGTCTAGTCCATTACTTTTAATACGTTTTAAATATTCGTATATATAAAGGAGAAAATAGAAATATTAGTAATGCCTTAAATGTATCGTTACCGTAACAGCCTGTGAATATCCCACTGCTGGGCTAAAGGCCTCCTCTCCCTTTTTTGAGGAGAAGGTTTGGAGCTTATTCCACCACGCTGTTTCAGTGCGGGTTGGTGGATTACACATGTGGCAGAATTTCAGTGAAATTAGACACATGCTGGTTTCCTCACGATGTTTTCGTTTACCGTAAAGCACGAGATGAATTATTATCCCAAATTAAGCACATGAGAACTCAGTGGTGCTTGCCCGGGTTTGAATCTACGATCATCGGTTAAGATTCACGCGTTCTTACCACTGGACCATCTCGGCTTCTTAAATGTATTAAAATATTTTATAAAATCTTGTATCCGAGATGGCGAAGTTGTTAGAACGCGTAAATTTTAAACAACGGGTTCATAACCAAGCAAAAACCATTGATTGATCTTCATGTGCATAATTTGTGTGAATTATTCATCTCGTGCTTGGCAGTGAGGTATATTGCATGTGTCGATAAAAGGTTACCAGCATTGAATAAGCATGGTAGAATATACTTGAAGCCTTCTCCTAAAAAGGAGAGGAGGCCTTAAGCCAACATTGGAATATTTACAGTGGTTCATTTACTTTTTCATTTATTGAATCCTTGAAAATAAAAAATATATATAATTACTTGTTAGTATATCTGTTCTAATACAAAATTAATAGGAATGTAATAAAATAATTTATTTTACATAAGATGGTTACCCTATCCAAAGAGCCTTGTATACACATTGCTAATTTTCAAGTGAAATGCAAACATTTTAGAGACTAAATCTCTGTAATTAATCAAATTAAAACAACGGTTACATTGTTTAATGAAACTGATATAAGTACATACACAAATTTAATGATAATTTAATATCATACTTTGTTATTTGACTTTTAATATACTTTCAAAAAATAAAAAAATATAAATGAACATCTGACGAATTTATTGATTTATAAAAAAATCAAAAACAAACGTATATGCATAATTATGTTTTACAATACAAAGACTGGATATTGTTTTCTATGTAATAAATATTATATATTATTTTTGCTTTAACTTAGTAATATGAAAATTTAAAAATATTTAAAAACTTAATTGTAAGGGATGTAAGGGGAGTCGACAACGACCTTAGGCTCCCTACCGTCAACCTCACCTGCCCGTGGTGCATCCTGCTGATCAACGAACGAGGCTCTGGCGACCGATATCGTGGCGGTATAACCACACAAATGCTGGAATCCGAAAATGTAAATCCTGATAGCGGGCAGCAGCGCTATCAGCGAAAGATTTCCAGCTACTGCGGTCACCAACCCGCCTGCCAAGCGTGGTGACTAAGGCAACAAACCCCCCAAATGAGCGACAACAGAAATGCACGGCCCCCAATTCCCGGTAGTCACACTATCCCTGGCCACGGTACCGGTCATGGTAACGGTGTGACGGGGGGTGCTAAGAATCCCCGGGCTACGGCAGGGTACCATAAACGGCGATTGTTTCTGGCCACGTACAATGGACGCTCTCTGCGGCTGGACGAACATCTCACAGAATTGGAAGTAGAGTTAAGTCGTATTAACTGGCATATAGTGGGTCTATCGGAAATCCGAAGACAGGGCGAGGACACGATAACACTGGATGCTGGTCACTTACTCTACTTCCGAGAGGGACACCAACCATCCCAAGGTGGCGTCGGCTTTTTGATCCACAAGTCACTCAGAAGCAATGTTATGGAGGTTGGCAGTGTGTCAGCGAGGGTGGCATACCTTGTCTTAAAGATAACCGAGAGGTATGCCTTGAAGGTTATACAAGTGTATGCCCCAACGTCCACATACACTGACGAAGAAGTCGAAGCCATATACGAAGACATAGTAAAAGCTATGTCTCGTACCAGTACCTTCTACACAGTTGTTATGGGTGACTTCAATGCCAAAGTGGGAGTACAAGAAGATGGTGAATCGAGGGTAGGAAAATTCGGCTATGGGAACAGAAACCATCGGGGACAAATGCTGGTAAACTTCCTAGAAGCTCAGGGATTATTTCTGATGAACTCATTTTTCCAGAAAAAGCCCCAAAGGAAGTGGACCTGGCGAAGCCCCGATAGCGTAACAATGAATGAGATCGACTTCATTCTATCCAATAAGCGCCAAATATTCAGGGATGTCTCCGTGATCAACAGGGTCAACACTGGAAGTGATCACCGCCTGGTAAGAGGCACCCTGAATATTAACTCTAAAATCGAACGATCGCGGCTAATGAAGTCGACTCTTAGACCAACCTTGCCCCAGGTCGAAGCTGGTTGCGAAAGCTTCCAGCTGGAACTACAGAACCGATTCGCCATGTTGGAAACCGAGCAGGACATTGACGACGCCACCAACAGTCTGGTACGTGTCATTCGCGAGGTGGGTCAAAATCACTTTCGACAAAGGAGCAATGGACGTAAGTCGAAGCTCTCAGGCGAGACTCTGGACGAGATGACGAGAAGACGTGAACAACAGAATATGACGCCATCTGAGTGTCAGGCACTTAACAGGAAGGTAAAAAAACTAATAAGGCGTGACACAAGACGAGCGCATACCCGAAATATTGAAGATGCCATAGCACTCAATAGGGGCTCAAAGGTTCTTGCAAAGTCGCATACCTCCTGTTGTCACCTGACAAAACTCAGAACAACACAAGGCACAACCGTCACCTCAAAACCAGAGATTCTAGCTGAAGTCGAAAAGTTCTATAGCAATCTATACTCATCACGAGTACCTCCACCTGAGTCCCACAGCGCGGATGACCCAAGAGCCAGACTGACACGCCATCTATCTGACGAGCTTCCCGACATCGACTTGGGCGAGATTAGGATTGCTCTCGAACAACTTGGAAACAACAAGGCTCCAGGGGAGGACGGAATTACCTCAGAATTACTTAAAGCGGGAGGAACACCAGTTCTGAGAGAGCTGGTAAAGATCTTTAATTCCGTCCTCCAAAATGGTATTACACCAAAGGCATGGAGCAGAGGTGTGGTGGTGCTGTTTTTTAAGAAGGGTGATAAAGCTCTTCTGAAAAACTACCGCCCCATTTCACTTTTAAGTCACGTATATAAGTTGTTCTCGAGGGTAATCACGAATCGTCTCGCCCAAAAATTCGATGACTTCCAACCCGTTGAACAGGCTGGGTTTCGAAAAGGCTTCAGTACCGTAGACCACATACTCACACTTAGGCAAATGATACAGAAGACCGAGGAATATAATCAGCCTCTATGCCTAGCGTTTGTGGACTACGAAAAAGCCTTCGATACCATCGAGACCTGGGCTGTTCTGGAATCGATGCAGAGATGCCTAATAGACTTTCGGTATGTCCAGGTGTTAAAGTGTTTGTACGAAGCCGCAACCATGACCGTCCAAGTACAAGATCAGAGCACAAGACCAATCCAATTGCATCGCGGGGTAAGACAGGGGGATGTAATCTCCCCGAAACTTTTTACCAATGCATTGGAGGACGTCTTCAAGACGCTCGATTGGAACGGACGCGGCATTAATATAAATGGCCTACACATTACACATCTGCGATTTGCTGACGACATTGTCATCATGGCGGAAACTCTGCAAGATTTGGAAGAGATGCTAAACAGCCTAAGCGATTCTTCAAGACAGGTGGGTCTGCGGATGAACTTAGAAAAAACCAAAATTATGATCAACCAACATATATCCCCGAGACCGGTTGTCGTAAATGGCTCTCCACTCGAGGTTGTGCAGGAATACATCTACCTGGGCCAAACTATACAACTTGGCCGGCACAATTTTGAGAAGGAGGTCAAAAGAAGAATACGTTTGGGCTGGGCAGCATTCGGGAGGTTGCGTCATATTTTTGAATCGTCGATCCCACAGTCACTTAAGACCAGGGTATATAATCAGTGCGTCCTGCCTGTTATGACTTACGGCGCCGAAACGTGGACACTCACTGTAGGACTGGTCCACAAGTTCAAGGTCGCTCAGCGAGCTATGGAACGTGCGATGCTTGGGGTTTCTCTGGCAGATAGAATCCGAAATGAGGACATTCGCCAGAGAACTAAAGTCACCGACATCGCGCGTAGAATTAGCACGCTGAAGTGGAAGTGGGCTGGTCATGTCTCCAGACGCATCGATGGCCGATGGAGCCGACACATGTTGGAGTGGAGACCACGCTTAGGCAAACGTAGTGTAGGACGCCCTGCGGCAAGATGGACCGACGATTTGAAAAAGGTGGCAGGTACGGGATGGATGCGGGCTGCCCAAAATCGGGATGGTTGGCGTTCTATGGGGGAGGCTTTCGTCCAGCAGTGGACGGCGGTAAGCTGATATATATATTAAAAACTTAATTGTTATAGAGATTGAGACATTTTTTGTGTTTTGTGAGATTGTCAAACTTAATACACTGCTGCAAAAACTAAAACAACAATACTCAGTATTGTTGTGTTCGGTTCGAAGAAGGTAAGTGAGTCAGGGTAACTACAGGCACAAGGGACATAACATTTTAGTTCCCAAGGTTGGTGGCGCACTTACGATGTATGGAATGATTAATTACAACGCCAATGTCTATGAACACATACTATCAGATGGCGCTTTTTGCCCGCCCGCTTCTTATTTTATAAAAAAAAAAACTTTATTAAGATTTTATGTTTTTATTAAATAAAAAGAAAAGCTTAATAACATGTTCAAATAATTATATGCTGCAAGTAAAATATTTTTACTCCATTTAGAATAAATATGAGCACGTATACAAACAATACACGAACTTAATTACAATACTGACAAAAGTGAACACAAATAATATTTGTTATAACAAGTAAAGTAAAAAACAAAACAAATTAACTCAACTCAAGGCGGGAACTAAATAAGAAAAGAAATTGTTTTCTCTAAGATATTATATATTATATTACATTGCAGCCAAGATATTAGATATTATATAACATTGCAGCGTGAGAAAGTCTTTTAACCTTGAAGTTAAATTATATGTACCTACCTACCTATGAATGTAGAAGAGAAATTTCTTCGAACACATTGGCAGTTTTTTTTTATAGCATTTGTATGCGGGCTCAAATAAGCCACTTAATGGTTAGTGGTCACCAATACTAATCATCCCTTATCTGCTGCTGCCAACTTTGGGAACTAAGATGTATGTCGCTTTTTGCCTTTAACTCATACTCACTCACCCTTCCAACCGGAACACAATAATACTAAATATTGCTGTACGGTGATAGAATATCTGACAAGTGAGTGGTACCTACTAAGACGGGCTTGCCCTACCACCAAGTGCAAGCTTTAAACAATGGCAAGAATGCTAGCATAATTTATTATTTAAATCAGAATTCCAATGTCTCTTGGTGTAATTTTAACCAGCCCTTCTGTCAACCGTGGAGACAATAAGACACCCGTCTTGTATTTGTTTGTTCTTTATTAGAAAAATAAACTGGACTTTAGAGAAAATGCAAGTTTCAAGTATATCTACTGAGATTGGAATTGAATACATATTATCTTATTTTATCAAATAAGACGACAACCTTATACATTAAGAAACACATTGTCTTATTGCATATATAAAAATATTGTAACAAAATATATAACAATTATAGGCTCTTAACAATAAATTAACATTAAAAAAATATATCTAATTGACGAAAAACAAAAAAAAAATCTTTAACATAAATAATAAAATAAATAAATGAATTTTGAAAAGTAATACAAAAAGATATTGGTTTTGGCTATAGATAAGTTGATAAAAAATATCTTTAAAAGTCAATTGAAGTGAAAGTCCACTCCATTTAAAAAAAAGGTTAATCTGACCTTGAGAGCGACATTACTGACATCATTGGTTTATTACAGATTCTTGCGTTTTATCATTTATCGAATAATGTGAAGATATCGCTCGCGAACAGAATACCTATTATATTTTACAGAACTTCATCCAAACCAACCATCCTTAGCAAGGTTCCATTAGATGCAAGGAGTAAACATTTCAAGATTCGATCCATGTGTAATGCTTCTATTTGTGAGGCTCATGATAACATTTTATTAGTTTCTACTTCTGTAGATCTATTCTGTAAGAACAAACTCAAGACTCACAGCAGAACACTTTCGAACAATGTCATAAAGCAGTATGCGACAGTGATATTTAAAGGATTTTTTTTTTTTTTTTATATTTCCCGGGTGGGCAAATGACTCTACTCCACCTGATGTTAAGTGGTAGTAGAGTCCAAACGCGAGGACGGCCAGTACAGTCGGGAAGAAGATTCTGCACTAGGCGCCCTCGCCTTGCCGGCCCGCAAGATGCCTCTTCACGCCTCGTAAAGAGACGTGAAGCGAGCGACGTATTGCCACGATAGGGATGGGCAAAGTGTGGAGGCGTGTTTCCCCCGGCATTGGTTCAGCAGCCGTCTCCACTGGACCAACACCCATCGCGGCAATGCTCGCTCGGGCACTGGCTGTACGCTGGCTGACCTCGAAACGCGGCTGCAAGCCACTTCACGAGATTTTCACCATGCGTACGGTGGTAACAAGCCAGGCGGATGTTTGTCATCCTACCACCAGATAAATACCGTTACAGACTGTGAATGTCCCACTGCTGGGCTATAGACCTCCTCTCCCTTTTTGAGGAGAAGGTTTGGAGCTTATTCCGCCACGCTACTTAAATGCGGGTTAATGGAATATAGTACATGTGGCAGAATTTCAGTGAAATTAGACACATGCAGGTTTCCTCACGATGTTTTCCTTCACCGTAAAGCACGAGATGAATTATAATCACAAATTAAGCACATGAAAATTCAGTAGTGCTTGCCCGGGTTTGAACTCACGATCATCGGTTAAGATTCACGCGTTCTTACCATTGGACCATCTCGGCTTTTTACTTAAAGGATACTCGCATCTAAATAGAATATCACCGTAAGTCCCTTTATAACCTTTCGAGTGAGATACAAAGAGAGTTCTTACAGAACGGCACTGCTATCAGGTATAGTAAGGAGCGCGATTTTTTAAATGAACATGTCTTAAGCATTAGCTGCTTCGCCCACGTGCGAGGGAGACAGATATTAGACACTTCTTGTCCTTTTCTATACACATGCAAGTTAATAGTACAATATTTAACTCAATATAATATTAGTTAGTATTATAATAACAAACAGAGCTATGATTTTAAATATTATTCGCCCAATATCATTATTACCAATAAATTGTAACATATAAACTGAGTCAATATTAACAATAGAATTCCCCTATTTGTAGGTATGTGTATTGGTTAAAATATACGCGTATTTGGTTTCGACAATTAACTACCACTTTGTATGAAAATTATTTGTACTATTCAAATTTAACTATAATTCAGATATTGTCCACAATGGATAATTTAAATAGTTATCTGTATTTTATTATATTATATACAATTTATATTACGGCTGAGGCAGATATAGTCCAGCGGGTCATTTGAATCTTGAATGGGAATGTTAGTTTCAATCGAATCGAACCAATAAATAAAAAAAACAACTAACATAGGGGTTTTTATCGCTTGTAAATTCTGGTAGCGCACTAAGCTAACATGCGGCTGTGCGAACATTACTTAGGCATTTCAATGTCATGACAATTTTATAGTTCTGCGTTCCACATTGTCAGCAAAACGTGCCTCTTTATATTTGTTATATTTCTTATTGCAATTGCATCGCGTAATAATGGTAAGCGTTATTTTTGTCCGTAAAGATCATATCATCATCATAGAATCATCATCAGTCCCGAGATTAATTGGTGTTCGAAAACTATAATAATAATACGGTAACGGTAACAGCCTGTAAATGTCCTACTGCTGGGCTAAAGGCCTCCTCTCCCTTTTTGAGGAGAAGGTTTGGAGCTTATTCCACCACGCTGCTCCAGTGCGGGTTGGTGGAATACACATGTGGCATAATTTCAGTAAAATTAGACACATACAGGTTTCCTCACGATGTTTTCCTTCACCGAAAAGCACGAGATGAATTATAATCACAAATTAAGCACATGAAAAACTTCAGTGGTGCTTGCCCGGGTTTGAACCCACGATCATCGGTTAAGATTCACGCGTTCTTACCACTGGGCCATCACGGCTTCTTAATAATAATAATAATAATATCCTGGGACATTATTCAAATACGGCCATCTGATCCCAAACTAAACAGATCTTGTACTATAGAAACCAGACAACGGATATACTACATATACTACTTTTGTTTGTAAATACATACTGATATAGATAATTTTGACGAGCCGGTTAGCCTGGTTGGTAGATACTTGCCTTTCACGCCGATGATTGTGGGTTCGATTCCCACCCAGGACAGACATTCGTGTGCATGAACATGTCTGTTAGTCCTGAGTCTGGGTGTTATTAAGTATTCTTTATTCAAAAATATGTTTTCAAAACATCATAATTTTTCAGATAAGTACTGAGATGACGAGTGACAAGAAGTGGAAGAAAAAATCATGTTGTATCCCACGTAGGATAAGGGCAGGCAGAAGAGAAACTTAATTTTTCAAAATAACAGTAAATGTAATGAAGCCTTCAAATGTCTAATTCGTAATATCTTCATAAGCTGGCCCAATGCGACTTTGTACATATGTATATTTTCTTTTACTGACAACTTACAAATTAATCATAAAAAAACTCAGTTCAATCTTTTTTTTTTATTTTTTTTTATTTAGGTTTACCAACAGTTGTTTACACTGAATATAACACTTTATACATTAAAAAAAAAAAATATATATATACATAGAATAGCGTAACAACTAATTATAGGTAAACACCGCTTGTAATAACACATAAAAAGTAAAAATAAGCTACAGCAAATTCATTTAACACAAAATATAAATAAACTAAAACTTAATTACAAAAATAGACATGACGAAAAAAAAATGTTTAACAAAAATATGTATATATAAAAGTGTCTTATAAAAGTAGTTAATTTTATTAATCAATGTAAGATAAGCCAGTACAAGTTGATTTCAACTTAGTGAGGGGATCATAATGTAGATCGATTTGATCACTGCAAGCATTTATCACTTTACATATTCTAGAACAGGGAGAGTTGGCACCTAACACAGTCTTTCTAAGAGGTAGACAGAGTGGTGTGATCGAGCTGGGAGGGAGCCTAGAGGGTACACGCAACTTGAATAGGCCAAGAAGCTGGGGACAGTCAATTTTGTGGCAAAAAAATTTACCCGCAAACATTGCATGCAGTATATGCCTACGATTGGCTAGGGACTTCAAGCGTGTTTAAGGCGACATTTATATGAGCGTATTTTTTTAGCTATGCCATTATGAAACGCAAGGTGCCATACAAATCGTTTTTGAATACACTCAAGTCGCAGTGAGTGTGTAGCATAATGTGGCCCCCAGACCACGCTACAATATTCCAAGACACTACGAATCAAGTTATTATAAATTAATATTTTAGTTTTTTTGTCGCGAAATATCTTACAATTTCTTAGAACAAACCCTAACATGCGAGAACCTTTATTTATTATTGTGTCCATATGAGGTATAAAAGTTAATTTTTAACCGAGGTCGCGAATTTGATCTACTTCCTTTATTTTATCATTGTTAATGTAGTTATCAAAAGCATTTAATTTCTTTTTCCGCGAGAATTTAATATGATGACACTTTTTAGAGTTTAAGTGCATTCCATTGTATTTGAACCATAGTATGAGCCTATTGATGTCGCTTTGTAAACGTATAGAATCTTCATTTGACTTAATTACACTGAAAAACTTTAAATCATCAGCAAACATAAAGACGTTAGAGAAACAAACAACAAAACAGTTTGGAAGATCATTAATAAAGTAATTGAACAACGCTGGTCCCAAATGGGAACCTTGAGGAACACCTGAAGATGTTTTTTGTATATTTGACTCATAACCATTCACTACCACAAAGAATTGTCTGTTTTGTAGATATGAACTCAACCATTTTAGGAAAGAACCAGAAATCCCGTATGCACGTAGTTTGGAAATTAAAATATTGTGAGGAACTTTATCAAAGGCCTTACTGAAGTCGGTGTATATTACATCAGCTTGATAGCCCGACTCTATTGCATCAATTAATAATTTTGTAAATGGAACCAGATTTGAATTGGTGGATCGACAAATCCGTGCTGATGATCGCTTAAATATAATTTGAGGTGCCTATTGATGTAAGGACAAATTAATGATTCGAATATTTTTGCGAATGTTGATAAAATTGAGATTGGTCTGTAGTTGGATATAGATTATTTGTCGTCTGATTTATAAACAGGAACCACCTTTGCAACTTTCCACACTGAAGGAAAAACCCCAGACACTAAAGACTTATTAAAAATTATTGACAGTGGATGTACTAATTCAGAGCAGCATGTAGCGATAAACATCGGTGGAATTCCATCAGGACCGGCACCCTTATTGATATCTACACTTTTTAGTTTTTTAAGTATAGAATCTTCGTCTAAAACGGGCTGACTTAAACATAGACTATAATTTTCTAATAATTTAAGATACTCAGAATTGAATCTATTATCGGGACTATGTTCGGAACAATAGACAGAGGAGAAGTAATTTGAAAACAGCTTACAAATTTCTGTAGCATCTGAAGTAGTAGTTTTTCAATCAGTCAGATATATAGGACAATTACTAGTGCCTCCTCTTTTGGTCTTCACATATGTCCAAAATATGTTTTGATTACTTCTAATTCTATCTTCTAAAGATTTTATATAATTGTTATAGCATACAGTAGCTAGCCTATCACATTGTTTACTAATATATTTTAAATTTACTTCATCTAACGGGTTTTTATATTTTCTGAGACGTATTCTTATCCTATATTTAACTTTTAATATTTTAATAAGTCTGTAGTTAAACCAGACAGGATATTTGTTACTCTTAGGCACACGAAATGGTATAAACTCTTTGATGACTGCGTTCAGTATATCATAAAAAAACCGTATCATCCCATTCACATCACGTTGTCCCCTAAATATAGCATCCCATTCTATGTTTTTTAATTTTTCACAAATTGATAGATAATCTCCCTTGTGAAAATTTGGTCTTGCTTTAATGCTTTCATACGGAAGCCTTGCCTCAATTTCCAAAGGAATTACAATATCAAGAGGTGGGTGCTGTTGGTCAACATTACTTAAGGGGTTAACAGATTGATTGATATGACATAACGCATTCGTCGAGAGGACAAGATCTAGTATCCGACCAGCAGTGTTATTGACAAAATTAAACTGATCGAGTCCATTAACATGAATAAAATCTAACAAAATTTCACTTGTATCGGATAGTCCAATATTATTGCTTGAACTCTCTGCTAATTGCCAATCAATGTTACTTAAATTAAAATCTCCCACAATATTCACAAGAGAGTCTGTCGATTGCTCAAAAACTGCATTACAGTGATCCAGAAAGCATTCCAGTGTAGAACGGTGCACTGGCGGAGGAAGATATACTGCACAGAAAGCTGCATAACAAGCAGAACGTAATCCAGGAATATCTATGACCACCCAGAGATCCTCACAACTACTTTCCCAGGCTTTAACTCCTTTAGATTTAATGGTTTTCTTAATAGCAATTAAAACTCCCCCTCTCTCTTTACACCGCGAACTAGAAGTCTCTCTGTCCCTCCTATAAACCAAGTAACGGTTGTCAAACAGTTCACTGCTGAGTACAGAATTATTGAGCCAGGTCTCTGTGAGAATTATAACGTCATAGTTATTGTAACAAATATTGCGATACACTGTATGGGTCTTAGTTCTTAGACCACGAAAATTTTGATAGTAAATTTGTAAACTAATGAATTTAAGCAATAAATATAGTAAAAGAGCATGCAACAAATTGTAAATAAAGATGTAAAATACTAACTCAAATAATCTTACTTAAAAGAGTCTAGGTTTTTAATTAAAATAAGATCTGTATTATCATTCTTCTTAACAAATATCCTACCATTTCTCACCCAAAAATGCTTATAACGTCTCTCTTTAGCTTTGACCCTCGCTGCAGCATGAAGAGATTTGTTGGTTGGAGATAAATGTTCAACAACATAGACCGGAGTTTTATTGCCTGCAATCCCAAAATTAGCACTGCTAATTTTGTTCTCAGGGTTTTTTTTATTGTATTCAATAACAGCAGCTAAGAGCTGATCCCGTATTCTCGGTGAGGCTAACTGTACCACGATAGACCGGGGGCGGGTGTTGCTTTTATTAAGTTTAGCTATACGTGTGCAGTGCAGGATGTCACTGTCCTTCACTTCGGTACCGACTACTGAGCCTAGCTGCTTAACGAGGGCATACAAGTTTTTGGTAGGCATTGTATTTCAAGGTTATTAGAACTAGCCTGTTGTTCAAGATAATTAAGTCTTTGGTTCAATTCTGAGACAGTGTTTTTTAATTGTAGATTCTCTTCCTGTAGATCTTTTATGCCATTTAATGATACAACATGTTCTGACTGAAATTCATCAAATTTTTTGGTGTGGAAGGACAGCGATTCTTTTAACTCTTGAACATCATTTTTTATTGGTTCCAACTCCCTATTAATGACGTTGACAATTGTGCCATTCATCTGCTGAAGCATTTTTGAAAGCTCAGTTTTTATGACGTCTTGTACTATAGAGCGGACATTTTCAGCAGTAATAGTAGTTATTTCTGGAGGAGAGTTTAAAGCCGGCCTCTTATTTCCTCTTGTTGTGGACACATTCCGTAAAGGGGTGCAATCTTTTTTTACAGTTTTAGGCATTAGATTCATACATTCCGGACAGATCCATTTGCAATAGACGTCAGAGTCGCTTGGTATTGCCGGGATCGATAAACATAGAAAGTGGTAGTGTTTATTGCATCGAATACAGGTTATATAATGATCATGATCAATATCATCATTATTTTCATTTGTGCAACATCCCCAAGATAGATAAGTATATGCCATATTTATTACTTAAATAATTATTTAAATCAGCTGGCCGGTTGTCTAGGGCGTTTTTAATAACAAACAATAAGTATCCAAGTTGAGATCGCTTCAAGTCGACGTTATCGGTGATCAATCGAGGTCGCGAGAAGAACGTCGTAAGCGCCGTGTAAAGCGTGTCGCTTACGCGTAATTATAAAACACTTTGCATGAACACTTGTGACGGTAATAAGTTTATAATTGCTGATTGAAATCACTAAATAATAGTTAATTAACACTATGTAGTGGCTCACCCTATTCACAGTTCGGTGATAAATACTTTTATTAGTTATAATTTCACTTAAACACAAAAAGTTGTTTGGAACACCAAACAACTTTTTAAACACAAGATAGGATTAAAGTTTATACGAGCAGTGTTACATAGATGTTCAATGCACGGTAGCTACAAAACAACTTTTTTCAAAAAAAAAACTTGAATGTTAACTCAAAATTACTGCGATCCCCGACTTTCCAAACAAAAATTTAATACTAAAACCCTTACATTGGAGCAATCATTTAGAAATATTTCATAATAATACAATTATTATAGAGCGCAGTCGTAAGATCTTGGCAGATAGACTTCGATATTGTGTTGCATTGTGCAACGAAATTTACTTCAGCTATATGGGGTGGAATCAGTACGTAGCTGAATAAAGTTCCTTTGTGATTTAATGAAGATATATAAAGCTGAAATGGAATAGATATGCTGTATAGAGTCGTTGGATTTATAAAATACAAGTTTCGTTCGCGATTCTACGTTCAATTTTAGAGGTGTGTGTTTATTTCATCTGTCGTCTCCAATCTCGTTGATATAACGTGATCCAACCAAATTAAATCAAATCAAAATATATTTTATTTATTTACGCCTTAACATGTTTTTTACAAGCTATTAATAATAATAGTTATTAATAATATTAATAATATAGCTTGAATATTGATATAAATCTAATTTTACTTTTTTATACTATTATATAGACAAATAGGCACTTAATAAGTTTGGTTTTAAAACAGATTTATACATATTACTCATTTTTTTCCGAACGTCAGATAGCAGATTGTGATAACGAATACAAATTAAAAAATAAAGTTTACGGACAAACATAGCCCGGTACAATTTTTATTGTATATATCTCGATAGTAAAGCGTATTTCTTAATAATGTGCACCGATTCAGCTCCGCATCGCGGTTGATTGGACGCTGAATCTTCTTTGAAAACGTTGATTGAATTTGTTTATATTTTATTTTACGCTTCGTGTAAGACAGTCGATAATTCGCAAGACTGTACGTATGTTCAACAAACTTTGAGAAGCACATAATTTAATACTATTTGTATGTAATTATTAAATCCTAATTTATTTTATTCATTACCTTAGTCAATTAATTTAAATGAATGAATGTATTGTATCTGTTTAATAGTTATAATGTTATTTAGATAATTTGTAATGTTATTGTTATTAATTATTATTGTTATATAATTTTAATTTATTTATCACCGTATTTTAATGAGCACACCGTGCACACCTGTTTTGAATGCAGTCTAGCTTAAAATTGTGTCTGTTATTTTAATTTAAGTCAGAATTATATTATGTTTGTACATTTACGTATAAATATATACGTATTACGTATGTGTATATATATATATACTAGCAAACGACAACAAGACGCCCTGTCTTGTTGTCAAACGTTGTTCTGCCATATATCAATTATATCTACTGAATATTTTGATTTTTAATTAAAAAGTAACGAATGTATAGTAAGTAAGTAGTGTGTGGGGATGGGATCTATGACATAAAAAGGAAAGGAGCGCTGTAGACGATAACCGCAGATAAAAACACAAAAAAAATACCAACCATTCATTTTCTCAATTCAATGTATTTTATTAATGTAATGAACATATTCATTATTTGATTAAAAGTTAAATGTAAAGTGAAAAAAGTAATATATTTTTATCCTAAAGCAGTTAATTAATTTCGAAGAGCAATTGAGTTTACGATATTTTTTGTCAGTCCGTCTTTAGCCAACACAAATAAGCTCAATGGTTTGCCCACCCGAGAACATGCCACGTATACTTGTCCGTGTGATAAGCATGGTGTGCCCATATCTAAGCCACAAACGGACATCGTTTGGCCTTGCGACTTATCGATTGTTTTGATATTTATTATTGTTTGTCAGGTTATGTCTACGGATTTTGTGTGTGAGTGGTGGCTCATCGTACATTCGTCCCACATTATGAGACAGAACTTTTAAAAAAGGTGGTCCATTATTTGTTTTCTTTATAATATTAGTAAAGGGTCACCCCCACCTATATTTATTGACACTTTAAAAATATTAACCATTCCTTGCATCACGAATGCGCCACCAACCTTGGGAACTAAATTTTCCTTTGTACCTGTAGTTACACTGGCTCCGTCGCCCTTTAAGCCGGAACACAACAATACTAAATATTGCTGTTTGGCGGTAGAATAGGGGATAAACATAGTACATACGGATGGAATATAATCTTTGCGCTGGCTATTTCGCTGTCGCATTGTTGGCCATCAACATAATTTTTCTACTTGCGCGAGAATTTTAATTTTGCCGTGACTCCTAAGATATTAATTTAAATTAATCCCTTTATAATTCCAGTGAGGCAACCGCGTCTTTTATTGCCTTACAATCCATTCAATTATTAGCAACTGTTTCTATTAAAACAGACAAATTGAATTACTGCTCAATATATTTTGAAATATAGTTTAATATTTTACACAACTCGAGATGATTTATTTCACACAAACTATATAAACAAACATAGTATGTTCAAAGGTGGCCCTGCTAACAGAATTCAAATGGAATTAAGTTTTACTTATTGCATTAAATAATTAAATTTGATTTACAATAATAATATTGTTTCTAAAGGATTTTATTTTGAATATTGTCAAAGTAATTTAAACCCTTTAACAATAAATTAAACATCAAAAATATCTTTAAAAGTTTCAAACAATCAAAACAGAGTCTACTATAAATTAAATATTGTTATAATTACTTGATAAATAACGGTCGTTGATTTTGTTTTTTTTTTCTTCCGATAGTTTTTTTGACGCTGAACATATGATTATACTATCATTTCTCTGATTATACTGTCAATAGTAAACACTCGAATCATGTGTATATTGATTGTATGTAATTGTTTGGGGTTACCCGGTAGTATGGGTACTGTGAGACTTTAAAATAAAGCCACCGACTATGTACTGCTGGTCAGATACTGTATTATTCGCTCTCATTATGAATTTATAAAACTTACTTAGTACTTTCAAAAAAACATTCTTATAGCGCGATGTAAAAGTACATCTAACGCCATCTATTCTATACAGTACATACTCGGTGGTTTTATTTTGAAGTCTCACAGTACCAATACCATCGGGTAACCCATGCTACGTCACAAAGCCGCGCCGTATTCCTGTAGCGATAGCTTCGTGCCGTTACACGGTGGCTGGTGCCGCATCGTAGATCTACGGCCTTACTCGTAAAGCCGAATCGTACGCTGTGACGGCAAGTGGTATGACGCACTCTTATATGCCGCCATGCCTATCCGTCGCCGCTCTCTAATCCCTTGTATGTACGTGTCTTATTTATTAACTTCGTTGATATACAATAATAAGATTTTTTTTGAACAGGTAAGGACACAGGGTACCTAGCATCACGGTACTGTATATGTGTGTTTGGTTGTGTTTGTGTGCAAAGGTGATGTTTGTGTGTGTATGATTACAGGTATTCGATGACAAAAACTTGGTTAAAAATTAATTATTCGTAAATATTTCAATTGAATTAATGTACAATTAATATATTAACTATTAATTGAAAAACAAATATATATTGACCAATGGCATTATCTAATGAATTTTGTTTAGTAATTAAATGCTTGTATATTCATGTTTCTAATTAGAATACATCAAAGATTTCTTATTTAAAACATAGGTTAAATTAGAACATATCACGGATTTTTCTTTTAACAAATTTATGTTTAAACTCTAATCACGTACAATTCTAGAAATTGCTAGAAAGAGAGACTTAATCAAGTTACACGATAACTAGAGCATAGTAGGTGACTTTACTAGACATAATTATATATATTTAAGTTATATATACTGTATGTACATCGGGCTTTAGATTAGTTGTACATGATTCATAACCTGCTTAAAATATTACATTGAAAACTTATGTTTTTTTTTTTTGTTTTTCATGGCGTGTTCTGCGATTTTTATTCGTTTTTTTTTTGTTTTTCTGGCGTGTTTCTACGCTAGTTGATAGCTAAATATTCTGCCAATGTCACATTGAATAGGGAAGATATTGTGTTTATTTTTTAAAACTCTATTGACTGCCTCGTTGGACTTGTGGCTTGAAATAAGGCCGCAGACCCGGAAGTCGATTCCCAGGTCGGGCCAATAAAAGGTTATTGGGTTTTTCTATTAGGAAATTCTTAGCAGCAGCCCGGAGTCTGGAAGTTTGAAGTGTGTACACTCCCGTGCCTCGGAAAACACGTAAAGCCGTTGGTCCTGCACCTGAACTCTTTCCGGTCGTATCGGATTGCCGTTCCGTCGGATTATGAGAGTTAGGGAATAGAGAGTGCACCTGTGTTTGCGCACACACTTGTGCACTATAATATCACCTGCGTAGTTGGCTAATCTCTCTTGAGATAGGCCGCCGTGGCCGAAATCAGTCTGGAGGACATTATTATTATTATTAAACTCTATTAAGCCCAATGACGACAACCAAGTAACATTAAGTTACAACTCATTAAGTTACAAGTTGTAGTTACTCCATCTACCTCACCCAAGCATACTAAATTGTCGAAACGTTTTAGTGAGCAGACATAACGGTAGATGGCGTTTGTAACGTATGTACAAAAAAATCTAATATATAAAAATCTCGAGTCACGGTGTTTGTGGTCGAACTCCTCCGAAACGGCTCAAGCAATTTTTATGAAATTTATTATGTATATTTGGGAGGTATGAGGATAGGTCGTAAAGTATATTTCATACCGATAGCTGATAAGGATTCCCTATCCAGAATCTTTTTTGTATTTTTTAGACATTTTTTTTATTTGTATTTTATTTTGATTAAGCATCAAAAAATACACATAGCCCCCAAATTTTCACTCTAATAACCCATCATCTCATTTTGTAATGAGATCAAAATAATTACTCATTGTGAACCTAAGTAGTAATAGATAAGAAATATAAACGTGTTTTATGATATTGAAAAGGTTGGTAAAATACTAAAAGATCAAATACATTATCGGTATACCGTTTTTATCAGTAAATATAACAATTTAGTCTATTTGTGTGTGTGTGTGTGTTACAGTGAAAAATGCCAGCAAGACGCAAGGGGGCCCATTTGGGCCGTCGAACTAATAAAGCATCAAGCATGCGTAATAATAGAGCAGAAAGAACAGACGAACAAATCCAACAAAATAATGAAAACGTGCGTGTGAGCATGTCACCATTGAACGGTTTCCTCATCGGCACGTATTCAGTAGCAAGGCTGTTCCTGAAGTACATTCGCACCAAAAAAATATCGCAAAGGACTTCATTCCTCTCCGGGTCTCTTCTTCCAGAAACCGTACTTTTTTTTGATAACGTTTTAATTTACACGGGACTTATATCGTGTCTTTATCGCAATTTTATGGAGGAAAGTCAAGAAATCGAAATT
Organism: Nymphalis urticae; assembly: GCA_905147175.2. Classification (NCBI taxonomy): domain Eukaryota; kingdom Metazoa; phylum Arthropoda; class Insecta; order Lepidoptera; family Nymphalidae; genus Nymphalis; species Nymphalis urticae. The sequence continues at coordinate 8,919,046 of LR990003.1, read as the reverse complement.
GTAGCAAGTGTAAATAATGCAATCTTGTCAATTATTGTCGAAATTGTAGCAAGTGTAAATAATGCAATCTTGTAAATTAATCTATGTCAATTAATTGAAGTATACATACATTACATACATTCAATATACACATGATTCGAGCGTTTACTATTGACAGTATAATCAGAGCAATTATAACAATATTTAATTTTTAGTATACTCTGTTTTGATTGTTTGAAACTTTTAAAGACATTTTTGATGTTTAATTTATTGTTAAAGGGTTTAATTTAGTTGACAATATTCAAAATATAATCTTTTAGAGTTACTATCATTATTCTGAAACAAATTTAATTATTTAATGCAATAAGTAAAACTTAATTCCATTTGAATTCTGTTAGCAGAACCAATCAAATTAATACCTTAGGAGTCACGGCAAAATTATATTTCTCGCGCAAGAAGAAAAATTATGGTGATGGCCAACGATGCAGCGAAATAGCCAGCGCAAAGATTATGTTCCATTCGTATGTACTATGTTTATCCCATATTCTACTGCCAAACAGTAATATTTAGTATTGTTGTATGCCGGCTTAAAGGTCGACGGAGCCAGTATGGTGTATTCGCGATGTAAGGAATGGTTAGTATTTTTATAGTGTCAATGTATTTGGGTGGGCGTGACCATTTACCATTATTATAAAGAAAACAAATAACGGACCACCTTTTTCAAAAGTTCTGTCTCAAAATTTGGGACGAATGAGCCATCACTCACACACAAAATCCGTAGACATAACCTAAGAAAACAATAATAAATAAACGCATAAAAAAAATCGCAGGGTGGTTCTTTATGCATATATGTATAATGACAACCAATAAGTCGCAAATCCAAACGATGTCCGTTTGTGGCTTAGATTTGGGCACACCATGTTTATCACACGGACAAGTATACGTGGCATGTTCTCGGATGGGCAAACCATCGAGCTGATTTGTGTTGGCTAAAGACGGACTGAAAAAAATATCGTACACTCAATTGCTCTTCGAAATTAATTAACTGATTTAGGATAAAAAAACACTTTGATTTATTATATTAATGAAATATATACATTCAATTGAGAAAATAAATGGTTGGTGTTTTTTTTTTTTTTATCGGCGGTTATCGTCTACAGCGAGCGCTCCTTTCCTTTTTCTGTAATAGATCCCATCCTTACACACTTACAATTAATTCGTTACTTTTTATTTTAAATCCAAATTATTATATGCCAGAACAACGTTTGCCGGGTCAGCTAGTATAATTATGAAATTATTCATATCTGTATTTAAATCGGCCTGGAGGCGATCGTTTTATTTCCGAAGTGTGTTATCATAGTATCTTAGTAGTTATTGGTTTTATAATATCCTTTAGTGCAGAAACAAACGAATAATTTTAACCCTCTCTAATTGAGCAACATTTGTAACCAGCTTATGCTTGTTCTTGGTAATGATAATATGTACTTTACGATTTATATAAAAAATATTTTATATTTAAATTTATATACATTACATTATCAAGTATATATTTAGAAGCGACAGTCAATATTTTGGTTTCTTTAAATATGTTTCTTATTAAAACGATGGGCTCAGGATATATATTGCTCGGAAACTTGCTTCTGCAACACAAAATTCGTATCGATATCGTTCGCATTACCCCCGAGCAGAACGCCATTAGATTGTGAAAATAACCAAAATGAACAAAGCAAGGCGTAGACACATCTGTCATCAGTCTAATTTTCTTAACCGCGAATAGTGGAAAGCTCAGTCTACTCGCTAACTCATTAATATGAAAGCATCATTGTAACTTAGAATCTATAGTGATACCAAGATATTTTTTAGATTTTTTAAATTAATACATCATTATATTATATAACTATAGGCGATCTACATAAAACGCTTATATCGTAATACATACATAAAACTCTATTAGTTTACGTGGTTAACACCGGTATAGCTCCTAGGTATTGTACACATATTTTTTATAGGAAACCAATACTGTACAATGTTTACACATGTCTATCCCAATAACAACTCCAAATAATGACACTTATTAACACTTTCACAACAATTAATATTCATCAATAAATGTCATATTTCAGACAATTTACTCAAAACCTCAATAAATTATACACCAAAACCTCTCACAGTAATCACTCCAAAAATTGATAAAAAACCGTGTGAAAATCAGTTCGGTAGTTTTTGAATTTACCGCGTACAGACAGACAGACTGAAAGCGGCGAAGGGATTTTCTTTTCAAACAAAATGTATTAAAGTGTTATCATAATTACAACAACACATTCACTATTGAATATTGTATAAAATATTAGCACCGTAGTATGCTTTTGCTTGACTTGTAAATACGGACAGGACAAATAGCCCGTAGACACTATTATGGTGATCATCACGTAGCATCTGTAGCGGACGCACGTGTCTTCGACCTACTGTTGCCCCTAATGGAGCTACGAACGAAAATATATAGATTTAGACATTATGTTATTTCGTTTTTATGTTAACCTAGTACAATGTCACGATATAATGGTCTATTAAATTTACTTCTTTAATAGTAGTAGTAACGGCCTGTTAATGTCCCACTGCTGGGCTAAGGCCTCCTCTCCCTTTTGAGGAGAAGGCTTGGAGCTTATTCTACCACGCTGCTCCAATGCGTGTTGGTAGAATACACATGTGGCACAATTTCAATGAAATTAGACATATGCAGGTCTCCTCACGATGTTTTCCTTCACCGTCAAACACGAGATGAATTATAAACACAAATTAAGCACATGAACATTCAGTGGTGCTTGCCCGGGTTTGAACCCACGATCATCGGTTAAGGAGAAAAAAAACGTAAAAATTTAAATTTTTCCTCGAGAATTTCTGGCATAAGTACAATCAATTTGTACAAATAACAATTTAAACAATTAATTTGGAAATAGCAAAAACTTACTTTAACGATTTATTACTTTTTATGCTAAACAGTCCGGTTACACTTTTATTTATGGTCCACTGCATGCCATAACCACAAAGTATTCCATAGAACAACAGTGTTCGATTTTGAAACCCAACTTAAAAACCGAATGGTAAGAATGAATCTTAATATTGTCCCCAACAGTCCCAGTCAGTGTAGATGTTGATATTAAAATGTTTATGTGTGTTCATTATTATATTTTATTTTCCAAAATTTCATCCTGAATAAAGCTTTACTTATTTTTTTTACACAAGTGATTTTTTTACATAACGTACTTCTTACATCATAATTTCCGAAAACATTTAAGGAATGATTAATGGAGTGAGAACGATTTTTAGGACACCCTTCTACACACATCTTGCTAATCAGTACAGCAGTACGACCATCGTGACTGCCGATCTCCTCAGGGCATCATAATTAGTCCAATTTGAAGCCAACACAGTCTTGTATTCTAAGCTACAAGATAACTATACTATTATAATATATAGTTCATAAATACTTCCATAAATGAAAATATTAAAGAGTTTCGTAGCTTAGCCACCAATTAAAAACTCCGGCAGACTTTAAGAATTATTTATTGTGACAAGTCAACAATGTTTATATTAGAGCGTACACTAAAAATAATTGAAATAATTAAATAATTAAAAATTAACAATAACAACAGCGCTTATATAGGCATTCCCCTCTTCCGGTGACCACCACGCGTGCTTGCCATTTTTGGGACCTCCTCCTAGACGAAAACAAAAGCGATGCATGCGGCCATCTTGCTGGAGGTGTGGTCAAGCGTGTGACGTCGCTGCGAGGACAATAGATGCGCATGCGACCATATTGCCGAAGGGGTGTGTCCATACGTGTGACGACATACATCAGACCACTGCAACATCACCTGATCAATGACGTAGTTGATCAGGTGATGTTTGTGCTGCGTTTAGACGCATTGTGCACTCGCCACACTACTCCCCCGCCGAGACCGTGACTACGGGCGATAGTAGTTTGGGAATCTGACCACTCTACCACTCCTGGTTTTACTGGCAGGGATGGCATCAGACTTCTCCTGAACTTTGATATTCTGGTCTGTCTGGTCCTCAGCGAGTATGTAAGCTGGTTTCAGTCTGTCTATGCTGATTCGCTGCGTTTTGCCTTGTACGTCGATGTCAAAGGTTTTCTCCTCGCGTCGCAGCACCCTGTATGGACCTGAATAAGGTGCTTGAAGGGGTTTCCGATGGGGACCCTGCCGGATAAATACGTGCGAGGTAAGCATCGACCGAAATCGTGGCGGTATAACCACACAAATGCTGGAATCCGAAAATGCCAATCCTGATAGCGGGCAGCACCGCTATTAGTGAAAGATTCCAGCCACTGCAGTCACCAACCCGCCTGCCAAGCGCGGTGACTAAGGCAAAAACCCCCCTATGAGCGACGACTCAAATTCACGGCCCCCAATTCCCGGTAATCGCACTATTCCTGGCCACGGTACCGGCCATGGTAACGGTGCGATGGGGGGTGCTAAGAATCCCCGGGCTACGGCAGGGTACCACAAACGGCGACTGTTTCTGGCCACGTATAATGGACGCTCTCTGCGGCTGGACGAACACCTGACAGAATTGGAAGTAGAGTTAAGTCGTATTAACTGGGATATAGTAGGTCTATCAGAAATCCGAAGACAGGGCGAGGACACGATGACACTAGATTCCGGTCACTTACTCTACTTCCGAGAAGGACACCAACCATCCCAAGGTGGCGTCGGCTTTTTGATCCACAAGTCACTCAGAAGCAATGTCGTGGAGGTTGGCAGTGTGTCGGCAAGGGTGGCATACCTTGTCTTAAAGATAACCGAGAGGTATGCCTTGAAGGTAATACAAGTGTATGCCCCAACGTCTACATACACTGACGAAGAGGTCGAAGCCATGTACGAAGACATAGTGAAAGCTATGTCTCGTACCAGGACCTTCTACACAATTGTTATGGGTGACTTCAATGCCAAAGTGGGAGTACAAGAAGATGGTGAATCGAGGGTAGGAAAATTCGGCTATGGGCACAGGAATCATCGGGGGCAAATGCTGGTAAACTTCCTTGAGGCTCAGGGATTATTTCTGATGAATTCATTTCCAGAAAAAGCCCCAAAGGAAGTGGACCTGGCGAAGCCCCGATAACACAGCGATGAATGAGATCGACTTCATTTTATCCAATAAGCGCCAAATATTCAGGGATGTCTCCGTGATCAACAGGGTAAACACTGGAAGTGATCACCGCCTGGTAAGAGGCACCCTGAATATTAACACTAAAATTGAACGATCGCGGTTAATGAAGTCGACTCTTAGACCAACTCAGCCCCAAGTCGAAGCTGGTTGCGAAAGCTTCCAGTTGGAACTACAGAACCGATTTGCCATGTTGGAAACCAGGCAGGACATTGACGACGCCACCAATAGTCTGGTGCGTGTCATCCGCGAAGTGGGCCAAAATTACTTTCGACAAAAGAGCAATGGACGTAAGTCGAAGCTCTCAGGCGAGACTCTGAACGAGATGACGAGGAGACGAGAACATCAGAATATGACGCCATCTGAGTGTCAGGCACTTAACAGGAAGGTTAAAAAACTAATAAGGCGTGACACAAGACGAGCTAATACCCGGAATATTGAAGATGCCGTAGCACTCAATAGGGGCTCAAAGGTTCTTGCAAAGTCACATACCTCCTGTTGTCACCTGACAAAACTCAGAACTACACAAGGCACAACCGTCACCTCAAAACCAGAGATTCTCGCTGAAGTCGAAAAGTATTATGGCGATTTATACTCATCACGAGTACCTCCACCTGAGTCCCACAGTGCGGATGACTCACGATCCAGACTGACACGCCACCTATCAGACGATCTTCCCGACATCGATTTGGGCGAGATTAGGATTGCTCTCGGACAACTTGGAAACAACAAGGCTCCAGGAGATGACGGAATTACCTCAGAGCTTCTTAAAGCAGGAGGCACACCAGTTCTGAGAGAGCTGGCTAACATCTTCAATTCCGTCCTCCATAATGGTACTACACCGAAGACACGGAGCAGAAGTGTGGTGGTTCTGTTTTTCAAGAAGGGTGATGAAGCTCTTCTGAAGAACTACCGCCCCATTTCACTTTTAAGCCATGTTTACAAGTTGTTTTCGAGGGTAATCACGAATCGTCTTGCCCGGAAATTCGATGACTTCCAACCCGTTGAGCAGGCTGGGTTTCGAAAAGGCTTCAGTACCGTAGACCACATACACACACTTAGGCAAATAATACAGAAGACCGAGGAATATAATCAGCCTCTATGCCTAGCGTTTGTGGACTACGAAAAAGCCTTCGATACCATTGAGACCTGGGCTGTTCTGGAATCCATGCAGAGGTGCCTAATTGACTATCGGTATATCCAGGTGTTGAAGTGTTTGTACGAAGCCGCAACCATGACCGTAGAAGTACAAGATCAGAGCACAAGACCAATCCAATTGCATCGCGGGGTAAGACAGGGGGATGTAATCTCCCCGAAACTTTTTACCAATGCATTGGAGGACGTCTTCAAAACGCTCGATTGGAACGGACGCGGCATTAATATCAATGGCCAACACATTACACATCTGCGATTTGCCGACGACATTGTCATCATGGCGGAGACTCTGCAGGATTTGGAAGAGATGCTAAACAACCTGAGCGATTCTTCGAGACGAGTAGGTCTCGGGATGAACATTGAAAAGACCAAAATTATGGCAAACAATCATGTATCCCCGGGACCAGTGGTCGTAAATGGCTCTCCACTTGAAGTTGTGCAGGAATATATCTACCTGGGCCAAACTATACAACTTGGCCGGCACAACTTTGAGAAGGAGGCTAAAAGAAGAATACGTTTGGGCTGGGCGGCATTCGGGAAGTTGCGTCATATTTTTGAATCGTCGATCCCACAGTCGCTTAAGACCAGGGTCTTTAATCAGTGCGTCCTACCTGTGATGACTTACGGTGCCGAAACGTGGACACTCACCGTAGGACTGGTCCACAAATTTAAGGTCGCTCAGCGAGCGATGGAACGCGCGATGCTTGGGGTTTCTCTGGGCGATAGAATCCGAAATGAGGACATTCGCCAGAGAACTAAAGTCACCGACATCGCGCGGAGAATTAGCTCGCTGAAGTGGAAGTGGGCTGGTCATGTCTCCAGACGCATTGATGGCCGATGGAGCCGACACGTGTTAGAGTGGAGACCGCGCTTAGGCAAACGTAGTGTAGGGCGCCCTGTGACAAGATGGACCGACGATTTGAAGAAGGTGGCGGGCACGGGATGGATGCGGACTGCCCAAGATCGGGATGGTTGGCGTTCTATGGGGGAGGCTTTCGTCCAGCAGTGGACGGCAAAAGGCTGAATTCAAGCATAAGGTCTTTTGGTATGTAAAAAGTTTGATTAGAACTTGTGTGCCAAGATGATGGTTGTGGCCTTAATTTATTGACATGTGTTCGGATTCTACCAATGAATTCGGTGATGTCCACGATGGTTGGGGGTGCTGATGAGAAGAACTGTCCAGGTAACCGCAGTGGTTCCCCGTAGACAAGTTCGGCAGTTGAAGCTTTAATGTCATCTTTGTATGCGCTGCGTATACCTAGTAATACCCAAGGTAACACTTCTACCCAGTTCGGGGTAGAATGACAGGCAATTGCGGCTTTTAATTGACGGTGTAGTCTTTCTACCATACCATTAGCTGCCGGATGATATGCCGTTGTGGTATGATGGTTGGCACCGATGAGCTTGACCAGTTCTTTGAAAGCGCCCGACTCAAACTGCCGTCCACGGTCAGTGGTGATGTGTTCGGGGCACCCGAACCGTGATATCCAACCACTGGAAAGGGCAGCAATGCAGCTTTCGGCGGTGATGTCCTGTAGTGGGTAGACTTCTGGCCACCTTGTGTAGCGGTCCACGATAGTCAGGCAGTACCTGTAACCTAAACATAAAGGTAAAGGACCTATCAAATCCAAGTGGATGTGTCGAAAACGTGCGGAAGGGCTTTCGAAGGCTTGTAGCGGAGCTTGAGTGTGTCTGGTCACTTTGCTTTGCTGACATTGTTGACACTCCTTTACCCATTGTCGACAGTCTTTGCGGATACCAGGCCAAATGTAGCGCTCTGTAACTAACTTGACCGTAGGCTTGGCTCCTGGATGGCTTAAATTGTGGAGAGAATCGAATACCTGCTTGCGATATGAAGGTGTGATGAATGGTCGAGGATTACTTTGAGAGACATCGCAGTATACCAGGAGAACTGGCTCTGACTCTAATCGTATTTTCTTCAACCTAAGGGAAGACCCATTTTTCAGCAGGTCCTGTAGCTCGCTGTCCGCCTCTTGTGCTTTGACCAGGGAGTGGTAATCTAAGGGTATAGAAACTGCCTCGATACGCGAAAGGGCATCTGCAACAATATTGTCTTTACCAGCTACATATCTGAAGTCTGTGGTGAATTGGCTTATAAAGTCCAAGTAGCGAAACTGGCGTGGCGAACAGTTCTCTCGGTGATTAGCAAAGGCAAACGTAAGTGGTTTATGGTCCGTGATGATACAAAATGTCCGAGCTTCCACCATAAATCTGAAATGTCTAATTGCGTCATACACTGCCAATAACTCTCGGTCATAAGGGCTGTACTTTTTCTGTGATGGACTTAGCTTCCTCGAAAAGAATGCTAAGGGTTGCCATTCATTGTTCTTGAACTGTTGCAGCACAGCACCTATTGCTGTATCTGAAGCGTCCGTCTGTATGGACAGTTCTGCTTGAGGATCTGGGTGGACCAAAAGCGTGGCTTCTGAAAGTTGCTTTTTAGACAGTTCGAAAGACTCTAATAGGGCAGGCGTCATGTTAATAGACTGCGATCCCTTCGTTTTAGGTCCAACGAGGAGTTGGTTGAGCGGTGCCTGAACTTTTGCAGCATTAGGTATAAAACGGCGATAAAAATTGATCATACCTAAAAATCTTCGTAATTCTTTTAGCGTCTTGGGTACCGGGAAGTTCTGAATGGCTTCAACCTTCGATTCTAACGGCTGTATTCCTGCTGCTGACACGTTGTGGCCCAGGAACTGGACTTGCGTTTTGCCGAAAGTACATTTGTTGGTATTTATTAGAACTCCATATTCTGCTAGTCTTTGGAACAACAACTTGAGATGCTCCTGATGAAGGGTACTGCTGCTGCTGAAGACTAGAATGTCATCCAGGTACCCGTAACAAAAATCTAAGCCCCGCAGTACCTCGTCCATGAATCTTTGGAAGGTCTGTGCGGCGTTACGAAGACCGAACGTCATGAACGGGAATTCGTAAAGCCCGAAAGGAGTGGCGATAGCGGTTTTCGGAATGTCGTCTTCGTATACTGGTATCTGATGATAAGCTTTAACCAGGTCTATGGTTGAAAAGACCGTACTGCCTGTCAACTGGCACGTAAAATCATGCAAGTGCCTGATAGGGTACTTATCGGGAATTATACGGGCGTTTAGGGCTCTGTAATCGCCGCACGGTCGCCACCCGTCGTTCTTCTTTTTAGTTAAATGTAACGGTGATGACCATGGGCTGTCAGATCTTCTTGCTGTGCCACTCTGTAACATTTCATCGAACTCTTGCTTAGCAATTTTTAGTCTTTCCGGGTCTAACCGTCGCGGGCGCCTAGATACCGGTGGTCCATCGGTGGTCCGGATATGGTGCACCGTAGAGTGTTTGGTGATGTGCGGCTTTCCAGCAGGACGAGTGATTTCTGGAAATTCTCTAAGCAGGCGATGATAAGATGTATCCTCTAAAGTCGTACGTACTGAGGAAATTGTTTCCGTAGAACGTTGTTTCGGGAGTGCAACAGCAAGTGTGGTAACACCGTCAACGAGGCGCTGGTTGCGACAGTCGACTAGCAGGTTGTAGTAACTTAAAAAGTCGACGCCGATGATGGGCTTTGAGACGTCTGCTACGACGAAACGCCACGTGAAAGCGCGCCTAAGTCCTAGATCCAGCGTTAAGGGGAGGAAGCCATATGTGCAAATGATAGTCCCATTTGCAGCGAACAATTCGTATCCCGTTTTGTTTCTAGGTTCCCGAACAGCGGATCTTGGAAAGACACAGAGGTCTGAACCGGTGTCAACTAAATATTGCACTTTGGTCTTGCGATCCGTGATGAACAGGCGGCCCGAAATTGTAAGGCAGTCGTTTACCGCCACTACTGGCTGCCTTGAGCGTTTCCCGTCTTCTTGTAGCTACACGGTTGAATACATTTGCGTGCGCGCTCGCCGAATCTATAATGGTACCAACAGTACGGGTAGTTATTTGTTTGTGAGCGGGAACGTGCGCGGGAATGTCGTCGCGATCTGTCTCTGGCGAATCGTGAGCGGGATCGTGGCTGTCTTCGGTTAAGTTGCATGCTAAGTATCTCCATCTGCTTGCTCAGCTCAGCTACGGTCTGGTTCAGGCTTTCGAAACTAGTACTTGGTACTCCTAGAGTGGAACTAGATGTACTAGCTACTTGCCCGGCTACTCGACCGGCTACTGGCACGGCTACTTGCTCGGACACTTGCGATGTTGCTGGAACGATTTCGTTGATACGGTCGGCAAGCTCTGCCATGTCTTCAAGGCTCATCTTCGTATGCTGCGCTGCTATACACGTCTGCAAATGCGTTGGGAGTCGACTTGACCAGATGGTACGGATAAAATCGGTTGGAACAGTTGGCCCAGCTAGGTGTTGTAGATGCCGTAAAAATTGTGTGGGCTTTCTATCACCGAGTTCCTCGTGCATTAGCAGTTGTTTTATTTTACGCTCTTGTGAAGCTGACAGCCTCCGTATTAATTCGGCTTTTAATTTGTCGTACCTGCCGGTGGAAGGTGGAGCTACGACCAGGTCCCTTATTTCCGCCGTGTGCTGTGGTTCCAGTTGCACTAGTACGTAATAGAACTTCGTGGAGTCCTCTCGGATGCCGGACAGGATGAATTGGCCTTCGAGCTGTGCGAACCATAATTCTGGATCATCTGGGTTGAATACAGGCACTCTCACTCCAACTCGCATCGTTTCTCCAGTGGCCGGAAGGGCGGTAACAGCTGTGGCGTCACGTGATAATGGAGCGTCCGGCATTGACATCTTGAAAGGTCTTCTTCTTCTTCGTGCTTCAAACGTCGGGGTCACCAGTAAAGAGTTTCGTAGCTTAGCCACCAATTAAAAACTCCGGCAGACTTTAAGAATTATTTATTGTGACAAGTCAACAATGTTTATATTAGAGCGTACACTAAAAATAATTGAAATAATTAAATAATTAAAAATAATTAAAAATTAACAATAACAACAGCGCTTATATAGGCATTCCCCTCTTCCGGTGACCACCACGCGTGCTTGCCATTTTTGGGACCTCCTCCTAGACGAAAACAAAAGCGATGCATGCGGCCATCTTGCTGGAGGAGTGGTCAAGCGTGTGACGTCGCTGCGAGGACAATAGATGCGCATGCGACCATATTGCCGAAGGGGTGTGTCCATACGTGTGACGACATACATCAGACCACTGCAACATCACCTGATCAATGACGTAGTTGATCAGGTGATGTTTGTGCTGCGTTTAGGCGCATTGTGCACTCGCCACAATATCAACACCCAAACCTTTGACATACTATTCCCAGATTCAAGTAAAGGTATGCAGATTATATGATAATGGAATGGATCATAGTACTGGTTGTATAACAGATATATAGCGCTATAAAAATCCAATAAACCGCTAACCGCTTTAAGCCAGTAAGTCGATTAATCTGTCTGTAACGATTATCATAAATTAACTCTTGGATTGCTCGTAAATGTACAATAATTTTATTTCCTTATCAATAATCAAACAATTAATGTCATATTTATTGATTTTGTCATAATTATACTATTTAAAGAAATACAAAACATGTTAATCGAATATACGCGATAATCGCGCTGTATACCCTGTAGAGGTTAAACCTATTTCCCCTCGTAAGAGAGACATATTGCGAAGCCAGCAAAGTTGTGTACGTGAGAAGAATACTTAGTTACTTCGCAATGAATTAAGAGCATCCTGGAAGCGAGTTTTAAAGGAAAAGTCCATTAGCATCCAGAATGCTAAATAATAGCTCGCCCCGTCCGAGATTTTTCCGGATAAAAAATTACCGTCGCTTTGTTTAGTCAAAAAAATTTATAATTCATTTTTTGAAATGACCATTTTTTTCATAAGTACATTTCCCTGTCTCACGCATATTTCTTCACGATTTATATTCGCACGTGATTTTTGAGCCTAATGACAACTAATACAATTCATTACGCAATTAGGCGTTGGATGAAATGCGTACTTACTTCGTTCACGAACAAACTAATTAAAACACACACATATATATATACAACCTTCAAAATGTCAATCAAATTCTGATGACCTTGAAACGTAAAAAATATATAATTCGAATTATTATGAAGGTTATCAAAACCTTTGATTAAAAATTCCGGTATTGGTTTTGTACTAAACAAACTGCCGCTGGCACTGCTAACTCTTAAATATTCCGTTCAATTTCTATAACTACCTGAATATTTAATGTAGATAATGTTTATGTAAAGTTAAAGTAAGCAGCAACAGCCCTTATATCTTCCAATGTTGGGCTAAGACTTTGTATTTTTTTCTAGGAGAAGATTACTCCAATACGCTGCTCCGATGAGGAATAGTGGATACACATATGGAAGATTTTCAGCCACCGATCGTGAAATAAATTATAAACACTAATCAAGCGCATGAAAATTCGGTTGAGCTCGCCTGGGCTTGAACTTATCTCATCACGTTGGTTGGATTTTCTTCAAAGTTGATGTTTGGGAGTAGAAAAACTAATGACTAGCTGGGCACAAAACATCAATGATAAGAAAACTACGAGTACATGAATCTAAATCTATTATCTAAAGTAAAATAACATTTCTTCAAACTGAAACGAGCAAGAAATCTTCGAAAGTTAAAAATACAGAAATTTTAAATCTTTCCCTGCGTTCTATAATCCGTGATTTTCGTTTTGAGATTCAGTTTCATTCATATTCTCAATAGTTAATTTCAGCTTAAAGTAATATTTAAACTGAATTGTTAAAATATGAAGTTTAAATAGCGTTCATTTAAATCGAATCAAATTGACATTTAAATTTATTATCTCTGCTAAATTTAAGTTGCTTAATCCAAGCTGCGCCGGTAAAACGTCCCAATTAAAGAGGATTCTTCAATGCATTACCATAGAACGGAGTTAATATCGAATTTAATTTTGTAGCTTAATTTCACTCTTGAAATAGCGATAACGATTTCATCTATTCGTAATAAAATTTAATTTAAAATTAAAATGAGATAAGATATCCTAGTGGTCAGAACACGGGTATGTTGTATGAATATTCCAGATTCAACTGACGACTCAACAGGCACGCGGAATTCGTGTTTATTCATTCAGCTATATGGGAAACCATAGGAAATCTGCATGGTTTGGATGAGAATTTGACATGTCTATTTATCCCGTCCTGTCACCGTCCAGGCGCCCTCCAGCCAGGTGGACCGATGACCTTAAGAAGGTGGCGGGCACCGACTGGTTGCGGAAGGCGGAGGACCGGGAGCTTTGACGCACCTTGGGAGAGTTCAGCAGTGGACCGTAACAGCCTGTGAATGTCCCACTGCTGGGCTAAAGGCCTCTTCTCCTTTTTGAGGAGACGGTTTGGAGCTTATTCCACCACGCTGCTCAAATGCGGGTTGGTGCTTCAAATGATTGGCTATTGATATGATATGATATCTATCCCGCATTTGAGTAGCGAGGAGTTCCTATTCTTCTCCTCAAAAGAGGGAAAGGACCTTAGAAGTGGATCATTTTCAGAATTACACTTTTATATTATAAAAATGTATAATTTATATTATAAATTAAAATATAATATACTATCGGAATAAAAAGAGATTTTGATATTTTAAGAATATGTACTAAGAAACCCGCGATACCACACGTCTACAGGTTATGAATGATACAATTAATTTTATAATTAATTAATTACATAACAACACCCTGTGAATGTTCAACTGCTGGACTAAAGGCTGGGTTTAGGAAAGTTTGGAGCTTATTTCACCACGCTGCTCCAGTGCATGATGATGGAATACACGTGTGGTAGAATTTCAGTGAAATTATACATGCAGGTTTCCTCGCAATGTTATCCTTCACCGTCAACAAGGGATGAATTATAAACACAAATTAAGCACAGGAAAATTCAGTGGTGCTTGCCCGGGTTTGAACCCACGATCATCGGTTAAGATTCACGCCTTCTAACAACAAGGCCCTCTCGGTTCCAATAAAAATAAAATTATAAATTAAGGAATGCTGCAATTAAAAAAAGAAAACAAAAATAATCACAATTTATAATATTAGGTTAAAAAAGAAAAACAATTTTAATGAAATCTTAAAAACAAATAAATTTATAACCTAAAATATTAAGGTCAGTATTCGATTTTTTTATCTTTTAATATGGTGAATAAATAAAATACTTTATTTAATAATATTTATTTACAAATTTTTATATTTACAAAAATCAAAATTAAATTAAGAATTGTCAAGCGTATTCTTTGATTATATAAACGAATATTCGTGATACCCTATTTGCTGAAACGTTGGTACTACTGCGTACTAGACATTTGATGACAGTGCGCATGCGCGAAATAAGGCTTCGACTCGAGCATGTTCTTGCGTTCTCGATCCTTCGTCATGTATATAAAATTTATTGGTATTATTAGAAGAACTTGTGGTTTTTTGGTGAAGTATTTATACTCAATATTGAGTATCGATTTTGATATAATTCTCATAGCACATCTTGCGCATTGTGCTTTAAATATCTCCGAATAAAGAAGGTACATAATTTATTTATTTATTTATTTATTTATTTGGTAATCCAACAGTTTTTATACATAAGTTGATATATTGACTATTATATAACATATAATTAAAACCAAAATAGGATTACACAGGTAACTTAAACATATTAATAACTAGAAGACGGTAGTAAAAGTAACTGTTTACGGGTGGAAATCCAATATGTGCGTGTATGTGTGTGAGTGTGGTGTGTGTGTGTTTTTGTCTTTTCTTGAATTTTTATCTTTTTTAATTATAGCTTTTTTAAAAGCTAGTTTTGACATGCTGAACAGATCTATTTCTGAGTATTTTGAATTATATGTGTGGACCATGCGATTAAGGACAGAGTTGTGTGCATAATTAGTGTTTAGCTCAGGCGTGTGGAATAGTGCTGTGTGACGTGTGCGGCGATTAGGAACTCTTAAATACAAAACGCTCAATAAATCGTTGCAATCTATATCTCCGGTTATTATTGCATGTAGCATATACATATCGTAATGTCGTCGTCTCGTTTCTAATGTTTCAATATTATATTGTTTACATATATCAACGTAATCGTTAAATTCTTTAAAGTCCTTGAAGCAAAGAAATTTAATGAACTTTTTTTGTATTCTCTCCAGTTTTTCTTTGTAAGTTATATATCTATCCGTGCAGTGACGGAGAAAGAATACATTTCACTGCCCCTTTCCCATGGGTGTCGTAAGAGGCGACTAAGGGATATCATCTGGTGGTAGGATGATAAACATCCGCCTGGCTTGTTACCACCGTACGCATGGTGAAAATCTCGTGAAGTGGCTTGCAGCCGCGTTTCGAGGTCAGCCAGCGTACAGCCAGTGCCCGAGCGAGCATTGCCGCGATGGGTGTTGGTCCAGTGGAGAAGGCGGCTGAACCAATGCCGGGGGAAACACGCCTCCACACTTTGCCCATCCCTATCGTGGCAATACGTCGCTCGCTTCACGACTCTTTACGAGGCGTGAAGAGGCATCTTGCGGGCCGGCAAGGCGAGGGCGGCTTGTGCAGAATCTTCTTCCAGACTGTACTGGCCGTCCTCGCGTTTGGACTCTACTACCACTTAACATCAGGTGGAGTAGAGTCATTTGCCCACCCGGCAAATATAAAAAAAAAAAAAAAAAAAAAAAAAAAAAATAATTCGGAGACCATATACTACAACCGTATTCTAGAATACAACGTACATAAGTAAAATATAAAATTTTTATGCATTCAATATTATTAAAAGATTGACATATACGTTTAATATAGCCTAATTGCTTATATGCCTTATCAGTAATGAGTTCTGTATGCTCTGCCATCAATAATTTAGAGTCTAATTGAATTTCAAGGTCACGCACTGATTTAACTTCTTGTATCGGCTTGTTATCAATATTATAGTTATATTCAATATTTTTATACTTCCTAGAAAATGTTATTTTTACTGTTTTTTTAATATTAATCGTTATTTTATTTTTTTCGTAGTAATGTGAAAGATTATCAAGGTCACGTTGCAATTCAATGCATTCAGATGTGCTACTTATTACTTTATAAATTTTTTTATCATCTGCGAATAGTAAAAAACGGGAGTGCTTAAAACAATTAAATATATCATAAAAGTATACGTTATACAGTAACGGACCTAATAGTGATCCCTGTGGGACCCCTGAAGTTGCGTATATTAAGTCACTACGAGCACTACCTATAACAACTGCTTGCTGCCTTTTTGATATATAGGAACAAAACCACCTATGCAAGTCACCTTTGATTCCAAGTTCTTGAAGCTTTTGCATTAGTATATCATGGTCTACTCTGTCAAACGCCTTTTGAAAGTCGGTATATATTACATCTACTTGTTCTCTATTGTCCATTGCCATGTAAACAAAATTAGTAAATAGTGATAAGTTTGTTACCGTTGATCGTTTTTCCATAAAGCCATGTTGTTGTACGGGTATTGAGTTATGGATAATAGGTACGATCGCCTTATAAACAATTCTTTCAAAGATTTTACTTATTGTATTCAATATGGAAATGGGTCTATAATTTTCTATTTTATTCCTTGGTCCTGATTTATGGATTGGTATGATTAGTGCATCCTTCCATTTCGTTGGAAAAGCGCTAAATACATTGACAGACTTATTATATATAATAATATATAATAATATTTCTTAAAACACACATAAATCAGTTTGTCCATCTATTGCTTTGTATGTACTGTATAATACTAACGAGATATGTAGTCACAAATGCGATCGTCTGTAAAATAATCAATTACGAAACTTTGTATTCTTAAACACACACACACACACACATACAAAAACTAGCACGCGCACACGCGCATTTATAGAGTCATACATTTTTAGTTTATCATATTATCTAAATTATATTTGTAATAATATTATGAATAAGAGTATTACATAACATATTATTTGTATCACCATGCTGGTAGGACAGTTTTAATAAATAAAAAAAAGAAATTATAAATCATGGTGCTCGGCAGTGACTGCATCATGAGGAAATCTGAATATCTCAAATGGAAATCTTTCACGTGTGTCATCGCCAATCCGCTTTGGAGCAGTGTGGTGGAATAAGCTCCAAACCTTAAGAAAAAATGAGATTTGTGGAGCTGATTGGCGGGGTTGGTAGATACCTGCTTTTCACGCCGAAGGTTGTGGGTTCGATTCCCACCCAGGACAGACATTTGTGTGCATGATCTGACTGTCCTGAGTCTGGGTGTAGTTATCTATATAAGTATGTTTTAACAAAAGAAAAGTAGTATATGTAGTATATCAGTTGTCTGGTTTCCATAGTACAAGCTCTGCTTAATTTGAGATCAGACGGCCGTGTGTGAATAATGTCCCAGGATATCATTATCTATACATGTAATATATTTAAATAATAACATATAATTAAACGAATACCTTTGACAGAAGTGATCGTTGAACTGTATACAATTGCAAAGGCGATATAGTTGGTTTATTTAAAATCAGCTGTTTGTACATCAAGTCTAGTTCCAGCCTGATCGGTCTCCCTACAGGAGTCATTCCGTAAATTAAACGTATTAGCCCAATCCGTATCTCGACGACCTTGAAAAAACATACAGCGATAAGAATATTTTCACATAAGGCTTCACATTCTTGTTAATATTTTATTTATTATTAACTTTCTAAGCCCTTTAAATTATGATCGTGGGTTCAAACCCGGGAAAGCACCACTGAATGTTTTTGTGCTTAACTTGGGATAATAATTCATGTCGTGCTTTACGGTAAAGGAAAACATCGTGAGGAAACCTGCATGTGTCTAATTTCACTGAAATTCTGCCACATGTATTTCACCAACCCGCATTGGAGCAGCGTGGTGGAATAAGCTCCAAACCTTCCCCTCAAAAAGGGAGAGGAGGCCTTTAGCCCAGCAGTGGGACATTCACAGGCTGTGACGGTGTCAAAAATATTTAATTCTATATACATGTAAATAAATTGTTAGAATTTGGAGAAGCAGTAGCCTACACTAAGGGTTTTGGATATTTTACATTCCTGTGGCTTATCAAGCTCCAGAGCTTACCGAGGCACAGGACAGGAGATATAATCTCACCACCACTGTGGTGGTGACCACTTTACATCAAGTGGTACACTTCCCCGTCCGCCTACCAATACCACAAAAAAGTATTCATAACAGAACGCACTTTAGTGCGTAAGAAAATTCGCAAGGAGACATCTGTTCCATTTACTTACCATGATCTAACTGGTAATTTGATCAGGTTTTTGTTTCTAAGAAAATCTTACCTCCTCGTTTATTCGATGACATGGCTCAACAAAAAGCAGCGTCGTACTTATATACAATATTAACCAAATCATTGGAAACAAAATTTTCAAAGCTCGATCATTTGTAGCTCAAAAACAAACTTACATAAATATATACAAACTATTTTTAATTTATTTTAACAACTCTTTTATTTAAATAATGATAAGAAGGGTAGTATTATAAAGGAAATCCTTTCTTAATAAATATTTTGACTTGTAAAGTGACAGCTTGATAATAATCCTATACTGTCGTACTATTAAGTAACTCTGTAAGAACTTCTCATTATTCACCTGTGAAATGGTGACAACCGATTATTGGTGATTATCATAGTGAATGTCGCATATCACTTTCGGACAGACCGATTTTTTGCAGTGCGGTTCTAGTTAGCTGTTACAGTAATAGCTCTAGGCGGGATTTACAGACAACAAATCAAAAACTTCCACTTCTTCTTATGGAAATAGTGTGCAACTAATTCCACCACGCTGTTCCACTATGGATTGCTTGATTCCAATAAGAATTATATATTCATCATAACATTTTTTATTTAATTTTAAATATTGTTATTATTGTTAAAATGCATTTTAAAATCCAAATAAAGATTTTATTTTAATTTTTATTTATTTAATGGCCAGTGACAGGTGAAATAGTTGACATAATACGAATGAAACGTACCAAGAACAATAGCATCTATTAAGCTATAGAAGGACATGGTGAGGCACACGATAGTATTACAAAATAGAGAAACATGGTGCCACCGCTATTCTCACTCACAGCTGAGACTAATTCACAAATCGTAATATAAGAGTTCGTTAGAACACGGACACCTTCTGATTTCGACCGGATATTATTATCTGTTATGGAATCTGCAATGAAAGAAAACACACTTGAATAACTGAAATCATTTAAAAAGTATACATTACTAGCCAATTTTTTTTACCAGAATTCAGTCCATCGTTAAGTTGAAGTAATTTTTTATTGATTTTTCTCAGAACTTGATGTATTTCTAATTGTATACAAGCAATTTCTATACCTAACAGTAACGTTTTGTACATTTCAAAAAAGAACAAAATGTTCATACAATCTATAAATACTGAAAAATAAATAAATGATTAAAAACTTTTTTTTCCGAATTAACACACATTAATGTAAATTTCTACACAAACAAAACCGTAGAATATGATTGGTAATTAACAACAATAGTACAATAGGGCCACTCGTATAGGTAGGTAGGTATCGTAAGAGAACACGATTGGAATTTGCGTCGTCATGCTCATCATCATCATCATACATCGCCGCTGTATAAATCAGCGGTTAGCACCTTAATAACTTGTTTGGTAAAAACAATTCCACCCTCAAACGATTCAAGGATAGTTGAACAAGCAGACTTGCACTACACTACACTGTAAAAATCTGTGAAGTATATTTTTCTTACTGTATTAAACTCATTATATATGAGATAAATACAATTAAATAATGATGATGTATTTCTACAGGCCCACGGAGAACTAGAACAGCTTCTAAAATTAATCGTCTTGTTGCTCAAAGATCATTTAATATACCATATATGTGTCCTAGCCGCACTTTGTAATGGTTGCAATGACCAATTTAACGTCAAAGCTGTGTATTTGCGACTAGAATAGGTTAACATATTCTATGCAATAAAAAAAAAGTAATAACACAATTGTTATACATACATACATAAACATAAAGACTTCTTACCTATCTTATGGTCAAAGAGAAATATTTCGTTTATCAGAATATAAACGGCGTATGAGATTAAGTACACAGACATCAAAATTGTTAGTTTTTGATTTGATTTTGTTTCGTTATCATTTATATTGTAACATATCTGAAATAAATATATTTATGGTTTTATATCATTGATTGTTTAATTTTTAATTAGAATAAAGACTTTCGATATGATATTATAAGGACTTGATCGCAGGTTTAATTATAAGTATATAAAGCCAGATTAGGTCGCAAATGCCTTACATTAATAAATTAATTAATTTCTACCAGAAAAACCAATAATTATAGTTTTCGAAACATATTTTTCAACCGTGATATTTAAAAAATGATATTAGTATTGAAACCATACTAACCTTTTTCAATATAAAAAAGTAGGTAAAAGTTCTTTCAAACGCCGAATTCCACCATAAGATGCCAACCCAGCAAGTAATAGAGTACATGTTGTTACTAAATAGTTTAATAATGGAAAAAGTGCTAGGTCTAATTGTTCCTGACGCAATATACTTGCCAGATAAAGACATGTCATCAAGGTACTCTCTATAAGTAAAGTAAAACAAAGGTAGATTAAAAAACTTAAACTGTCTGGAATTACTGATTAATAATCACCTACTAAAATAAGTACCTAACCTCGTCTAATCAAAAGTGAAACCTGCAAATGGCTAACCAATCTTGTCATGCTTTTGTACGAGATAAAATATTTTATTGACTGAAACAAAAACATTTCTTCGAGAATTGTCGGATCTTGGTATATACTCGTGCGTACGCGAGCTATGCGCTCACTTTTTTTTTATAGAATAGGAAGGTGGACGAGCATATGGGCCACCTGATGGTAAGTGGTCACCAACGCCCTTTGACATTGGCATTGTAAGAAATGTTGCCCATCGCTTAAATCGCCAATGCGCCACCAACCTTGGGAACTACGATATTATGTCCCTTGTGCCTGTAATTACACTGGCTCACCCACCCTTTAAACCGGAACACAACAATTTACTGCTGTTTTGCGGCAGAATGTCTGATGAGTGGGTGGTACCTACCCAGACGAGCTTGCACAAAGCTCTACCACCAGTAAGACATACACATACTCGATGGGAGCGTAAAGTTTGCGTATGACAGACGAAATCCTACGAACTACATCATGATTTTCTCGTTTCCTTTGCAAAGTTGAGCGTAGCTATGAAATATACGGGATATTTCATCGCTACGCTTTAATATACTTTTTAAAATTAGAACGTTTAGTTGTACAAAATAAACATTTTTAGCCAATATCAAAAAAAAGACTGGTCATCACTTCGGCCTTACTTTCATGTTTATGTATGTAACTTCGCAGATAATGAACCGAATATAATGATTCTTTTTTCGATACGCTTTAAAGTTACAGCTAAAAATTAAAAATGACATTAAATACATGCGGTATATGTGAGTGCGTGTGTGTTTATTTTTGTGCGCGCATGCGTGTTTGTGTGTGTTTTACGATAGTAATTTCAACTAGTGAAGGAACTTTCTGTTTTTTTGTAGTTTAATTCTCTTAAAGTACTTTGACCGGCTTTTTTTAAAAGATATATTGAAGACGGTTTTTAATATTTCGTTTAAATTCGTTTATGTTTTATATTGCTCTGATGTAAACGACACTGTTTCTATTGATAAACGTTTTGTACTTACGAACGATGAATGTGAGAATGTAGCCATAGACAGCAACACAGCGTGACACCACTGCTTTGTATCCACCGTCTGTGTACTCAAATGTCAGAGGAGCAATACCTAATGCTCGAGATATATAAAATAAAATCGCCATAGTTCCTCGTACTATGTAGTTATCCATGCTTCGCATCATTACACTTATATGTTTTATGCATAGCTGCAAGTAAGAAGAATTATTTACTTACAAGATGGTATGAGTCAATTTTGACTTCTTCCTCATCGGCTATTTGATTGTAAAAATAATAATACTCTAGGACATTATTCACACACGGCCATCTGATCTCAAACTAAGCAGAGCTTGTACTATGGAAACCATACAACTGATATACTTCAAATACTACTTTTCTAATGTTAATAGATACTTATATAGATAATTACACCCAGAATCAGGACAAACAGATGTGTTCATGCACACAAATGTCACACACACGAAACAAACGTTTCACAACCTTTGGCGTGAAAGGCAAGTATCTACCAAACACGCCAACTGGCCCGTCTAATATTTCTTCGTGTTTCTTTATTGTAAGAAAAGGACTGAGTCTGCCCATGTCATTAAAAACTATCAACTGAACCAGGTCGAAATTACTCCAAAAAAAACTTAATTAACTTTTAAGAGAAACTAGGTTAGCAACTAGTTTTCTAATAGACTAATCTTGTTCAGGTAAAAATCCTTTGATTTTCATCGTACGAGTTTTGTAATTGAAGTAAGGACTACTTAGTTAGGATTATTCTCATAGAAAGACTTTCTATGTTACCGCACATATCCGCTATGTATCCTGCAAAATGGAAATAACAAAACACTATCAACCTTCGAAAACCGAATATTTCAACTAGGATTACATGATTTATTTATTTATTTGGATCTCCAACAGTTGTACATAACACATATTCCAAACACTATTTACATTAAATTAAAACTAACTATGCACGACCGATTACAGGAGAACACATAATTCCCAAGCACAATTACAAAATATAAAAACCGAAAATAGAAATATTTAAATAAAGAACAAAAACAGAAACAGAAACAAAAGATAGTAACTAATTAAATTTTTAAACTTTAATTTATAGTACGATGACGTAAGATATGGTTAATATTTTAATGTTCTAGTGTCAAGTTATATAAATATATATTTCGTGGTGGTATTTACTATAGCAAACAGACGGTGTTTACCTTAAATTAGTGACCATGCCATGGTAATAGCGGTCTTTAATATCGAAAAACATAAAGAAGTTCCTACGTATATCTGCAGGCGATTGCTAAATAGGATTAATCGAGAGGAATTTAATACAGACCTAGAAAGTATTACTTGGGGTGACATTCTACTTATGACCAATGTAGATGACCAGGTGAATTACTTTAATAAAATGATTCTCAATCTTTTTAATAAACATGCACCAATTACGCGATCTAAAGTATGCACAAAACCTACGCCCTGGATAACGGAAAACGTAAAATTAATGATGTCATTACGGGACAAAGCACATAATAGGGCAATCTCGTCGAAAAATGATGTTATTTTAGATTACTATAGGACACTTAAAAACTAAGTAACAGGAGCTATTGAGAGAGAAAAGAAAGGTTATTTTACCTTTTACATAAATAATAATAAAAATAAACCCAATCAGATGTGGGATCAATTAAAACGTACTTGTCCGCTTGGCAAAAATACAGTCACTCAAGCTACCGTTCCACAACATCTCTGCGATCCAAATAAAATTAATGATTTCTTTTTGCATGTACCGGATAATGATTCTGTTGATGTTCAAACGCTGCAATACTTTAAACAAAACAAGTTTTCTGAAAATAGTTTTCATATTGATTGCATTTCACAGGAAGAAGTTAAAAAAACAATTTTCAATATTAAAACAAAAGCCACCGGACATGATTCTATCTCGATTGATATGATACAGCTAACGCTACCTTTTACCTTACCAGCTATAGCAGAAATAGTAAATAATTGTCTCAAATCAAATAAATTCCCAGATAGTTGGAAAATAGCTAAAGTAAAACCTATTCCAAAAAGTTCAAAAGTTGAAGATTTTAAGGATCTGAGGCCGATTAGTATTTTGCCTGTTTTATCGAAAATTGTGGAAAGAGTGGTTTGTAATCAGCTCACTGAATACTTAGAAGCTAAAGGTATCCTGCCTGAAATGCAGTCAGGGTTCCGAAGGGGTTTTAGCACTGCGACAGCTCTTGCACATGTCAGTGACGATATCGTGACTGCAACAGATTCTGGTATGTGTAGTGCACTTGTTTTACTGGACTTCTCAAGAGCTTTTGACTGTTTAAATATCGACCTACTCATAGCAAAACTCTCATATTATGGTATTTCGGGTGAGGCTTGTTGTTGGTTCCGTTCTTACCTGACTAACCGAAGTCAATATGTAGAAATCACGACCGAACAGGGAGAATCATTACACTCAGATCGCAAAAATGTTACTAAAGGAACCCCCCAAGGATCAATTTTAAGTCCCATTTTATTTATGATTTTTACGGCAGATCTCCCTAAACACATAAAATACTGTAAAACACACTTGTACGCAGATGACACGCAGATATATTACTCTTTCAAACCCGAATACGCGGAAACCTCAATTGATCTCATTAATGAAGATTTGAATAATATCTCAGACTGGGCAAATAAAAACTCATTAATATTAAATGCAAGTAAAACAAAATACATGTTATTGGGTACCAAAATACAACGCAACAAAGTAATATCGCAATCGGTTCATATTAAAGTTCACGGTCAGGTCTTGCAAAGGGTGGACAGTGCTGTTAATTTAGGGTTAGTTATGGATAACGAACTCAGGTTCGTCGAACATATAAATTGTAAAATAAGGAATGCCTTTTATCGCTTAAAAACATTATATAATATTAGAAAATATCTTTCACAACCCATTAGGAAAATACTTGTCGAATCCATTGTACTGTCTCAGTTTAACTATTGTGACACAGTATACGGGCCACGACTGTACGAAAAAACCAAAAAGGCCATACAGAGAGTTCAAAATGCGTGCGTTCGTTTCTGTTACCCTGTCCCCAAGCGCGCTCACGTCACGCCGTTTCTTAACGATACAGACACATTAAAAATGGAAGCTCGAAGAAAAATACATCTCGCGTGTCTAGTACATAAAGTTATTTTTAAGAAAAGGCCGACATACCTGTACGATAAGCTGGACTCGGTTAGAGACGTGCAGCAGAGATGTATCCGTAGGAGAGAAGCAAATAAATTAGTGGTACCAGCTCACAGATCGGCTCAATATAAGGGAGGGTTTAAATACTCTGCCACCAAGATATGGAACGACTTACCCCCTCCTCTGCGTAATAGTACGTCCCAGGTGACTTGGAAAAAACATTTGAGGGTATTATTTTTAAATAAACAAAAGTCAGAGTAACAACCTCCAAATATAGTGTCAGTCATACTATCTCATAGACTTAGTATTTATCATATTCATTTTTAATGTCTTATGTCTAAGTCTGTCTGTCTGTCTGTCTATCTTATGTCTAAGTTCCTTGTGATGTTTTTCTTTTTGTGTAATATGTTTTTTTTTCTCAAGGATAAGGGCTTTTTAGTTTTAGTTTTTTTTTTTTTTTATAATTTCATTTATTTATTTTCATGTGCGCGCATTTGTTTATGTTTACCCAATAGTCAGGGGCCATCTGAAAATCAGTGCTGTGCATTAGCACAGCTTATACTGAGATGAACCCCGTGCTACCTACACTGTATTCTTTAAATTTAATTTTTTTTCTTCTGTATAATCTATGTAATGTATGTGTGTAGCAAAATAAATGGTTTAAATGGTTTAAATGGTTTAAATGAAAAATAGTACATTTACCGTACCACGGAAAGCACTTTGGAAATGACGATTTACACAAACTAGTAAAAGGTAATTGATTTTCAGAGCATTCTAATAATTATGTAAAATAAAATGCACAGAATAAAATCCCTAATGGACTTTTGTTTTATCAAGGATTTTATCTAAATAATAACTAGTCATAAAAAAGCTAAAAAGATACGTTTTAGAACAATACACTTCAATAATTACAGTTCAAAAGAGATAGTAAGTAAAATTAAAGTGCATTTTGGTTCAAGGCATAGAAATTGTAAGATAAGCAATCTATGAGTAGACATAACTTGCAGGTTGCAATCTCAGTAGGATTTGTAAAACCCGGAGGCAGTTTTTAGGTATTTTTTTAACCGTTACATTACATCAGATTAAAAAGAAGAAAAAATATTGTGATACTTTTTTTTAATATTTACAATTCAATACATAAACCATATCGATCTTACTTATAAACGATGCGTAGTCTGATTAGTTATCCTATTTTTTAATTTCTCTCTTTCTGTCATAATCCATTTAGCATTGAAAAGAGAGAGACAAATAAATAAATATTAATATAATCATATGATATAAATACAACTTACCTTTATGCTTCGAAATATTTCTATCCTAAAATAAAAAGGCCAGCTACGAAGAATAGTTCGATTTAACCACGGACAGTTCATGAATGGTTTGTGATTCCTGCCGCGGTTGATTTGAATAATCCTTATTTCAATATTTGTATTGGAACAAAGCGTGTCTCGTCTGCGATGTTAGTTTGAACAGGTAAGGAGTCCTTTGGTAAGTATTAATTAGGTAATATCGAGCGTAATCGATTAAACGCTGCTTCGAATATTTCTCTAATCGATTTTTTGAAGTAACCTTATATTTTTTTCTCAAGCATATATTGACGGCCGTATGTGATCATTTTCCTATTAAATCGGAATTCCGATTCTCTGGGCGTAAAATTAATCACTTTGATATGATATTATAAGCCTATATACATATATTGTTAAAAATCTTTATTTCCATAAAGAGATTATTATGACAGAAAGAAAAATAGCAGCCTTATTTCTTTTATAGAATAGTAAGGCGGATGAGCCTAATGGGCCACCTGATGGTAAGTGGTCACCAAACGCCCTTAGACATTGGCACTGTAAGAAATGTTAGCCATCGCTTACATCGCCAATGCGCCACCAACCTTGGGACCTAAGATTTGAAGATGTCCCTTGTGCCTGTAATTACACTGGCTCACTCACCCTTCAAACCGGAACACAACAATACCAAGTACTGCTGTTTTGCGGTAGAATATCTGATGAGTTGGTGATACCTACCCAGACGAGCTTGCACAAAGCCCTACCAAAACTGTTGTTATTGATTTGATATTCGAAGAAAGATATGTCGTTCATCATCTATTATTCGAACCCGTAACGAAACAGTGGTAGAATAGCTTATGCTATCAATCATTCCACTTAAACCTTCGATAAAATCACAAATACATTATGTACTGTACAATTACATACGTTATTATTAATGAAGCTCCAACAAATCGTTAATCTATTATATTGTAGTGGCCTTCGTGTGCAGGCAGTACTATCATTTTAATGTAATATTGCCAGTGTATGAAGTATAAAATTAACAACGTGGTACTCAAATAATTGTATATAATTTGGTCAAAAATAACAGACCATAGACTTGAAGACTACTAGAAGACTTTGAAACATGAAACGTATGAAATGCGAAACTCATTATAACAGCAATCTATTTTTATGTTAACTTCCCTTTTTATAAATTTATAAACTACTCGATGCGGCTTCACATGAGTACGGGTCCATATAAAAGGTTTACATTTCAAGGACAAACGTACAAAGATTGTTTTGAATCAGACATTTTCCCGGACGTACGCAGGAGAATTTACCAACGTTTTATTACATTCGAACGAACATTTTAAAAACATAGAAGGCAAACATAAGAAAAACAAAAATTATTAAGAAGAGAGGAGATTCATTGAACAAAAATAATCGACAATTTACAATTTGAAATTATACAAACTTAAATTTTTCGATTTACAAAAGATATGTTAAAGATATGGAGCAAGATAAATGTATACTTCGAGGACCGTTAGCAATTGTATTTCGTATCTCTCGCGTATTCGGCATTGCTCCACTGAACTTCGAATGCAAACACGGTGGATACATAGCAACAGTGTCCCGTCCCATTGCTGTTTATGGTTATGTACTCACATTCATCCTACGTAAGTAATCCCTTATTATTTATTGATTCTCTTTAAATAAATTTTATCTTGGCCAATTTACTAATTATAAATTCGTTATCTTTATTATTATTTATTCTTAGGAAAACAAACAGTTACAAATTACACAAAATATTATACCATTAAAAAAATTACAAACCAATCAAGTCTTGAGACAGTGACAACTAAAAACAAATACAATTAAAATTAAAATGAGAGATTAAGGAATTTTACTTTGAACGGGTATCAAATTTTTTAACACAATGTCTTAAATACCGTTTTTTTCTTTTAGATATATCAATGGCAATATGTGTTTACCTACAGATATTGTACTCTCAGTCCAAATTAATGGTAATAATTTTTCCATTATTAAGTTACACCATTTTAATGGGTACTCTACTAATTACTGGTTTGAGATCCTACGGTGGAGTGCGGTGGATGAAAAGGACATTTAAATACATTGCTTTGTTACGAAAGGTAAGAAAAATCTTTTCATTTGTTTAATTTATTCATATCGTGTTAACCTGAGTTTAACCTGAGTTTTTATCATATTTTAATTCAACATAACCAATTGAT
Organism: Nymphalis urticae; assembly: GCA_905147175.2. Taxonomy (NCBI): domain Eukaryota; kingdom Metazoa; phylum Arthropoda; class Insecta; order Lepidoptera; family Nymphalidae; genus Nymphalis; species Nymphalis urticae. Next base: position 8,890,326 of record LR990003.1, on the reverse strand, counting down.
GAGCCGGTCTACGTGGTTGGTAGACACTTGCCTTTTACGCCAAAGGTTGTGGTTTCGATTCCCACCCAGGACCGACATTTGTGTGCAGGAACATGTCTGTTTGTGGTGAAACTGGGTGTAATTATCTATAAAAGTATGTATTTACAAAAGAAAAGTTATACATGTATATCAGTTTCCAAAGTTCAAGCTCTGCTGCTTAGCATGGGATCAGTGTGTGAATAATGTCCTAGGATATTATTATTATTGTTAACATGCATGGGAGCAGTATGCTTTAATGAGCTATAAGTCTTAAGGAAAGGTATTTTCACTATCGGGCGTTTAAAGGCTGTTTCGTTTTTGGAAGCGCATTATCAACGTTCCTTACAAAGGTAGAGCCAATACCAATACCAATGTTTGTAGTAATAGGTCTGTAGTCAGATTCCTGATATAAAAAACGTATAAACTCATTAAACCACTCATTAACAAAAAAGCAATACAAAGATACACAAAAGGCAACACGTTATGAGGCGATTTGTCATGTTACAAATAATAATGAAAGTAAGCAATCATGTTTTCCTCTCCACATGCGCTAACGTCTTCCCACATTAAATCACGAAAATTGTAACGGAAAATATCTCTACTTGTTATTAAAGTCACTCCCCATGTGTCAAATTTTGAAGGTGTCGGAATAAAATCATAATTCAGGCAGCTTTATTGGCGTGAGCCGCATATATTATATATTTATTTTTATACACAAACAGAATATAATCAGGACATTCATTAACGAGTTAACACAACTTTAAGCAAAATCATATTCCAAACATGTGTAGACAGCATGCTCATAAAAATAATCGTGATCGTGGACTCAGACAATCCCTGAATATTCATGTGCTTAATTTGTGATTATAATTTATCTCATGCTTTACGGCGAAGGAAAACATCGTAAGGAAACCTGCATGTGTCTAATTTCACTGAAATTCTGCCTTCTGTATTTTTCCAACCCGCGTTGGAGCAGCGTGGTGGAATAAGCTTCAAACCTTCTCCTCAAAAAGGGAGACGAGGCCTAGGCCCAGCAGTGGGACATTAATAGGCTGTTACTTTATATAGAACATTGTTTCACCCGTGCGAAGCTTGTACGAGTAGCTAGTAATAATGATTTTATTAATTCCAGATAAACTACGACATAAACGTAAGTGACGCAAGTACAAACCAAAAACTATCAGTAATAATACTCCCGTACACATTGTCCCTGGCGACTTGCATAGTTATAAACGCATTACTAACTTTTAATTTAAAAGAAAGTAAATATATTTGTTACTATTCTCGGTTTTGGTGCTTTAATTTGATTTAAAACGGTTGACAAAAATATGGTTGACATTTAATGCTATAACTGTAGAGAAATTGAGAAATATTTTGAAGTGGTATTCACCTCAGTAAAAATATTTCTTATAATATATCAAATATATTCTATTGAAGAGCACAGTAAATTTCAGGGTTGGAGGCTTTAACTAAGAAATGACTGCAGTTGAAGAATTTCATTATTAAAAATTACATGTACATATAAAATGAGAAAATATAAAAAGTATTTGTTTATTTATTTATCTGTTGGCGGTGCACTACTACAAACGCAAAAACGTATCGAAGCTGATTGGGTTTTAGTTTAATGAAATATTTCGGAATATCTGGACTTATAGCTACCCTATTAGGAAGTCGATGTCATGTAATTTATTTTTGTACCACTATGTAATCAATTAGTGTCTGAAAAGTATACATTTTGTTTCAGTATATGCCGAAATGCAGACTATGTTATATTTTATTGAGTTGTACAAAATATTCCTGATACAAATAGAAGCTGCATTGATTCAATTAGAAATTCGACAAGCTTTGAAGAATATAACTAATAAACTACTTCATCTTCACAACGGGATAAAATCTAGTAATAGTTTTTTTTTTAAGAATTTTATCTTATTTTCTAAATACATACACAGACTAGAAATGCGCCACCATTGTCCAAAGACACTGGCACTGAAATAAATATTAACCATACCATACTTCACCAATGTGCTATTAACCTTGGGAACTAAATTTTGCGTCTTGTGCCTGTAATTACATTGGCACACTCACCTTTCAAACTGAAACTCAACAATACAACAACAACAATACTTGTTTGGTGATAGATTTACTTCTCATAAGGCCTTACACAAAACTTTACCATCAACGATTTAAATTACCATATTTATTTAGTTTCTTTATATAATTTCAGGTTCCGCAGCAATAATTACAAACCGATCTAAATCAAAAACTGTTCGTGATCTAACGAAATTTTATGTAACGATTTGTGAGTTAGCATCAACTGTGAATAATAATACTGGTGCCACTATGTTTCTGCTGTTCGCCATTTCCATTTTGTTCTTCATGATGGCGTTCTGTGGCCTTATTGATACTTTAGTCTTTGGTATGTTGTGACTTTATTAAAATACTGTTGCTCATCACGCATTCGCCCACTTTAAACGTTACTACTCCGCCCTTCTGGGTCGCGTGTAACCTATTTTAGTAGGCTATCTATCTAATTCAAAATATTTTTAAATGTGGCTCTTGTGATTATCACGATCGAACAAAGGAACAAAACCTGAATTTTTATGTGCTTAATTTGTGTTTATAATTCATCTCGTGCTTGACGGTGAAGAAAACATTGTATGGAAACCCGCATGTGTCTAATTTCTATTGTTGGCACGTGTATTCCAAGAATTAATTCCAAGAAGTATTCCGCATTGGAGCACCGTGATAGTATAAGCTCCAAGCCTTCTTCTTAAAAAGGAGAGCAGACCTTAGCCCGGCAGTGAGATATCTCTATATCTCAGGCTGTTACTTACTTATATTAGTATAGATTTTTGGACTAAGTAAAAAACAATATTGCTCTTGAATTCCACAACTTTTGTTCTTATTTTCCTAAACGTATGTCCTTAATTTCACAATGACTTATTTTCATAGTTTTTTATAGGTAAAAATACTTTGAAGATAATAGTTTTACAACTAATGTGGTGTACGTTCCACCTTAGTACAGCTTTGCTCTTTGTTGAACCATGTCATCAAATAACTGGAGAGGTAAGATTTTGTATATTAAAAAAAGACAAATAAAACAGTCGTTGATTCTTAGTAGGAAGTAAAGCGCATTGTCAAACATTTGTATTTATCAGCATTATCATTGAATTTTAAGGTAATTGAAATACGGAATAAGCTAACAAATTTAATGTTTAGTATGACGCCTGTGGGGAAGTCGATTTCATTGGAATTAGACTTGATGTTCAAGCAACTGATTCTAAATGAACCAACTCTATCACCATTACATTTATATTCAGTTCAACGATCACTTCTTCCGAAGGTAAATAAATATATAATATACATATATATATATATATATATATATATATATATATGCACATAAAAGTCAAGCTAATGAAATATCTGTTAATATTTAATCTGTCTACAAGTTTTCCAAAATTTTCAATAAGTGCTTGATACAATTTTGGTATTAATTTTCAGACTTTCGGCTTTATAACTACCTATCTTGTAATCATTGTAACATTTATACAAAAAAATAGATGGTTAAATTGATTGTTAAGTTGGATGTCATTATTTTGCTGATTTTATATAACCGAGTGATTTCGTGCACAACAACCACAGTGTGTTATGACGAATTATTGAAACCACAGAATGTTTCGCGAATCGAACATTCGAATTAAGTACGAGCATTTACTTGTAATATAATTTACATTGTTGTATTCAATAAAAATAAAATATTCACAAACCTACAGTAGCTCTTTTACTGCAAAACCGTCAAACTATGGAATGCACTACCTGCGACTACGACTGTCGAATACCCGATTTCGGCAGTCGAATTCATTGAGCATTTTTAAATATCGCTTGAAAAGCTATTATTTGTCTTTATCTAAATAAGGTATGTATGTATGAAGTAGAATGTAATTTATAATTATCAATATATAATTTTACACTATCATCCACGAGCGAATAAGAGCTAAATGCGACGAACAACTCGCAGATAGTCAGTTTGGCTTTCGAACAGGAGTGGGCACGAGAGAGGCTCTTTTTGCAATACAGGTTCTCGTACAAAAATGCAAAAACATTCAACAAGACGTTTTCCTTTGTTTCATCGATTACGAAAAAGCCTTTGACAGAGTACTGCACGACCGTTTAATTGCAATATTACATGATATCGGCTTAGATGACAAAGATATACGTATTATCCAGAATCTGTATTGGAACCAGAAGGCTACTGTACGAGTTGACAATGAGGAAACAATGAGGACACGCTATTTAATTTGTACTCGGAAAAAATAATAACAGAAGCAATTGAAGACCTAGAATGTGGAGTCAAATTAAATGGCCGGTATATTAACAACATCAGATACGCTGACGATACAGTCCTAATAGCATCGTCTCCTAAAGAGCTGCAATTAATTATAAGCCGTGTTAATGAGTGCAGTGAAAACGCTGGTCTGAGGATGAACACATCAAAAACGAAGATCATGGTATTATCTAAACATAGCTTCGATGACATTGCTATCATTGTTGCAGGCCAAAAAATTGAGAGATTGCCCAAGTACAAATATCTAGGGACACGGCTTAATGACACCTGGAGCTGTGAACAGGAGGTAAAGACTTGCATCGAAATAGCTTGAAGTGCCTTCTGCACGTTAAAAAAAGTACTCTGCAATCGCAGACTTAAGATCCCTGTGCGCATACGACTCCTACATTGTTACATCTGGCCTATACTTATTTGATTATGAATAAGAAGGAGTATTCAAAGCTGACTGCCAACCTTCGCTAGTCGGAGTGGCACTCGAAGAAAAAGAAGAATTTTTTCTTAGTATAATTATACTATATATATATATATATATATATATATATAGTATATAATTATAGTGAAAAATTTCTTCTTTTTCTATATATGAATCGATTCTTCTTCGCCGTGACACTCTTGTCAGAGCGGTCGTGGTCGCCATGAAGAATTATGAATTTTTCGGCGCAGATGTTATTCGCCTCACGAGCCTTCGCCATACGTCCCTGTTAGTGGTGACCCTGGTGCATGCAAAGGACCGTAAACAGTTGTTTTTATTTGGTCTGGTCCATCGCATGGGCGTCCTTCCACGTGGTCTGGTGCCATCCACCTTGCCTTGAATGACAAGGCGCTCTATGGAGTTATTTCCTCGCCGGAAGATATGTGTAGTTTATTATTATGAATGTAGATATGTGTAGTTTATTATTATACTCTAATTGTTCTCTTAAAATAGTTCTCTTACAAATCTTTGTTCTCTAAATGTTGATAGCCGACTCACAGTGCTTTTAAGGCGGATTTTCTTATAAATATTATGTTATGCTATAGTCAAAGTTACATATCAATGTAGGGACTTGTAAGGTCTACTTAAACACTAACGGCCTTAATTATAAACGTTGCTAAGCGTTGCTGAGTTAAACATTGCCGCCTTCGTCTTCCGAATGTCAAAATTATAATGACAGAAAAAGAGAAATGAGCGTTAAACTAATCAGCCGTTAAACTTCATCTTAAATGTTCATGGCTTTAATAAATCAATTCATCATGGCTTAAATGTTCAAGTTGCTTAATCCAAGCTGCGCCAGTAAAACGTCCCAATTAAAGAGGATTATTTAATGCATTACCATAGAACGGAGTTAATATTGAATTTAATTATGTAGCTTAATTTCAGTCTTGAAATTGCGATAACGATTTCATGCGAATACAACGATACGAATAGCGTAATAAAATTTAATTTAAAATTAAAATAAGACAAGATATCTTAGTGGTCAGAACACGGGTATGTTGTAAGAATATTCCAGATTCAACTGACGACCCAACAGGCACGCGGAGTTCGTTTTTATTCATTCAGCTATATGGGAAACCATAGGAAATCTGCATGTTTTGGATGAAAATTTGACATGTCTATCTATCACGTGCTGTCGCTGTCCTAGCGCCCTCCAGCCAGGTGAACTGATGACCTTAAGAAGGTGGCTGGCACCGACTGTTTACGGAAGGCGGAGGACCGGGAGCTTTGGGGCACCTTGGGAGAGGCCTATGTTCAGCAGTGGATAATGACTGGCTGTTGATATCACTTTTATATTTTAAAAATTTACAATTTATATTGTAAATTATAATATAATATACTATCGAAATAAAAAGATATTTTAAGAATATGTACAAAGAAACCCGCGACACCACATGTCTACAGGTAATGAATGATACAATTAAATTACATAACAACAGCCTGTGAAAGTCCAACTGCTGGGCTAAGGGCAGGGCTTAGGAAAGATTAGAGCTTATTTCACCACGCTGCTCCAGTGCATGATGGTGGAATACACGTGTGGTAGAATATCAGTTAAATTAGACATGCAGGTTTCTTCGCAATGTTATCCTTCACCGTCAACAAGGGATGAATTATAAACACCAATTAAGCACATGAAAATTCAGTGGTGGTTGCCCGGGTTTGAACCCACGATCATCGGTTAAGATTCACGCCTTCTAACAACAAGGCCCTCTCGGCTCCAATAAAAATAAAATAATAAATTAAGGAATGTTGCAATTAAAAAAAGAAAACAAAAATGATCACTTTATAATATTAGCTTAAAAAAGAAAAACAATTTTAATGACATCTTGCAAACAAATAAATTTATAACCTAAAATATTAAGGTCAGTATTCGATTTTTTTATCTTTTAATATAGTGAATAAATAAAATACTTTATTATATAATATTTATTTACAAATTTTTATATTTATTAAAATCAAAATTAAATGAAAATTAAATTGTCAAGCGTATTTCTTGATTTTATAAAGGAATATTCGTGATACCCTATTTACTGAAACGTTAGTACTACTGCGTACTAAACATTTGATGACAGTGCGCATGCGCGAAATAAGGCTTCGACTCGCGCATGTTCTTGCGTTCTCGATCCTTCGTCATTTATATACAAATTCATCGGTATTATTAGATGTACTTGTGGTTTTTTGGTGAAGTATTTATACTCAATATTGAGTATCGATTTTGTGATAATTCTCATAGCACATCTTGTGCATTGTGCATTAAATATCTCCGAATAAAGAAGGTACATAATATTTCTTAAAACACACATAAATCAGTTTGTCCATCTATTGCTTTGTATGTACTGTATAATACTAACGAGATACGTAGTCACAAATGCGATCGTCTGTAAAATAATCAATTAAGAAACTTTGTATTCTTAAACACACACACACTACAAAACCTAGCACGCGCACACGCGCATTTATAGATTCATACATTTTTTAGTTTATCATATTATCTAAATTATATTTGTAATAATATTATGAATAAGAGTGTTACTTAACATATTATTTGTATCACCATGCTGGTAGGACAGTTTTAATTTAAAAAAAAAAGAAATTATAAATCATGGTGCTCGGCAGTGACTGCATCATAAGGAAATCTGAATATCTCAAATGGAAATCTTTCACGTGTGTCATCGCCAATCCGCTTTGGAGTAGTGTGGTGGGATAAGCTCAAAACCTTAAGGAAAAATGAGATTTGACGAGCTGATTGGCGGGGTTGGTAGATACCTGCTTTCACGCCGAAGGTTGTGGGTTCGATTCCCACCCAGGACTGACATTTGTATGCATGAACATGTCTGATTGACCTGAGTCTGGGTGTTATTATCTATATAAGTATGTATTTACAAATGAAAAGTAGTATATGTAGTATATCAGTTATCTGGTTTCCATAGTACAAGCTCTGCTTAGTTTGGGATCAGATGGCCGTGTGTGAATAATGCCTCAAGATATCATTATCTATACATGTAATATGTTCAAATAATAACATACATACATGTATAATTAAACGAATACCTTTGACAGAAGGGATCGTTGAACTGTATACAATTGCAAAGGCGATATAGTTGGTTTATTTAAAATCAGCTGTTTGTACATCAAGTCTAGTTCCAGCCTGATCGGTCTCCCCACAGGAGTCATTCCGTAAATTAGACGTGTTAGCCCAATCCGTATCTCGACGACCTTGAAAAAACATACAGCGATAACAATATTTTCACATAAGGCTTCACATTCTTGTTAATATTTTATTTATTATTGACTTTCTAAGCCCTTTAAATTATGATCGTGGGTTCAAACCCGGGAAAGCACCACTGAATGTTCTTGTGCTTAACTTGGGATAATAATTCATCTCGTGCTTTACGGTAAAGGAAAACATCGTGAGGAAACCTGCATGTGTCTTATTTCACTGAAATTCTGCCACATGTAAATTTCACCAACCCGCATTGGAGCAGCGTGGTGGAATAAGCTCCAAATCTTCCCCTCAAAAAGGGAGAGGAGGCCTTTATCCCAGCAGTGGGACACTCACAGGCTGTTACGGTGTCAAAAATATTTAATTCTATATACATGTAAATAAATTGTTAGAATTTGGAGAAGCAGTAGCCTACACTAAGGGTTTTGGATATTTTACATTCCTGTGGCTTGTTAAGCTCCAGAGCTTACCGAGGCACAGGACAGGAGATATAATGTCACCACCACTGTGGTGGTGACCACTTTACATCAAGTGGTACACTTCCCCGTCCGCCAACCAATACCACAAAAAAGTATTCATAACAGAACGCACCTTAGTGCGTAAGAAAATTCGCAAGGAGACATCTGTTCCATTTACTTACCATGATCTAACTGATAATTTGATCAGGTTTTTGTTTCTAAGAAAATCTTACCTCCTCGTTCATTCGATGACATGGCTCAACAAAAAGTAGCGTCGTACGTCGTTATATACAATATTAACCAAATCATTGGAAACAAAATTTTTAAAGCTCGATCATTTGTAGCTAAAAAAACAAACATACATAAATATATACAAACTATTTTAAATTTATTTTAACAAAACTTTTATTTAAATAATGATAATAAGGAAAAATGAAATCCTGATTATCATAGTGAATGTCGCATATCACTTTCGGACTGACCGATTTTTGCAGTGCGGTTCTAGTTAGCTCAGTTACAGTAACAGCTCTAGGCTACTCCTACTACTAGGCTCTACTATATATATATATATATATATATATATTTATTTATTTTTTTATTTTTTTTTATATTTGCCGGGAGGGCAAAGGACTCTACTCCACCTGGTGTTAAGTGGTAGTAGAGTCCAAACGCGAGGACGGTCAGTACAGTCGGGAAGGAGGTTCTGCACTAGCCGCCCTCGCCTTGCCGGCCCGCAAGATGCCTCTTCACGCCTCGTTTTACGCCCTCTTACGCCAACCCGGGTCGTAAGAGGAGGGGAATACGTGAGCTGGTAAGGAATTCCATTTTTTGCAAGTGCGACAAAGAAAGTAGTTGCCAAATTTCTTTGTGCGCGATGGAATTGATGTCACAGTTAGTCTGTGACATCGAGAGCCAGCACGCGTAGAATTGTGAAGGAAGGGGGAAGCAGGAATTAGGGAGAATAATTCCTCGGAACACTCGCCGTGATACAGTCGATAGAAAGCGCTCAGCGCTGCTATCTCTCGACGCAATTGTAAAGGCTCGAGGGTGTTAGTGACCTTTACGTCGCCAATAATGCGGACCGCACGTCGCTGCAACCGATCCAAGGCCTCAAGTAGGTACTTAGCGGAGCCATCCCAAAGGTGCGAGCAATATTCAACGCAAGACCGTACCTGTGTTTTGTACAGCAGGCACAGTTGTTGTGGCGTGAAAAAACGCCGCACCTTGTTCAGAACTCCGAGTTTCCGTGAAGCTGTTTATCACAGCCTCGATGTAATCCCTTGGACTAAGGTAGCAGCGAACGTCCATCCCCAGCATGGCGATTTTGCTTTGTATCACCAGCGGAGTGCCACAGAGGGAGGGAAGAGGGGAAAATGGTGACTTTTTTGCTGTGAGAACGCAAGTGCCGTGCCATGTTTTCTTGGCATTAAACTCAACAAGATTATCTGAGCCCCATTTGGCGATAAGCTCTAACGTCCTATTGAGTTCAATGACAAGATCCTCTCGCCTCTCCTGAATTTCCGCTCGCCCAGCCACTGCGTGTCCGTGGTATCCACCATGCACTGTACTATCGTCTGCATAGCAATGAATGTTCCCGAGAGAGAGCATATCATTGATATGCAAAAGAAACAGAATGGGAGATAGCACAGATCCCTGGGGGACCCCAGCATTCACTACATAGAATTGTGAAGCGCAACCATCAACTAAAACACGAAGGCTGCGCTTGTGTAGGAAGCTGGCAATCCAGGTGCAAAGCTGAGCAGGCAGACCATATGGCGGCAGCTTGGAGAGAAGACTTCTGTGCCAGACCCTGTCGAAAGCCTTGGAGATATCGAGGCTGACAGCCAACGATTCCCCATGCTTGGCGATAGCTTCACCCCAGAGGTGTGTTACGTACGCTAGAAGATCACCTGTAGACCGTTTTGGTCGAAATCCGTACTGACGATCATTAATTAAACAGTGATCTTCTAGGTAATGGATCAGTTGGTTGTTAAGAATTCGTTTCCATCACCTTACAAAGTACTGAGGTGATAGCTATTGGCCGATAATTTGCCGGGCCAGACCGATCCCCTTTTTTGGGAATCGCTTGCACATTAGCTCTTCTCCAAGCCTCCGGCACACATCCCGAAGAAAGAGAAAGTTGGAACAGGCGCGTTAACACGGAAGACAGCTCCGCCGCGCACTTCTTCAGCACTATGGCTGGTATTCCATCGGGACCGCTAGCTTTCCGTACATCAAGTGATTGCAGCTCCGCTCGCACATCACGCTGCCTGATTTTGATGTCAGGCATCGTGTGGCCACAAGAAGGTATTACTGGTGGCAGAGCACTACAATCATCGATGACGGAGTTGTCGGCAAAGAGTTTAGCCAGGAGATCAGCTTTCTCTTGCGGACTGTGAGCTAGCGATCCGTCCGGACTTCTAAGCGGTGGCAGCGAAGGTTGGCAGAAATTGTTTTGCACAGACTTGGTCAGACGCCAGAAGCTACGGGAGCCCCGAGGATGTGAAATAATGTCATGACCAATCTGTACAATGCGCTGTGCGTCCGCTCTCGTGTAAGCCTTCCAACAGGACTTGGAGTTTTTATTGTAGATTGCTTTCAGTGAGTCAATGTTAGATGCCCCGCTAATGCAGCCATTGATCCACTCGCGATATTCGCGAGTGAACCAACGGTTACGCGCACCCCTACTGTCGAGATCTGAGCTAGGAATGTAGTTTTTCATTCCCAACATGATCTCGTCAGCAACAGCAGCGGCACTAGCTGTCGGGTCATTCCCACTGAAGCAACGTTCCTTCCAAGGGACTGACGCATAGTAATCGCGCATACCGTCCCAATCTGCCGACTTGTAGTGCCAAACGCGACGTTTGCATACCGCTGGTGGCGGCAGCTTGGCCTGTGGCACTTTGGTAGATATGAGGCTGTGATCCGAAGAACCAAGTGGAGCTTGAACCACAACCTGATATTCCACCGGGTGAGAAGTCAGCAGAAGGTCCAGTAGAGAAGGCGCTTGCCCATCAATGTCTGGGATCCTGGTGGGCTGATCAACCAGTTGGGTCAAGTCATGTGTGAGAGCAAAAGCATGAGCAGTCCTCCCAGCATGGTCAGTTTTGAGGGATTTCAACCATGATTCGTGGTGAGCATTAAAATCCCCCAAAAACACCAATTCCGCGTTAGGAAACTGCTCTTGCGCAGCATCTGCCACCCGACTAAGGTGGTCGAATAATCGGCTTGTCTCCAAGTCACCATTGTGGGATCTGTAGAGGCACACGTAGACCCGACTCTGACGAACCAGATCCACACGTACCACCAACATGGAGAAGGAGGGGTCCTCCAAGCAGCGCAGTCGGTGACAGCAAACATCCGTCCTGACGAACAAGCATACTCCGGCTTTCGCTTTGAAGGATTCTTCAAGCATGTAGCCGGGATAATTAAGGTAGCTGGTATCGGCAGGACGGAGTATTTGTGTCTCCGTTAGAAACAACATTGCTGGCCGTGCTGTCTCGAGATGGTGGTGGACAGCGTTGAGGTTAGCGTGGAGTCCACGGATGTTAGTGAACTCGACCTCAAACAGCGTGGGTATGGTGGGCGTGTGCACCGCTGTACGACCGTCATTCCTGCTTTGATGCGCTACCATATGGGAAAAAAGAGTGGAAAATAGACGTGAAGCGAGCGACGTATTGCCACGATAGGAATGGGCAAAGTGTGGAGGCGTGTTTCCCCAAGTGGTTGCCAAAAGGGAAACTACACTGACCCACCGGACGGAAGGGCCCCCGAACCCCCCCGGAAGTGGCCACCGGGACCCCACCTTCCGGTCACCAACCGGCACGACGGTCCACCCCGAGATTATGCGTGGCCTGGTGGGGCAGCCTCGCGTGCTGGTTAGGCACGCTTGGGCCCCTGTACTATGCCACGGGCGGCTAGCGGAATAGCCGTTTCTTTGGGTCTCCCTGTCCGGCAGGGCAATACAGTTTCCCCCGGCATTGGTTCAGCAGCCGTCTCCACTGGACCAACACCCATCGCGGCAATGCTCGCTCGGGCACTGGCTGTACGCTGGCTGACCTCGAAACGCGGCTGCAAGTCACTTCACGAGATTTTCACCATGCGTACGGTGGTAACAAGCCAGGCGGATGTTTATCATCCTACCACCAGATGAGCAGATGGTCGCTCAGATATCCCTTAGTCGCAGTGAAATGTATTCTTTCTCCGTCACTGCACGGATAAAACACAACAAGACAGACACAGACAACAAATCAAAAGCTTCCACTTCTTCTTATGGAAATAGTGTGCAACTAATTCCACCACGCTGTTCCACTATGGATTGCTTGATTTCAATAAGAATTATATATTCACCATAACATTTTTTATTTAATTTTAAATATTGTTATTATTGTTAAAATAGTTTTTAAAATCTAAATAAAGATTTTTTTTTATTTTTTTTTTATTTAATGACCAGTGACCGGATATTATTAGCTGTTATGGAATCTGCAATGAAAGAAAACACACTTGAATAACTGAAATCATTTAAAAAGTATACATTACTAGCCAAATTTTTTTACCAGAATTCAGTCCATCGTTAAGTTGGAGTAGTTTTTTATTGATTTTTCTCAGAACTTGCTGTATTTCTAATTGTATACAAGCAATTTCTATACCTAACAGTAACGTTTTGTACATTTCAAAAAAGAACAAAATGTTCATACAATCTATAAATACTGAAAATAAATAAATGATTAAAAACTTTTTTTTCCGAATTAACACACATTAATGTAAATTTTTACACAAGCAAATCCATAGAATAATATTGGTAATGAAGGTAAAAAAATAAGTCGTATGTTCACACAGTATAGTGTCACTCGTATAGGTAAGTAGGTTAGGAATTGTAAGATCACACTACGGTAATTTGCGTCGCTCCATACATCGCTGATGTATAAATCAACGATTAGCACCTTAATAACTCGCGTGTTAATAACAATTCTTGTTCAATGTTATACACACATACATAAATATAAAGACAGCTTCTTACCTATCTTATGGTCAAAGAGAAATATTTCGTTAATCAGAATATAAACGGCGTATGAGATTAAGTACACAGACATCAAAATTGTTAGTTTTTGATTTGATTTTGTTTCGTTATCATTTATATTGTAACATATCCGAAATAAATATATTTCTGTTTTTATATCATTGATTGTTTAACTTTTTATTAGAATAAAGATTGTCGATATGATATTATATGGACTTGATCGCAGGTTTAATTATAAATATATAAAGCCAGATTAGGTCTGCCTTACCATTAGCCATCAAGTGATTCTAATGCGCAAATGCCATACATTAATTAATTAATTTCTATCAGAAAAACCAATAATTATAGTTTTCGAAGCATATTTTTCATCTGTGTATATTATAAGTATTGAAACCATACTAACCTTTTTCAATATAACAAAGTAGGTAAAAGTTCTTTTCAAACGCCGAATTCCACCATAAGATGCCAACCCAGCAAGTAATAGAGTACATGTTGTTACTAAATAGTTTAATAATGGAAAAAGTGCTAGGTCTGATTGTTCCTGACGCAATATGCTTGCCAGATAAAGACATATCATCAAGGTACTTTCTATAAGTAAAGTAAAACAAAGGTAGATCAAAAAAGTTATATTGTCTGGAATATTAATAACGTATATTAACGAGGTGCATCGTCGTCTAATCAGAATTGAAACCTGCAAATGGCTGACCAACGTTGTCATGCTTTAGGGGGTACCAGATAAAATATTTTATTTACTAAAAGAAAAACATTTCTGTCTTCCAGAATTATCGGACTTTGGTATATACTCGTGTGTACACAAGTTATACGATCACATACTCGTTTATCCGCAAGCTATACACTCACACACTCGTACGCACTGATATTCTTTTTAAAATTAGAACGTTTAGTTGTACAAAATAAAAACATTTTTAGCCAATATCAAAAAAAGGCTGGTAATCACTTGGAATTTACTTTTATGTATGTTTTGTATGTATAACTTCGCCTATAATGAATTGAATTAATGATTATTTTTTCGATAGACTTTAAAGACACTGCTAAAATTTAAAAAATGACATTAAATACATGCGGTGTATGTGAAGGCGTGTGTGTTTGAGTGTGTACGCGCGTTCGTGTTTGTGTGTGTTTGAGTGTGTGCGCGCGTGCGTGTTTGTGTGTGTTTTACGTTAGTAACTTCAACTAGTGAAGGAACTTTCTGTTTTTTTGTAGTTTAATTCTTTAAAAGTATTTTTAACGACTTTTTTCAAAAGATATACCTACTCACATACTCGATGATGGTTTTTAATGTTTCGTTTAAATGAATTTTATATTTTGCGTTTATGTTTTACATTGCTCTGATATAAATGACACTGTTTCTATTGATAAACGTTTCGTACTTACGAACGATGAATGTGAGAATGTAGCCATAAACAGCAACACAGCGTGACACCACTGCTTTGTATCCACCGTCTGTGTACTCAAATTTCAGAGGAGCAATACCTAATGCTCGAGAAATATAGAATAAAATCGCCATAGTTCCACGTACTATGTAGTTATCCATGCTTCGCGTCATTATTCTTATATGTTTTATGCATAGCTGCAAGTAAGAAGAATTATTTACTTACAAGATGGTATGAGTCAATTTTGACTTCTTCCTCATCGGCTATTTTATTGTAAAAATAATAATATCCTAGGACATTATTCACTCAAGGCTATCTGATCTTAAACTAAGCAGAGCTTGTACTATGGAAACCAGACAACTGATATACTTCAAATACTACTTTTCTAATGTTAATAGATACTTATATAGATAATTACACCCAGAATCAGGACAAACAGATATGTTCATGCACATAAATGTCTATCCTGGGTGGGAATCGAACCCACAACCTTCGGCGTGAAAGGCAAGTATGTACCAACCACGCCAACCAGCCCGTCTAATATTTCTTCGTGTTTCTTTATTGTAAGAAAAGGACTGAGTCTGCCCATGTCACTAAAAACTATCAACTGAACCAGGTCGAAATTACTTCCAAAAAAACTTAATTAACTTTTAAGAGAAACTAGGTTAGCTACTAGTTTCCTAATAGACTAATCTTATTCGGGTAAAAATCCTTTGGTTTTCATCGTACGAGTTTTGTAATTGAAGTAAGAACCACTTAGGAATATTCTCATCGAAAGACTTTCTATATTACCGCAACGGTCGAGGGTGCAAAATCAAAATAACAAAACACTATAAACCTTTAAAAATCGAATCATTATTAAAAAATTCAGACGTACCGATAACAACTAATATTACATGATTTATTTATTTTGTTTGCATCTCCAACAGTCGTACATAACACACATTCAAAACACTTTTTACATTGACTTAAAACTAACTGCACAACCGATTACAGGAGAACACATAATTCCCAAACACATTTACAAAATATAAAAACCGAAAATAGAAATATTTAAATAAAGAACAAAAACAAAAGAAAGTAACTAATTAAATTTTTAAACTTTCATTTATAGTACGATCACGTAAGATTTGGTTAATATTTTAATGTTTCTAGTGTCAAATTATATACATATATATTTCGTGGTGGTATTTACTAAAGCAAACAGACGGTGTTTACCTTAAATGAAAAATAGTACACTTACCGTACCACGGAAAGCACTTTGGAAATGACGATTTACACAAACTAGTAAAAGATAATTGATTTTCAGAGCATTCTAATAATTATGTAAAATTAAATGCACAGTATAAAATCCCTAATGGACTTTCGTTTTATCAAAGAATTTTATCTAAATAATAACTAGTCATACAAAAGCTAAAAAGCTACGTTTTAGAACAATTCACTTCAATAATTACAGTTCGAAAGCGATAGTAAGTAATATTAAAGTACATTTTGGTTCAAGGCATAGAAATTGTAAGATAAGCTATCTATGGGTGGACATAACTTGCAGGTTGCAATCTCAGTAGGATTTGTAAAACCCGGAGGCAGTTTTTAGGTATTTTTTTAACCGTCACATTACACCAGATTAAAAAGAAGAAAAAATATTGTGACAATTTTTTTTTTAAATTTACAATTCAATACATAAACCATATCGATCTTACTTATAAACGATGCGTAGAGTCTGATTAGTTATCCTATTTTTTAATTTCTCTCTTTCTGTTATTATTCATTTAGCATTGAAAAGAGAGAGACAAATAAATAAATAATTATATGACGAAGAAGTCCCTCCAGGGTTATTTTTAAAAAGCGTGACGTCAGCATTGCTGACGTCACTTTCACCAACATGATGTGGATGGCTCATTTTGCAATGAAATAATAAAACTATTTCAGCAAAATAATAGGTTTATTCTACAATCGATCAGGACCCAACGTTCGTCTGAACAGTCCGACGGCTCGAATGAGAATGAACCCCGAGCAACCGTCGCACTGCTTTTTATAGCAAAAATCATAACAACAACACCTGTTGAACACAGGTGTTCAATCAATGACATAACATTTAAAATTCATTTTTATGTTTAGTTTTCACAATTATTAATTAATTTCTGATTTTTAAACAATAAACAATAATAATAATAATAATATCCTGGGACAATTTTCACACACGGCCATCTGATCCCAAATTAAGCTTGTACAAAGCTTGTGCTATGGAAATCAGACAACTGATATACTACATATACTACTTTTTCTTTTTGTAAATACATACTTATATAGATAATTACACCCAGACTCAGGGCAAACACACATGTTCATGCACACAAATGTCTGTCCTGGGTGGGAATCGAACCCACAACCTTCGGCTTGAAAGGCAGGTATCTACCAACCAAGCCAACCGGCTCGTCAAATAAACCGTAAAATAAACAACAACTTATTTACAAATTAATTAGAAATAACTTGATTAAATAATCAATTTAAAGCGTCTGCGCCGACATATATTATCATATGATATATCACTTGTGTTAAAAATAGAAGAAATTCTCTTACATCTCCAATATATTAATAATAAAATACAACTTACCTTTATGCTTCGAAATATTTCTATCCTAAAATAAAAAGGCCAGCTACGAAGAACAATTCGATTTAACCGCGGACAGTTCAGGAATGGTTTGTGATTCCTGCCGGTTGATTTGAATAATCCTTATTTCAATATTTGTATTGGAACAAAGCGTGTCTCGTCTGCGATGTTAGTTTGAACAGGGAAGGAGTCCTTTGGTAAGTATTAATCAGGTAATATCAAGCGTAATCGAATAAACGCTGCTTCGAATATTTCTCTAATCGATTTTTTGAAGTAACCTTATATTATTTTCTCATGCATATATTGACGGCCGTATGTGACCATTTTCCTATTAAATCGGAATTCCGATTCTCTGGGCGTAAAATTAATCACTTTGATACGATATTATAAGCCTGTATAAATTGTTAAAGATCTTTATTTCCATAAAGAGATTATTATGACAGAATGAAAAATAACAGCCTTATTTTTTTTATAGAATAGCCTAATTAGCCACCTGATGGTAAGTGGTCACCAAACGCCCTTAGACATTGGCACTGTAAGAAATGTTAGCCATCGCTTACATCGCCAATGCGCCACCAACCTTGGGACCTAAGATTTGAAGATGTCCCTTGTGCCTGTAATTACACTGGCTCACTCACCCTTCAAACCGGAACACAACAATACCAAGTACTGCTGTTTTGCGGTAGAATATCTGATGAGTGGGTGGTACCTACCCAGACGAGCTTGCACAAAGCCCTACCAAAACTGTTGTTATTGATTTGATATTCGAAGAAAGATATGTCTTTCATCATCTGTTATTCGAACCCGTTACGAAACAGTGGTAGAATAGCTTATGCTATCAATCATTCCACTTAAACCTTCGATAAAATCACAAATACATTATGTACTGTACAATTACATACGTTATTATTAATGAAGCTCCAACAAATCGTTAATCTATTATATTGTAGTGGCCTTCGTGTGCAGGCAGTACTATCATTTTAATGTAATATTGCCAGTGTATGAAGTATAAAATTAACAACGTGGTACTCAAATAATTGTATATAATTTGGTCAAAAATAATAGACTATAGACTTGAATACTACTAGAAGATGGATTTAAGAGCGTTTCGGTAAGATTATACTTTGAAACATGCAACGTATGGAATGCGAAACTCATCATAACAGCAATCTATTTTTATAAACTACCCTTTCTATAAATTTATAAACTACCCGACGCAGCTTCACATGAGTACGGGTCCATATAAAAGGTTTACATTTCAAGGACAAACGTACAAAGATTGTTTTGAATCAGACATTTTCCCGGACGTACGCAGGAGAATTTACCAACGTTTTATTACATTCAAACGAACATTTTAAAAACATAGAAGGCAAACATAAGAAAAAATATATATTAAGAAGAGAGGAGATTCATTGAACAAAAATAATCGACAATTTACAATTTGAAATTATACAAACTTAAATTTTTCGATTTACAAAAGATATGTTAAAGATATGGAGCAAGATAAATGCATACTTCGAGGACCGTTAACGATTGTATTTCGTATCTCTCGCGTATTCGGCATTGCTCCACTGAACTTCGAATGCAAACACGGTGGATACATAGCAACAGTGTCCCGTCCCGTTGCTGTTTATGGTTACGTACTCACATTCATCCTACGTAAGTAATCCCAATATGTATAATGGCGTGATTCTGTAGATTATTTACACACGGCCGCTGACCACGGACAGCACCGCAGTGAGGTTCTAACAATGCGTTTGAATTTGTGTCAATCTTGATAATAAAACGCGCCTCGGGGTATGATAGAATCGTGTGCCGTGAAGGCAAACGGCACGACGCACTTTTGCCGCATCTTTCTTGTACATTGCAGGGCGCACATACTATTTATTATAAATAATAAAAAACATTTTATTTAATTCATATTTATTTATTGATTTTCTTTAAATAAATTTTATCAATAACTATCAATATCGATATTTCATGTGACAGATGTACTAATTATAATTTTTTTAACGAAATGTATTAAATACCGTTTCTTTCTTTCAGATATATCAATGGCAATATGTGTTTACCTACAGATATTTTACTCTCAGTCCAAATTAATGGTAATAATTTTTCCATTATTAAGTTACACCATTTTAATGGGTACTCTACTAATTACTGGTATGAGATCCTACGGTGGAGTGCGGTGGATGAAAAGGACATTTAAATACATTACTCTGTTACGAAAGGTAAGAATAATCTTTTTATTTGTTTAATTTATTCATATCGTGCTAAGGAAAACATTGCAACGAAACCTGTTTTCATCATATGTATGAAAGTTTTTATTACATGTGAATTCAACATAACCAATTGACGAGCCGGTCTGCATGGTTGGTAGACACTTGCCTTTTACGCCATGTGGGTTCGATTCCCACCCAAGACAGCCATTTGTGTGCAGAAACATGTTGGTTTGTCCTGAGTCTGGATGTAATTATCTATATAAGTATATATTTACAAAAGAAAATAGTATATGTAGTTTATCAGTTGTCTGGTTTCCATAGTACAAGCTCTGCTTAGTTTGGGATCAGAAGGCAGTGTGTGAATAATGTCCCAGGATTTTATTATTATATTTTTATTTTACATTTTCCCTCGTATGAGGTAATAAAAATCTAAACACACGGGCCGTAGCCAAGCGCGAGTAGGGTCTAGGTGATCGTATAAGAAGATGAAATGGATGAAGTCGTAAGGAACTTGCGAGTGAGGCGGCATGTGTTCAGGATGCCTTTTGGAGTAAATTATGAGTGTGTTGAGGAACCTGTAACATATCAAGACTACGTTGTAGGCTTTTAGGTACGACTCCAGTTGATGATATGACAATTGGAATAATATGGATGGTGTTTGCTCGCCACTGACGTTTCAATTCAATTGCTAGATCTTGGTATTTGCTGAGCTTTTCCGAAATTGTCGACTGTATGTTATGGGTGATAGGAATAGCTATATCAATAAGATAAATAGTTTTGTTAATTTTGTCATGAAATGTGATATCGGGTGTATTGAAATGTATTGTTTTATCTGTGATTATAGTTCTGTCCCAATATATCCTGTAACTATTATTTTCTAGTATAGTGTTGGGTTTGTTTTAATAATATGGAGTCTTCTTTTTTATAAAATTATGTTTATGTGCGAGATGTTGATGTATGATGGCGCTCACTTGGTCGTGTCGATGTTTATAGTCAGTTTGCGCAAGGGCTCTACAGGTGGATGTTATGTATTGAATGGTTTCGGGATTAGAATGACAGTGCCGGCATGAATCTGATTGGATATTAAGTGTGCGTATTATGTGTTTCTGGTAGTTTCGGGTGTCGTCCTGGTCCTGAATTGCCAACATAAAGTCTTTAGTTTCAGGAAAGAGTTCACCACGCCTCAGCCAAGCGTTTGATGCTGCTTTGTCAACATATGTTTGCTGTAAGTCATGGCGATGTCTTCCATGAAGGGATTTCTGTTGCCATGAGGTAATTTTTTCATTAATGTCGGTAATACGTTCATTTCTTTGTGGGTTTTGATCTTTAAGGTTTAGAGGGGTGAAGTGTTTGTCTGCGAGTGTTACTGTTTTATGCAGTGGAGAGTGTTCCGAGCGTTGATAAAAATAGTGTCTAAGAGATATGATTTGTTTATTGTGTAAGTTGACTACATCTATTAAGCCTGTGGGCTATTATATATTATAAGTGGGCTGTTAGAGAAGTGTTAATGATACGTTGAATGTTGAGGAGTTCACATTGAGACCATTTAATTATGCCAAAAGAATAAGTAAGCACCGGAATCGCGTAACTATTTATTGCTTTAAACAAATTACGGGAGTTGAGTTGAGACCGGAATAGAATATTTAAACGATGTCTGAATTTAGTTTTAAGACTATCTTTTGCTCCTTTTTGATTAATCTGCCTAGCTTGTTCAAAACCTAAGTATTTGTAGGTAGTGTACGGTTCTAGAGGTTCAATAATCTCTCCTGATTCTAAGATGTAGCTATTTGGGATGATTTTTCCATTTTTGACCGAAAATGTCTTACACTTGTCTATCCCGAACTCCATGTAAATGTCGCTTGAGAAAGTTTGGGTGATATCTGCAAGGTAATGTAATGATGCTATTGTGCTACTGTATAATTTGATGTCATCCATGTACATGAGGTGTGTGAGAGTAGTTTCTGTATTTGGTGTGGTGATAGAGTAACCGTGATTTGATTTGTTCAGCATATGGGAGAGAGGGTTTAGCGCAAGACAAAACCACAGCGGGCTAAGGGCGTCTCCTTGAAAGATACCTCGGCGTATTGGGATTTCAGCCGTTTCGCTTTTAACCTGTCCTGCGATTTAAGCTTTGTTTTCCAATTTTGCATAGAGCTTTCAAGAAAATAAATAAGCTGTGGGTGAACTTTATAGTATTGTAGTACGTAAAGAAGCCAACTATGTGGTAGGGAGTCAAAAGTTTTTCTATAAACTATATACATGGTATTAATATGTGTTTCATGGCTATTGTGTCTATTACAAGCTGTTCCTTGCAACCTTGTTTACTTTTTCGGCATCCTTTTTGTTCTTCGGCAAGAATATTGTTAGTTGCAACATGTTCGTGTAGGATTTCAGCAATACATCCTGTAAGTATTTTATAAATGGTTTGTAGGCAGGTAATTGGACGATATTTAGCTGGATTTTGATGTCAGTGTCTTTCGGTATCATGTACGTGAGGCCCTGTGTGACGAAGTGTGGCATTATCCTAATCTCGGACTTGTTGCACCGGTAACACCTGACGAGGTACTCAAATGTCTTCGTACAATGAAGAACCGAAAAGCCGTAGGCCCTGACGACTTGCCGATTGAAGCGTGGAAAGCGATGGGTTCTCATGGTGTGAACCTACTTACTGACCTTTTTAACCAAATACTTACTAGCCGGAAGATGCCCAACTCTTGGTGATTGAGTATCATTACTCCAGTATATAAAGGCAAAGGTAGTGTACAGGACTGCGAAAGCTACCGCGGTATTAAGGTTATGTGCCACACCATGAAACTCTTCGAACGCGTAATCGATTCAAGGCTTCGGCAAGAATGTACCGTCTCAGAATGTCAATATGGTTCGAAAACCATATTGACATTGACAACCTGGGCGGACCCAGGCTGTGGAATCAGAGACCCCATCTTCACCCTTAGAATACTGACCAAGACGCACAGAGAAAAGAAGAAGCCGCTGTACATGGCGTTTCTAGACCTGCAGAAGGCATTTGACTGCGTTCCACGCCAAATTATCTGGTGGGCTTTGAAGATAAAGAACGTGCCACAAATCTATATTGACATTATCCGAGACATGTACCATCATTCGGAATCAATAGTAAGGACCGCCGTTGGCGACACACACCCTTTCCCGATCACAGTTGGTGTCCACCAAGGCTCGGCCCTGAGTCCTTTTCTGTTCAGTGTAGTGCTTGACGTTGTCACAACGAAAGCCCATGAGCCGTCTCCCTGGCTCATTATGTATGCTGATGACATTGCACTGGTAGATGAGGACAAGCAGGTATTGGAGCAAAAGGTGAACCAGTGGAAGCGTGTGCTAGCGAGGGGTGGTCTGATGCTAAATGTTGCGAAGACCGAGTATATGGCCTGTGGCAGTAGGGACCCCGAACCCATAAAGATAGGCGGAGAATCCGTTATCAAGACGGAAAAGTTTAAATACCTCGGGTCCGTACTGCACGAGTCTGGTACGATCGACCACGATGTCAGAGCTCGAATAAACGAAGCTTGGGCCAAATGGAGGGAAGTCACCGGGGTAATCTGTGATCGCAGGATACCGGTGAAATTAAAGGGCCTTGTGTGCATCATCCGACCAGTCTTATTGTACGGCAGCGAGACGTGGCCAGCTCTCGCGAGACATGTTCAGCAACTTCACGTCACGGAAATGAAGATGCTGCGGTGGATGTGTGGTGTTACGCGACTAGATCATATTTGTAACGAGCACATCCGTGGTAGCCTTGGCGTGTGCGATGTAGCGGATAAGTTGCAGGAAAGCCGTCTCCGTTGGTTTGGCCACATTAGCCGCAGACCGCCAGACTATGTTGGGAACCGATGCCTGGACGTTGTTGTCGAAGGCCCCAGATCCCGCGGCAGGCCCAAGAAGCGCTGGCTCGATGTTGTGAGGGACGATTTGAGAGAGCACGATCTCACTAAAGACGACGCTTTAGATGGGGCAAAGTGGAGGCAAAGATGTAGGAAAGCAGACCCTGGCATAACTAGGCCGGGAAAACGCTAGGAAGAAGAAGAAGTCACTTCCAGGTGCTTTCCAGTTGTGGGTCTTATTTAGTACCCGTAAGAATATGTCAAAAGGTATATGGTTGAAATTCATAGGCTTGATTGAATCAATTTCTTCCGGGTCTAACCACGCAGCGTCTTTATTGTGATTTACTGGATCAGCCCATACGCTAGACCAGTAACTATGTATTGTGTTGGTAGGTGGTGATGGTAAATCTTGATTATCTGTGCGTGTGTTGTGTTGTGAGGCAGATGACAAGGTTCTATAAAAATGTTTCTCATTGTTCGAAAAGTCAGTATTCTGTGACTTTCTAAGAGTGCAATTTAAATATCTTTTCAACTTCTAGATAAGGCATTTAGTTTTTGTTTGAGGGTGTCAAGAAAATGTTCATTGTTTGTGTTAGGTTCTTCATGCTGTGAGTGTATCCGGTGTTTATTTTTTATCTTTTCCACTAATAATATAAGCCTATTGCTCCTATTGCCATTGTTATATTCTGTGAGTCTTCCAATATCTCTTCTAAGATCTTGTATCTTTTTCTGTAACCTTTTCTGCCATGCAGGTTTTTTTTGAGTTTGTTGTTAAGTTGAGGGGTGGTATCCTTAATCTCAGTTCCATTGCAAACAGCTGCTGTGTATGTTGCACAATAGATTATGGCATGAGTGGTCTGAAAATCTTGTTCTGTTGAAATTTGTTGCGGCATTATTTCGGTGTTAATGATATTAACAATTTGAGCTAATTTTCTTGAGGTGTTTTGTTTTGGTATGTAGGGACGGGCAACCGGGTTGGTGTTTTGAAATTTTTGTACTGTAATGTTATATTGTTCCTTAATTTTTTCCACGTCAGGATAGTAAGTAGTTTGGTTCAGTTATTTATTTCCAGCGATGTCTGATAGAGCATGTGTTTGTGTTGATGGGGTGATTAGATGTGTACCTTGTACTTGTGTTTTTTTTTAATAGCATTGCGTGTTGTGAAGTAAGTTCTAAACGGTTACGGCGCAAACAAAGATCGTTCGATATCTCTTCACGGATTCTGTTAAGTTTTTCATCACTAATCATTTTATTATTAAGTATGACTCATAGCTGGTCTGATATTCTCTGTTCACTTACTTCTAACAATTGTGGGTATTCTGCAATTACTGCTTGATAAAGGGGTTGACGGTAAGCTGATCTATTTTCTTCTAGCTCTGTAATTTTATAGTAGTTTCTAATAATAGTTTCGTTGTACTTAGGGGTCCATCTTCTTCTCTGCCGTACCCCTTGATGACAGTGTTTGTGTGTCTGTATGTTTGGATAAGTTTGTATGTTTTGTACTGTGTCCTGGTTATTGGTTTGCAGTAGATAAACAGTAACTTCTTTTTTTATTTGGTCTAATGTTTCTTGGGAGAGTAAAATATTTCTTACAATAGCTCGGCATTGGTCACCTAATCTCTGTCTGGATGCCTGCACCTGTGGGAATTTCCTTGAAAATTCGTGGTGTAAATGATCAAGGTATATTTTGCTTGTAGATAATTTTGTGACAATGAGGTACGTGCGCCAGATGAACTCATTCATCTCTTTCGACCATCTTTTGCGCGCACGGCTTGTGTCTGTGGCGGGTGCGGGTTCAATGGCAAGTGCCTCCTGCACAACATCCACAGACGTAGGTGAAATGGTGTTCGTGATCTAACGAAATCTTATGTAACGATTTGTGAGTTAGCATCAACTGTGAATAATAATACTGGTGCCACCATGTTTCTGCTGTTCTCCATTTCCATTTTGTTCTTCATGATGGCGTTCTGTGGCCTTATTGATACTTTAGCCTTTGGTATGTTGTGACTTTATTAAAATACTGTTGCTCATCACGCATTCGCCCACTTTAAACGTTACTACTCCGACCTTTTGGGTCGTAGCGTGTAACCTTTTTAAGTAGGCTATCTAATTCAAATCTTTTTAAATGAGAATCTTGTGATTATCACGATCGAACAAACGAAAAAATCCTGATTTTTTATGTGCTTAATTTGTGTTTATAATTCATCTCGTGCTTGACGGTGAAGGAAACATTGTGTGGAAAACCGCTTGTGTCTAATTTCCATTGTTGGCACGTATATTCCTACAAACTGCATTGGAGCACCGAGATAGTATAAGCTCCAAGCCTTCTTCTTAAATAGGAGAGGAGGCCTTAGCCCGGAAGTGAGATATTCTCAGGCTGTTACTTACTTATATTAGTATAGATTTTTGGACTAAGTAAAAAACAATATTGCTCTGGAATTCCAAAACTTTTGTTCTTGTTTTCCTAAACATATGTCCTTAATTTTACAATGACTTATTTTTATAGTTTTGTATAGGTAAAAATACTTTGAAGATAATAGTTTTACAACTAATGTGGTATACGTTCCACCTTAGTACAGGTTTGCTCTTTGTTGAACCATGTCATCAAATAACTGGAGAGGTAAGATTTTGTATATCAAAAAAAGAAAAATAACACAGTCGTTGATTCTTAGTAGGATGTAAAGCGCATTGTCAAACATTTGTATTTATCACCATTATCATTGAATTTTAAGGTAATTGAAATACGGAATAAGCTAACAAATTTAATGTTTAGTATGACGCCTGTGGGGAAGTCGATTTCATTGGAATTAGACTTGATGTTCAAGCAACTGATTCTAAATGAACCAACTATATCACCATTACATTTATATTCAGTTCAATGATCACTTCTTCCAAAGGTAAATGAATATATGTATAATATACATATATATACATAAATATGCACATAAAAGTCAAGCTAATGAAATATCTGTTTATTTGCTGATAATATTTAATCTGTCTCCAAGGTGTCCAAATAAGTGCTTGATACAATTTTGGGATTATTTTTCAGACTTTCGGCTTTATAACTACCTATCTTGTAATCATTGTAACATTTATACAAAAAAATAGATGGACAAATTGATTGTTAAGTTGGATGTCATTATTTTGCTCATTTTATATAACCGAGTGATTTCGTGCACAACAACCACAGTGTGTTATGACGAATTATTGAAACCACAGAATGTTTCGCGAATCGAACATTCGAATTAAGTACGAGCATTTACTTGTAATATAATTTACATTGTTGTATTCAATAAAAATAAAATATTCACAAAACTACAGTAGCTCTTTTACTGCAAAACCGTCAAACTATGGAATGCACTACCTGCGACTACGACTGTCGAATATCCGATTTCGGCAGTCGAATTCATTGAGCATTTTTAAATATCGCTTGAAAAGCTATTATTTGTCTTTATCTAAATAAGGTATGTATGTATGAAGTAGAATGTAGTTTATAATTATCAATATATAATTTTACACTAACACCCACGAGCGAATAAGAGCTAAATGCGACGAACAACTCGCAGATAGTCAGTTTGGCTTTCGAACAGGAGTGGGCACGAGAGAGGCTCTTTTTGCAATGCAGGTTCTCGTACAAAAATGCAAAAACATTCAACAAGACGTTTTCCTTTGTTTCATCGATTACGAAAAAGCCTTTGACAGAGACAGACAGACAGGCTTAGATGACAAAGATATACGTATTATCCAGAATCTGTATTGGAACCAGAAAGCTAGTGTACGAGTTGACAATTAAGAGACAATGAGGACACGCTATTTAATTTGTACTCGGAAAAAATAATAACAGAAGCAATTGAAGACCTAGAATGTGGAGTCAAATTAAATGGACGGTATATTAACAACATCAGATACGCTGACGATACAGTCCTAAAAGCATCGTCTCCTAAAGAGCTGCAATTAATTATAAGCCGTGTTAATGAGCGCAGTGAAAACGCTGGTCTGAGGATGAACACATCAAAAACGTGGTATTATCATGGTATTATCTAAACATAGCTTCGATGACATTGCTATCATTGTTGCAGGCCAAAAAATTGAGAGGGTGCCCAAGTACAAATATCTAGGGACATGGCTTAATGACGCCTGGAGCTGTGAACAGGAGGTAAAGACTCGCATCGAAATAGCTTGAAGTGCCTTCTGCATGTTAAAAAAAGTACTCTGCAATCGCAGACTTAAGATCCCTGTGCGCATACGATTCCTACATTGTTACATCTGGCCTATACTTCTTTACGAATGCGAGGCATGGACAATTAAAGAAGACCTCAAAAAACGTATAGAAGCTTTCGAGATGTGGGCATATAGACGTATGTTGGCCATTAGTTGGACTCAAAAGTTCTCGAACATGGAAGTTCTGGGACGCGTCAACCAATAACGGCAACTTTTGGAGACTGTCAAAAAGAGAAAATTTGCATATCTCGGACACGTACTTAGGCATGAAAGATATGAACTTTTGCAACTCATTATGATGGGAAAAGTTGCCGGAAGGAGAGCGGTTGGGCGCAGAAAAAAGTCTTGGCTGTGCAACATCTGAGAATGGACGGGAATCGCGAGTGCTGCTGAACTCTTTCGCCTCCCGATGAATAAGAAGGAGTATTAAAAGCTGACTGCCAACCTTCGCTAGTCGGAATGGCACTCGAAGAAAAAGAAGAAATTTTTCACTATAATTATATAGTATATAATTATATATAATATAGTCTTTTTCTATATATAAATCGATTCTTCTTCGCCGTGACACTCTTGTCAGAGCGGTCGTGGTCGCCATGAAGAATTATGAATTTTTCGACGCAGATGTTATTCGCCTCACGAGCCTTCGCCATACGTCCCTGTTAGTGGTGACCCTGGTGCATTCATGAAAAGGACCGCCAACAGTTGTTTTTATTTAGTCTGGTCCATCGCATGGGCGTCCTTCCACGTGGTCTGGTGCCATCCACCTTGCCTTGAATGACAAGGCGCTCTATGGAGTTATTTCCTCGCCGGGAGATATGTGTAGTTTATTATTATGAATGTAGATATGTGTAGTTTATTATTATACTCTAATTGTTGTCTTAAAATAGTTCTCTTACAAATCTTTGTTCTCTAAATGTTGATAGCCGACTTACGGTGCTTTTAAGGCGGATTTTCTTATAAATATTATGTTATGCTATAGTCAAAGTTACATATCAATGTGGGGACTTGTAAGGTCTACTTAAACACTAACGGCCTTAATTATAAACGTTGCTAAGCATTGCTGAGTTAAACATTGCTGCCTTCGTCTTCCGAATGTCAAAATTATAATGACAGAAAAAGAGAAATGAGCTTTAAACTAATCAGCCGTTAGGCAACGCTTATAAGTAAGTCCGTAAAACTTCATCTTAAATGTTCATGGCTTTAATAAATCAATTCATCATTGCTTAAATTGTCAAGTTGCTTAATCCAAGCTGCGCCAGTAAAACGTCCCAATTAAAGAGGATTATTTAATGCATTACCATAGAACGGAGTTAATATTGAATTTAATTTTGTAGCTTAATTTCAGTCTTGAAATAGCGATAACGATTTCATGCGAATACAACGATACGAATAGCGTAATAAAATTTAATTTAAAATTAAAATAAGACAAGATATCTTAGTGGTCAGAACACGGGTATGTTGTATGAATATTCCAGATTCAACTGACGACCCAACAGGCACGCGGAATTCGTGTTTATTCATTCAGCTATATGGGAAACCATAGGAAATCTGCATGTTTTGGATGAAAATTTGACATGTCTATCTATCACGTGCTGTCGCTGTCCTAGCGCCCTCCAGCCAGGTGAACTGATGACCTTAAGAAGGTGGCTGGCACCGACTGTTTACGGAAGGCGGAGGACCGGGAGCTTTGGCGCACCTTGGGAGAGGCCTATGTTCAGCAGTGGATAATGACTGGCTGTTGATATCACTTTTATATTTTAAAAATTTATAATTTATATTGTATATTATAATATAATATACTATCGGAATAAAAAGATATTTTAAGAATATGTACAAAGAAACCCGCGACACCATATGTCTACAGGTTATAAATGATACATTTAAATTACATAACAACAGCCTGTGAATGTGCAACTGCTGGGCTAAGTGCGGGGCTTAGGAAAGTTTGGAGCTTATTTCACAACGCTGCTCCAGTGCATGATGGTGGAATACACGTGTGGTAGAATTTCAGTTAAATTAGACATGCAGGTTTCTTCGCAATGTTATCCTTCACCGTCAACAAGGGATGAATTATAAAAACCAATTAAGCACATGAAAGTTCAGTGGTGGTTGCCCGGGTTTGAACCCACGATCATCGGTTAAGATTCACGCCTTCTCGGCTCCAATAAAAATAAAATAATAAATTTAGGAACAAGGCCCTCTCGGCTCCAATAAAAATAAAATAATAAATTAAGGAATGCTGCAATTAAAAAAAGAAAACAAAAATAATCACAATTTATAATATTAGCTTAAAAAAGAAAAACAATTTTAATGACATCTTTCAAACAAATAAATTTATAACCTAAAATATTAAGGTCAGTATTCGATTTTTTTATTTTTTAATATAGTGAATAAATAAAATACTTTATTATGTAATATTTATTTACAAATTTACAAATTTACAAATATTTACAAAAATCAAAATTAAATGAAGAATTGTCAAGCGTATTTCTTGATTTTATAAACGAATATTCGTGATACCCAATTGCTGAAAAGTTAGTACTACTGCGTACACATTTGATGACAGTGCGCATGCGCGAAATAAGGCTTCGACTCGCGCATGTTCTTGCGTTCTCGATCCTTCGTCATTTATATACAAATTTATCAGTATTATTAGAAGAATTTGTGGTTTTTTGGTGAAGTAAATGTATAATTTATACTCAATATTAATTTTGTGATAATTCTCATAGCACATCTTGCGCATTGTGCATTAAATATCTCCGAATAAAGGAGGTACGTAATATTTCTTAAAACACACATAAATCAGTTTGTCCATCTATTGCTTTGTATGTACTGTATAATACTAACGAGATATGTAGTCACAAATGCGATCGTCCGTAATATAATCATTTAAGAAACTGTGTATTCTTAAACACACACACACTACAAAAACCAGCACGCGCACACGCGCATTTATAGATTCAAACATTTTTTTGTTTATCATATTATCTAAATTATATTTGTAATAATATTATGAATTAGAGTAAAGAGTATTACATAACATATTATTTGTATCACCATGCTGGTAGGACAGTTTTAATAAATAAAAAAAAGAAATTATTAATCATGGTGCTCATCGTGCTGCAGTGACTGCATCATGAGGAAATCTGAATATCTCAAATGGAAATCTTTCACGTGTGTCATCGCCAATCCGCTTTGGAGCAGTGTGGTGGAATAAGCTCCAAACCTTAAGGAAAAATGAGATTTGACGGGCCTATTGGCGTGGTTGGTACAGACCTGCTTTTCACGGCGAAAATTCTGGGCTCGATTCCCACCCAGGACAGACATTTGTGTCTGTTTGTCCTGAGTCTGGGTGTAATTATCTATATAAGTATGTTTTTACAAATGAAAAGAAGTATATGTAGTATATCAGTCATCTAGTTTCCATAGCACAAACTCTGCTTAGTTTGGGATCAGATGCCCGTGTGTGAATAATGTCCCAGGATATCATTATCTATACATGTAATATATTTAAATAATAACATATAATTAGACAAATACCTTTGACAGAAGTGATCGTTGAACTGTATACAATTGCAAAGGCGATATAGTTGGTTTATTTAAAATCAGCTGTTTGTACATCAAGTCTAGTTCCAGCCTGATCGGTCTCCCCACAGGAGTCACTCCGTAAATTAAACGTGTTAGCCCAATCCGTATCTCGACGACCTTGAAAAAACATACAGTGATTAGAATATTTTCACATAAGACTTCACATTCTTGTTAATATTTTATATATTATTAACTTTCTAAGCCCTTCAAATTATAATCCGACTGTCAAAAAATATTTAATTCTATATACATGTAAATAAATTGTTAGAATTTGGAGAAGCAGTAGCCTACACTAAGGGTTTTGGATATTTTACATTCCTGTGGCTTGTTAAGCTCCAGAGTTTACCAAGGCACAGGATAGGAGATATAATCTCTCTTCGGTTATGTCAGAATACCGTACCACCAGATAAAAGAGACGACAAAATACTGCAATGGTGCAGTTTCCTGTCAGTACCCAGATTTTAGATTGGTTGCCATAGAAAAATTTTTACGTCACTCGGTAGGACTTTGTGTAAGCCAGTCTGGATAGGTACCCACATCAGATCTGCTAAACAGCAATACAAAATATTGTTGCATTCCGATTTGAAGTGAGTGAGCTAGTGTAATTACATTATAGGCACAAAGGACATAAAAACTACTTTTTCAAGGTTGATAGCTTATTGGTGGTGTAAGGAATGATTAATATAGTTTCTAACATCGCCAATGTCTATGGGCGGTGGTGACCACTTTACATCAAGTGGTAGATTTCCCCGTCCGCCTACCAATACCACAAAAAAAAGTATTCATAACAGAACGCACCTTAGTGCGTAAGAAAATTCGCAAGAGGACTTCTTTTCCATTTACTAACTATGATGTAACTGATAGTTTGATCAGCTTTTTGTTTCTAAGAAAATCTTACCTCCTCGTTTATTCGATGACATGGCTCAACAAAAAGCAGCGTCGTACTTATATACAATATTAACCAAATCATTGAAAACAAAATTTTCAAAGCTCGATCATTTGTAGCTAAAAACATAAACTTACATAAATATATACAAACTATTTTAAATTTATTTTAACAACACTTTTATTTAAATAATGATAAGAAATAATGATAATGTATTTCGTTTATAATACGAGTAGTATCTTAACGGGTAGTATCCCTTCTTAATAAATATTTTGACTTGTAAAGTGACAGCTTGTAAATATTCCGATACTGTCGTGCCATTAAGTAACTCTGTAAGAACTTCTCATTATTCACCTGTGAAATGGTGACAACCGATTATTGGTGATTATCATAGTGAATGTCGCATATCACTTTCGGACTGACCGATTTTTGCAGTGCGGTTCTAGTTAGCTCTTACAGTAACAGCTCTAGGTGGCATTTACAGACAACAAATCAAAAGCTTCCACTTCTTCTTAAGGAAATAGTGTGAAACTAAATCCACCACGCTGTTCCACTATGGATTGCTAAATTCCAATAAGAATTATATATTCGCCATAACATTTTATATTTAATTTTAAATATTGTCATTATTATTAGAATGCATTTTAAAATCCAAATAAAGATTTTTTTTTAATTTTTTTTTATTTATTGGCCAGTGACAGGTGAAATAGTTGACATAATACGAATGAAACGTACCAAGAACAATAGCATATATTAAGCTACAGAAGGACATGGTGAGGCACACGATAGTATTACAAAATAAGAGAAACATGGTGCCACCGCTATTCTCACTCACAGCTGAGACTAATTCACAAATCGTAATATAAGAGTTCGTTAGAACACGGACACCTTCTGATTTCGACCGGATAGTATTAGCTGTTATGGAATCTGCAATGAAAGAAAACACACTTGAATTACTGAAATCATTTAAAAAGTATACATTACTAGCCAAATTTTTTTACCAGAATTCAGTCCATCGTTAAGTTGGAGTAGTTTTTTATTGATTTTTCTCAGAACTTGCTGTATTTCTAATTGTATACAAGCAATTTCTATACCTAACAGTAACGTTTTGTACATTTCAAAAAAGAACAAAATGTTCATACAATCTATAAATACTGAAAAATAAATAAATGATTAAAAACTTTTTTTCCGAATTAACACACATTAATGTAAATTTCTACACAAACAAAACCATAGAATAATATTGGTAATGAAGGTAAAAAAATAAGTCGTATGTTCACACAGTACAATAGGGCCACTCGTATAGGTAGGTAGGTATCGTAAGTTCACACTACGGTAATTTGCGTCGCTCCATACATCGCTGATGTATAAATCAACGATTAGCACCTTAATAACTCGCGTGTTAAAACAATTCCACCCTCAAACTATTCAAAGATAGTTGAACAGGCAGACTTGCACTACACAGCTCTCTAAAAATCTGTGAAGTATATTTTTCTTACTATGTTAAACTCATTATATATGAGATAAATACAAACAAATAATAGTGATTTATTTCTACAGGCCCGCGGAGCACTAGAAATAGCTTCTAAATTTAATCGTATTGTTGCTCAAAGATCATCTAATATACCATATATGTGTCCTAGTCGCACTTTGTACTGGTAATGGTTGCAATGACCTCAGATAGTTCAGCTTCGTTATATAGAAAGCCAGTGCAATCTGTATCCTATTCCAAACGAAGAATAAATAGTGATAAACAATCCCTATATTTACATATTCCATGCAGTTTGCTATTCTCTGCTATATTATGCTCTACTATATTCCACTTTAATTCCAATAACAACTTCACCAACATTCAAAACATCTCATATTCTATTCGATTCGATTCGATTCATCGATATTCTATTGTTTTATATTCTACGTATTTTATATAATGTATGGTTAGATTATTCAAGATCTCGAACAATTATATTGCGTCAATTTAACGTCAAAGCTGTGTATTTGCGACTAGAATAGGTTAACATATTCTATGCACTTAAAAAAAAAAGTAATAACATAATTGTTATACATACATACATAAATATAAAGACTTCTTACCTATCTTATGGTCAAAGAGAAATATTTCGTTAATCAGAATATAAACGGCGTATGAGATTAAGTACACAGACATCAAAATTGTTAGTTTTTGATTTGATTTTGTTTCGTTATCATTTATGTTGTAACATATCTAAAATAAATATTTTTATGTTTTTATATCATTGATTGTTTAACTTTTTATTAGAATAAAGACTGTCGATATGATATTATAAGGACTTGATCGCAGGTTTGATTATAAATATATAAAGGAAGATTAGGTTTGCCTTACCATTTGCCATCAAGTGTTTCTGATTCGCAAATGCCTTACATTAATTAATTAATTAATTTCTATCAGAAAAACCAATAATTATAGTTTTCGAAACATATTTTTCATCTGTGTATATTATAAGTATTGAAACCATACTAACCTTTTTCAATATAATGAAGTAGGTAAAAGTTCTTTTCAAACGCCGAATTCCACCATAAGATGCCGTCCCAGCAAGTAATAGAGTACATGTTGTAACTAAATAGTTTAATAATGGAAAAAGTGCTAGGTCTAATTGTTCCTGACGCAATATGGTTGCCAGATAAAGACATGTCATCAAGGTACTTTCTATAAGTAAAGTAAAACAAAGGTAGATTAAAAAACTTAAACTGTCTGGAATTACTGATTAATAATCACCTACTAAAATAAGTACCTAACCTAGTCTAATCAAAAGTGAAACCTGCAAATGGCTAACCAATCTTGTCATGCTTTTGTACGAGATAAAATATTTTATTGACTGAAACAAAAACATTTCTTCGAGAATTGTCGGATCTTGGTATATACTCGTGCGTACGCGAGCTATGCGCTCACATATTTTTTTTTATAGAATAGGAAGGTGGTCGAGTATATGGGCCACCTGATGGTAAGTGGTCACCAACGCCCTTAGACATTGGCATTGTAAGAAATCGCCAATGCGCCACCAATCTTAGGAACTACGATCTTATGTCCCTTGTGCCTGTAATTACACTGGCTCACCCACCCTTCAAACCGGAACACAACAATTTACTGCTGTTTTGCGGCAGAATGTCTGATGAGTGGGTGGTACCTACCCAGACGAGCTTGCACAAAGCTCTACCACCAGTAAGACATACACATACTCGATGGGAGCGTAAAGCTTGCGTATGACAGGCGAAATCTTAGGACCTACATCATGATTTTCTCGTTTCCTTTGCAAAGTTGAGCGTAGCTATGCTACTTTTTAAAATAAGAACGTTTAGTTGTACAAAATAAACATTTTTAGCCAATATAAAAAAAAGACTGGTCATCACTTCGGCCTTACTTTCATGTGTATGTATGTAACTTCGCAGATAATGAACCGAATATAATGATTCTTCTTTTTCGATAGGCTTTAAAGTTACTGCTAAAAGTTAAAAATGACATTAAATATATGCGGTGTATATGAGTGCGTGTGTGTTTATGTGTGTGCGCGCATGCGTGTTTGTGTGTGTTCTACTATAGCAACTTCAACTACTAAAGAAAACTTTCTGTTTTTTCGTTGTTTAATTCTTTAAGAGTATTTTAACGGCTTTTTTTTAAAGATATATTGAAGACGGTTTTTAATATTTCGTTTAAATGAATTTTATATTTTGCGTTTATGTTTTATATTGCTCTGATATAACTGACACTGTTTCTATTGATAAACGTTTTGTACTTACGAACGATGAATGTGAGAATGTAGCCATAGACAGCAACACAGCGTGACACCGCTGCCTTGTATCCACCGTCTGTGTACTCAAATGTCAGAGGAGCGATACCTAATACTCGAGAAATATAAAATAAAATCGCCATAGTTCCTCGTACTATGTAGTTATAGTTTTATGCATAGCTGCAAGTAAGAAGAATTATTTACTTACAAGATGGTATGAGTCAATTTTGACTTCTCCCTCATCGGCTATTTTATTGTAAAAATAATAATATCTTAGGACATTATTCACACACGGCTATCTGATCTTAAGCTAAGCTTGTACTATGGAAACCAGACAACTGATATACTACATATACTACTTTTCTTTTGTTAAAACATACTTATATAGATAATTACACCCAGAATCAGGACAAACAGATATGTTCATGCAAACAAATGTCTATCCTGGTTGGGAATCGAACCCACAACCTTCGGCGTGAAAGGCGAGTATCTACCAACCACGCCAACCAGCCCGTCTAACATTTCTTAGTATTTCTTTATTGTAATAAAAGGACTGAGTCTACCCATGTCACTAAAAACTATCAACTGAACCAGGTCGAAATTACTTCCAAAAAAACTTAATTAACTTTTAAGAGAAACTAGGTTAGCGACTAGTTTTCTAATAGACTAATCTTGTTCAGGTAAAAATCCTTTGATTTCCATCGTACGAGTTTTGTAATTGAAGTAAGAACCACTTAGGAATATTCTCATTGAAAAACTTTCTATGTTACCGCAACGGTTGAGCTTGCAAAATGGAAATAACAAAACACTATCAACCCTTAAAAATCGAATCATTATTAACAAAAACAGACGTTATTAAAAAATTCAGACGTACCGATAACAACTAGGATTACATGATTTATTTATTATTTGGATCTTCAACAGTCGTACATAACAAACATTCAAAATACTTTTTACATTAACTTAAAAGTAACTGCACAACCGATTACAGGAGAACGCACCATTCATTAAAATAATTACAAAATATAAAAATCAAAAATAAAATAAAAACCGAAAATAGAAATATTTAAATAAAGAACAAAAACAGAAACAGAAACAAAAGGTATTAACTAATTAAATTTTAAACTTTAATTTATAGTACGATCACGTAAGATATGGTTAATATTTTAATGTTCTAGTGTCAAATTATATACATATATATATATATATATATCGTGGTGGTATTTACTATAGCAAACAGACGGTGTTTACCTTAAATGAAAAATAGTACTCTTACCGTACCACGGAAAGCATTTTAGAAATGACGATTCACACAAACTGGTAAAAGATAATCGATTTTCAAAACATTCTAATTATAATATAAAATAAAATGCACAGAATAAAATCCCTAATGGACTTTTGTTTTATCAGATTTTATCTAAATAATAACTAGTCATAAAAAACCTAAAAAGCTACGTTTTAGAACAATTCACTTCAATAATTACAGTTCGAAAGCGATAGTAAGTAATATTAAAGTGCATTTTGGTTCAAGACATAGAAATTGTAAGATAAGCAATCTATGGGTGGACATAACTTGCAAGTTGCAATCTCAGTAGGATTTGTAAAACCCGGAGGCAGTTTTTGGTATTTTTTTAACCGTCACATTACACCAGATTAAAAAGAAGAAAAAATATTGTAATACTTTTTTTTTAATATTTACAATTGAATACATGAACCATATCGATCTTACTTATAAACGATGTGTAGAGTCTGATTAGTTCAACTCCGATTTATCTCTTTCTGTCATTATACATTTAGTATTGAAAAGAGAGAGACAAATAAATAAATATTAATATAATAATATGATATATCACTTGTGTTAAAAGTAGAAGAAATTCTCTTACATCTCCAATATATTGATAATAAAATACAACTTACCTCTATGCTTCGAAATATTTCTATCCTAAAATAAAAAGGCCAGCTACGAAGAACAATTCGATTTAACCACGGACAGTTCATAAAAGGTTTGTGATTCCCGCCGGTTGATTTGAATAATCCTTATTTCAATATTTCTATTGGAACCAAGCGTGTCTCGTCTGCGATGTTAGTTTGAACAGGGAAGGAGTCCTTTGGTAAGTATTAATCAGGTAATATCGAGCGTAATCGATTAAACGCTGCTTCGAATATTTCTCTAATCGATTTTTTGAAGTAACCTTATATTTTTTTCTCATGCATATATTGACGGCCGTATGTGATCATTTTCCTATTAAATCGGAATTCCGATTCTCTTGGCATAAATTAATTACTTTGATATGATATTATAAGCCTGTATAGATTGTTAAAGATCTTTATTTTCATAAAGAGATTATTATAACAGAAAGAAAAATAACAGCCTTATTTTTTTTATAGAATAGCCTAATTAGCCACCTGATGGTAAGTGGTCACCAAACGCCCTTAGACATTGGCACTGTAAGAAATGTTAGCCATCGCTTACATCGCCAATGCGCCACCAACCTTGGGACCTAAGATTTGAAGATGTCCCTTGTACCTGTAATTACACTGGCTCACTCACCCTTCAAACCGGAACACAACAATACCAAGTACTGCTGTTTTGCGGTAGAATATCTGATGAGTGGGTGGTACCTACCCAGACGAGCTTGCACAAAGCACCAAACCACCATTTACCATTACCAAAACTGTTGTTATTGATTTGATATTCGAAGAAAGATATGTCGTTCATCATCTGTTATTCGAACCCGTAACGAAACAGTGGTGGAATAGCTTATGCTATCAATCATTCCACTGAAAACTTCGATAAAATCACAAATACATTATGTACTGTACAATTACATACGTTATTATTAATGAAGCTCCAACAAATCGTTAATCTATTATATTGTAGTGGCCTTCGTGTGCAGTACTACCATTTTAATGTAATATTGCCAGTGTATGAAATATAAAATGAACAACGTGGTACTCAAATAATTGTATATAATTTGGTCAAAAATAACAGACTATAGACTTGCAGCCTACTAGAAGAGAGTTTCGGTAAGATTATGCTTTGAAACATGAAACGTATGGAATGCGAAACTCATTATAACAGCAATCTATTTTTATAAACTACCCTTTCTATAAATTTATAAACTACCCGATGCGGCTTCACATGAGTACGAGTCTAAAACTTTTACATTTCAAGGAAAAGCGTACAAAGATTGTTTTGGATCAGACATCTTCCCGGACGTATGCAGGACTATTTACCAACGTTTTATCACATTCTTACGAACGTTTTAGAAACGCATACGCAAAAAATTAAAATAAATTAATAAGAAGAGAGGAGATTCATTGAACAAAAATAATCGACAATTTACAATTTGAAATTATACAAACTTAAATTTTTCGATTTACAAAAGATATGTTAAAGATATGGAGCAAGATAAATGCATACTTCGAGGACCGTTAGCGATTGTATTTCGTATCTCTCGCGTATTCGGCATTGCTCCACTGAACTTCGAATGCAAACACGGTGGATACATAGCAACAGTGTCCCGTCCCGTTGCTGTTTATGGTTATGTACTCACATTCATCCTACGTAAGTAATCCCAATATGTATAATGGCGTGATTCTGTAGATTATTTACACACGGCCGCTGACCACGGACAGCACCGCAGTGAGGTTCTAACAATGCGTTTGAGTTTGTGTCAATCTTGATAATAAAACACCTCGAGGTATGATAGAATCGTATGCCGTGAAGGCAAACGGCATGACGCACTTTTGCCGACTCTTTCTTGTACATTGCAGGGCGCACATACTATTTATTATGAATAATAAAAACATTTTATTTATTTCATGTTTATTTCGATATTTCATTTGACAGATGTATGAAATACAAATTATCTTTTAGTTTAAAGTTATCTTTATTTATTTATTTATTCTTAGGAAAACAAACACTTACAAAATACACAAAATATTATCTCATTAAAAAAAATTACAAACTCATCAAGTCTTGAGACGGTAGCAACTGAAATAAAATCAATAATACAAATAACAATTAAAATTTAAATGATAGATTAATTAAAATTTTACGAAATTTTACTTTGGATGGGTATATATTTTTTTTAACGAAATGTATTAAATACCGTTTCTTTCTTTTAGATATATCAATGGCAATATGTGTTTACCTACAGATATTGTACTCTCAGTCCAAATTAATGGTAATAATTTTTCCATTATTAAGTTACACCATTTTAATGGGTACTCTACTAATTACTGGTATGAGATCCTACGGTGGAGTGCGGTGGATGAAAAGGACATTAAAATACATTGCTCTGTTACGAAAGGTAAGATAGCATATCGTGCTAAGGAAAACATTGCGACGAAACCTGCATGAGTTTTTATCACGAATGAATTCAACATAACCAATTGACGAGTCGGTCGGCGTGGTCGGTAGACACTTGCTTTTCACGCCATGTGGGTTCGATTCCCACCCAGGACAGACATTTGTGTGCATGAACATGTCTTTTTGTCCTGAGTGTGTGTAATTATCTATATAAGTATGGATTTACAATAGAAAAGTATATCATTTTAATATCAGTTTCCATAGTTCAAGCTCTGCTTAGTATGGGATCAGTGTGTGAATAATGTCCCAGGATATTATTATTATTGTTAATATGCACGGGAGCAGCATGTTTTAATGAGCTATAAGTCTTAAGGAAAGGTATTTTCCCTGTCGGGCGTTTAAAGGCTGTTACGTTTTTGGAAGCGCATTGTTAACGTTCCTTACAAAGGTAAAACCAATACCAACACCAATGTTTGTTGTAATAGGTCTGCAGTCAGATTCCTGATATAAAAAACGTATTAACTCATCAAACCACTCATTAACAAAAAAGCAATACAAAGATACACAAAAGGCAATACGTTATGAGGCGATTTGTCATGTAATAAATAATAATGAAAGTAAGCAATCATGTTTTCCTCTGCGCATGCGCTAAAGTCTCCCCACATAAAATCTTAAAAATTGTAACGGAAAATATCTCTACTTAATATTAAAGTCACTCCTCTCCATGTGTCAAATGTTGATGATGTCGGAAAAAACATAATTCAGGCAGCTTTATTGGCGTGCGCCGCGTATATTATATATTTATTTATATACACAAACAGAATATAATCAGGACATTCATTAACGAGTTAACACAACTTTAAGCAAAATCATATTCCAAACATGTGTACACAGCATGCTCATAAAAATAATCGTGATCGTGGACTCAAACAGGCCCTGAATATTCATGTGCTTAAGTTGTGATTATAATTTATCTCGTGCTTTACGGTGAAGGAAAACATCGTGAGGAAACCTACATGTGTCTAATTCACTGAAATTCTGCCACGTCTGTATTCTACCGACCCGCATTGGAGCAGCGTGGTGGAATAAGCTTCAAACCTTCTCCTCAAAAAGGGAGAGGAGGCCTTAGCCCAGCAGTGGGACATTAATAGGCTGTTACTTTATATAGAACATTGTTTCACCGTGCGAACCTTGTACGAGTAGCTAGTAATAATGATTATATTAATTCCAGATTAACCACGACATAAACGGAAGTGACGCAAGTACAAACCGAAAACTATCATTAATAATACTCCCGTACACATTGTCCCTGGCGACTTGCATAGTTATAAACGCATTACTAACTTTTAATTTAAAAGAAAGTAAATATAATTGTTACTATTCGGGTTTGATGCTTTAATTTGATTTAAAACGTTTCAAATAAATACCAATTTCAAGTAATATATATGGTTGATATTTAAGGCTATAACTGTAGCGAAATTGAGAAATATTTTTACTGAAGTGAATACATTCTATTGAAGAGCACAGTAAATTTCAGGGTAAATTTCAGAAATGACTGCAGTTGAAGAATTTCATTATTAAAATTACATGTACTTATAAAATGAGAAAATATAAAAAGTATTTGTTTATTTATTTCTCTGTTGGCGGTGCACTACTATAAACGCAAAAACGTCTCGAAGCTGATTGGGTTTGAAATATTTCGAGATATCTGTACTTATAGCTAGCCACTACCCTACTAGGCAGTCTATGTCATGTAATTTATTTTGTACCACTATGTAATCAATTATTGTCTGAAAATTATA
The DNA here is from genome assembly GCA_905147175.2 of Nymphalis urticae. NCBI lineage: Eukaryota > Metazoa > Arthropoda > Insecta > Lepidoptera > Nymphalidae > Nymphalis > Nymphalis urticae. The sequence continues at coordinate 8,848,130 of LR990003.1, read as the reverse complement.
CATTTTGTTTCAGTATATGCCGAAATGCAGACTATGTTATATTTTATTGAGTTGTACAAGATATTCCTGATACAAATAGAAACTGCATTAATTCAATTAGAAATTCGACAAGCTTTGAAGAATATTACTAGTAGACTACTTCAACTTCACAACGGAATAAAATCTAGTAATAGTTTATTTTTAAGAATTTTGTCTTATTTTCTAAATATAAATACAGACTAGAAATGCGCCACCATTGTCCAAAGACATTGGCACTGATATAAATATTAACCTTTCCATACTTCACCAATGCGCTATGAACCTTGAGAACTAAATTTTGCGTCTTGTGCCTGTAATTACATTGGCACACTCACCTTTCAAACCGAAACTCAAAAATACTACAACAACAATACTTGTTTGGTGATAGATTTGCTTCTCATAAGGCCTTACACAAAACTTTACCATCAACGATTTAAATTACCACATTCTTTTTATAATTTCAGGTTCCGCAGCAATAATTACAAACCGATCTAAATCAAAAACTGTTCGTGATCTAACGAAATCTTATGTAACGATTTGTAAGTTAGAATCAACTGTAAATAATAATTCTGGTGCCACCATGTTTCTGCTGTTCTCCATTTCTATTTTGTTTTTCATGATAACATTCTGTGGCCTTATTGATACTTTTGTAGTTGGTATGTTATGACTTTAATAAAATACTGTTGCAATATGCATTCGCCCGCATTTTAACGTTACTACTCCGCCCTTATGGGTTGTATCGTGTAATCTTGCTAAGTAGGCTATCTAATTCAAAATCTTTTTAAATTTGACTGGTACCTCTTGTGATTATCACGATCAAACAAACGAACTAAGCCTGAATTTTATTTGCCTAATTTGTGTTTATAATTCATCTCGTGCTTGACGGTGAAGGAAATATTGTATGATAGTATAAGCTCCAAGCCTTCTTCTTAAAAAGGAGGGGAGGCCTAAGCCCGGCAGTGAGATATTTTCAGGCTGTTACTTACTTATATAAGTATAGATTTTTGGACTAAGTAAAAAACAATATTGCTCTTGAATTCCACAACTTTTGTTCTTGTTTTCCTAAACATATGTCCTTAATTTCACAATGACTTATTTTCATAGTTTTTTATAGGTAAAAATACTTTGAAGATAATAGTTTTACAACTCATGTGGTGTACGTTCCACCTTAGTACAGCTTTGCTCTTTGTTGAACCATGTCATCAAATAACTGGAGAGGTAAGAATTTGTATATTAAAAAAAGAAAAATAACACAGTCGTTGATTCTTAGTAGGATGTAAAGCGCATTGTCAAACATTTGTATTTATCAGCATTATCATTGAATTTTAAGGTAATTGAAATACGGAATAAGCTAACAAATTTAATGTTTAGTATGACGCCTGTGGGGAAGTCGATTCCATTGGAATTAGACTTGATGTTCAAACAACTAATTCTAAATGAACCAACTATATCACCATTACATTTATATTCAGTTCAACGATCACTTCTTCCAAAGGTAAATGAATATATAATATACATATATATAAATATGCACATAAAAGTCAAGCTAATGAAATATCTGTTTATTTGCTGATAATATTTAATCCGTCTCCAAGGTGTCCAAATAAGTGCTTGATACAATTTTGGGATTATTTTTCAGACTTTCGGCTTTATAACTACCTATCTTGTAATCATTGTAACATTTATACAAAAAAATAGATGGACAAATTGATTGTTAAGTAGGATGTCATTATTTTGCTGATTTTATATAACCGAGTAATTTCGTGCACAACAACCACAGTGTGTTATGACGAATTATTGAAACCACAGAATGTTTCGCGAATCGAACATTCGAATTAAGTACGAGCATTTACTTGTAATATAATTTACATTGTTGTATTCAATAAAAATAAAATATTCACAAAACTACAGTAGCTCTTTTACTGCAAAACCGTCAAACTATGGAATGCACTACCTGCGACTACTACTGTCGAATATCCGATTTCGGCAGTCGAATTCATTGAGCATTTTTAAATATCGCTTGAAAAGCTATTATTTGTCTTTATCTAAATAAGATGACAATGTATCATTTTTAACACCAAAATATGAATACGTATTAGTAACTGGTGACATAAACATTGATTTAAATTCGCATGGTATTTCTCAAAATGAATTTTTAACGTTAATAACGGAATATAAATTGAATCAAATAGTTAACAAACCTACTCGAGTCACGAATACATCTAGCTCTCTAATAGATGTTATCTGCTGTAATGATAGCTTAAACATAAGTGAAATTAATGTTCAATATAATGATGATTTGAGTGATCATGCTTTTATTACGGCAATTATACCTCTGGAAGTAAATAAACCAATTCCAAGAGTTATTCAGTACAGACCATTTAATAATTTTGATCTTGATACATACCAATTCGCACCATCTATTACACCTTGGGATATGATATTACAATTTGACCATGTCGATGCTATGGTAGATTGTTTTAATTTTTTAATTCTGGGCCTTTTCAATCATTTTGTTCCTTTGAAAACTAAGCGTTTCAAATATCCCCCTTCCCCATGGACTACAGATACCATTAAAGCAATGATGATAGACAGAGATAAGGCTTGTAAAATGCTAAAAAAACGAACTCTGATCGTGATATAAATTCATTCAAACAATTGAGAAACACTGTATTTGAGGTAACTCAAAAAGAAAGATCTTTTTATTTCACAAATAAAATTAATAAATTTATTAATAATCCGAAAAAAATGCACGGTGAACTTAAAAAGTTTTTAGGCACTCACACTAACACAATTCCAGCTCATCTATGTGATCCAAATATAATAAATAAAGCATTCCTTGACTCTGTACCTAGTGTTTCACATAATAGTAGAATTATAAATAAGTATAACCAACCGATTTATTCTGGATGTGATTTTACAGAACTTTCCACCGAGAGCATTTTAAAAATAATTAATTCTATTAAAATGGTAAAACTTACCCTCCCATACTCGTTAGTTGCTATTACACATATAATAAATACTTCATTACGCACGGGATACTTTCCAACATCGTGGAAAACTACAATTATTAAACCTCTTCCGAAAAAGACAAATGTAGACTCAGTGAAAGACTTACGACCAATTGGAATTTTGCCTGTTTTATCAAAGGTTTTGGAAAAGGCAGTAAATGAACAAATTGTTTCCTATTTTGAAAAACATTGCATTATTCCGAAATGTCCGGTTTTAGAAAGTCACACAGTTCCACTACAGCGTTATTACATATTGTTGATGAAATTCTTTCTGCATCTAATAATAATATGGCTTCAATTTTGATACTATTAGACTACAGTAGAGCATTTGACTGTCTTAATATAGATTTACTTCTGGCCAAATTGAAATTTTATGGTTGTTCTGATCTCGTATGCAAGTGGTTTTCTAGTTATTTTAAAGATAGATTACAAATAGTAGAAGTCTCTGGCATGAATGGAAGGCCTACAAGGTCTAGCGCTATAAAAGTTAATAGAGGTGTTATCCAAGGTTCTATACTTGGACCAATTTTGTACTCAATTTATACGGCAGATCTTCACGAATGTGTCAAAACTAGTTTAGTCCACATGTACACAGATAATACACAGTTATTATTGAACATCAATCCATATATAAATAATGATAAAACTATCCAAAATGTTAATGATGATCTTTCTCAAATTTTTAGTTGGTCGAAGAACCATGACCTGTCATTAAATCCACAAAAATGTACTTACATAATTTTTGGTACTAGGCAACAAATGGTATCGATTGGTCAAATATGTCATAGGATTTGTATAGATGGTCATTCTTTAGTTGAGTCTAAGCTAGCGAGGAATCTTGGGGTGAAGTTGGATGGGCCATTACGCTTTGAAGAACACATATCATCTGTTACTTCGAAGTGTTACGCTTTACTCAAAATGATTTATAAGTTTAGACCATTTTTGAGTGAATCAGCGCGATCTAAACTTGTGGAGTCCTTGATTCTGTCTCAGTTGGATTACTGTGATATCCTTTATGGCCCCTGCCTTTATAAAAAGACTGAAAGGAAAATACAGAGGATACAAAATTCTTGTCTAAGATTTTGTTACTATATATCTCGATATTCACATATTACACCTTATTTAAATTCCAAGAATATATTAAATATGAAAAATCGCCGTACACTTAAATTAAATAATATCACTTTCAACTTAAAATATCGTAAAATTCCCAATTATTTGGCGGATAAACTTAAATGGTCCGAAACAAATGAATCCAATTGTAGATTGAGCCGAGTTCCGCGACTAATACTGCCTAGACCACATTTGCAAGCATTTAGAGGTAGCTTTCGCTTCGCAGCTTCAAAGTGTTGGAACGATATCCCACCTCCGATTAAGAACAGTACGTCTCAAAATAAGTTTAAGGCACAATGCAAGCAATGGCTTCTATCTATGCAAAAGACGCAATGTGTCTGGACAAATGTGTGTAAATAAACTTAATATACTTAATTATTATTTTGATTGTAATTTATTAAAATATATATCGCTATTTACTTATCGCCACGCTGCTCCAGTGCATGATGGTGGAATACACGTGTGGTAGAATATCAGTTAAATTAGACATGCAGGTTTCTTCGCAATGTTATCCTTCACCGTTAACAAGGGATGAATTATAAACACCAATTAAGCACAGGAAAATTCAGTGGTGGTTGCCCGGGTTTGAACCCACGATCATCGGTTAAGATTCACGCGTTCTAACAATAAGGCCCTGTCGGCTCCAATAAAAATAAAATAATAAATTAAAGAATGCTGCAATTAAAAAAGAAAACAAAAATGATCACTTTATAATATTAGCTAAAAAAAACAAATTTAATGACAATCTTGCAAACAAATAAATTTATAACCTAAAATATTAAGGTCAGTATTAGATTTTTTTATCTTTTAATATAGTGAATAAATAAAATACTTTATTATATAATATTTATTTAAAAAAATTTATATTTACAAAAATCAAAATTAAATGAAGAATTGTCAAGCGTATTTCTTGATTTTATAAACGAATATTCGTGATACCCTATTTGCTGAAACGTTGGTTCTACTGCGTACTAGACATTTGATGACAGTGCGCATGCGCGAAATAAGGTTTCGACTCGCGCATGTTCTTGCGTTCTCGATCCTTCGTCATGTAAATACAAATTTATTTGTATTATTAGAAGAACTTGTGGTTTTTTGGTGAAGTAAATGTATTATTTATACTCAATATTAATTTTGTGATAATTCTCATAGCACATCTTGCGCATTGTGCATTAAATATCTCCGAATAAAGAAGGTACATAATATTTCTTAAAACAAACAGAAACCAGTTTGTCCATCTATTGCTTTGTATGTACTGTATAATACTAACGAGATATGTAGTCACAAATGCGATCGTCTGTAAAATAATCAATTAAGAAACTTTGTATTCTTAAACACACACACACATACAAAAACTAGCACGCGCACACGCGCATTTATAGATTTATACATTTTTTAGTTTATCATATTATCTTAATTGTATTTGTAATAATATTATGAATTAGAGTAAAGAGTATTACATAACATATTATTTGTATCACCACGCTGTTAGGACAGTTTTAATAAATAAAAAAAAGAAATTATAAATCATGGTGCTCGGCAGTGACTGCATCATGAGGAAATCTGAATATCTCAAATGGAAATCTTTCACGTGTGTCATCGCCAATCCACTTTGGAGTAGTGTGGTGGAATAAGCTCCAAACCTTAAGGAAAAATGAGATTTGACGAGCTGATTGGCGGGGTTGGTAGATACCTGCTTTTCACGGCGAAGGTTGTGGGTTCGATTCCCACCCAGGACAGACATTTGTGTACATGAAAATGTCTGATTGTCCTGAGTCTGGGTGTAATTATCTATATAAGTATGTATTTACAAATGAAAAGTAGTATATGTAGTATATCAGTTGTCTGGTTTCCATAGCACAAGCTCTGCTTAATTTCAGATCAGACGGCCGTGTGTGAATAATGTCCCAGGATATCATTATCTATACATGTAATATATTTAAATAATAACATATAATTATACGAATACCTTTGACAGAAGTGATCGTTGAACTGTATACAATTGCAAAGGCGATATAGTTGGTTTATTTAAAATCAACTGTTTGTACATCAAGTCTAGTTCCAGCCTGATCGATCTCCCCACAGGAGTCACTCCGTAAATTAAACGTGTTAGCCCAATCCGTATCTCGACAACCTTGAAAAAACATACAGCGATAACAATATTTTCACATAAGGCTTCACATTCTTGTTAATATTTTATTTATTATTAACTTTCTTTTTTTTCCAGCCTTTCGCCGTCCACTGCTGGACGAAAGCCTACCCCGATCTTTGGCAGTCCGCATCCATGCCGTACCTGCCGTTTTTTAAATCGTCGGTCCATCTTGTCACTGGGCGTCCTACACTGCGTTTACCTAAGCGTGGTCCACTCTAACACGTGTCGGTTTCATCGGCCATCAATGCGCCTGGAGACATGACCAGCCCACTTCCACTTCAGCGAGCTAATTCTACGCGCGATATCGGTGACTTTAGTTCTCTGGCGAATGTCCTCATTTCGGATTCTATCGCCCAGAGAAACCCCAAGCAATGCGCGTTCCATCGCTCGCTGAGCGACCTTAAATTTGTGGACTAGTCCTACGGTGAGTGTCCACGTTTCGGCACCGTAAGTCATTACAGGTAGGACGCACTGATTAAAGACCCTGGTCTTAAGCGACTGTGGGATCGACGATTCAAAAATATGACGCAATTTCCCGAATGCCGCCCAGCCCAAACGTATTCTTCTTTTAGCCTCCTTCTCAAAGTTGTGCCGGCCAAGTTGTATAGTTTGGCCTAGGTAGATATATTCCTGCACAACTTCAAGTGGAGAGCCATTTACGTCCACTGGTCCCGGGGATACATGATGTTTTGCCATGAATTTGGTCTTTTCAATGTTCATCCCGAGACCTACTCGTCTTGAAGAATCGCTCAGGTTGTTTAGGTTTCAAATCCTGCAGAGTCTCCGCCATAATGACAATGTCGTCGGCAAATCGCAGATGTGTAAAGTGTTGGCCATTGATATTAATGCTGCGTCCGTTCCAATCGAGCGTCTTGAAGACGTCCTCCAATGCATTGGTAAAAAGTTTCGGTGAGATTACATCTCCCTGTCTTACCCCGCGATGCAATTGGATTGGTCTTGTGCTCTGATCTTGTACTTGGACGGTCATGGTTGCGGTTTCGTACAAACACTTCAACACCTGGATATACCGATAGTCAATTAGGCATCTCTGCATGGATTCCAGAACAGCCCAGGTCTCGATGGAGGACGGAATTGAAGATGTTAGCCAGCTCTCTCAGAACTGGTGTGCCTCCTGCTTTAAGAAGCTCTGAGGTAATTCCGTCATCTCCTGGAGCCTTGTTGTTTCCAAGTTGTCCGAGATCAATCCTAACCTCGCCCAAATCGATGTCGGGAAGATCGTCTGATAGGTGGCGTGTCAGTCTGGCTCGTGGGTCATCCGCACTGTGGGACTCAGGTGGAGGTACTCGTGATGAGTATAAATCGCCATAGTACTTTTCGACTTCAGCTAGAATCTCTGATTTTGAGGTGACGGTTGTGCCTTGTGTGGTTCTGAGTTTTGTCAGGTGACAACAGGAGGTATGTCACTTTGCAAGAACCTTTGAGCCCCTATTGAGTGCTATGGCATCTTCAATATTCCGGGTATTATTGCTCGTCTTGTGTCACGCCTTATTAGTTTTTTAACCTTCCTGTTAAGTGCCTGACACTCAGATAGCGTCATATTTTGCTTTTTTTGGCCCACTTCGCGGATGACACGCACCAGACTATTGGTGGCGTTGTCAATGTCCTGCCTGGTTTCTAACATGGCAAATCGGTTCTGTAGTTCCAACTGGAAGCTTTCGCAACCAGCTTCGACCTGGGGCAGAGTTGATCTAAGAGACGACTTCATTAACCGCGACCGTTCGATTTTAGTGTTAATATTCAGGGTGCCTCTTACCAGGCGGTAATCACTTCCAGTGTTTACCCTGTTGATCACGGAGACATCCCTGAATATTTGGCGCTTATTGGATAAAATGAAGTCGATCTCATTCATCGCTATGTTATCGGGGCTTCGCCAGGTCCACTTCCTTTGGGGCTTTTTCTGGAAAAATGAATTCATCGGATTCCAGCATTTGTGTGGTTATACCGCCACGATTTCGGTCGCCAGATCCTCGTTCGTTGATTAGCAAGATGTACCACGAGCAGGTGAGGTTGACGGTAGGGAGCCTAGGTTGTTGTCGATTCCCCTTACACCCCATTAACTTTCTAAGCCCTTCAAATTATTATCCGACTGTCAAAAAATATTTAATTCTATATACATGTAAATAAATTGTTAGAATTTGGAGAAGTAGTAGCCTACACTAAGGGTTTTGGCTATTTTACATTCCTGTGGCTTGTTAAGCTTCAGAGTGTACCGAGGCACAGGATAGGAGATATAATCTCTCTTCGGTTATGATAGAATACCGTACCACCAGATACAAGAGATAACGACAAAATACTGCAATTTCCTGTACAATACCCAGATTTTAGATTGGTTGACATAGAAAAATTTGTACGCCACTCGGTGGTAGGGCTTCGTGCAAGCCAGTCTGGATAGGTACCCACATCAGATCCGCTAAAAAGCAATACATAATATTGTTGCGTTCCGATTTGAAGTGAGTGAGCTAGTTTAATTACATTATAGGCACAAAGGATATAAAAACTACTTTTTCAAGGTAGCTTATTGGTGGTGTAAGGAATGATTAATATAGTTTCTAACATCACCAATGTCTATGGGCGGTGGTGACCACTTTACATTAAGTGGTACATTTCCCCGTCAGCCTACCAATACCAAAAAAAAGTATTCATAACAGAACGCACCTTAGTGCGTAAGAAAATTCGCAAGGGGACTTCTGTTCCATTTACTAACCATGATGTAACTGATAGTTTGAGCAGGTTTTTGTTTCTAAGAAAATCTTACCTCCTCGTTTATTCGATGACATGGCTCAACAAAAAGCAGCGTCGTACTTATATACAACATTAACCAAATCATTGGAAACAAAATTTTCAAAGCTCGATCGTTTGTAGCTAAAAAAACAAAATTACATAAATATATACAAACTATTTTAAATTTATTTTAACAACACTTTTATTTAAATAATGATAAGAAGGGTAGTATTTTAAACGAAATCCGTTCTTAATAAATATTTTGACTTGTAAAGTGACAGCTTGTAAATATTCCGATACTGTCGTGCTATTAAGTAACTCTGTAAGAACTTCTCATTATTCACCTGTGAAATGGTGACAACCGATTATTGGTGATTATCATAGTGAATGTTGCGACATTATATCACTTTCGGACTGACCGATTTTTGCAGTGCGGTTCTAGTTAGCTGTTACAGTAATAGCTCTAGGTAGGATTTACAGACAACAAATCAAAAGCTTCCACTTCTTTTTAAGGAAATAGTGTGAAACTAATTAAACCACGCTCCACTATGGATTGCTAAATTCCAATAACAATTATATATTCGCCATAACATTTTTTATTTAATTTCAATTTTTTAATTTTTATTTATTTGATCGCCAGTGACAGATGATTGACATAATACGAATGAAACGTACCAAGAACAATAGCATCTATTAAGCTACAGAAGGTCATGGTGAGGCGCACGATAGTATTACAAAATTAGAGAAACATGGTGCCACCGCTATTATCACTCACAGCTGAGACTAATTCACAAATCGTAATATAAGAGTTCGTTAGAACACGGACACCTTCTGATTTCGACCGGATATTATTAGCTGTTATGGAATCTGCAATGAAAGAAAACACACTTGAATAACTGAAATCATTTAAAAAGTATACATTACTAGCCAATTTTTTTACCAGAATTCAGTCCATCGTTAAGTTGGAGTAGTTTTTTATTGATTTTTCTCAGAACTTGCTGTATTTCTAATTGTATACAAGCAATTTCTATACCTAAGAGTAACGTTTTGTACATTTCAAAAAAGAACAAAATGTTCATACAATCTATAAATACTGAAAAATAAATAAATGATTAAAAACTTTTGTTGAAAAGTTGAACAGTCAGACTTGCACTACGTAGCTCTCTAAAAATCTGTGAAGTATATTTTTCTTACTATGTTAAACTCATTATATATGAGATAAATACAAACAAGCAATAGTGATGTATTTCCACAGGCCCGCGGAGGACTAGAAACAGATTCTAAATTTAATCGTCTTGTTGCTCAAAGATCATTTAATATACCATATATGTGTCCTAGTCGCACTTTGTAATGGTTGCAATGAGCTCAGATAATTCAGCTTCGTTATATAGAAAGCCAGTGCAATCTGTATCCAATTCCAAACGAAGAATGAGTAGTGATAAACAATCCCTATATTTACATATTCCATGCAGTTTGCTATTCTCTGCTATATTATGCTCTACTATATATTCCACTTTAATTCCAATAACAACTTCACCAACATTCAAAACGTCTCATATTCGATTCGATTCGATTCATCGATATTCTATTGTTTTATATTCTACGTATTTTATATAATGTATGGTTAGATTATTCAAGATCTCGAACAATTATATCGCGTCAATTTAACGTCAAAGCTGTGTATTTGTGACTAGAATAGGTTAACATATTCTTAAACAAAAAAAAGTAATAACATGAATGTTAAACAAACATAAATATAAGCACACCAGACAGATTCTTACCTATCTTATGGTCAAAGAGAAATATTTCGTTTATCAGAATATAAACGGCGTATGAGATTAAGTACACCGACATCAAAATTGTTAGTTTTTGATTTGATTTTGTTTCGTTATCATTTATGTTGTAACATATCTGAAATAAATATATTTATGTTTTTATATCATTGATTGTTTAACTTTTTTATTTATTTATTTATTTAAAACTTTTTTGCCCACCACATTGAGTAGTTTGACAAAAGGCGGACTTAATGCCTAAAGGCATTCTCTACCAGTCAACCTTTAGGCCAAGCGGAAATTCGTGAAGGCGGTAATTGATAATGAAAAATATAGATACATACAAATATAACGACAAAAAATAAAATAAAAACAGAGCTATAATATATATATATATATATATATATATATATATATATATATATATACACATACATACATACATATATATACATACATCCATACATACACACACATATACATACAAATATACATATAAATAATAATGCATTATAAATGTCAGAGATGAAGAGAACTTTTTATTAGAATAAAGACTGTCGATATGATATTATCAGGACTTGATCGCAGGTTTAATTATAAATATATAAAGCCAATTTAGGTCATTTGCCATCAAGTGATTCTAATGCGCAAATGCGGTAATTAAACGGTAAAAACATTAATAAATTATTTAATTTCTATCAGAAAAACCAATAATTATAGTTTTCGAAACATATTTTTTATTATAAGGAAGTATTATAAGTTATGAAGAATAATTGAAACCATACTTACCTTTTTCAATATAACAAAGTAGGTAAAAGTTCTTTTCAAACGCCGAATTCCACCATAAGATGCCATCCCAGCAAGTAATAGAGTACATGTTGTAACTAAATAGTTTAATAATGGAAAAAGTACTAGGTCTGATTGTTCCTGACGCAATATGCTTGCCAGATAAAGACATGTCATCAAGGTACTTTCTATAAGTAAAGTAAAACAAATGTAGATTAAAAAACTTAAACCGTCTGGAATTACTGATTAATAATCACCTACTAAAATAAGTACCTAACCTCGTCTAATCAAAAGTGAAACCTGCAAATGGCTAACCAATCTTGTCATGCTTTTGTACGAGATAAAATATTTTATTGACTGAAACAAAAACATTTCTTCGAGAATTGTCGGATCTTGGTATTTACTTGTGCGTACGCGAGCTATGCGATAACATATTTTTTTTTATAGAATAGGAAGGTGGACGAGTATATGGGCCACCTGATGGTAAGTGGTGACCAACGCCCTTAGACATTGGCATTGAAAGAAATGTTGCCCATCGCTTAAATCGCCAATGCGCCACCAACCTTGGGAACTACGATATTATGTCCCTTGTGCCTGTAATTATACTGGCTCACCCACCCTTCAAACCGGAACACAAAAATTTACTGCTGTTTTGCGGCAGAATGTCTGATGAGTGGGTGGTACCTACCCAGACGAGCTTGCACAAAGCTCTACCACCAGTAAGACATACACATACTCGATGGGAGCGTAAAGTTTGCGTATGACAGACGAAATCCTACGACCTACATCATGATTTTCTCGTTTCCTTTGCAAAGTTAAGCGTAGCTATGAAATATACGGGATATTTCATCGCTACGCTTTAATATACTTTTTAAAATTAGAACGTTTAGTTGTACAAAATAAACATTTTTAGCCAATATAAAAAAAGGACTGGTCATCACTTCGGCCTTACTTTCATGTGTATGTATGTAACTTCGCAGATAATGAACTGAATATAATGATTCTTTTTTCGATAGGCTTTAAAGTTACAGCTAAAAGTTAAATATGACATTAAATACATGCGGTGTATGTGAGTGCGTGTGTGTTTAAGTGGGTGCGCGCATGCGTGTTTGTGTGTGTTTTACTATAGTAACTTCAACTTCTACTAAAGGAACTTTCTGTTTCTTTGTAGTTTAATTCTCTAAAAGTATTTTTAACGGCTTTTTTTTTAAAAGATATATTGAAGACGGTTTTTAATATTTCGTTTTAATGAATTTTATATTTTGCGTTTATGTTTTTTATTGCTCTGATATAACTGACACTGTTTCTATTGATAAACGTTTTGTACTTACGAACGATGAATGTGAGAATGTAGCCATAGACAGCAACACAGCGTGACACCGCTGCCTTGTATCCACCGTCTGTGTACTCAAATTTCAGAGGAGCAATACCTAATGCTCGAGAAATATAGAATAAAATCGCCATAGTTCCTCGTACTATGTAGTTATCCATGCTTCGCGTCATTATTCTTATATGTTTTATGCATAGCTGCAAGTAAGAAGAATTATTTACTTACAAGATGGTATGAGTCAATTTTGACTTCCTCCTCATCGGCTATTTTATTGTAAAAATAATAATATAATAGGACATTATTTACTTAAGGCTATCTGATCTTAAACTAAGCAGAGCTTGTACTATGGAAACCAGACAACTGATATACTTCAAATACTACTTTTCTAATGTTAATAGATACTTATATAGATAATTACACCCAGAATCAGGACAACAGATATGTTCATGCACACAAATGTCTATCCTGGGTGGGAATCGAACCCACCTTCGGCGTGAAAGGCAAGTATCTACCAACCACGCCAACCAGCTCGTCTAATATTTCTTCGTGTTTCTTTATTGTAAGAAAAGGACTGAGTCTGCCCATGTCACTAAAAACTATCAATTGAACCAGGTCGAAATTACTTCTAAAAAAACTTAATTAACTTTTAAGAGAAACTAGGTTAGCGACTAATTTTCTAATACACTAATCTGGTTCAGGTAAAAATCCTTTGATTTCCATCGTACGAGTTTTGTAATTGAAGTAAGGACTACTTAGTTAGGATTATTCTCATAGAAAGACTTTCTATGTTACCGCACGTATCCGCTATGTATCCTGCAAAATGGAAATAACAAAACACTATCAACCTTCGAAAACCGAATATTTCAACTAGGATTACATGATTTATTTATTTATTTGGATCTCCAACAGTTGTACATAACTCACATTCCAAACACTCTTTACATTAAATTAAAACTAACTACCGATTACAGGAGAACACATAATTCCCAAACACAATTACAAAATATAAAAACCGAAAATAGAAATATTTAAATAAAGAACAAAAACAGAAACAGAAACAAAAGGTATTAACTAATTAAATTTTTAAACTTTAATTTATAGTACGATCACGTAAGATATGGTTAATATTTTAATGTTTCTATTGTCAAATTATATACATATATATTTCGTGGTGGTATTTACTAAAGCAAACAGACGGTGTTTACCTTAAATGAAAAATAGTACATTTACCGTACCACGGAAAGTACTTTGAAAATGACGATTTACACAAACTAGTAAAAGATAATTGATTTTCAGAGCATTCTTATAATTATGTAAAATAAAATGCACAGTATAAAATCCCTAATTGTTTTATCAAGTATTTTATCTAAATAATAACTAGTCATATAAAAGCTAAAAGGCTACGTTTTAGAACAATTCACTTCAATAATTACAGTTCGAAAGCGATAGCAAGTAATATTAAAGTACATTTTGGTTCAAGGCATAGAAATTGTAAGATAAGCAATCTATGGGTGGACATAACTTGCAGGTTGCAATCTCAGTAGGATTTGTAAAACCCGGAGGCAGTTTCAGGTGATTAAAAAGAAGAAAAAGTATTGTAATAGATTTTTTTTTTATATTTACAATTTAATACATAAACCATATCGATCTTACTTATAAACGATGCGTAGTCTGATTAGTTATCCTATTTTTTAATTTCTCTCTTTCTGTCATTATTCATGTAGCATTGGAAAGAAAGAGACAAATAAATAAATATTAATATAATCATATGATATATCACTTGTGTTAAAAGTAGAAGAAATTATTTTACATCTCCAATATATTGATAATAAAATACAACTTACCTTTATGCTTCGAAATATTTCTATCCTAAAATAAAAAGGCCAGCTACGAAGAACAATTCGATTTAACCACGGACAGTTCATGAATGGTTTGTGATGCCCGCCGGTTGATTTGAATAATCCTTATTTCAATATTTGTATTGGAACCAAGCGTGTCTCGTCTGCGATGTTAGTTTGAACAGGGAAGGAGTCCTTTGGTAAGTATTAATCAGGTAATATCGAGCGTAATCGATTAAACGCTGCTTCGAATATTTCTCTAATCGATTTTTTGAAGTAACCTTATATTATTTTCTCATGCATATATTGACGGCCGTATGTGATCATTTTCCTATTAAATTGGAATTCCGATTCTCTGGGCGTAAAATTAATCACTTTGATGTGATATTATAAGCCTATATACATATATTGTTAAAGATCTTTATTTCCATAAAGAGATTATTATGACAGAAAGAAAAATAGCAGCTTTATTTTTTTTATAGAATAGTAAGGCGGATGAGCCTAATGGGCCACCTGATGGTAAGTGGTCACCAAACGCCCTTAGACATTGGCACTGTAAGAAATGTTAAGCATCGCTTACATCGCCAATGCGCCACCAACCTTGAGATCTAAGATTTTATGTCCCTTGTGCATGTAATAACACTGACTTACTCACCCTTCAAACCGGAACACAACAATACCAAGTACTGCTGTTTTGCGGTAGAATATTTGATGAGTGGGTGGTACCTACCCAGACGAGCTTGCACAAAGCCCTACCAAAACTGTTGTTATTGATTTGATATTCGAAGAAAGATATGTCGTTCATTATCTGTTATTCGAACCCGTAACGAAACAGTGGTGGAATAGCTTATGCTATCAATCATTCCACTTAAACCTTCGATAAAATCACAAATACATTATGTACTGTACAATTACATACGTTATTATTAATGAAGCTCCAACAAATCGTTAATCTATTATATTGTAGTGGCCTTCGTGTGCAGTACTATCATTTTAATGTAATATTGCCAGTGTATGAAGTATAAAATTAACAACGTGGTACTCAAATAATTGTATATAATTTGGTCAAAAATAACAGACCATAGACTTAAAGACCACTCGAAGATGAACATGAAACGTATGAAATACGAAACTCATTATAACAGCAATCTATTTTTATAAACTACCCTTTCTATAAATTTATAAGCTACCCGACCCGGCTTCACATGAGTACGAGTCTAAAACTTTTACATTTCAAGGAAAAGCGTACAAAGATTGTTTTGAATCAGACATCTTCCCGGACGGCAGGACAATTTACCAACGTTTTATCACATTCGGGCGAACGTTTTAGAAACGCATACGCAAAAAATTAAAATAAATTATTAAGAAGGGAGGAGATTCATTGAACAAAAATAATCGAAAATTTACAATTTGAAATTAAACAAACTTAAATTTTTCGATTTACAAAAGATATGTTAAAGATATGGAGCAAGATAAATGCATACTTCGAGGACCGTTAGCGATTGTATTTCGTATCTCTCGCGTATTCGGCATTGCTCCACTGAACTTCGAATGCAAGCACGGTGGATACATAGCAACAGTGTCCCGTCCCGTTGCTGTTTATGGTTACGCACTCACATTCATCCTACGTAAGTAATCCCAATATGTATAATGGCGTGATTCTGTAGATTATTTACACACGGCCGCTGACCACGGACAGCACCGCAGTAAGGTTCTAACAATGCGTTTGAGTTTGTGTCAATCTTGATAATAAAAAGCGCCTCGGGGTATGACAGAATCGTATACCGTGACGGCAAACGGTATGACGCACTTTTGCCGCATCTTTCTTGTACATTGCAGGGCGCACATACAATTTATTATGAATAATAAAAACATTTTATTTATTTCATGTTTATTTCGATATTTCATTTGACAGATGTACTAATTACAAATTATCTTTTAGTTTAAAGTTATCTTTATTTATTTATTTATTCTTAGGAAAACAAACAGTTACAAAATACACAAAATATTATCACATTTAAAAAAAATACAAACTCATCAAGTCTTGAGACGGTAGCAACTGAAATAAAATCAATAATACAAATAACAATTAAAATTTAAATGATAGATTACTTAAAATTTTACGAAATTTAACTTTGAACGGGTATATAATTTTTTAACAAAATGTCTTAAATACCGTTTCTTTCTTTTAGATATATCAATGGCAATATGTGTTTACCTACAGATATTGTACTCTCAGTCCAAATTAATGGTAATAATTTTTCCATTATTAAGTTACACCATTTTAATGGGTACTCTACTAATTACTGGTATGAGATCCTACGGTGGAGTGCGGTGGATGAAAAGGACCTTTAAATACATTGCTCTGTTACGAAAAGTAAGAATAATCTTTTCATTTGTTTAATTCATTCATATCGTGCTAAGGAAAACATTGCGACGAAACCTGCATGAATTTGTAGCACATGTGAATTCAACATAACCAATTGACGAGCCGGTCGGCGTGGTCGGTAGACACTTGATTTTCACGCCGAAGGTTATGGATTCGATTCCCACCCAGGGCAGACATTTGTGTGCAGGAACATGTCTGTTTGTGGTGACCGTAAAAGCCTGTGAATGTCCCACTGCTGGGCTAAAGGCCTCCTCTCCTCTTTTTTAGGAGAAGGTTTGGAGCTTATTCCACCACGCTGCTCCAATGCGGGTTGGTGGAATACACATGTGGCTGAATTTCAGTGAAATTAGACACATGCAGGTTTCCTCACGATGTTTTCCTTCACCGTAAAGCACGAGATGAATTATAATCACAAATTAAGCACATGAAAATTCAGTGGTGCTTGCCCGGGTTTGAACCCACGATCATCGGTTAAGATTCACGCGGTCTTACCACTGGGCCATCTCGGCTTTTGTGGTGAGTCTGGGTGTAATTATCTATATAAGTATGTATTTACAAAAGAATAGTAGTATATGTAGTATATCAGTTGTCTGGTTTCCATAGTACAAGCTCTGCTTAGTTTGGGATCAGAAGGCAGTGTGTGAATAATGTCCCAGGATATTATTATTGTTAATATGCATTGGAGCAGTATGCTTTAATGAGCTCTAAGTCTTAAGGAAAAGTCTTATCCCTGTCAGGTGTTTAAGGCTGTTACGTTTTTGGAAGCGCATTGTAAATATTCATTACAAAGGTAGAGCCAATAACAATACCATTCTTTGTAATGATAGGTTTACAGTCAGATGATTCCTGGAATAAAAAACATACACACACATCAAACCACTCAATCAAAAAAAAAAACAATACAAAGATACACAAAAGGCAACACGTTATGTGGCGGTTTGTCGTGTAATAAATAATAATGAAAGTAAGCAATCATGTTTTCCTCTGCACATGCGCTAACATCTTCCCACATTAAATCTTAAAAATTGTAACGGAAAATATCTCTACTTATTATTAAAGTTACTCCTCCCCATGTGTCAAAATTTGAAGGGTGCGGAAGGAAGGAAAAATTGGCGTGCGCCGCGTATATTATATATTTATTTATATACACAAAAAGAACATAATAGTTAACACAACTTTAAGCAAAATCATACTCCAAAACATGTGTACTCAGCATGCTCATAAAATAATCGTGATCGTGGGCTCAAAACCGGGCCCTGAATATTCATGTGATTAATTTGTAATTATAATTCATCTCGTGCTTTACGTTGAAGGAAAACATCGTGAGGAAACCTGCATGTGTCTAATTTCACTGAAATTCTGCCACATGTGTATTCTACCAACCTGCATTGGAGCAGCGTGGTGGAATAAGCTTCAAACCTTCTCCTCAAAAGGGAGACGAGGCCTTAGCCCAGCAGTGGGACATTAATAGGCTGTTACTTTATATAGAACATTGTTTCACCCGTGCGAAGCTTGTATGAGTAGCTAGTAATAATTATTATATTAATTCCAGATTAACCACGACATAAACGGAAGTGACGCAAGTACAAACCGAAAACTATCAGTAATAATACTCCCGTACACGTTGTCCCTGGCGACTTGCATAGTTATAAACGCATTACTAACTTTTAATTTAAAAGAAAGTAAATATAATTGTTACTATTCGGGTTTGATGCTTTAATTTGTCCTAATTAAAGCATCTGTCATCTGACGTTTAACAGAGTGGACCTACATCGTGAGCTCCCGATAATTTAATTGCAAAACCATTAAATAACAAGCCTAATTGTAACAAACGTACTTTTCGCAAAAAGTGTGGACGCATTGAAGTGTAGTGTATATACATTTTTCCACCTACATTTATAAACATACTGTTAAATTAGTAAATAATTATTCAGTGTGATAGTTAATAAAAATTAAAGAGGGTAGTGGAAAATAACTCATAAAGTAATAATAAACGCTCTTTGTTTGAATAATTCACAAGCATAAACTGAACCACTAATTGGACACTAATCATTAATATACTGTTGAAATAGTGGTGTTATACGCGGTTCTACCGGATCACGTGAATTTAATCAACCGATTCGAAGGAGTTCTCGACGCTAAGCTTAAAACGATTAAACATGAAATCGTACAAGAACTAAGGGATACTATCATCACAGAATTAAAAAGTGAAATAATCTCGTTGTCTTCGGAATTCTCTCAACTGCAAGCCTCCTACTGTCAACTTCAAACTGAAAATGACAGTCTAAAAAACGAAGTATGTGTTTTCCAAAATCAAATTTCTCTCTGCAAAGATCAGTTATCAGAATTACGTTCTCAATTTGGTAAACAACAACAACAGGCAAGAATTAATAACCTAGAAATTGTAGGACTGCCACAAATGAACAGTGAAAATACAATTGATCTTTTAAGGAACATCGCTAAATACGCTGGAGTTGAATTGAACCACGACGACTTCGAATTTGCGCACCGAATCCAGCCGCAAAAAACCATAGCCGGACGACCAAAATCTATTGTAGTCAAACTAAAAGACAGGTTGTGTAAGGATAAAATACTCTCAGGACTGAAAAGGAAGAAAGGCATTTGCACAAAGGACATAGGTATTGAAGGCGCAGAAAAGAGATTTTTCGTCAATGAACATCTAACCCCTGAAAACAAACAATTACTAAAAACAATTAAAACAGCGGCACGTGAAAAAGCTTACAAGTTTGTTTGGGTTAGGAACTGCAATATTTTTTTAAGGATAAACGAAGAGTCACCAGCATTAAATATACGCTCAGAGAAAGACTTAGACAAGATAAAATAATAATTAATCTTATATTGCCATTATTTTTTTATTCTACTACGGATTTCACTGTATATATTATTAAATTGTTGACGTCTTTATACATGTTCTGGAAATATTCACAATACGCGCACTACATACACATTTATCATTCACCTGAACACTCATATAGCAAATTCCATGCATTTAAACGACGATACACAAACTTAAATAAACAAAATAGTAACTCAGCCATACCAATATCATTCCAATTCTCATACAGTACATTGGTACATTGTTACGAAATCAGTTAAAAACTACATACTATTAAATTTAATAAAATATGTCAGCTTAATATTTTGGTACTTATTACGGATACTATTAGGCGCTAATCCCTTAGAAATATTTTATCAAAACGTACGTGGTTTATGTACTAAAACTAATGAATTTAGACAAAATATTCTTAATCATAACTTCGATTTAATTTTAATTACTGAGTCATGGTTGACAAATGGTATCTTTGACTGTGAAATCTGCGACAGCAGATACGATATCCTAAGATGCGATCGAAATATTGAAACTTCCACAAAAAGAAAGGGTGGTGGTGTACTTCTATGTGCCCTAAAGAAATTACACATCCAACACCGTGGTGAATGGGCTTGTCATGGAGTCGAATCCCTTTGGGTAACTATACCTAGTGAACATTTGAAAAATCAAGGACATCGAAACATTCATATTGGGTTAATCTACGCGCCTCCAGATGACCTATTATCATCTCGCCTTGAGTCAATAACATCCCGTCTAGCTGAAATCACTTCCAAGCAACCAAATGACTACATCATTCTAGCTGGTGACTTCAACCTACCGAATGTTAAATGGTCAGATAGTGGACCTATAATACAAAAACAAGGACCAGCCAATTTACAAAACGCTACGGAGAATTTTATTGACATATGCAATCTTTCTGATTTGAAACAACATAACACAGTTGTCAATAATAAAGACAGAACCTTAGATCTGATATTTAGCAACATAAATTTTGAAGTTTATCACTGCCCCTGCCCATTCGTCTTAGAGGATCATCGTGTATTCAATTCAATCTCGCCAACCTGCAGATTCGTAACTTGCGCAAAAAACCTGTCATAAAACCTAATTTTTTCAAGGGGGATTATGAAAAAATAAATGAACATCTATCTAGGATTAATTGGTTCGACATATTAAAAGCAGATTCAATGGTCGGAGTTATCGACACGTTTTACGCAATTTTAAGAGACGCTATTAAAAATTTCGTTCCAATAGAAACGAAATTCAAGAATAACTTTCCAGTGCGGTACTCCAAACCATTAATCCATGTAGTAAAAGAAAAGTTACAAAAGCACAAACTATGGAAAGTGGGGAAAAACCCTCGAGATTACGATGAGTTTGCTGTATTAAGGACGAGACGAAAACATCTCCGGAGTAGATGCTATGCTGCATACACTCAACGTATGCAAACCTTCATACTCAAGGACCCTAAACAACTTTTTTCATTTACTAAATCATTGAGAAGCAATGAAAACGAATACCCTACAAAACTTACTCTAGGAGATACTATATACACAGATGAACCTTCGATGTGTAGAGGATTCAGTGAGTATTTCGAGAGTGTTTTTATAAAACATGCTAAGAATTACGACGTAACAAATCAGCCTAGAATATCTCAGAATGGATCCATTAGCAAAATCATTATCGAAGAAAAAGAAGTTTACAATTTGCTCAAAACGCTTAGGACTGATAAAGGGCCAGGTAGTGACGGCATTCCACCATTCTTTCTATCCAAGTGTGCTAAAAACCTAGCTAAACCACTTTCAATTATTTTTAACCTTTCTGTTAATGTGTTTTGTACTTTTCCCGACGTATGGAAAGAAGCTCTTATAGTACCAATCCACAAAAGTGGTTCTAAAACAAAAATTGAAAATTACCGACCGATTTCTATCCTGAACGCAAAAAGCATGCTGTTCGAAAAAGTGGTTTACAGACAAATATGCCCCATTATTACAAGGTCCATTCCCTACGAACAACACGGTTTTATGAAGAATCGCTCAACGGTTTCCAATTTGGCCATCTTCACAGACTTTATACTGCAAAGTATGGATGAAAGATGCCAAGTAGATGTCATCTACACAGATTTCGAAAAAGCGTTCGACCGCGTAGATCACGTGATATTACTTCATAAACTTCATACTCTTGGGATAAACGGAAACCTGCTTCGATGGTTGACATCTTATATAAAAAATCGTATGCAGGCAGTAGTAACAGGCAGTGCAAGAAGTGATTTTGTATTCATATCATCAGGGGTCCCTCAAGGATCCATTTTGGGGCCCCTTCTATACAGGGTGACTGGTGAATTAGTATCAATATTTTAGGAGCATAATCGGTACATGATTCTCATTCGAATTATGTAAAAAAATAGGTACTTAATTTTTGACCAAATTTACAAAAATTTTACTTTAAATAAATAAAGTGTGGACATATTTCCGCGGCGCGTGCGGCGTGGTGTTTGCCACCCGCAACCCCTGCCCCGCGGCCAATTAGTCGGGCGAGCGCCGCCGTAAGGTTCGTCCATCTTCCCGCGCGCGCGCCCCTAGCGATCGATCTTACGCGTATACCTAATCTTTCGTGTGTGAGTGTGACCCGTAATTAGTAATTAGGTATGGCTTATCATTACACAAATGCAGAAAAATGTGAGTACTGTGAGTAGTAAAGTGACCCATTCGTGTTAAAGCGTGTGAAAGACAATATGCGTAAACGTGCCGAACTGTGTATCACACGAGCAGGAGCTCACTTTGAACATTTGTTAAGGTTAGTGTAGTTATGTAGGTAAATAGGTAGTTAAATGATTGACAATCGTTGTAAATAAGTATGATTCCATTTTTAAATACGCCGGAAATACCAAGATAGGTAAACAGTTAATTTTTGTCCCAAGTTCATATCATTTACCTAGTCAACAAATTTGTTGCTTAAACGAGTGAAATATTTTGGTATTTTTGCCTGTTCTAAGCCAGGTTTAAAGTATGAAGGGGGATTGGATCATGCTTGTTTATCAAAGGTAGCCTGCTACCCTGTTAGCACGCGGCGGCGTTTGGACGTAGGTAAAGTACCGCGCGATAACTAAATGTACCTAACTGTGTTGTGTCGTCAGCGCAGCTAGGGTGTCCACATGACGCGTAATTAATTACATAACTTTTGGTTAACTTTACTTAGAAGTTTATTAATATTTATGTTATATGTATTTTTTTTTGGTCATATATGGTCGTCAAATATCACGTCCTTAAGTATTGATACTAATTCACCAGTCACCCTGTATAATGCGTATGTTTTTGACATCGGCAATTGTTTCAAACATTCACACTATTTGATGTTCGCTGACGATAAAAAAGTCTACTTTAAAATAAGATCATTCGAGGATTGCCTTAAATTACAAGATGATTTAAATGCCCTGACAAAATACTACGCGAAAAATAGAATTACAGTAAACGTTAAGAAATGTCATCATATAACTCTGACTCGTAAAAAAAACAAAAATTAATTTCGACTATAAAATCAATGACGCGACCATTGCTAAAAAATCCACCGTTACAGATCTAGGCATTAAAATTGACACTAAAGTTTCAATGATTGAACACATTGACGCAGTAACAAATAGGGCGTATAAACAACTTGGTTTTATTAAGCGAGCAACGCAATCATTTAATAATATTGAATGCATAAAAATACTCTACTTTGCATACGTTCGAAGTATCTTGGAATATGCAAGTAGTATATGGTCACCTCTATATAAAAATCATATTCAGAGACTCGAATCTATACAATATAAATTTCTCAAATACTTAGCGTACAAAGATTTTAAAAAATTTGACAGTTATGAAGAAGCCAGTATTTATTATAAACTAGATTCGCTAGAGCAAAGACAAAATCAAAAGGATATGCTGCTACTACAAGCAATTTTAACTGGTATGATGGATTGCCCCAGTTTGGTGTCAGCGTTCTCTCTAAATGCCTCCTCATTTAGATCGCGTAACCCCCACCTACTAGTTGTTCGAAAATGTAACACAAATTATGCAAAAAGCTCTATAAGTGTACGTCTAGCACGAACATACAACAAATTATTTTCTCATTTAGACCTGGTTCACTTATCCAAAAAACAATTGAGGAAACAAATAACACTATCTTACCGCCAAAAATAAACACGCACACACACACACACCCACACGCACACACACACACACAAACACACACACACACACACACACACATACAAACACACACACACACACACACACACACATACACACAGAAACACACACACACGCATGCACAAACACACATACAAATACCCATACACTTGTGAATATTCTCTTGTCACAAACGTCAACAATTTTCTTTAGACCTACTTTCTTTTTGTTATCCACTTTGTTAAATATATTATATTAAACACTTTATATTGTAATCTTTGTGGCCATAGTCTTCATGAAATTTAAAAAAACTGTACAAATATAATCTGTATACGCTGTTGATTACAAATAAATAAATAAAATAAATAAATAATTTGATTTAAAACGTTTCAAATAAATGCCTATTTCAAGTAATGTATATGGAAGTTTAATGCTTCAACTGTAGAGAAATTGAGAAATATTTTTACTGAAGTGAATACATTCTATTGAAGAGCACAGTAAATTTCAGGGTTGGATGCTTTAACTAAGAAATGACTGCAGTTGAAGAATTTCATTATTACAAATTAAATGTACTTATAAAATAAGAAAATATAAGAAGTATTTGTTTATTTATTTATCTGTTGGCGGTGAACTACTACAAACGCAAAAACGTCTCGAAGCTGTTTGGGTTTTAGTTTAATGAAATATTTCGGAATATCTGGACTTGAAGCTACCCTATTATGAAGTCGATGTCGTGTAATTTATTATTGTACCACTATGTAATCAATTATTGTTTGAAAATTATACATTTTGTTTCAGTATATGCCGAAATGCAGACTATGTTATATTTTATTGAGTTGTACAAAATATTCCTGATACAAATAGAAGCTGCATTGATTCAATTAGAAATTCGACAATCTTTGAAGAATATTACTAATAAACTACTTCAACTTCACAACGGAATAAAATCTAGTAATAGTTTTTTTTTAAGAATTTTGTCTTATTTTCTATACATATACAGACTAGAAATGCGCCACTATTGTCCAAAGACATTGGCACTGAAATAAATATTAACCATTCCATTCTTCACCAATGCGCTATTAACCTTGGGAACTAAATTTTGTGTCTTGTGCCTGTAATTACATTGGCACACTCACCTTTCAAACCGAAACTCAACAATACTACAACAACAATACTTGTTTGGTGATAGATTTTACACAAAACTTTATCATCAACGATTTAAATTACCACATTCTTTTTATAATTTCAGGTTCCGCAGCAATAATTACAAACCGATCTAAATCAAAAACTGTTCGTGATCTAAAGAAATCTTATGTAACGATTTGTGAGTTAGCATCAATTGTGAATAATAATACTGGTGCCACTATGTTTCTGCTGAAGACCGTAATTTTAGCGCAAGGATGTTTAGAACAACCAGTCATCTTGCTTAACGGCGAACCTTTGCAGGTGGTTAACAAATTTTGCTACCTTGGGTCGCAATTGTCGAGCAATCTCTTGCTTGATGCAGAGATCGACTCCCGCATCGGCAAAGCAGCCTCCACGTTCGGGAGGCTCCGTTCAAGGGCTTGGGACAACAGACACCTTACGGTAAAAACGAAAGTGCTTGTTTACCAATCATGTGTCCTAAGCACACTCTTGTATGGAGCAGAAACGTGGACAACGTACGCAAAACAAGAACGCCGACTGAACACATTTCACTTGCGCTGTCTTCGAAATATTCTGGGCATCACGTGGAAGGATCGAGTGACAAACGAGTCTGTTCTAGGCGAGGCACAACTGCCTAGCATCACGGCCATTCTAAAAAAAAAACGGTTACGGTGGCTGGGACACGTGCATCGAATGGAGCACACTCGTCTGCCAAGGCAAATACTGCTGGGACAGGTTGCGAATGCGAAAAGGTCTGTTGGGCGGCCTATGCTCCGTTACAAAGATTGCGCTAAGCGTGATATGGTTGCGTTTAACATCCCTAGCAGCCGATGGGAGGACCGTGCCAAGTGGCGACGCCTTATTCACGAAGCTCAATCAAAGCATGACGATGCCTGGTTTAAAGTACTTAAGGAAAAACGCGTTAGGCGTCATGAGCGGGCTTCAAACCCCCGCCCACCTGGGGGCGCATACACTTGTCGGGAGTGCGGCCGAAGGATCCTCTCTCGCATTGGACTCTTTAATCATGAACGCAAGTGCCTTTGTGCTGCTTAAATCATCTGTCATAGATGCAGAGGCCTATATATATGTTTCTGCTGTTCTCCATTTCCATTTTGTTCTTCATGATGGCGTTCTGTGGCCTTATTGATACTTTAGTCTTTGGTATGTTATGACTTTATTAAAATACTGTTGCTCATCACGCATTCGCCCACTTTAAACGTAAACGTAACGTAGGTGTAACCTTTCTAACTAGGCTATCTAATTCAAAATCTTTTTAAATGTGACTCTTGTGATTATCACGATCGAACAAACGAACAAATCCTGAATTTTTATGTGCTTAATTTGTGTTTATAATTCATCTCGTGCTTGACGGTGAAGAAAACATTGTGTGGAAACCCTTTGTGTGATGTCTAATTTCCATTGTTGGCACAACTTTTGTTCTTGTTTTCCTAAAAATATGTCCTTAATTTCACAATGACTTATTTTCATAGTTTTTTATAGGTAAAAATACTTTGAAGATAATAGTTTTACAACTAATATGGTGTACGTTCCACCTTAGTACAGCTTTGCTATTTGTTGAACCATGTCATCAAATAACTGAAGAGGTAAGATTTTGTATATTAAAAAAAGAAAAAAAAACACAGTCGTTAATTCTTAGTAGGGAGTAAAGCGCATTGTCAAACATTTGTATTTATCAGCATTATCATTGAATTTTAAGGTAATTGAGATACGGAATAAGCTAACAAATTTAATGTTTAGTATGACGCCTGTGGGGAAGTCGATTTCATTGGAATTAGACTTGATGTTCAAACAACTAATTCTAAATGAACCAACTATATCACCATTACATATATATTCAGTTCAACGATCACTTTTTCCAAAGGTAAATGAATATATAATATACAAATATATATAAATATGCACATAAAAGTCAAGCTAATGAAATATCTGTTTATTTGCTGATAATATTTAATCCGTCTCCAAATAGTTTTTAGTGGCTACATAAATGCTTTTAATTGTCCAAAATTTTCAATAAGTGCTTGATACAATTTTGGGATTATTTTTCAGACTTTCGGCTTTATAACTACCTATCTTGTAATCATTGTAACATTTATACAAAAAAATAGATGGACAAATTGATTGTTAAGTTGGATGTCATTATTTTTGCTGATTTTATATAACCGAGTGATTTCGTGCACAACAACCACAGTGTGTTATGACGAATTATTGAAACCACAGAATGTTTTGCGAATCGAACATTCGAATTAAGTACGAGCATTTACTTGTTATATAATTTACATTGTTGTATTCGATAAAAATAAAATATTCACAAACTTACAGTAGCTCTTTTACTGCAAACACCATCAAACTATGGAATGCACTACCTGCGATTACGACTGTCGAATATCCGATTTTGGCAGTCGAATTCATTGAGCATTTTTAAATATCGCTTGAAAAGCTATTATTTGTCTTTATCTAAATAATGTATGTATGTATGAAGTAGAATGTAGTTTATAATTATCAATATATAATTTTACACTATCATCCACGAGCGAATAAGAGGTAAATGCGACGAACAACTCGCAGATAGTCAGTTTGGCTTTCGAACAGGAGTGGGCACGAGAGAGGCTCTTTTTGCAATGCAGGTTCTCGTACAAAAATGCAAAAACATTCAACAAGACGTTTTCCTTTGTTTCATCGATTACGAAAAAGCCTTTGACAGAGTACTGCACGACCGTTTAATTGCAATATTACATGATATCGGCTTAGATGACAAAGATATACGTATTATCCAGAATCTGTATTGGAACCAGAAGGCTACTGTACGAGTTGACAATGAGGAGACAATGAGGACACGCTATTTAATTTGTACTCGGAAAAAATAATAACAGAAGCAATTGAAGACCTAGAAAGTGGAGTCAAATTAAATGGCCGGTATATTAACAACATCAGATACGCTGACGATACAGTCCTAATAGCATCGTCTCCTAAAGGGCTGCAATTAATTACAAGCCGTGTTAATGAGTGCAGTGAAAACGCTGGTTTGAGGATGAACACATCAAAAACGAAGATCATGGTATTACCTAAACATAGCTTCGATGACATTGCTATCATTGTTGCAGGCCAAAAAATTGAGAGTGCCCAAGTACAAATATCTAGCGACATGGCTCAATGACACCTGGAGTTGTGAACAGGAGGTAAAGACTCGCATCGAAATAGCTTGAAGTGCCTTCTGCACGTTAAAAAAAGTACTCTGCAATCGCAGACTTAAGATCCCTGTGTGCATACGACTCCTACATTGTTACATCTGGCGTATACTTCTTTACGAATGCGAGGCATGGACAATTAAAGAAGACCTCAAAAAACGTATAGAAGCTTTCGAGATGTGGACATATAGACGTATGTTGGCCATTAGTTGGACTCAAAAGTTCTCGAACTTGGAAGTTCTGGGACGCGTCAACCAAAAACGGCAACTTTTGGAGACTGTCAAAAAGAGAAAAGTTGCATATCTCGGACACGTACTTAGGCATGAAAGATATGAACTTTTGCAACTTATTATGATAGGAAAAGTTGCCGGAAGGAGAGCGGTTGGACGCAGAAAAAAGTCTTGGCTGTGCAACATCTGAGAATGGACGGAAATCGCGAGTGCTGCTGAACTCTTTCGCCTCCCGATGAACAAGAAGGAGTATTCAAAGCTGACTGCCAACCTTCGCTAGTCGGAGTGGCACTCGAAGAAAAAGAAGAAATTATATATATATATATATATATATATATATATATATATATATATATATATATATATATATATATATATATATTGTAGGAATATAGGAGGGTAGTAGTGGGAGGAAGTGTATTTAAAGGAGGGTGGACGGTAGACAGGTCTCTTTTTGCTATCGTGTGTTCGGTCGATTGGTGTCATACTGTGTTATTTTTGTAATCCATTGTGATTAAGTTTGTTAGTGTCGTGTTGCTAGGGTTAGTTTTGAATTAAATTAGGAGAATTGTTGTTACATAAATTCATTAGTAAAAATTGTCGAATAGTTTGTGATTTTGTAAAATTGATTAAATTTATTATCTAGTTTTCTGTAATTTTGTTTTTAAAAAAATCCCTTCCGATCTGGTTTCTAAGATCAGAAGTGGGATCCCACTGAGATATTTTATTATTTCGGTGTGATCCTTTCTGCCCACATTTATGGAAAATTAAGTGAGATCGGAACCTCATGTGTTCTGATACGCTCCGCTTCCTGAAATAGGACCGTTGGCTATGCAGATTAAATTAGAGCAGTTACGATTTATTTTACTGCCTTACGAAAGTATTATTATTTAGTGAGTGCAGAAAATTTGTGGTAACGTATGGAAAAGATCTGGTGAGTACGTTCCAATTTGTGTAAAAGCGATAGACAGTGTGTTTTACTGTGTGTCGTGCGAAGTTTCTTACTAACTTCACAATTTCGCTTGTACATTGCGATAATTTCTTTATTTACGCTTTGCTTTGGATTATTAATTAAGAGAAATCTTACGCAATAATAGCTAACTATATGTCGTTTTTCTTAGTAACTTTACAATTTAGCTTGTACATTGCGATAATTTCTTCAATTATCTACCCTGCTTTGGATTAGTAATAGTTAACAGTGATCTTGTGCAATGATAATTAAGAAACTTGCCTACAAATGGTTGCATGACCGTGACTCATGTTTCAGAAATCTATTAACGCTGCCGCGAACGCGGGTAGTCATTGTGACTATTGTGGAGCATCGGGACTTTGCGGCATTGTCTTCGCCATGGCGTTCCGTGAGTGCTGTCATGAACCGCGATGCTAGTGCGACCGATCGTATAATTGATGCGATACGATCTATCGATACTACAGTAGGATCGAACCAATATTTTTATATTTCTAATTTCGATCCTAACATCATCGACATTGATTATTGGTGCGAGGAGGTAGGTCGTGCTAAAATTTAAAGTCAATGGATAATGAGTGTTTGTCTCGTATTGGTACCTAATTGTGTCCTGAAGCGTGTACTGTACTCTTCGATTGAGAGTATAAGTAAAATTTACTGGCCCTACTAGTTGGTCTTTAGCGTTGACGGTTTGTAAAGTCGCTGTTAATGGATAATTTTAATGTTGTATTAATTTAATGTGCTTTTTTTTTAGCAACCAATATGGAACTCTTAGGTTGCACTTTGAGTCAAGGTCAGGTACAGCCGAGCGCGGATATACGTTGTTCAGACGGCCAGTCTGCTCACCACTGGTGCTGTGGGCTGACCAGTCAGCAGTCTCCAGCCTCCCGGTCGAGGCGTTTGCATGGCGTGATGATGATGGCCGAGCGTCACGGGTGCGCGGGCGTGCGGGTGTGCTCGCCTGTCATTGTGCGTGCGTCACCTGTTGCTGATGGCCGAGCAACACGAGCGGGCAGGCGTATACACCTGTCAGAGCGTACGTGCGTCGCCTGGGGCTAATAGCTGAGCGCGCAGGCGGGTTCTTATCTCCAAGTCTGCGTGTGGGGCGTGGTGCTGATGCCCGGCATCACGAAAGCGCGGGTGTGCTCACCTATCGGTGTGCGTGCGTCGCCTGGTCCTGACGGCCGAGCGTGACGAGCGTGACGAGCGCGCAGGCGTGTTCTCCTGTACAAGTCTGCGTGTGGTGCGTGATGCTGGTGGCCGAGCGTGACGAGCGCGCAGGCGTGTTCCCCTGTCCAAGTCTGCGTGTGGTGCGTGATGCTTAAGATCAGCTTTGAATTTACTGATGTTTTAAAATCTTTGTGAGCCAATATGTTTTGTTTATTTGTTATGATTGGAATACTATCCTATAGCCTCGGGCCTAAAGTAAGGCAAATTTAACAAGTTGACACGGTGAGCGTTTGTCTTGGAGTGTATCGGACACGCTACTGTAGGATCCCTGAGCTGAGGATAACCATTTGTCTTCGAGTGCATCGGACTGTGGTTATCCTCGGGAGGCTGGGCGGGGATAACCAGTTGTCTTGGAGTGCATCGGACTTTGGTTATCCCGCGGATAATTGTGGGCCTGTGATAACTGTTGTCTTGGAGTGCATCGGACGCGTTATCACAGGAGTGACTTTGGCCTGGGATAATTGATATCTTGGAGTGCATCGGATTCATTATCCCAGGTAATTGAGTTGCTTCGTTTTGAATATATCTTAGAGAACATCAGACATGCTATCCTTGTGTGTTCGACAACTTGACTTTGTGGGTCAGTTGTCTTGGAGCAGGTTTCATGTAAAATAAAGAGAGAGCTTAGCTTATGATAGCTATCAGCGTCGACAGCATTGTTGATTTGCAATATGCAGAAAAATCTGTGGTTTTATTTTCATGTTACAGACGCAGATACTGAAGAAGAGGAATTAACTGCCGGTGTCGACCTGCGTCCCGGTGTTGTACAGCCTGTGGAAGAGATCGAGCCGCAACAAGGACCCTCAGGAATACAGAGATTCTCAGAACTAGTTGCCTCCATTGTGAACAAAAAAAATCCCCTGCTCTCCGTCCCAATCGTGGAAACGGATTGTGACAGTTGAAAATAAAGAAGCCCGGGGAAGGTCTTCTGTCAGGAAAGGCCGTGTAGGAATATAGGAGGGTAGTAGTGGGAGGAAGTGTATTTAAAGGAGGGTGGACGGTAGACAGGTCTCTTTTTGCTATCGTGTGTTCGGTCGATTGGTGTCATACTTTGTTATTTTTGTAATCCATTGTGATTAAGTTTGTTAGTGTCGTGTTGCTAGGGTTAGTTTTGAATTAAATTAGGAGAATTGTTGTTATATAAATTCATTAGTAAAAATTGTCGAATAGTTTGTGATTTTGTAAAATTGATTAAATTTTATTTCTAGTTTTCTGTAATTTTGTTTTTAAAAAAATCCCTTCCGATCTGGTTTCTAAGAATATATATATAATTATACACCATAATTATACACTTTAATTATATAGTATATATATATATATATATATATACACTTTAATTATATAGTATATATATATATATATATATATATATATATATATATATATATATATATATATATATATATATATATATACATATACTATATAATTAAAGTGTATAATTATGGTAAATAAATATGGTAAGACCGCGTGAATCTTAGCCGATGATCGTGGGTTCAAACCCGGGCAAGCACCACTGAATTTTTATGTGCTTAATTTGTGATTATAATTCATCTCGTGCGATACAGTGAAGGAAAACATCGTGAGGAAACCTGATTATAATGAAAAATTTCTTCTTTTTCTATATATGAATCGATTCTTCTTCGCCGTGACACTCTTGTCAGAGCGGTCGTGGTCGCCATGAAGAATTATGAATTTTTCGGCGCAGATGTTATTCGCCTCAAAGGACCGCCAACAGTTGTTTTTATTTGGTCTGGTCCATCGCATGGGCGTCCTTCCACGTGGTCTGGTGCCATCCACCTTGCCTTGAATGACAAGGCGTTCTATGGAGTTATTTCTTCGCCGGGAGATATGTGTAGTTTATTATTATGAATGTAGATACGTGTAGTTTATTATTATACTCTAATTGTTCTCTTAAAATAGTTCTCTTACAAATCTTTGTACTCTAAATGTTGATAGCCGACTACGGTGCTTTTAAGGCGGATTTTCTTATAAATATTATGTTATGCTATAGTCAAAGTTACATATCAATGTGGGGACTTGTAAGGTCTACTTAAACACAAACGGCCTTAATTATAAACGTTGCTAAGCGTTGCTGAGTTAAACATTGCCGCCTTCTTCTTCCGAATGTCAAAATTATAATGACAGAAAAAGAGAAATGATCGTTAAACTAATCAGCCGTTAGGCAACGCTTATAAGTAAGTCCGTAAAACTTCATCTTAAATGTTCATGGCTTTAATAAATCAATTCATCATGGCTTAAATGTTCAAGTTGCTTAATCCAAGCTGCGCCAGTAAAACGTCCCAATTAAAGAGGATTCTTTAATGCATTACCATAGAACGGAGTTAATATTGAATTTAATTTTGTAGCTTAATTTCAGTCTTGAAATAGCGATAACGATTTCATCTATTCTTAATAAAATTTAATTTAAAATTAAAATGAGACAATATATCCTAGTGGTCAGAACACGGGTATGTTGTATGAATATTCCAGATTCAACTGACGACCCAACAGGCACGCGGAATTCGTATTAATTCATTCAGCTATATGGGAAACCATAGGAAATCTGCATGTTTTGGATGAAAATTTGACATGTCTATCAATCACGTGCTGTCGCTGTCTTAGCGCCCTCCAGCCAGGTGAACTGATGACCTTAAGAAGGTGGC
This sequence comes from Nymphalis urticae, assembly GCA_905147175.2. Lineage (NCBI taxonomy): Eukaryota > Metazoa > Arthropoda > Insecta > Lepidoptera > Nymphalidae > Nymphalis > Nymphalis urticae. The sequence goes on along the minus strand of LR990003.1, from coordinate 8,814,517 downwards.
TGGCACCGACTGTTTACGGAAGGCGGAGGACCGGGAGCTTTGGCGCACCTTGGGAGAGGCCTATGTTCAGCAGTGGATAATGACTGGCTGTTGATATCACTTTTATATTTAAAAAATTTACAATTTATATTGTAAATTATAATTTAATATACTATCGGAATAAAAAGATATTTTAAGAATATGTACAAAGAAACCCGCGACACCACATGAACCTGTAGAAGATTATGAATGATACAATTAAATTACAAAACAACAGCCTGTGAATGTCCAACTGCTGAGCTAAGGGCTGGGCTTAGGAAAGAATGCCTATTATTTCTTTCTTATTTCACCACGCTGCTCCAGTGCATGATGGTGGAATACACGTGTGGTAGAATATCAGTTAAATTAGACATGCAGGTTTCTTCGCACTGTTATCCTTCACCGTCAACAAGGGATGAATTATAAACACCAATTAAGCACAGGAAAATTCAGTGGTGGTTGCCCGGGTTTGAACCCACGATCATCGGTTAAGATTCATGAGTTCTAACAATAAGGCCCTGTCGGCTCCAATAAAAATAAAATAATAAATTAAAGAATGCTGCAATTAAAAAAGAAAACAAAAATGATCACTTTATAATATTAGCTTAAAAAAAACAATTTTAATGACATCTTGCAAACAAATAAATTTATAACCTAAAATATTAAGGTCAGTATTCGATTTTTTTTATCTTTTAATATAGTGAATAAATAAAATACTTTATTTAATAATATTTATTTACAAATTTTTATATTTACAAAAATTAAATGAAGAATTGTCAAGCGTATTTCTTGATTTTATAAACGAATATTCGTGATACCCTATTTGCTGAAACGTTGGTACTACTGCGTACTAGACATTTGATGACAGTGCGCATGCGCGAAATAAGGCTTCGACTCGAGCATGTTCTTGCTTTCTCGATCCTTCGTCATGTATATACAAATTTATTTGTATTATTAGAAGAACTTGTGGTTTTTTGGTGAAGTAAATGTATTATTTATACTCAATATTAATTTTGTGATATTTCTCATAGCAAATCCTGCGCATTGTGCATTAAATATCTCCAAATAAAGAAGGTACATAATATTTCTTAAAACACACATAAATCAGTTTGTCCATCTATTGCTTTGTATGTACTGTATAATACTAACCAGATATGTAGTCACAAATGCGATCGTCTGTAAAATAATCATTTAAGAAACTTTGTATTCTTAAACACACACACACACACACATACAAAAACTAGCACGCGCACATGCGCATTTATAGATTCATACATTTTTTAGTTTATCATATTATCTAAATTATATTTGTAATAATATTATGAATTAGAGTAAAGAGTATTACATAACATATTATTTGTATCACCATGCTGGTAGGACAGTTTTAATAAATAAAAAAAAGAAATTATAAATCATGGTCCTCGGCAGTGACTGCATCATGAGGAAATCTGAATATCTCAAATGGAAATCTTTCATATGTGTTATAGCCAATCCGCTTTGAAGCAGTGTGGTGGAATAAGCTCCAAACCTTAAGGAAAAATGAGATTTGAGCTGATTGGCGGGGTTGGTAGATACCTGCTTTTCACGGCGAAGGTTGTGGGTTCGATTCCCACCCAGGACAGACATTTGTGTGCATAAACATGTCTGATTGTCCTGACTCTGGGTGTAATTATCTATATAAGTATGTTTTTACAAATGAAAAGTAGTATATGTAGTATATCAGTTGTCTGGTTCCATAGCACAAGCTCTGCTTAGTTTGGGATCAGATGGCCGTGTGTGAATAATGGATATCATTATCTATACATGTAATATATTTAAATATTAACATAAAATTAAACGATTACCTTTGACAGAAGTGATCGTTGAACTGTATACAATTGCAAAGGCGATATAGTTGGTTTATTTAAAATCAGCTGTTTGTACATCAAGTCCAGTTCCAGCCTGATCGGTCTCCCCACAGGAGTCACTCCGTAAATTAAACGTGTTAGCCCAATCCGTATCTCGACGACCTTGAAAAAACATACAGCGATAACAATATTTTCACATAAGGCTTGACATTCTTGTTAATATTTTATTTATTATTAACTTTCTAAGCCCTTTAAATTTTGATCGTGGGTTCAAACCCGGGAAAGCACCACTGAATGTTCTTGTGCTTAACTTGGGATAATAATTCATCTCGTGCTTTACGATGAAGGAAAACATCGTGAGGAAACCTGCATGTGTCTAATTTCACAGAAATTCTGCCACATGTGTATTTCACCAACCCGCATTGGAGCAGCGAGGTGGAATAAGCTCCAAACCTTCCCCTCAAAAAGGGAGAGGTGGCCTTTTTCCCAGCAGTGGGACATTCACAGGCTGTTACGGTGTCAAAAAATATTTAATTCTATATACATGTAAATAAATTGTTAGAATTTGGAGAAGCAGTAGCCTACACTAAGGGTTTTGTCTATTTTACATTCCTGTGGCTTGTTAAGCTCCAGAGCTTACCGAGGCACAGGACAGGAGATATAATCTCACCACCACTGTGGTGGTGACCACTTTACATCAAGTGGTACACTTCCCCGTCCGCTAACCAATACCACAAAAAAAGTATTCATAACAGAACGCACCTTAGTGCGTAAGAAAATTCGCAAGGAGACATCTGTTCCATTTACTTACCATGATCTAACTGATAGTTTGAGCAGGTTTTTGTTTCTAAGAAAATCTTACCTCCTCGTTTATTCGGTGACATGGCTCAACAAAAAGCAGCGTCGTACTTATATACAATATTAACCAAATCATTGGAAACAAAATTTTCAAAGCTCGATCATTTGTAGCTAAAAAAACAAACTAACATAAATATTCTAAATTTATTTTAACAACACTTTTATTTAAGTAATGATAATAAGGGTAGTATTATAAAGGAAATCCTTTCTTAATAAATATTTTGACTTGTAAAGTGACAGCTTGATAATAATCCTATACTGTCGTTCTATTAAGTAACTCTGTAAGAACTTCTCATTATTCACCTGTGAAATGGTGACAACCGATTATTGGTGATTATCACAGTGAATGTCGCATATCACTTTCGGACTGACCGATTTTTGCAGTGCGGTTCTAGTTAGCTCTTACAATAATAGCTCTAGGTAGGATTTACAGACAACAAATCAAAAGCTTCCACTTCTTCTTAAGGAAATAGTGTGCAACTAATTCCACCACGCTGTTCCACTATGGATTGCTAAATTCCAATAAGAATTATATATTCGCCATAACATTTTTTATTTAATTTTAAATATTATTATTATTGTGAGAATGCATTTTAAACACAAATAAAGTTTTTTTTTTATTTTTATTTATTTGATCGCCAGTGACAGGTGAAATAGTTGACAAAATACGAATGAAACGTACCAAGAACAATAGCATCTATTAAGCTACAGAAGTTCATGGTGAGGCACACGATAGTATTACAAAATAAGAGAAACATGGTGCCACCGCTATTCTCACTCACAGCTGAGACTAATTCACAAATCGTAATATAAGAGTTCGTTAGAACACGGACACCTTCTGATTTCGACCGGATATTATTAGCTGTTATGGAATCTGCAATGAAAGAAAACACACTTGAATAACTGAAATCATTTAAAAAGTATACATTACTAGCCAAATTTATTACCAGAATTCAGTCCGTCATTAAGTTGAAGTAGTTTTTTATTGATTTTTCTCAGAACTTGCTGTATTTCTAATTGTATACAAGCAATTTCTGTACCTAACAGTAATGTTTTGTACATTTCAAAAAAGAACAAAATGTTCATACAATCTATAAATACTGAAAAATAAATAAATGATTAAAAACTTTTTTTTCCGAATTAACACACATATATGTAAATTTCTACACAAGCAGAACTATGGGATAATATTGGTAATTAACAAAAATAGGGCCATTCGTATAGGTAGGTAGGTATCGTAAGAGTACACTATAGGAATTAAGGAATAGGAATTAATAGGAAGAAAGGCGTCGTCAAGCTCATCATCATCATTACACATCGCTGATGTATAAATCAGCGATTAACACCTTAATAACTCGCGTGGTAAAAACAAATCTACCCTCAAACTATTCAAGAATAGTTGAACAAGCAGACTTGCACTACACTGCACTGTAAAAATCTATGAAGTATATTTTTCTTACTGTATTAAACTCATTATATATGAGATAAATACAAATAAATAATGATGATGTATTTCTACAGGCCCACGGAGGACTAGAACAGCTTTTAAATTTAATCGTCTTGTTGCTCAAAGATCATTGAATATACCATATATGTGTCCTAGTCGCACTTTGTACTGGTAATGGTTGCAATGACCTCAGATAATTCAGCTTCGTTATATAGAAGGCCAGTACTATCTGTATCCTATCTCAAACGAAGAATGAGTAGTAATAAATAATCCCTATATTTACATATTCCATGCAGTTATGCTCTACTATATATTCCACTTTAATTCCAATAACAACTTCACCAACATTCTAAACACATATTCGAATCGATTCGATTCATCGATATTCTATTGTTTTATATTCTACGTATTTTATATGATGTATGGTTAGATTATTCAAGATCTCGAACAATTATATCGCGTCAATTTAACGTCAAAGCTGTGTATTCGTGACTAGAATAGGTTAACATAGTCTATGCACTTAAAAAAAGTAATAACATGAATGTTATACATACTTACATAAATATAAAGACTTCTTACCTATCTTATGGTCAAAGAGAAATATTTCGTTTATCAGAATATAAACGGCGTATGAGATTAAGTACACAGACATCAAAATTGTTAGTTTTTGATTTGATTTTGTTTCGTTATCATTTATGTTGTAACATATCTGAAATAAATATATTTATGTTTTTATATCATTGATTGTTTAACTTTTTATTAGAATAAAGATTGTCGATATGATATTTTTGATCCACAAGTCACTCAGAAGAAATGTCGTGGAGGTTGGCAGTGTGTCGGCAAGGGTGGCATACCTTGTCTTAAAGATAACCGAGAGGTATGCCTTGAAGGTTATACAAGTGTATGCCCCAACGTCTACATACACTGACGAAGAGGTCGAAGCCATGTACGAAGACATAGTGAAAGCTATGTCTCGTACCAGTACCTTCTACACAATTGTTATGGGTGACTTCAATGCCAAAGTGGGAGTACAAGAAGATGGTGAATCGAGGATAGGAAAAATTCGGCTATGGGCGCAGGAATCATCGGGGGCAAATGCTGGTAAACTTCCTTGAGGCTCAGGGATTATTTCTGATGAATTCATTTTTCCAGAAAAAGCCCCAAAGGAAGTGGACCTGGCGAAGCCCCGATAACACAGCGATGAATGAGATCGACTTCATTTTATCCAATAAGCGCCAAATATTCAGGGATGTCTCCGTGATCAACAGGGTAAACACTGGAAGTGATCACCGCCTGGTAAGAGGCACCCTGAATATTAACACTAAAATCGAACGATCGCGGTTAATGAAGTCGACTCTTAGACCAACTCTGCCCCAAGTCGAAGCTGGTTGCGAAAGCTTCCAGTTGGAACTACAGAACCGATTTGCCATGTTGGAAACCAGGCAGGACATTGACGACGCCACCAATAGTCTGGTGCGCGTCATCCGCGAAGTGGGCCAAAATTACTTTCGACAAAAGAGCAATGGACGTAAGTCGAAGCTCTCAGGCGAGACTCTGAACGAGATGACGAGGAGACGAGAACAGCAGAATATGACGCCATCTGAGTGTCAGGCACTTAACAGGAAGGTTAAAAAACTAATAAGGCGTGACACAAGACGAGCTAATACCCGGAATATTGAAGATGCCATAGCACTCAATAGGGGCTCAAAGGTTCTTGCAAAGTCACATACCTCCTGTTGTCACCTGACAAAACTCAGAACCACACAAGGCACAACCGTCACCTCAAAACCAGAGATTCTCGCTGAAGTCGAAAAGTACTATGGCGATTTATACTCATCACGAGTACCTCCACCTGAGTCCCACAGTGCGGATGACCCACGAGCCAGACTGACACGCCACCTATCAGACGATCTTCCCGACATCGATTTGGGCGAGATTAGGATTGCTCTCGGACAACTTGGAAACAACAAGGCTCCAGGAGATGACGGAATTACCTCAGAGCTTCTTAAAGCAGGAGGCACACCAGTTCTAAAAGAGCTGGCTAACATCTTCAATTCCGTCCTCCATAATGGTACTACACTGAAGACATGGAGCAGAAGTGTGGTGGTTCTGTTTTTCAAGAAGGGTGATAAAGCTCTTCTGAAGAACTACCGCCCCATTTCACTTTTAAGCCATGTTTACAAGTTGTTTTCGAGGGTAATCACGAATCGTCTTGCCCGGAAATTCGACGACTTCCAACCCGTTGAGCAGGCTGGGTTTCGAAAAGGCTTCAGTACCGTAGACCACATACACACACTTAGGCAAATAATACAGAAGACCGAGGAATATAATCAGCCTCTATGCCTAGCATTTGTGGACTACGAAAAAGCCTTCGATACCATTGAGACCTGGGCTGTTCTGGAATCCATGCAGAGGTGCCTAATTGACTATCGGTATATCCAGGTGTTGAAGTGTTTGTACGAAGCCGCAACTATGACCGTCCAAGTACAAGATCAGAGCACAAGACCAATCCAATTGCATCGCGGGGTAAGACAGGGGGATGTAATCTCCCCGAAACTTTTTACCAATGCATTGGAGGACGTCTTCAAAACGCTCGATTGGAACGGACGCGGCATTAATATCAATGGCCAACACATTACACATCTGCGATTTGCCGACGACATTGTCATCATGGCGGAGACTCTGCAGGATTTGGAAGAGATGCTAAACAACCTGAGCGATTCTTCGAGACGAGTAGGTCTCGGGATGAACATTGAAAAGACCAAAATTATGGCAAACAATCATGTATCCCCGGGACCAGTGGTCGTAAATGGCTCTCCACTTGAAGTTGTGCAGGAATATATCTACCTGGGCCAAACTATACAACTTGGCCGGCACAACTTTGAGAAGGAGGCTAAAAGAAGAATACGCTTGGGCTGGGCGGCATTCGGGAAGTTGCGTCATATTTTTGAATCGTCGATCCCACAGTCGCTTAAGACCAGGGTCTTTAATCAGTGCGTCCTACCTGTAATGACTTACGGTGCCGAAACGTGGACACTCACCGTAGGACTGGTCCACAAATTTAAGGTCGCTCAGCGAGCGATGGAACGCGCGATGCTTGGGGTTTCTCTGGGCGATAGAATCCGAAATGAGGACATTCGCCAGAGAACTAAAGTCACCGACATCGCGCGGAGAATTAGCTCACTGAAGTGGAAGTGGGCTGGTCATGTCTCCAGACGCATTGATGGCCGATGGAGCCGACACGTGTTAGAGTGGAGACCGCGCTTAGGCAAACGTAGTGTAGGGCGCCCTGTGACAAGATGGACCGACGATTTAAAAAAGGTGGCAGGCACGGGATGGATGCGGACTGCCCAAGATCGGGATGGTTGGCGTTCTATGGGGGAGGCTTTCGTCCAGCAGTGGACGGCAAAAGGCTGAAAAAAAAAAATATGATATTATAAGGACTTGATCGCAGGTTTAATTATAAATATATAAAGCCAAATTAGGTCTGCCGTACCATTAGCCATCAAGTGTTTCTAATGCGCAAATGCCTCACATTAATTAATTAATTAATTTCTATCAGAAAAACCAATAATTATAGTTTTCGAAACATATTTTTCATCCGTGATATTTAAAAAATGATATTATAAGTATTGAAATCATACTAACTTTTTTCAATATAACAAAGTAGGTAAAAGTTCTTTTCAAACGCCGAATTCCACCATAAGATGCCATCCCAGCAAGTAATAGAGTACATGTTGTAACTAAATAGTTTAATAAAGGAAAAAGTGCTAGGTCTGATTGTTCCTGACGCAATATGCTTGCCAGATAAAGACATGTCATCAAGGTACTTTCTATAAGTAAAGTAAAACAAAGGTAGATTAAAAAATTTAAACTGTCTGGAATTACTGATTAATAATCACCTACTAAAATAAGTGCCTAACGTCTAATCAGAATCGAAACCTGCAAATGGCTAACCGATCTTGTCATGCTTTTGTACGAGATAAAATATTTAATTGACTGAAACAAAAACATTTCTTCGAGAATTGTCGGATCTTGGTATATACTCGTGCGTACGCGATTTTTTTTTTAAATAAATGGAAGGTTGACGAGCATATGGGTCACCTGATGGTAAGTGGTCACCAACGCCCTTAGACATTGGCATTGTAAGAAATATTGCCCATCGCTTAAATCGCCAATGCGCCACCAACCCTGGGAACTACGATCTTATGTCCCTTGTGCTTGTAATTACACTGGCTCACCCACCCTTCAAACCGGAACACAACAATTTACTGCTGTTTTGCGGCAGAATGTCTGATGAGTGGGTGGTACCTACCCAGCCGAGCTTGCACAAAGCTCTACCACCAGTAAGACATACACATACTCGATGGGAGCGTAAAGTTTGCGTATGACAGACAAAATCCTACGACCTACATCATGATTTTCTCGTTTCCTTTGCAAAGTTGAGCGTAGCTATGAAATATACGGGATATTTCATCGCTACGCTTTAATATACTTTTTAAAATTAGAACGTTTAGTTGTACAAAATAAACATTTTTAGCCAATATAAAAAAAAAGACTGGTCATCACTTCGGCCTTACTTTCATGTGTATGTATGTAACTTCGCAGATAATGAACCGAATATAATGATTCTTTTTTCGATAGGCTTTAAAGTTACTGCTAAAAGTTAAAAATGACATTAAATACATGCGGTGTATGTGAGTGCGTGTGTGTTTAAGTGTGTGCGCACATGCGTGTTTGTGTGTATTTTACGATATTAACTTCAACTAGTGAAGGAACTTTCAGTTTTTTATACTTCGTTTAAATGAATTTTATATTTTGCGTTTATGTTTTTTATTGCTCTGATATAACTGACACTGTTTCTATTGATAAACGTTTTGTACTTACGAACGATGAATGTGAGAATGTAGCCATAGACAGCAACACAGCGTGACACCACTGCTTTGTATCCACCGTCTGTGTACTCAAATTTCAGAGGAGCAATACCTAATGCTCGAGATATATAAAATAAAATCGCCATAGTTCCTCGTACTATGTAGTTATCCATGCTTCGCGTCATTATTCTTATATGTTTTATGCATAGCTGCAAGTAAGAAGAATTATTTACTTACAAGATGGTATGAGTCAATTTTGACTTCTTCCTCATCGGCTATTTTATTGTAAAAATAATAATATCCTAGGACATTATTCACACACGGCCATCTGATCTCAAACTAAGCAGAGCTTGTTCTATGGAAACCAGACAACTGATATACTACATATACTACTTTTCTTTTCTTAATACATACTTATATAGATAATTACACCCAGAATCAGGACAAACAAATATGTTCATGCACACAAATATCTGTCCTGGGTGGGAATCGAACCCACAATCTTCGGCGTAAAAGGCAAGTATCTACCATACACGCCAACCGGCCCGTTCTTCGTGTTTCTTTATTATAATAAAAGGACTGAGTCTGCCCATGTCATTAAAAACTATCAACTGAATCAGGTCGAAATTACTTCCAAAAAAACTTAATTAATTTTTAAGAGAAATTAGGTTAGCAACTAGTTTTTTAATAGACTAATCTTGTTCGGGTAAAAATCCTTTGGTTTTCATCGTACGAGTTTTTGTAATTGAAGTAAGGACTTAGTTAGGAATATTCTCATAGAAAGACTCTCTATGTTATCGCACGTTGGGAGGGCAAATGACTCCACCTGATGGTAAGTGGTAGTAGAGTCCAAACGCGACGACAGCCAGTGCAGTCGGGAAGAAGGTTCTGCGCTAGCCGCCTTCGCCTTGCCAGCCTGCAAGATGCCTCTTCACGCCTCGTTTAAAGGAACCCGGGTTGTAAGAGGAGGTGAACACGTGAGCTGGTAAGGAATTCCATTGTTTGGAAGTGCGACAAAGAAAGGAATTGCCAAATTTCTTTGTACGCGATGGAATTGATGTCACAGTTAGGCGGTGACATCGAGATTGCAAAATGGAAATAACGGAACACTATCAACCTTCGAAAACCGAATCATTATTAAAAAAATCAGACGTACCGATAATAACTAGGATTACATGATTTATTTATTTATTTGGATCTCCAACAGTCGTACATAACACACATTCAAAATACTTTTTACATTAACTTAAAACTAACTGCACAACCGATTACAGATTATTCAAACTCAATTACAAAATATACAAATCAAAAATAATATAAACACTAAAAAATAAAAATATTTAAATAAAGAACAAAAACAGAAACAGAAACCAAAGATAGTAACTAATTAAATTTTTAAACTTTAATTTATAGTACGATGACGTAAGATATGGTTAATATTTTAATGTTTCTAGTGTCAAATTATATACATATACATATATATATGTATATAAATATATACGATACATGTGGTGGTACATACAGTGGTGGTATTTACTAAAGCAAACAGACGGTGTTTACCTTAAATGAAAAATAGTACACTTACCGTACCACGGTAAGCACTTTGGAAATGACGATTCACACAAACTGGTAAAAGATAATTGATTTTCAAAACATTCTAATAATAATATAAAATAAAATGCACAGAATAAAATCCCTAATGGATTTTTGTTTTATCAAGTATTTTATCTAAATAATAACTAGTCATATAAAAGCTAAAAGGCTACGTTTTAGAACAATACACTTCAATAATTACAGTTCGAAAGCGATAGTAAGTAATATTAAAGTATATTTTGGTTAAAGACATAGAAATTGTAAGATAAGCAATCTATGAGTGGACATAACTTGCAGGTTGCAATCTCAGTAGGATTTGTAAAACTCGGAGGCAGTTTTTAGGTATTTTTTTAACCGTCACATTACACCAGATTAAAAAGAAGAAAAAATATTGTGATACTTTTTTTTTAATATTTACAATTCAATACATTAACCATATCGATCTTACTTATAAACTATGCGTAGAGTCTGATTAGTTAACCAAATTTTTAATTTCTCTCTTTCTATTATTATTCATTTAGCATTGAAAAGAAAGAGACAAATAAATAAATATTAATATAATCATATGATATATCACTTGTGCTAATAGTAGAAGAAATTCTCTTACATCTCCAATATATTGATAATAAAATACAACTTACCTTTATGCTTCGAAATATTTCTATCCTAAAATAAAAAGGCGAGCTACGAAGAACAATTCGATTTAACCACGGACAGTTCATGAATGGTTTGTGATTCCTGCCGCGGTTGATTTGAATAATCCTTATTTCAATATTTGTATTGGAACCAAGCGTGTCTCGTCTGAGATGTTAGTTTGAACAGGTAAGGAGTCCTTTGGTAAGTATTAATTAGGTAATATCGAGCGTAATCGATTAAATGCTGCTTCGAATATTTCTCTAATCGATTTTTTGAAGTAACATTATATTTTTGTTTTGCATATATTGACGGCCGTGTGTGATCATTTTTCTATTAAATCGGAATTCCGATTCTCTTGGCGTAAAATTAATCACTTTGATATGATATTATAAGACTGTATAGATTGTTAAAGATCTTTATTTTCACAGAGATTATTACGACAGAAAGAAAAAAATAACGGCCTTATTTTTTTTTTTATAGAATAGGAAGGCGGACGAGCATATGGGCCACCTGATAGTAAGTGGTCACCAAACACCCTTAGACATTGGTACTGTAAGAAATGTTAACCATCGCTTAAATCGCCAATGCGCCACCAACCTTGGGAACTACGATCTTATGTCCCTTGTGCCTGTAATTACACTGGCTCACTCACCCATCAAACCGGAACACAACAATACCAAGTACAGCTGTTTTGCGATAGAATATCTGATGAGTGGGTGGTACCTACCCAGACGAGCTTGCACAAAGCCCTACCAAAACTTTTGTTATTGATTTGATATTCGAAGAAAGATATGTCGTTCATCATCTGTTATTCGAACCCGTAACGAAACAGTGGTAGAATAGCTTATGCTATCAATCATTCCACTGAAAACTTCGATAAAATCACAAATACATTATGTACTGTACAATTACATACGTTATTATTAATGAAGCTCCAACAAATCGTTAATATATTATATTGTAGTGGCCTTCGTGTGCAGTACTACCATTTTAATGTAATATTGCCAGTGCATGAAGTATAAAATTAACAACGTGGTGCTCAAATAATTGTATATAATTTGGTCAAAAATAACAGACTATAGACTTGAAGACCACTAGAAGATGAACATGAAACGTATGGAATGCGAAACTCATTATAACAGCAATCTATTTTTATAAACTACCCTTTCTATAAATTTATAAACTACCCGATGCGGCTTCACATGAGTCCATATAAAAGGTTTACATTTCAAGGACAAACGTACAAAGATTGTTTTGAATCAGACATTTTCCCGGACGTACGCAGGAGAATTTACCAACGTTTTATCACATTCGGACGAACATTTTAAAAACATAGAAGGCAAACATAAGAAAAAAAAAAATTATTAAGAAGAGAGGAGATTCATTAAACAAAAATAATCGACAATTTACAATTTGAAATTATACAAACTTAAATTTTTCGATTGACAAAAAATATGTTAAAGATATGGAGCAAGATAAATGTATACTTCGAGGACCGTTAGCGATTGTATTTCGTATCTCTCGCGTATTCGGCATTTCTCCACTGAACTTCGAATGGAAATACGGTGGATACATAGCAACAGTGTCCCGTCCCGTTGCTGTTTATGGTTACGTACTCACATTCATCCTACGTAAGTAATCCCAATATGTATAATGGCGTGATTCTGTAGATTATTTACACACGGCCGCTGACCACGGGCAGCACCGCAGTGATGTTCTAACAATGCGTTTGAGTTTGTGTCTATCTTGATAATAAAACGCGCCTCGGGGTATGACAGAATCGTATGTCGTGTCGGCAAACGGCATGACGCACTTTTCCCGCCTCTTTCTTGTACATTGCAGGGCGCACATACTATTTATTATGAATAATAAAAACATTTTATTTATTTCATGTTTATTTATTGATTCTCTTTAAATAAATTTTATCAATAACTATCAATATCGATATTTCACTTGGAAAATTTACTAATTATAAGTTCGTTATCTTTATTTATTTATTCTTAGGAAAACAAACAGTTACAAATTACACAATTTATTATATCATTAAAAAAATTACAAACCAATCAAGTCTTGAGGCAGTAGCAACTAAAAACAAATACAAATAAAATTAAAATGATGTGATGTGATGAGATTAAGGAATTTGACTTTGTAAGGGTATCAATTTTTTTAACGAAATATATTAAATACCGTTTCTTTCTTTTAGATATATCAATGGCAATATGTGTTTACCTACAGATATTGTACTCTCAGTCCAAATTAATGGTAATAATTTTTCCATTATTAAGTTACACCATTTTAATGGGTACTCTACTAATTACTGGTATGAGATCCTACGGTGGAGTGCGGTGGATGAAAAGGACCTTTAAATACATTGCTCTGTTACGAAAGGTAAGAATAATCTTTTCATTTGTTTAATTTATTCATACCGTGCTAAGGAAAACATTGCAACGAAATCTGAGTTTTTATCCCATGTGAATTCAATATAAACAATTGATCGACACTTGCCTATTTATCTGGACGGGCTACACAAAGCCTTACCACTAAGTAATTATGATAAAATGATAAGCATTGGCAATTGACGAGCCGGTTGGCGTGGTTGGTAGATACTTTTCACGCCGAAGGTTTTGGGTTCGATTCACACCAAGGACAGACATTTATGTGCAGGAACATGTCTGTTTGTGGTGAGTCTGGGTGTAATTATCAATATAAGTATGTATTGGCAAAAGAAAAGTAGTATATGTAGTATATCAGTTGTCTGGTTTCCATAGTACAAGCTCTGCTTTGTTTGGGATGCATTGGAGCAGTATGCTTTAATGAGCTCTAAGTCTTAAGGAAAAATCTTATCCTTGTCAGGCGTTTAAAGGCTATTATGTTTTTGGAAGCGCATTGTTAACGTTCCTTACAAAGGTAAAACCAATACCAATAGCAATGTTTGTAGTGATAGATCTACAGTCAGATGATTCCTGAAATAAAAAACATACAGACACATCAAACCGCTCATATAAATAAAACAATACAAAGATACATAAAAAGCAACACGTTATGTGGTGGTTTGTCATGTAATAAACAATATTGAACGTAAGCAATCATATTTTCCTCGGTGCATGCGCTAACTTCTTCCCACATTAAATCTCGAAAATTGTAACTGAAAATATCTCTACTTATTATCGGTTTCGGAAAAAAAACATAATTCAGGCAGCTTTATTGTCTTTATTCTCTTTATTTATATTTATATACACAAACAGAATATAATCAGGACATTCATTAACGAGTTAACACAACTTTAAGCAAACTCATATTCCAAACATGTGTACACAGCATGCTCATAAAAATAATCGTGATCGTGGGCTCAAACAGGCTCTGAATATTCATGAGCTTTTTTTGTGATTATAATTTATCTCGTGCTTTACGGTGAAGGAAAACATCGTGAGGAAACCTGCATGTGTCTAATTTCACTAAAATTCTGCCACATATGTATTCTACCAACCCGCATTGGAGCAGCTTGGTGGAATAAGCTTCAAACCTTCTCCTCAAAAAGGAGAGGAGGCGTTAGCCTAGCAGTGGGACATTAATAGGCTGTTACTTTATATAAAACATTGTTTCACCTTGCGAAGCTTGTACGAGTAGCTAGTAATAATGATTATATTAATTCCAGATTAACCACGACATAAACGGAAGTGACGCAAGTACAAACCGAAAACTATCAGTAATAATACTCCCGTACACATTGTCCCTGGCGACTTGCATAGTTATAAACGCATTACTAACTTTTAATTTAAAAGAAAGTAAATATAATTGTTACTATTCGGGTTTGATGCTTTAATTATTTATTTATAATTAATTAAATAAATGCTTATTTCAAGTAATATATATGAACATTTAATGTTATAACTGTAGAGAAATTGAGAAATATTACAGGATTAGAGGCTTTAACTAAGAAATGACTGCAGTTGAAGAATTTCATTAATAAAAATCACATGTACTTATAACATAAGAAAATATAAAAAGTATTTGTTTATTTATTTATCTGTTGGCGGTGCACTACTACAAACGCAAAAACGCCTCGAAGCTGATTGGGTTTTAGTTTAATGAAATATTTCGGAATATCTGAACTTATAGCTACCCTATTAGGAAGTCGATGTCATGTAATTTATTTTTGTACCACTATGTAATCAATTTTTGTCTGAAAATTATACATTTTGTTTCAGTATATGCCGAAATGCAGACTATGTTATATTTTATTGAGTTGTACAAAATATTCCTGATACAAATAGAAGCTGCATTGATTCAATTAGAAATTCGACAAGCTTTGAAGAATATTACTAATAAACTACTTCAACTTCACAACGGAATAAAATCTAGTAATAATTTTTTTTAAGAATTTTGTCTTATTTTCTAAATACATATACAGACTAGAAATACGCCACCATTGTCCAAAGACATTGGCACTGAAATAAATATTAACCATTCCATACTTCACCAATGCGCTATTAACCTTGGGGACTAAATTTTGTGTCTTGTGCCTGTAATTTCATTGGCTCACTCACCTTTCAAACTGAAACTCAACAATACTACAACAACAATACTTGTTTGGTGATAGATTTGCTTCTCATAAGGCCTTACACAAAACTATACCACCAACGATTTAAATTACCATATTTATTTAGTTTCTTTTTATAATTTTAGGTTCCACAGCAATAATTACAAACCGATCCAAATCAAAAACTGTTCGTGATCTAACAAAATCTTATGTAACGATTTGTGAGTTAGCATCAACTGTGAATAATAATACTGGTGCCACTATGTTTCTTCTGTTCGCCATTTCCATTTTGTTCTTTATGATGGCGTTCTGTGGCCTTATTGATACTTTAGTCTTTGGTATGTTGTGACTTTATTAAAATACTGTTGCTCATCACGCATTCGCCAACTTTAAACGTTACTACTCCGCCCTTCTGGGTCGTAGCGTGTAACCTTTTTAAGTAGGCTATCTAATTCAAAATCTTTTTAAATGTGAATCTTGTGATTATCACGATCGAACAAACGAACAAATCCTGAATTTTTATGTGCTTAATTTGTGTTTATAATTCATCTCGTGCTTGACGGTGAAGGAAACATTGTGTGGAAACCCGCATGTGTCTAATTTCTATTGTTGGCACGTGTATTCTAACAAACCGCATTGGAGCACCGTGATAGTATAAGCTCCAAGCCTTCTTCTTAAAACGGAGAGGAGGCCTTAGCCCGGCAGTGAAATATCTCTATATCTCAGGCTGTTACTTACTTATATGAGTATAGATTTTTGGAGTAAGTAAAAAACAGTATTGCTCTTGATTTCCACAATTTTTGTTCTTGTTTTCCTAAACATATGTCCTTAATTTCACAATGACTTATTTTCATAGTTTATTTTTAGGTAAAAATACTTTGAAGATAATAGTTTTACAACTAATGTGGTGTACGTTCCACCTTAGTACAGCTTTGCTCTTTGTTGAACCATGTCATCAAATAACTGGAGAGGTAAGATTTTGTATATTAAAAAGAGAAAAATAACACAGTCGTTGATTCTTTGGAGGAAGTAAAGCGCATTGTTAAGCATTTGTATTTATCAGCATCATCATTGAATTTTAAGGTAATTGAGATACGGAATAAGGTAACAAATTTAATGTTTAGTATGACGCCTGTGGGGAAGTCGATTTCATTGGAATTAGACTTGATGTTCAAACAACTAATTCTAAATGAACCAACTATATCACCATTACATATATATTCAGTTCAACGATCACTTCTTCCAAAGGTAAATGAATATATAATATACATATATATATATATATATACATAAATATGCACATAAATGTCAAGCTAATGAAATATCTGTTTACTTGCTGATAATATTTAATCCGTCTCCAAATAGTTTTTATTGGCTACATAAACGCTTTAAGTTGTCCAATATTTTCAACAAGTGCTTGATACAATTTTGTGATTATTTTTTTCAGACTTTCGGCTTTATAACTACCTATCTTGTAATCATTGTAACATTTATACAAAAAAGTAGATGGACAAATTGATTGTTAAGTTGGATGTCATTATTTTGCTGATTTTATATAACCGAGTGATTTCGTGCACAACAACCACAGTGTGTTATGACGAATTCTTGAAACCACAGAATTTTTCGCGAATCGAACATTCGAATTAAGTACGAGCATTTACTTGTAATATAATTTACATTGTTGTATTCAATAAAAATAAAATATTCACAAAACTACAGTAGCTCTTTTACTGCAAAACCTTCAAACTATGGAATGCACTACCTGCGACTACGACTGTCGAATATCCGATTTCGGCAGTCGAATTTATTGAGCATTTTTAAATATCGCTTGAAAAGCTATTATTTGTCTTTATCTAAATAAGGTATGTATGTATGAAGTAGAATGTAGTTTATAATTATCAAAATATAATTTTACACTATCATCCACGACCGAATAAGAGCTAAATCCGGCGAACAACTCGCAGATAGTCAGTTTGGCTTTCGAACAGGAGTGGGCACGAGAGAGACTCTTTTTGTAATGCAGGTTCTCGTACAAAAATGCAAAAACATTCAACAAGACGTTTGTTTCATCTTTAGACGTATGTTTCACCTTTGTTTCATCGATTACGAAAAAGCCTTTGACAGAGTACTGCACGACCGTTTAATTGCAATATTACATGATATCGGCTTAGATGACAAAGATATACGTATTATCCAGAATCTGTATTGGAACCAGAAGGCTACTGTACGAGTTGACAATGAGGAGACAATGAGGACACGCTATTTAATTTGTATTCGGAAAAAATAATAACAGAAGCAATTGAAGACCTAGAATGTAGAGTCAAATTAAATGGCCGGTATATTAACAACATCAGATACGCTGACGATACAGTCCTAATAGCATCGTCTCCTAAAGAGCTGCAATTAATTATAAGCTGTGTTAATGAGTGCAGTGAAAACGCTGGTCTGAGGATGATCACATCAAAAACTAAGATTATGGTATTATCTAAACATAGCTTTGATGACATTGCTATCATTGTTGCAGGCCAAAAAATTGAGAGAGTGCCCAAGTACAAATATCTAGGGACATGGCTTAATGACACCTGGAGCTGTGAACAGGAGGTAAAGACTCGCATCGAAATAGCTTGAAGTGCCTTCTGCACGTTAAAAAAAGTACTCTGCAATCGCAGACTTAAGATCCCTGTGCGCCTACGACTCCTACATTGTTACATCTGGCCTATACTTCTTTACGGATGCGAGGCATGGACAATTAAAGAAGACCTCAAAAAACGTATAGAAGCTTTCGAGATGTGGGCATATAGACGTATGTTGGCCATTAGTTGGACTCAAAAGTTCTCGAACATCGAAGTTCTGGGACGCGTCAACCAAAAACGGCAACTTTTGGAGACTGTCAAAAAGAGAAAATTTGCATATCTCGGACACGTACTTAGGCATAAAAGATATGAACTTTTGCAACTCATTATGATGGGAAAAGTTGCCGGAAAGAGAGCGGTTAGGCGCAGAAAAAAGTCTTGGCTGTGCAACATCTGAGAATGGACGGGAATCGCGAGTGCTGCTGAACTCTTTCGCCTCCCGATGAATAAGAAGGAGCATTCAAAGCTGACTGCCAACCTTCGCTAGTCGGAGTGGCACTCGACAATTAAATATATATATACTATATAATTATAGTAAAAAAATTCTTCTTTTTCTATATATGAATCGATTCTTCTTCGCCGTGACACTTGTCAGAGCGGTCGTGGTCGCCATGAAGAATTATGAATTTTTCGACGCAGATGTTATTCGCCTCACGAGCCTTCGCCATACGTCCCTGTTAGTGGTGACCCTGGTGCATTCATGCAAAGGACCGCCAACAGTTGTTTTTATTTGGTCTGGTCCATCGCATGGGCGTCCTTCCACGTGGTCTGGTGCCATCCACCTTGCCTTGAATGACAAGGCGCTCTATGGAGTTATTTCCTCGCCGGGAGATATGTGTAGTTTATTATTATGAATGTAGATATGTGTAGTTTATTATTATACTCTAATTGTTCTCTTAAAATAGTTCTCTTACAAATCTTTGTTCTCTAAATGTTGATAGCCGACTTACGGTGCTTTTAAGTCGGATTTTCTTATAAATATTAAGTTATGCTATAGTCAAAGTTACATATCAATGTGGGGACTTGTAAGGTCTACTTAAACACCAACGGCCTTAATTATGAACGTTGCTAAGCGTTGCTGAGTTAAACATTGCCGCCTTCTTCTTCCGAATGTCAAAATTATAATAACAGAAAAAGAGAAATAAGCGTTAAACTAATCAGCCGTTAGGCAACGCTTATAAGTAAGTCCATAAAACTTCATCTTAAATGTTCATGGCTTTAATAAATCAATTCATCATGGCTTAAATGTTCAAGTTGCTTAATCCAAGCTGCGCCAGTAAAACGTCCCAATTAAAGAGGATTATTTCATGCATTACCATAGAACAGAGTTAATATTGAATTTAATTTTGTAGCTTAATTTCACTCTTGAAATAGCGATAACGATTTCATGCGAATACAACGATACGAATAGCGTAATAAAATTTATTTTAAAATTAAAATGAGACAAGATATCTTAGTGGTCAGAACACGGGTATGTTGTATGAATATTCCAGATTCAACTGACGACTCAACAGGCATGCGGAATTCCAGTTTATTCATTCAGCTATATGGGAAACCATAGGAAATCTGCATGTTTTGGATGAAAATTTGACATGTCTATCTATCACGTGCTGTCGCTGTCCTAGCACCCTCCAGCCAGGTGAACTGATGACCTTAAGAAGGTGGCTGGAACCGACTGTTTACGGAAGGCGGAGGACCGGGAGCTTTGGCGCACCTTGGGAGAGGCCTATGTTCAGCAGTGGACAATGACTAGCTGTTGATATCAAATTTATATTTTAAAAATTTACAATTTATATTGTAAATTATAATATATTATACTATCGGAATAAAAAGATATTTTAAGAATATGTACTAAGATACCCGCGACACCACACGTCTACAGGTAATGAATGATACAATTAAATTACATAACAACAGCCTGTGAATGTCCAACTGCTGGGCTAAGGGCTGGGCTTAGGAAAGATTGGAGCTTATTTTACCACGCTGCTCTAGTGCATGATGGTGGAATACACATGTGGTAGAATTTTAGTTAAATTAGACATGCAGGTTTCTTCGCAATGTTATCCTTCACCGTCAACAAGGGATGAATTATAAACACCAATTAAGCACAGGAAAATTCAGTGGTGGTTGCCCGGGTTTGAACCCACGATCATCAGTTAAGATTCACGCGTTCTAACAATAAGGCCCTCTCGGCTCCAATAAAAATAAAATAATAAATTAAAGAATGTTGCAATTAAAAAACAAAACAAAAATGATCACTTTATAATATTAGCTTAAAAAAGAAAAACAATTTTAATGACATCTTGCAAACAAATAAATTTATAACCTAAAATATTAAGGTCAGTATTCGATTTTTTTATCTTTTAATATAGTGAATAAATAAAATACTTTATTATATAATATTTATTTACAAATTTTTATATTTACAAAAATTGAAATTAAATGAAGAATTGTCAAGCGTATTTCTTGATTTTATAAAAGAATATTCGTGATACCCTATTTACTGAAACGTTGGTACTACTGCGTACTAGACATTTGATGACAGTGCGCATGCGCGAAATAAGGCTTCGACTCGCGCATGTTCTGGCGTTCTCGATCCTTCGTCATTTATATACAAATTTATCGGTATTATTAGAAGAACTTGTGGTTTTGTTGGTGAAGTAAATGTATTATTTATACTCAATATTAATTTTGTGATAATTCTCATAGCACATCTTGCGCATTGTGCATTAAATATCTCCGAATAAAGAAGGTACATAATATTTCTTAAAACACACAGAAATCAGTTTGTCCATCTATTGCTTTGTATGTACTGTATAATACTAACGAGATATGTAGTCACAAATGCGATCGTCTGTAAAATAATCATTTAAGAAACTTTGTATTTTTAAACACACACACACACACTATAAAAACTAGCACGCGCACACGCGCATTTATAGATTCATACATTTTTTAGTGTATCATATTATCTAAATTATATTTGTAATAATATTATGAATAAGAGTGTTACATAATATATTATTTGTATCACCATGCTGGTAGGACAGTTTTATTAAATAAAAAACAGTTATTATAAATCATGGTGCTCGGCAGTGACTCCATCGTGAGGAAATCTGAATATCTCAAATGGAAATCTTTCACATGTGTCATAGCCAATCCGCTTTGGAGCAGTGTGGTGGAATAAGCTCCAAACCTTAAGAAAAAATGAGATTTGACGAGCGGATTGGCGGGGTTGGTAGATACCTGCTTTTCACGCCGAATGTTGTGGGTTCGATTCCCACCCTGGACAGACATTTGTGTGCATAAACATGTCTGATTGTCCTGAGTCTGGGTGTAATTATTTATATAAGTATGTATTTACAAATGAAAAGTAGTATATGTAGTATATCAGTTGTCTGGTTTCCATAGTACAAGCTCTGCTTAGTTTGGGATCAGATGCCCGTGTGTGAATAATGTCCCAAGATATCATGATCTATACATGTAATATATTTAAATAATAACATATAATTAAACGATTACCTTTGACAGAAGTGATCGTTGAACTGTATACAATTGCAAAGGCGATATAGTTGGTTTATTTAAAATCAGCTGTTTGTACATCAAATCTAGTTCCAGCCTGATCGGTCTCCCCACAGGAGTCACTCCGTAAATCAAACGTGTTAGCCCAATCCGTATCTCGACGACCTTGAAAAAACATACAGCGATAAGAATATTTTCACATAAGGCTTCACATTCTTGTTAATATTTTATTTATTATTAACTTTCTAAGCCCTTCAAATTATAATAAAAACCAGATAAAAGAGACGACAAAATACTGCAGTGGTGTAATTTCCTGTACAATACACAGATTTTAGATTGGTTGCCATAGAAAAATTTGTACGTCACTCGGTGGGACTTTGTGTAAGCCAGACTGGATAGGTACCCACATCAGATCTGCTAAACAGCAATACATAATATTGTTGCATTCCGATTTGAAGTGAGTGAGCTAGTGTAATTACATTATAGGCACAAAGGACACAAAAACTACTTTTTCAAGGTCGGTAGCTTATTGGTGGTGTAAGGAATGATTAATATAGTTTCTACCATCGCCAATGTCTATGGGCGGTGGTGACCGCTTTACATCAAGTGGTACATTTCCCCGTCTGCCTACCAGTACCAAAATAAAGTATCCATAACAGAACGCACCTTAGTGCGTAAGAAAATTCGCAAGGGGACTTCTGTTCCATTTACTTAACATGATGTAACTGATAGTTTGATCAGGTTTTTGTTTTTAAGAAAATCTTACCTCTTCGTTCATTCGATGACATGGCTCAACAAAAAGCAACGTCGTACTTATATACAATATTAACCAAATCATTGGAAACAAAATTTTCAAAGCTCGATCATTTGTAGCTAAAAAACAAACATACATAAATATATACAAACTATTTTAAATTTATTTTAACAACACTTTTATTTAAATAATGATAAGAAATAATGATAATGGATTTCGTTTATAATACGAGTAGTATCTTAACGGGTAGTATCCGTTCTTAATAAATATTTTGACTTGTAAAGTGACAGCTTGTAAATATTCCGATACTGTCGTGCTGTTAAGTAACTCTTTAAGAACTTCTCATTATTCACCTGCGAAATGGTGACAACCGATTGGTGATTATCATAGTGAATGTCGCATATCACTTTCGGACTGACCGATTTTTGCAGTGCGGTTCTAGTTAGCTCTTACAGTAACAGCTCTAGGTGGGATTTACAAAAAACAAATCAAAAGCTTCCACTTCTTCTTAAGGAAATAGTGTGAAACTAATTCCACCACGCTGTTCCACTATGGATTGCTTGATTCCAATAAGATTTATATATTCACCATAACATTTTTTATTTAATTTTAAATATTGTTATTATTGTTAAAATGCATTTTAAAATCCAAATAAAGTATTTTTTTTTAATTTTTATTTATTTAATGGCCAGTGACAGGTAAAATAGTTGACATAATACGAATGAAACGTACCAAGAACAATAGCATCTATTAAGCTACAGAAGTTCATGGTGAGGCACACGATGGTATTACAAAATAAGAGAAACATGGTGCCACCGCTATTCTCACTCACAGCTGAGACTAATTCACAAATCGTAATATAAGAGTTCGTTAGAACACGGACACCTTCTGATTTCGACCGGATATTATTAGCTGTTATGGAATCTGCAATGAAAGAAAACACACTTGAATAACTGAAATCATTTAAAAAGTATACATTACTAGCCAAATTTTTTTACCAGAATTCAGTCCATCGTTAAGTTGAAGTCGTTTTTTATTGATTTTTCTCAGAACTTGCTGTATTTCTAATAGTATACAAGCAATTTCTATACCTAACAGTAACGGTTTGTACATTTCAAAAAAGAACAAAATGTTCATACAATCTATAAATACTGAAAAATAAATAAATGATTAAAAACTTTTTTTTCTGAATTAACACACATTAATGTAAATTTCTATACAAACAAAACCGTAGAATGTGATTGGTAATTAACAACAATAGTACAATAGGGCCACTCGTATAGGTAGGTAGGTATCGTAAGAGAACACGATTGGAATTTGCGTCGTCATGCTCATCATCATCATCATACATCGCTGATGTATAAATCAGCGGTTAGCATATTAATAATTCGCGTGTTAAAAACAATTCCACCCTCAAACGATTCAAGGATAGTTGAACAAGCAGACTTGCACTACGCTGCACTGTAAAAATCTTGAAGTATATTTTTCTTACTATGTTAAACACACTATATATGAGATAAATACAAACAAATAATAGTGATGTATTTCTATAGGCCCGTGGAGGACCAGAATAGCTTCTAAATTTAATCGTCTTGTTCTAGTTGTTCTTGTCGCACTTTGTACTGTTGCAATATATAATAGTTGCAATGACCTCAGATAATTCAGCTTCGTTATATAGAAGGCCAGTACTATCTGTATCCTATCTCAAACGAAGAATGAGTAGTAATAAACAATCCCTATATTTACATATTCCATGCAGTTTGCTATTCTCTGCTATATTATGCTCTACTATATTCCACTTTAATTCCAATAACAACTTCACTAACATTCAAAACGTCTCATATTTGATTCGATTCGATTCATCGATATTCTATTGTTTTATATTCTACGTATTTTATATAATGTATGGTTAGATTATTCAAGATCTCGAACAATTATATCGCGTCAATTTAACGTCAAAACTGTGTATTTGTGACTAGAATAGGTTAACATATTCTATGCACTTAAAAAACGTAATAACATGAATGTTATACACACATAAATATAAAGACTTCTTACCTATCTTATGGTCAAAGAGAAATATTTCGTTTATCAGAATATAAACGGCGTATGAGATTAAGTACACAGACATCAAAATTGTTAGTTTTTGATTTGATTTTGTTTCGTTATCATTTATATTGTAACATATCTGAAATAAATATATTTATGGTTTTATATCATTGATTGTTT
The DNA here is from genome assembly GCA_905147175.2 of Nymphalis urticae. Lineage (NCBI taxonomy): Eukaryota > Metazoa > Arthropoda > Insecta > Lepidoptera > Nymphalidae > Nymphalis > Nymphalis urticae. Next base: position 8,789,566 of record LR990003.1, on the reverse strand, counting down.
AACTTTTTATTAGAATAAAGACTGTCGATATGATATTATAAGGACTTGATCGCAGGTTTGATTATAAGTATATAAAGCCAGATTAGGTCGCAAATGCCTTACATTAATAAATTAATTAATTTCTATCAGAGAACCAATAATTATAGTTTTCGAAACATATTTTTCATCCGTGATATTTAAAAAATGATATTATAAGTATTAAAACCATACTAACCTTTTTCAATATAACAAAGTAGGTAAAAGTTCTTTTCAAACGCCGAATTCCACCATAAGATGCCGTCCCAGCAAGTAATAGAGTACATGTTGTAACTAAATAGTTTAATAATGGAAAAAGTGCTAGGTCTGATTGTTCCTGACGCAATATGGTTGCCAGATAAAGACATGTCATCAAGGTACTTTCTATAAGTAAAGTAAAACAAATGTAGATTAAAAAACTTAAACTATCTGGAATTACTGATTAATAATCACCTACTAAAATAAGTACCTAACCTAGTCTAATCAAAAGTGAAACCTGCAAATGGCTAACCAATCTTGTCATGCTTTTGTACGAGATAAAATATTTTATTGACTGAAACAAAAACATTTCTTCGAGAATTGTCGGATCTTGGTATATACTCGTGCGTACGCGAGCTATGCGCTCACATATTTTTTTTTATAGAATAGGAAGGTGGTCGAGTATATGGGCCACCTGATGGTAAGTGGTCACCAACGCCCTTAGACATTGGCATTGTAAGAAATGTTGCCCATCGCTAAATCGCCAATGCGCCACCAACCTTGGGAACTACGATCTTATGTCCCTTGTGCCTGTAATTACACTGGCTCACCCACCCTTCAAACCGGAACACAACAATTTACTGCTGTTTTGCGGCAGAATGTCAACAAACTCAAATCAAACAGTTACAAACTCATCAAGTCTTGAGACGGTAGCAACTGAAATAAAATCAATAATACAAATAACAAATAAAATTTAAATGATAGATTAATTAAAATTTTACGAAATTTTACTTTGAACGGGTATATATTTTTTAACGAAATGTATTAAATGCCGTTTCTTTCTTTTAGATATATCAATGGCAATATGTGTTTACCTACAGATATTGTACTCTCAGTCCAAATTAATGGTAATAATTTTTCCATTATTAAGTTACACCATTTTAATGGGTACTCTGTACACTAATTACTGGTATGAGATCCTACGGTGGAGTGCGGTGGATGAAAAGGACATTAAAATACATTGCTCTGTTACGAAAGGTAAGATAGCATATCGTGCTAAGGAAAACATTGCGACGAAACCTGCATGAGTTTTTATCACATTTTAATTCAACATAACCAATTGACGAGCCGGTCGGCGTGGTCGGTAGACACTTGCTTTTCACGCCATGTGGGTTCGATTCCCACCCAGGACAGACATTTGTGTGCAGGAACATGTCTGTTTGTGGTGAGTCTGGGTGTAATTATCTATATAAGTATGTATTTACAAAAGAAAAGTAGTATAAGTAGTATATCAGTTGTCTGGTTTCCATAGCATGTGGCAGTGTATTTTCCCTGTCGGGCGTTTAAAGGTTGTTACGTTTTTGGAAGCGCATTGTTAACGTTCCTTACAAAGGTAAAACCAATACCAATACCAATGTTTGTAGTGATAGGTCTACAGTCAGATGATTCCTGAAATAAAAAACATAGAGATACATCAAACCACTCATATAAAAAAAAACAATACAAAGATACATAAAAGGCAACACGTTATGTGGCGGTTTGTCATGTAATAAATCATAATGAACGTAAGCAATCATGTTTTCCTCTGCACATGCGCTAACATCTTCCCACATTAAATAAAGTATCTCTACTTATTATTAAAGTCACTCCTCCCCATGTGTCAAATGTTGAAGGTGTCGGAAAAAAAATATAATTCAGGCAGCTTTATTGGCGTGCGCCGCGTATATTATTTATTTACACAAATATAATATAATCAGGACATTCATTAACACAACTTTAAGCAAAATCATACTCCTAAACATGTGTACACAGCGTGCTCATAAAAATAATCGTGATCGTGGGCTCAAACCCAGGCCCTGAATATTCATGTGCTTAATTTGTGATTATAATTTATCTCATGATTTACGGTGAAGGAAAACATCGTGAGGAAACCTGCATGTGTCTAATTTCACTGAAATTCTGCCACATGTGTATTCTACCAACCCGCATTGGAGCAGCGTGGTGGAATAAGCTTCAAACCTTCTCCTCAAAAAGGGAGAGGAGGCCTTAGCCCAGCAGTGGGACATTAATAGGCTGTTACTTTATATAGAACATTGTTTCACCGTGCGAAGCTTGTACGAGTAGCTAGTAATAATGATTATATTAATTCCAGATTAACTACGACATAAACGGAAGTGACGCAAGTACAAATCGAAATTTAACAATAATAATACTCCCGTACACAATGTCACTGGCGACTTGCATAGTTATAAACGCATTACTAACTTTTAATTTAAAAGAAAGTAAATTAATTGTTACTATTCGGGTTTGATGCTTTAATTTGATTTAAAACGTTTCAAATAAATGCCTATTTCAAGTAATATATATGGTTGATATTTAAGGCTATAACTGTAGCTAAATTGAGAAATATTTTTTCTGAAGTGAATACATTCTATTGAAGAGCATAGTAAATTTCAGGGTAAATTTCAGAAATGACTGCAGTTGAAGAATTTTATTATTAAAAATTACATGTACTTATAAAATGAGAAAATATAAAAAGTATTTGTTTATTTATTTTATATTCTCATTATATATTCTCTGTTGGCGGTGCACTGCTACAAACGCAAAAACGTCTCGAAGCTGATTGGGTTTGAAATATTTCGAGATATCTGTACTTATAGCTAGCCATTATCCTACTAGGCAGTCTATGTCATGTAATTTATTTTTGTACCAATATGTAATCAATTATTGTCTGAAAATTATACATTTTGTTTCAGTATATGCCGAAATGCAGACTATGTTATATTTTATTGAGTTGTACAAGATATTCCTGATACAAATAGAAACTGCATTGATTCAATTAGAAATTCGACAAGCTTTGAAGAATATTACTAGTAGACTACTTCAACTTCACAACGGAATAAAATCTAGTAATAGTTTTTTTTAAGAATGTTGTCTTATTTTCTAAATATAAATACAGACTAGAAATGCGCCATCATTTTCCAAAGACATTGGCACTGAAATAAATATTAACCTTTCAATACTTCACCAATGCGCTATGAACCTTGGGAATTAAATTTTGCGTCTTGTGCCTGCAATTACATTGGCACACTCACCTTTCAAACCGAAACTCAACAATACTACAACAACAATACTTGTTTGGTGATAGATTTGCTTCTCATAAGGCCTTGCACAAAACTTTACCATCAACGATTTAAATTACCACATTCTTTTTATAATTTCAGGTTCCGCAGCAATAATTACAAACCGATCTAAATCAAAAACTGTTCGTGATCTAACGAAATCTTATGTAACGATTTGTGAGTTAGAATCAACTGTAAATAATAATTCTGGTGCCACCATGTTTCTGCTGTTCTCCATTTCTATTTTGTTTTTCATGATAACATTCTGTGGCCTTATTGATACTTTTGTAGTTGGTATGTTATGAGTTTAATAAAATACTGTTGCAATATGCATTCGCCCGCATTTTAACGTTACTACTCCGACCTTATGGGTTGTAGCGTGTAATCTTTCTAAGTAGGCTATCTAATTCAAAATCTTTTTAAATTTATCTGGTACCTCTTGTGATTATCACGATCAAACAAACGAACTAAGCCTGAATTTTATTTGCCTAATTTGTGTTTATAATTCATCTCGTGCTTGACGGTGAAGGAAATATTGTATGGAAACCCGCATGCGCCTAATTTCCATTGTTGGCACGTGTATTCCAACAAACCGCATTGGAGCACCGTGATAGTATAAGCTCCAAGCCTACTACTTAAAAAGGAGGGGAGGCCTAAGCCCGGCAGTGAGATATTTTCAGGCTGTTACTTACTTATATTAGTATAGATTTTTGGACTAAGTAAAAAACAATATTGCTCTTGAATTCTTGTTTGAAAACTCTTGAACTTTTGTTCTTGTTTTCCTAAACATATGTCCTTAATTTCACAATGACTTATTTTCATAGTTTTTTATAGGTAAAAATACTTTAAAGATAATAGTTTTACAACTAATGTGGTGTACGTTCCACCTTAGTACAGCTTTGCTCTTTGTTGAACCATGTCATCAAATAACTGGAGAGGTAAGATTTTGTATATTAAAAAAAGAAAAATAAAACAGTCGTTGATTCTTAGTAAGAAGTAAAGCGCATTGTCAAACATTTGTATTTATCAGCATTATCATTGAATTTTAAGGTAATTGAAATACGGAATAAGCTAACAAATTTAATGTTTAGTATGACGCCTGTTGGGAAGTCGATTTCATTGGAATTAGACTTGATGTTCAAGCAACTGATTCTAAATGAACCAACTATATCACCATTACATTTATATTCAGTTCAACGATCACTTCTTCCAAAGGTAAATGAATATATAATATACATATATATATATATATATATATATATATATATATATATATAAATATGCACATAAAAGTCAAGCTAATGAAATATCTGTTTATTTGCTGATAATATTTAATCTGTCTCCAAGGTGTCCAAATTAGTGCTTGATACAATTTTGGGATTATTTTTCAGACTTTCGGCTTTATAACTACCTATCTTGTAATCATATTAACATTTATACAAAAAAATAGATGGACAAATTGATTGTTAAGTTGGATGTCATTATTTTGCTGATTTTATATAAGCGAGTAATTTCGTGCACAACAACCACAGTGTGTTATGACGAATTATTGAAACCACAGAATGTTTCGCGAATCGAACATTCGAATTAAGTACGAGCATTTACTTGTAATATAATTTACATTGTTGTATTCAATAAAAATAAAATATTCACAAAACTACAGTAGCTCTTTTACTGCAAAACCGTCAAACTATGGAATGCACTACCTGCGGACTGCAGACTCTTACAGTAACAGCTCTAGGAGGGATTTACAGACAACAAATCAAAAGCTTCCACTTCTTCTTAAGGAAATAGTGTGCAACTAATTCCACCACGCTGTTCCACTATGGATTGCTAAATTCCAATAAAAATTATATATTCGCCATAACATTTTTTATTTAATTTTAAATATTATTATTATTGTTAAAATACATTTTAAAATCCAAATAAAGATTTTTTTTTATTTTTTTTTATTTAATGACCAGTGACATAGTTGACATAATACGAATGAAACGTACCAAGAACAATAGCATCTATTAAGCTACAGAAGTTCATGGTGAGGCACACGATGGTATTACAAAATAAGAGAAACATGGTGCCACCGCTATTCTCACTCACAGCTGAGACTAATTCACAAATCGATAATATAAGAGTTCGTTAGAACACGGACACCTTCTGATTTCGACCGGATATTATTAGCTCTTATGGAATCTGCAATGAAAGAAAATACACTTGAATAACTGAAATCATTTAAAAAGTATACATTATTAGCCAAATTTTTTTACCAGAATTCAATCCATCGTTAAGTTGGAGTAGTTTTTTATTGATTTTTCTCAGAACTTGCTGTATTTCTAATTGTATACAAGCAATTTCTATACCTAACAGTAACGTTCTGTACATTTCAAAAAAGAACAAAATGTTCATACAATCTATAAATACTGAAAAATAAATAAATGATTAAAAACTTTTTTTCCGAATTAACACACTTTAATGTAAATTTCTACACAAGCAAAACCATAGAATAATATTGGTAATGAAGGTAAAAAAATAAGTCGTATGTTCACACAGTACAATAGGGCCACTCGTATAGGTAGGTAGGTTAGGTATCGTAAGATCACACTACGGGAATTTGCGTCGCTCCATACATCGCTGATGTATAAATCAGCGATTAGCACCTTAATAAATCGCGTGTTAATAACAATTCTTGTTCAATGTTATACACACATACATAAATATAAAGACAGCTTCTTACCTATCTTATGGTCAAAGAGAAATATTTCGTTTATCAGAATATAAACGGCGTATGAGATTAAGTACACAGACATCAATTTGTTATAAGACAATTGTTTTGACACAAATTTATTATAAGTAAATATTATAAGTATTGAAGAAGATTTGAAACCATACTAACCTTTTTCAATATAACAAAGTAGGTAAAAGTTCTTTTCAAACGCCGAATTCCACCATAAGATGCCGTCCCAGCAAGTAATAGAGTACATGTTGTAACTAAATAGTTTAATAAAGGAAAAAGTGCTAGGTCTGATTGTTCCTGACGCAATATGCTTGCCAGATAAAGACATGTCATCAAGGTACTTTCTATAAGTAAAGTAAAACATAGGTAGATCAAAAAAGTTAAATTGTCTGGAATATTAATAATCACCTACTAAAATAAGTACCTAACCTCGTCTAATCAAAAGTGAAACCTGCAAATGGCTAACTAATCTTGTCATGCTTTTGTACGAGATAAAATATTTTATTGACTGAAACAAAAACATTTCTTCGAGAATTGTCGGATCTTGGTATATACTCGTGCGTACGCGAGCTATGCGCTCACTTTTTTTTTATAGAATAGGAAGGTGGACGAGCATATGGGCCACCTGATGGTAGGTGGTCACCAACGCCCTTAGACATTGGCATTGTAAGAAATATTGCCTATCGCTTAAATCGCCAATGCGCCACCAACCTTGGGAACTACGATCTTATGTCCCTTGTGCCTGTAATTACACTGGCTCACCCACCCTTCAAACCGGAACACAACAATTTACTGCTGTTTTGCGGCAGAATGTCTGATGAGTGGGTGGTACCTACCCAGCCGAGCTTGCACAAAGCTCTACCACCAGTAAGACATACACATACTCGATGGGAGCGTAAAGTTTGCGTATGACAGACGAAATCCTACGACCTACATCATGATTTTCTCGTTTCCTTTGCAAAGTTGAGCGTAGCTATGAAATATACGGGATATTTGATAGCTACGCTTTAATATACTTTTTAAAATTAGAACGTTTAGTTGTACAAAATAAACATTTTTAGCCAATATAAAAAAAAGACTCGTCATCACTTCAGCCTTACTTTCATGTGTATGTATGTAACTTCGCAGATAATGAACTGAATATAATGATTCTTTTTTCGGTAGGCTTTAAAGTTACTGCTAAAAATTAAAAATGACATTAAATACATGCGGTGTATGTGAGTATATATCAGCTTACCGCCGTCCACTGCTGGACGAAAGCCTCCCCCATAGAACGCCAACCATCCCGATTTTGGGCAGCCCGCATCCATCCCGTACCTGCCACCTTTTTCAAATCGTCGGTCCATCTTGCCGCAGGGCGTCCTACACTACGTTTGCCTAAGCGTGGTCTCCACTCCAACATGTGTCGGCTCCATCGGCCATCGATGCGTCTGGAGACATGACCAGCCCACTTCCACTTCAGCGTGCTAATTCTACGCGCGATGTCGGTGACTTTAGTTCTCTGGCGAATGTCCTCATTTCGGATTCTATCTGCCAGAGAAACCCCAAGCATCGCACGTTCCATAGCTCGCTGAGCGACCTTGAACTTGTGGACCAGTCCTACAGTGAGTGTCCACGTTTCGGCGCCGTAAGTCATAACAGGCAGGACGCACTGATTATATACCCTGGTCTTAAGTGACTGTGGGATCGACGATTCAAAAATATGACGCAACCTCCCGAATGCTGCCCAGCCCAAACGTATTCTTCTTTTGACCTCCTTCTCAAAATTGTGCCGGCCAAGTTGTATAGTTTGGCCCAGGTAGATGTATTCCTGCACAACCTCGAGTGGAGAGCCATTTACGACAACCGGTCTCGGGGATATATGTTGGTTGATCATAATTTTGGTTTTTTCTAAGTTCATCCGCAGACCCACCTGTCTTGAAGAATCGCTTAGGCTGTTTAGCATCTCTTCCAAATCTTGCAGAGTTTCCGCCATGATGACAATGTCGTCAGCAAATCGCAGATGTGTAATGTGTAGGCCATTTATATTAATGCCGCGTCCGTTCCAATCGAGCGTCTTGAAGACGTCCTCCAATGCATTGGTAAAAAGTTTCGGGGAGATTACATCCCCCTGTCTTACCCCGCGATGCAATTGGATTGGTCTTGTGCTCTGATCTTGTACTTGGACGGTCATGGTTGCGGCTTCGTACAAACACTTCAACACCTGGACATACCGAAAGTCTATTAGGCATCTCTGCATCGATTCCAGAACAGCCCAGGTCTCGATGGTATCGAAGGCTTTTTCGTAGTCCACAAACGCTAGGCATAGAGGCTGATTATATTCCTCGGTCTTCTGTATCATTTGCCTAAGTGTGAGTATGTGGTCTACGGTACTGAAGCCTTTTCGAAACCCAGCCTGTTCAACGGGTTGGAAGTCATCGAATTTTTGGGCGAGACGATTCGTGATTACCCTCGAGAACAACTTATATACGTGACTTAAAAGTGAAATGGGGCGGTAGTTTTTCAGAAGAGCTTTATCACCCTTCTTAAAAAACAGCACCACCACACCTCTGCTCCATGCCTTTGGTGTAATACCATTTTGGAGGACGGAATTAAAGATCTTTACCAGCTCTCTCAGAACTGGTGTTCCTCCCGCTTTAAGTAATTCTGAGGTAATTCCGTCCTCCCCTGGAGCCTTGTTGTTTCCAAGTTGTTCGAGAGCAATCCTAATCTCGCCCAAGTCGATGTCGGGAAGCTCGTCAGATAGATGGCGTGTCAGTCTGGCTCTTGGGTCATCCGCGCTGTGGGACTCAGGTGGAGGTACTCGTGATGAGTATAAATTGCTATAGAACTTTTCGACTTCAGCTAGAATCTCTGGTTTTGAGGTGACGGTTGTGCCTTGTGTTGTTCTGAGTTTTGTCAGGTGACAACAGGAGGTATGCGACTTTGCAAGAACCTTTGAGCCCCTATTGAGTGCTATGGCATCTTCAATATTTCGGGTTTGCGCTCGTCTTGTGTCACGCCTTATTAGTTTTTTTACCTTCCTGTTAAGTGCCTGACACTCAGATGGCGTCATATTCTGTTGTTCACGTCTTCTCGTCATCTCGTCCAGAGTCTCGCCTGAGAGCTTCGACTTACGTCCATTGCTCCTTTGTCGAAAGTGATTTTGACCCACCTCGCGAATGACACGTACCAGACTGTTGGTGGCGTCGTCAATGTCCTGCTCGGTTTCCAACATGGCGAATCGGTTCTGTAGTTCCAGCTGGAAGCTTTCGCAACCAGCTTCGACCTGGGGCAAGGTTGGTCTAAGAGTCGACTTCATTAGCCGCGATCGTTCGATTTTAGTGTTAATATTCAGGGTGCCTCTTACCAGGCGGTGATCACTTCCAGTGTTGACCCTGTTGATCACGGAGACATCCCTGAATATTTGGCGCTTATTGGATAGAATGAAGTCGATCTCATTCATTGTTACGCTATCGGGGCTTCGCCAGGTCCACTTCCTTTGGGGCTTTTTCTGGAAAAATGAGTTCATCAGAAATAATCCCTGAGCCTCTAGGAAGTTTACCAGCATTTGTCCCCGATGGTTTCTGTTCCCATAGCCGAATTTTCCTACCCTCGATTCACCATCTTCTTGTACTCCCACTTTGGCATTGAAGTCACCCATTACAACTGTGTAGAAGGTACTGGTACGAGACATAGCTTTTACTATGTCTTCGTATATGGCTTCGACTTCTTCGTCAGTGTATGTGGACGTTGGGGCATATACTTGTATAACCTTCAAGGCATACCTCTCGGTTATCTTTAAGACAAGGTATGCCACCCTCGCTGACACACTGCCAACCTCCATAACATTGCTTCTGAGTGACTTGTGGATCAAAAAGCCGACGCCACCTTGGGATGGTTGGTGTCCCTCTCGGAAGTAGAGTAAGTGACCAGCATCCAGTGTTATCGTGTCCTCGCCCTGTCTTCGGATTTCCGATAGACCCACTATATGCCAGTTAATACGACTTAACTCTACTTCCAATTCTGTGAGATGTTCGTCCAGCCGCAGAGAGCGTCCATTGTACGTGGCCAGAAACAATCGCCGTTTATGGTACCCTGCCGTAGCCCGGGGATTCTTAGCACCCCCCGTCACACCGTTACCATGACCGGTACCGTGGCCAGGGATAGTGTGACTACCGGGAATTGGGGGCCGTGCATTTCTGTTGTCGCTCATTTGGGGGGTTTGTTGCCTTAGTCACCACGCTTGGCAGGCGGGTTGGTGACCGCAGTAGCTGGAAATCTTTCGCTGATAGCGCTGCTGCCCGCTATCAGGATTTACATTTTCGGATTCCAGCATTTGTGTGGTTATACCGCCACGATATCGGTCGCCAGAGCCTCGTTCGTTGATCAGCAGGATGCACCACGGGCAGGTGAGGTTGACGGTAGGGAGCCTAAGGTCGTTGTCGACTCCCCTTACATCCCATCAGGTGTATGTGAGTGCGTGTGTGTTTAAGCGTGTGCGCGCATGCGTGTTTGTGTGTGTTTTACGATAGTAACTTCAACTAGTGAAGAAACTTTCTGTTTTTTTGTAGTTTAATTCTCTAAAAGTAATTTTAACGGCTTTTTTTGTAAAGATATATTGAAGACGGTTTTTAATATTTCGTTTAAATGAATTTTATATTTTGCGTTTATGTTTTACATTGCTCTGATATAACTGACACTGTTTCTATTGATAAACGTTTTGTACTTACGAACGATGAACGTGAGAATGTAGCCATAAACAGCAACACAGCGTGACACCACTGCTTTGTATCCACCGTCTGTGTACTCAAATGTCAGAGGAGCAATACCTAATGCTCGAGATATATAAAATAAAATCGCCATTGTTCCTCGTACTATGTAGTTATCCATGCTTCGCGTCATTACTCTTATATGTTTTATGCATAGCTGCAAGTAAGAAGAATTATTTACCTACAAGATGGTATGAGTCAATTTTGACTTCTTCCTCATCGGCTAATTTATTGTAAAAATAATAATATCTTAGGACATAATTCACACACGGCCATCTGATCTCAAGCTAAGCAGAGCTTGTATTATGGAAACCAGACAACTGATATACTTCAAATACTACTTTTCTAATGTTAATAGATACTTATATAGATAATTACACCCAGAATCAGGACAAACAGATATGTTCATGCACACAAATGTCTATCCTGGGTGGGAATCGAACCCACAACCTTCGGCGTGAAAGGTAAGTATGTACCAACCACGCCAACCAGCCCGTCTAATATTTCTTCGTGTTTCTTTATTGTAAGAAAAGGACTGAGTCTGCCCATGTCACTAAAAACTATCAACTGAACCAGGTCGAAATTACTTCCAAAAAACTTAATTAACTGTTAAGAGAAGAGAAGTTAGGTTAGCAACTAGTTTTCTAATACACTAATCTTGTTCAGGTAAAAATCCTTTGATTTCCATCGTACGAGTTTTGTAATTGAAGTAAGGACTACTTAGTTAGGATTATTCTCATAGAAAGACTTTCTATGTTACTGCACGTATCCGCTATGTATCCTGCAAAATGGAAATAACAAAACACTATCAAGCTTCGAAAACCGAATATTTCAACTAGGATTACATGATTTATTTATTTATTTGGATCTCCAACAGTTGTACATAACACACATTCCAAACACTCTTTACATTAAATTAAAACTAACTATGCACGACCGATTACAGGAGAACACATAATTCCCAAACACAATTACAAAATATAAAAACCGAAAATAGAAATATTTAAATAAAGAACAAAAACAGAAACAGAAACAAAAGGTATTAACTAATTAAATTTTTAAACTTTAATTTATAGTACGATCACGTAAGATATAGTTAATATTTTAATGTTATAGTGTCAAATTATATACATATATATTTCTTGGTAGTATTTACTAAAGCAAACAGACGGTGTTTACCTTAAATGAAAAATAGTACACTTACCGTACCACGGAAAGTACTTTGAAAATGACGATTTACACAAACTAGTAAAAGATAATTGATTTTCAGAGCATTCTAATAATTGTGTAAAATTAAATGCACAGTATAAAATCCCTAATGGACTTTCGTTTTATCAAAGAATTTTATCTAAATAATAACTAGTCATAAAAAAGCTAAAAAGCTACGTTTTAGAAAAATTCACTTCAATAATTATAGTTCGAAAGCGATCGATGCAATCTCAGTAGGATTTGTAAAACCCGGAGGCAGGTTTTAGGTATTTTTTTAACCGTCACATTACGTAGATACTACTCTACATTACTCATAGCGGATAAGAAAAAAATTACAATTCAATACATAAACCATATCGATCTTACTTATAAACGATGCGTAGAGTCTGATTAGTTCAACTCCGATTTCTCTCTTGTCATTATCCATTTAGCATTGAAAAGAAAGAGACAAATAAATAAATATTAATATGATCATATGATACATTACTTGTGTTAAAAGTAGAAGAAATTCTTTTACATCTCCAATATATTGATAATAAAATACAACTTACCTTTATGCTTCAAAATATTTCTATCCTAAAATAAAAAGGCCAGCTACGAAGAACAATTCGATTTAACCACGGACAGTTCATGAATGGTTTGTGATTCCTGCCGCGGTTGATTTGAATAATCCTTATTTCAATATTTGTATTGGAACAAAGCGTGTCTCGTCTGCGATGTTAGTTTGAACAGGGAAGGAGTCCTTTGGTAAGTATTAATCGATTAAACGCTGCTTCGAATATTTCTCTAATCGATTTTTTGAAGTAACCTTATATTTTTTTCTCATGCATATATTGACGGCCGTATGTGATCATTTTCCTATTCAATCGGAATTTCGATTCTCTGGGCGTAAAATTAATCACTTTTGATATGATATTATAAGACTGTATAAATTGTTAAAGATCTTTATTTTCACAGAGATGATTACGACAGAAAGAAAGAAATAACGGCCTTATTTTTTTTTATAGAAAAGGAAGGTGGACGAGCATATGGGCCACCTGATAGTAAGTGGTCACCAAACGCCCTTAGACACTGGTACTGTAAGAAATGTTAACCATCGCTTACATCGCCAATGCGCCACCAACCTTGGGACCTAAGATTTGAAGATGTCCCTTGTGCCTGTAATTACACTGGCTCACTCACCCTTCAAATCGGAATACAACAATACCAAGTACTGCTATTTTGCGGTAGAATATCTGATGTCTGGGTGGTACCCAGACGAGCTTGCACAAAGCCCTACCAAAACTGTTGTTATTGATTTGATATTCGAAGAAAGATATGTCGTTCATCATCTGTTATTCGAACCCATAACGAAACAGTGGTAGAATAGCTTATGCTATCAATCATTCCACTGAAAACTTCGATAAAATCACAAATACATTATGTACTGTACAATTACATACGTTATTATTAATGAAGCTCCAACAAATCGTTAATCTATTATATTGTAGTGGCCTTCGTGTGCAGGCAGTACTATCATTTTAATGTAATATTGCCAGTGTATGAAGTATAAAATTAACAACGTGGTACTCAAATAATTGTATATAATTTGGTCAAAAATAATAGACTATAGACTTGAATACTACTAGAAGATGGATTTAAGAGCGTTTTGGTAAGATTATACTTTAAAACATGCAACGTATGGAATGCGAAACTCATCATAACAGCAATCTATTTTTATAAACTACCCTTTCTATAAATTTATAAACTACCCGACGCAGCTTCACATGAGTACGGGTCCATATAAAAGGTTTACATTTCAAGGACAAACGTACAAAGATTGTTTTGAATCAGACATTTGCCCGGACGTATGCAGGAGAATTTACCAACGTTTTATCACATTCGGACGAACATTTTAAAAACATAGAAGGCAAACATTAGAAAAAAAAAATTATTAAGAAGAGAGGACATTCATTGAACAAAAATAATCGACAATTTACAATTTGAAATTATACAAACTTAAATTTTTCGACTGACTAAAGATATGGAGCAAGATAAATGCATACTTCGAGGACCGTTAGCGATTGTATTTCGTATCTCCCGCGTATTCGGCATTGCTCCACTGAACTTAAAATGCAAACACGGTGGATACATAGCAACAGTGTCCCGTCCCGTTGCTGTTTATGGTTACGTAGTCACATTCATCCTACGTAAGTAATCCCAATATGTATAATGGCGTGATTTTGTAGATTATTTACACACGGCCGCTGACCACGGACAGCACCGCAGTGAGGTTCTAACAATGCGTTTGAGTTTGTGTCAATCTTGATAATAAAACGCGCCTCGGGGTATGACGGAATCGTATACCGTGACGGCAAACGGCATGACGCACTTTTGCCGACTCTTTCTTGTACTTTGCAGGGCGTACATACTATTTATTATAAATAATAAAAACATTTTATTTATTTCATATTTATTTATTGATTTTCTTTAAATAAATTTTGTCACTATCAATATCGATATTTAACTTGGAAAATTTACTAATTATAAGTTCGTTATCTTTATTTATTTATTCTTAGTAAAACAAACAGTTACAAATTACACAATTTATTATACCATTAAAAAAATTACAAACCAATCAAGTCTTGAGACAGTAGCAACTAAAAACAAATACAATTAAAATTAAAATGAGAGATCAAGGAATTTTACTTTGTAAGGGTATTAATTTTTTTAACGAAATGTATTAAATACCGTTTCTTTCTTTCAGATATATCAATGGCAATATGCGTTTACCTACAGATATTGTACTCTCAGTCCAAATTAATGGTAATAATTTTTCCATTATTAAGTTACACCATTTTAATGGGTACTCTACTAATTACTGGTATGAGATCCTACGGTGGAGTGCGGTGGATGAAAAGGACCTTTAAGTACATTGCTCTGTTACGAAAGGTAAGATATCATATCGTGCTAAGGAAAACATTGCGACGAAACCTGCATAAGTTTTTATCACGAATGAATTCAACGTAACCAATTGACGAACCGGTCGGCGTGGTCGGTAGACACTTGCTTTTCACGCCATGTGGGTTCGATTCCCACCCAGAACAGACATTTGTGTGCATGAGCATGTTTTTTTGTCCTGAGTCTGTGTGTAATTATTTATATAAGTATGTATTTACAATAGAAAAGTAATAAATGTATATCAGTTCCATATCAGTTTCTATAGTTCAAGCTCTGCTTAGTAAGGGATCAGTGTGTGAATAATGTCCCAGGATATTATTATTATTGTTAATATGCATGGGAGCAGCATGTTTTAATGAGCTATAAGTCTTAAGGGAAGGTATTTTCACTGTCGGGCGTTTAAAGACTGTTAAGTTTTTGGAAGCGCATTGTTAACGTTCCTTACAAAGGTAAAACCAATACCAACACCAATGTTTGTAGTAATAGGTCTGCAGTCAGATTCCTGATATAAAAAACGTATAAACTATCAAACCACTCATTAACAAAAAAGCAATACAAAGATACACAAAAGGCAATACGTTATGAGGCGATTTGTCAAGTGATAAATAATAATGAACCTAAGCAATCATGTTTTCCTCTGCACATGCGCTAACGTCTTCCCACATTAAATCTTGAAAATTGTAACGGAAAATATCTCTACTTATTATTAAAGTCACTCCTCCCCATGTGTCAAATTTTGAAGTTGTCGGAAAAAAATCATAATTCAGGCAGCTTTATTGGCGTGTGCCGCGTATATTATACATTTATTTATATACACAAACAGAATATAATCAGAACATTCAATAACAAGTTAACATAACTTTAAGCAAAATCATATTCTAAACATGTGTACACAGCATGCTCATAAAAATAATCGTGATCGTGGGCTCAAACAGGCCCTGAATATTCATGTGCTTATTTTGTGATTACAATTTATCTCGTGCTTTACGGTGAAGGAAAACATCGTGAGGAAACCTGCATGTATCTAATTTTACTAAAATTCTGCAACATATGTATTCTACCAACACGTATTGGAGCAGCGTGGTGGAATAAGCTTCAAACCTTCTCCACAAAAAGGGAGAGGAGGCGTTAGCCCAGCAGTGGGACATTAATAGGTTGTTACTTTATATAGAAAAAAAAGCCGAGATGGCCCAGTGGTAAGAACGCGTGAATCTTAACCGATGACCGTGGGTTCAAACCCGGGCAAGCACCACTGAATTTTCATGTGCTTAATTTGTGATTATAATTCATCTCGTGCTTTACGGTGAAGGAAAACATCGCGAGGAAACCTGCATGTGTCTAATTTCACTGAAATTCTGCCACATGTGTATTCCACCAACACGCACTGGAGCAGCGTGGTGGAATAAGCTCCAAAACCTTCTCCTCAAATGGGAGAGGAGGCCTTTAGCCCAGCAGTGGGACATTCACAGGCTGTTACGGTTACGGTTATATAGAACATTGTTTCACCAGTGCGAAGCTTGTACGAGTAGCTAGTAATAGTGATTATATTAATTCCAGATTAATCACGACATAAACGGAAGTGACGCAAGTACAAACCGAAAACTATCAGTAAAAATACTCCCGTACACATTGTCCCTGGCGACTTGCATAGTTATAAACGCATTACTAACTTTTAATTTAAAAGAAAGTAAATATAATTGTTACTATTCGGGTTTGATGCTTTAATTATTTATTTATAATTAATTAAATACATGCTTATTTCAAGTAATATATATGGACATTTAATGCTATAACTGTAGAGAAACTGAGAAATATTTTATAACACAGTAAATTTCAGGGTTGGAGGCTTTAACTAAGAAATGACTGCAGTTGAAGAATTTCATTATTAAAAATTACATGTACTTATAAAATGAGAAAATATAAAAAGTATTTGTTTATTTATTTATCTGTTGGCGGTGCACTACTACAAAGGCAAAAACGTCTCGAAGCTGATTGGGTTTTAGTTTAATGAAATATTTCGGAATATCTGAACTTATAGCTATTAGGAAGTCGATGTCGTGTAATTTATTTTTGTACCACTATGTAATCAATTTTTGTCTGAAAATAATACATTTTGTTTCAGTATATGCCGAAATGCAGACTATGCTATATTTTATTGAGTTGTACAAAATATTCCTGATACAAATAGAAACTGCATTGATTCAATTAGAAATTCGACAAGCTTTGAAGAATATTACTAGTAGACTACTTCAACTTCACAACGGAATAAAATCTAGTAATAGTTTTTTTTTTAAGAATTTTATCTTATTTTCTAAATACATATACAGACTAGAAATGCGCCACTATTGTCCAAAGACATTGGCATTGAAATAAATATTAACCATTCCATACTTCACCAATGCGCTATTAACCTTGGGAACTAAATTTTGTGTCTTGTGCCTGTAATTACATTGGCACACTCACCTTTCAAACCGAAACTCAACAATACTACAACAACAATACTTGTTTGGTGATAGATTTGCTTCTCATAAGGCCTTACACAAAACGTTACCATCAACGATTTAAATTACCACATTCTTTTTATAATTTCAGGTTCCGCAGCAATAATTACAAACCGATCTAAATCAAAAACTGTTCGTGATCTAACGAAATCTTATGTAACGATTTGTGAGGTAGAATCAACTGTAAATAATAATTCTGGTGCCACCATGTTTCTGCTGTTCTCCATTTCTATTTTGTTTTTCATGATAACATTCTGTGGCCTTATTGATACTTTTGTAGTTGGTATGTTATGAGTTTAATAAAATACTGTTGCAATATGCGTTCACCCGCATTTTAACGTTACTACTCCGCCCTTATGGGTTGTAGCGTGTAATCTTTCCAAGTAGGCTATCTAATTCAAAATCTTTTTAAATTTGACTCGTACCTCTTGTGATTATCACGATCAAACAAACGAACTAAGCCTGAATTTTTATTTGCCTAATTTGTGTTTATAATTCATCTCGTGCTTGACGGTGAAGGAAATATTGAATGGAAACCCGCATGCGCCTAATTTCCATTGTTGGCACGTGTATTCCAACAAACCGCATTGGAGCACCGTGATAGTATAAGCTCCAAGCCTTCTTTTTAAAAAGGAGGGGAGGCCTTAGCCCGGCAGTGAGATATTTTCAGGCTGTTACTTACTTATATTAGTATAGATTTTTGGACTAAGTAAAAAACAATATTGCTCTTGAATTCCACAACTTTTGTTCTTGTTTTCCTAAACATATGTCCTTAATTTCACAATGACTTATTTTCATAGTTTTTTATAGGTAAATGTACTTTGAAGATAATACTTTTACAACTAATGTGGTGTACGTTCCACCTTAGTACAGCTTTGCTATTTGTTGAACCATGTCATCAAATAACTGGAGAGGTAAGATTTTGTATATTAAAAAAAGAAAAAAAACACAGTCGTTAATTCTTAGTAGGAAAATCAAAAAAAAAAAATCAAAATACTCTTTATTGTACACCAGTAAATAAATTACATAAACACAGTTAGATGAAAGATGTACAAGAGGCGGCCTTATCGCTAACACAGCGATCTCTTCCAGGCAACCTTAAGGTAGAGGAAAACAGATATAGAAATAGGGGTGTACAGAGAAGATATAAACATAATAAATAAATACAGTGTAATATTAATATATTAAAAAATAAGTAAATAAATAAAATAATGTACAGTACCTGATATCTAAAATGCATACATATATGTATCTATCTAATTAAATTCAGGTTATAATATATAAAAATTAAATTAAATTAAAGTCTTTAGGAAGTAAAGCGCATTGTCAAACATTTGTATTTATCAGCATTATCATTGAATTTTAAGGTAATTGAAATACGGAATAAGCTAACAAATTTAATGTTTAGTATGACGCCTGTGGGGAAGTCGATTTCATTGGAATTAGACTTGATGTTCAAGCAACTGATTCTAAATGAACCAACTATATCACCATTACATTTATATTCAGTTCAACGATCACTTCTTCCAAAGGTAAATGAATATATAATATACATATATATAAATATGCACATAAAAGTCAAGCTAATGAAATATCTATTTATTTGCTGATAATATTTAATCCGTCTCCAAATAGTTTTTAGTGGCTACATAAATTCTTTTAATTGTCCAAAATTTTCAATAAGTGCTTGATACAATTTTGGGATTATTTTTTTCAGACTTTCGGCTTTATAACTACCTATCTCATAATCATTGTAACATTTATACAAAAAAATAGATGGTCAAATTGATTGTTAAGTTGGATGTCATTATTTTTGCTGATTTTATATAACCGAGTGATTTCGTGCACAACAACCACAGTGTGTTATGACGAATTATTGAAACCACAGAATGTTTTGCGAATCGAACATTCGAATTAAGTACGAGCATTTACTTGTTATATAATTTACATTGTTGTATTCAATAAAAATAAAATATTCACAAAACTACAGTAGCACTTTTACTGCAAACACCATCAAACTATGGAATGCACCACCTGCGATTACGACTGTCGAATATCCGATTTTGGCAGTCGAATTCATTGAGCATTTTTAAATATCGCTTGAAAAGCTATTATTTGTCTTTATCTAAATAAGGTATATATGTATGTATGAAATAGTATGTATAATTATCGATATGTAATTTTACACTTTAATTATATAGTATATATATGTAGATATGTGTAGTTTATTGTTATACTCTAATTGTTCTCTTAAAAGAGTTATCTTACAAATCTTTCACCAAAGGTTGTCTGTGAGAGATCACTATAAGCGATAAGACCGCCTTTACGCACCATTTGTTGTTTGATTTTTTCCTATTACTCTTATGTTATTTATATGTCGAAGCCGATATGGCCCAGTGGTAAGAACGCGTGAATCTTAACCGATGATCGTAGATTCAAACCCGGGCAAGCACCACTGAATTTTCATGTGCTTAATTTGGGATAATAATTCATCTCGTGCTTTACGGTGAAGGAAAACATCGTGAGAAAACCTGCATGTGTCTAATTTGACGGAAATTCTGCCACATGTGTAATCCACCAGCCCGCACTAGAGCAGCGTGGTGGAATAAGCTCCAAACCTTCTCCTCAAAAAGGGAGAGGAGGCCTTTAGCCCAGCAGTGGGACATTCACAGGCTGTTACGGTTACGGTTACGGTATTTATATGTCGTGCAATACGTATTAAATAAATAAAATATTATTGAAAGAAGATCGCTCGTTTTATTTCATTCCGCATATTCAAACTCGCTGCTAATTTCAGTAAAGACTCACCCACCAAACCACCTATCCCCTTTTTGATGCATCGTGATTATCTATATATCTATATAACAAGGCAGACTAGCAAATGGCACCGTATCACCGGCCATAAGCATTGGACTGAAAAGAATTTTAATCACCGCAAAATAATTTTGGCGATACAAGGACCAATGTTCACCAACCTTGGGAACTAAGATGTTATCGCCCTTGTTGTTACTATTAAGTATTTCTGTTTGGCAATCAAATGTGTGGTATCAGTTTCGGAGCCATTATTACAATAGTGAGCCCTTAATATAATAGCCATTGACAAGCTGGTTGGCGCAGTTGATAGATACTTGCCTTTCACGCCGAAGGTTGTGGGTTCGATTCCCACCCAGGACAGACATTTGTTGCATAAACATGTCTTCACATGTTTTATGTTTGTACTAACTCTGGGTTGTATGTATGTAGTATATCAGTAGTCTGGTTTCCATAGTACAAGCACTGCTTAGTTTGAGATCTGATGGCCGTGTGTGAATAATGTCCCAGAAAAAAAAAATCCAAATAAGTTGAACACTTTTCAGTCAGGTATTTTATTTACTGAGAACAAATTTAATTATTTTACAACATGTAGATATTATAGATAGCAATAAAAGTATTAACTACATCTAGGTACATGTCGTGCCGCTTCGTGATTGTATAATATTTGTTAACGAGTGCCTTTACAGTGTTTTTGCTTAAGATTTTACATATAAATCACGAATTAAATCAAAATAAAAATTACATGTTGATAATAATAATAATAATAAGTAACTTTATTCACCAAAAAGAAACAAAGACAAAATTAAGGTACAAAACCATAAAAAAGAGTTAACAATATGATATTTGATAATTTGGTGAAAAGGTCGTAATCTCAGCTAGGCTGCTTTTCAGTCTGAAAAAAAATGCATTTTCATTGGTCGATAAGGCCCGCATTCGGGGTGCGGGAGATTTCTGTAACGCATGCCATAGGGCCCGCAAAGAGTTTATCGTTTTCACTGGTCGTCAGAGCCCGCATACGGGGTGCGGGTGACTTCTAAATATTTAATGATTTATTATTTTTATATTTCATTATATCACCCGCACACGTTTAATCGACCGAGTTATCGACCAGTGGATTTCATTGGTTGTTAGCTCGCATGCGGGTACTCCCCGCAATCGGGCTAACTACCGACTTATCGACCAATGAAAATGCGCCTTACGCCTTGTACATATGCTGCCAACACAAACGTTACAGTCATTGCAGTGAAAGGTAAACGAAGATATAATTACTAAATAATAAAAGTGAATACAATTTATAACACGCCCAATAGGCTAAAATAAAAAACATGCAAGCATTACTAAAACAAGGAGGTTTGCTTTTTTTTTCTAGTAAAAGGAAAATATTTCATATTGAATAAAAATAATAATATTTAAAATGTATAAGTAAATAGCGATACATATTTTAATAAATTACAATCAAAATAATAATTAAGTATATGAAGTTTATTTACACACATTTGTCCAGACACATTGCGTCTTTTGCATAGATTGCCAACAACAAGCCATTGCTTGCATTGTGCCTTAAACTTATTTTGAGACGTACTGTTCTTAATCGGAGGTGGGATATCGTTCCAACACTTTGAAGCTGCGAAGCGAAAGCTACCTCTAAATACTTGCAAATGTGGTCTAGGCAGTATTAGTCGCGGAACTCGGCTCAATCTACAATTGGAATCATTTGTTTAAGTTTATCCGCCAAATAATTCATAATTTTACGATATTTTAAGTTGAAAGTGATATTATTTAATTTAAGTGTACGGCGATTTTTCATATTTAATATATTCTTGGAATTTAAATAAGGTGTAATATGTGAATATCGAGGTATATTGTAACAAAATCTTAGACAAGAATTTTGTATCCTCTGTATTTTCCTTTCAGTCTTTTTATAAAGGCAGGGGCCATAAAGGACATCACAGTAATCCAACTGAGACAGAACCAAGGACTCCACAAGTTTTGATCGCGCTGATTCACTCAAAAATGGTCTAAACTTATAAATCACTTTGAGTAAAGCGTAACACTTCGAAGTAACAGATGATATGTGTTCTTCAAAGCGTAATGACCCATCCAACTTCACCCCAAGATTCCTCGCTAGCTTAGACTCAACTAAGGAATGACCATCTATATAAATCCTATGACATATTTGACCAAGCAATACCATTTGTTGCCTAGTACCAAAAATTATGTAAGTACATTTTTGTGGATTTAATGACAGGTCATGGTTCTTCGACCAACTAAAAATTTGAGAAAGATCATCATTAACATTTTGGATAGTTTTATCATTATTTATATATGGATTGATGTTCAATAATAACTGTGTATCATCTGTGTACATGTGGACTAAACTAGTTTTGACACATTCGTGAAGATCTGCCGTATAAATTGAGTACAAAATTGGTCCAAGTATAGAACCTTGGATAACACCTCTATTATCTTTTATAGCGCTAGACCTTGTAGGCTTTCCATTCATGCCAGAAACTTCTACTATTTGTAATCTATCTTTAAAATAACTAAAAAACCACTTGCATACGAGATCAGAACAACCATAAAATTTCAATTTGGCCAGAAGTGAATCTATATTAAGACAGTCAAATGCTCTACTGTAGTCTAATAGTATCAAAATTGAAGCCATATTATTATTTGATGCAGAAAGAATTTCATCAACAATATGTAATAACGCTGTAGTGGAACTGTGTGGCTTTCTAAAACCGGATTGACATTTTGGAATAATGCAATGTTTTTCAAAATAGGAAACAATTTGTTCATTTACTGCCTTTTCCAAAACCTTTGATAAAACAGGCAAAATTCCAATTGGTCGTAAGTCTTTCACTGAGTCTACATTTGTCTTTTTCGGAAGAGGTTTAATAATTGTAGTTTTCCACGATGTTGGAAAGTATCCCGTGCGTAATGAAGTATTATATGTGTAATAGCAACTAACGAGTATGGGAGGGTAAGTTTTACCATTTTAATAGATATGTCATCAATACCTACGGCATTAGAGACTATAGAATTAATTATTTTTAAAATGCTCTCGACGGAAAGTTCTGTAAAATCACATCCAGAATAAATCGGTTGGTTATACTTATTTATAATGCTACTATTATCTGAAACACTAGGTACAGAGTCAAGGAATGCTTTATTTATTATATTTGGATCACATAGATGAGCTGAAATTTGAATCTTGATGAAATTTTTAATGCAAAATATTTATAATGCCATAATTGCACAAATGTTTTTAATAATAGTAATGAACTTGCGGCGGTGCGCATGCGCCGCATAAAAACGAGTGCGCTTATTAAATCAAAATGAAAATTAAATGTTGATAGCCGACTTACGGTGCTTTTAAGGCGGATTTTCTTATAAATATTATGTTATGCTATAGTCAAAGTTACACATCAATGTGGGGAATTGTAAGGTCTACTTAAACACTAACAGCCTTAATTATAAACGTTGCTAAGCGTTACTGAGTTAAACATTGTCGTCTTCTTCTTCCGAATGTCAAAACAATAATGACAGAAAAAGAGAAATATATAAGTAAGTCATAATAAATAGTATAAGTAAGTCCGTAAAACTTCATCTTAAATGTTCATGGCTTAAATAAATCAATTGATATGTTTATATATGTATTAATATATGTTATACAACATATGTATATAAATGTATATATGTATCTTTGTGTATATATTGTCTACATTTATATGTATATGTATGTGTGTATAATGCGCTCGCCCGTTAGGTCCTGCAAGTGTGTTATTGCGGGGTTGTCTGGGAGAGATCACTACTTGAGTGATAAAGCAGCCCTTTGCATGCAATTATTTTTATATGGCATGGCTTTTCTTGAGCTTTTGTTTTTGTTTTTCGTTTTTTTTTTACTTGTATTTGTCTTTTTTTTCTTTGTGAGTGTGCAATAAAATTGTTTAATAATAATAATAATAAATAAAAGTTGCACCTCAAAAAAATCTAGTGTTAATTATTAATTGTATACAATACAATACAATACAATATATCAAGTCTAGTTTCAGCCTGATCGGTCTCCCCACAGGAGTCACTCCGTAAATTAAACGTGTTAGCCCACTCCGTATCTCGACGACCTTGAAAAAACATACAGCGATAAGAATATTTTCACATAAGGCTTGACATTCTTGTTAATATTTTATTTATTATTAACTTTCTAAGCCCTTTAAATTATGATCGTGGGTTCAAACCCGGGAAAGCACCACTGAATGTTCTTGTGCTTAATTTGGGATAATAATTCATCTCGTGCTTTACGGTGAAGGAAAACATCGTGAAGAAACCTGCATGTGTCTAAATTCACTGAAATTCTGCCACATGTGTATTTCACCAACCCGCATTGGAGCAGCGTGGTGGAATAAGCTCCGAAACTTCCCCTCAAAAAGGGAGAGGAGGCCTTTAGCCCAGCAGTGGGACATTCACAGGCTGTTACGGTGTCAAAAAATATTTAATTCTATATACATGTAAATAAATTGTTAGAATTTGGAGAAGCAGTAGCCTACACTAAGGGTTTTGGATATTTTACATTCCTGTGGCTTGTTAAGCTCCAGAGCTTACCGAGGCACAGGACAGGAGATATAATCTCACTACCACTGTGGTGGTAACCACTTTACATCAAGTGGTACACTTCCCCGTCCGCCTCCCAATACCACAAAAAAAGTATTCATAACAGAACGCACCTTAGTGCGTAAGAAAATTCGCACGGGGACTTCTGTTCCATTTACTAACTATGATGTAACTGATAGTTTGATCAGGTTTTTGTTTCTAAGAAAATCTTACCTCCTCGTTTATTCGATGACATGGCTCAACAAAAAGCAGCGTCGTACTTATATACAATATTAACCAAATCATTGGAAACAAAATTTTCAAAGCTCGATCATTTGTAGCTAAAAAAACAAACATACATAAATATATACAAACTATTTTAAATTTATTTTAACAACACTTTTAGTTAAATAATGATAATAAGGAAAAATGAAATCCGTTCTTAATAAATATTTTGACTTGTAAAGTGACAGCTTGTAAATATTCCGACACTGTCGTGCTATTAAGTAACTCTGTAAGAACTTCTCATTATTCACCTGTGAAATGGTGACAACCGATTGGTGATTATCATAGTGAATGTCGTATAACACTTTCGGACTGACCGATTTTTGCAGTGCGGTTCTAGTTAGCTCTTACAGTAACAGCTCTAGGCTACTCCTACTACTAGGCTCTACTATATATTTACAGACAACAAATCAAAAACTTTCACTTCTTCTTATGGAAATAGTGTGCAACTAATTCCACCACGCTGTTCCACTATGGATTGCTTGATTCCAATAAGAATTATATATTCACCATAACATTTTTTATTTAATTTTAAATATTGTTATTATTGTTAAAATGCATTTTAAAATCCAAATAAAGTTTTTTTTTAATTTTTATTTTTTTTGATCGCCAGTGACAGATGAAATAGTTGACATAATACGAATGAAACGTACCAAGAACAATAGCATCTATTAAGCTACAGAAGTTCGTGGTGAGGCACACGATAGTATTACAAAATAAGAGAAACATGGTGCCACCGCTATTCTCACTCACAGCTGAGACTAATTCACAAATCGTAATATAAGAGTTCGTTAGAACACGGACACCTTCTGATTTCGACCGGATATTATTAGCTCTTATGGAATCTGCAATGAAAGAAAAAACACTTCAATAACTGAAAGAATTTAAAAAGTATACATTACTAGCCAAATTTATTACCAGAATTCAGTCCATCGTTAAGTTGGAGTAGTTTTTTATTGATTTTTCTCAAGACTTGCTGTATTTCTAATTGTATACAAGCAATTTCTATACCTAACAGTAACGTTTTGTACATTTCAAAAAAGAACAAAATGTTCATACAATCTATAAATACTACGTTGAAGTTATATGTTACCTTTTTAAACGATTCTTAATTTGTAATAATGTTACTTTTTCATTGTTTTTACCTTAATGTACTTGTTTCCGTTTGTGGAAGAGCGGGGACTCCTAACACAAGTTAATTCCATTACTTAAAAGGAGCTCCCTAGCTGTATCTGTTGTATCTAGGTATAAGTTACAGAAATAAACAATTTTTAATTTTAATTTTAATTTTTTTAATTTTTTAATTTAATTTAATTAAAACTGAAAAATAAATAAATTATTAAAAACTTTTTTTCCGAATTAACACACATTAATGTAAATTTCTACACAAGCAAAACCGTAGAATATGATTGGTAATTAACAATTAATAGGGCCACTCGTATAGGTAGGTAGGTATCGTAAGAGTACACTATGGGAATTTGCGCCGTCAAGCTCATCATCATCATCATACATCGCTGATGTATAAATCAGCGATTAGCACCTTAATAACTCGCGTGTTAATAACAATTCTTGTTCAATGTTATACACACATACATAAATATAAGCACACCAGACAGCTTCTTACCTATCTTATGGTCAAAGAGAAATATTTCGTTTATCAGAATATAAACGGCGTATGAGATTAAGTACACAGACATCAAAATTGTTAGTTTTTGATTTGATTTTGTTTCGTTATCATTTATGTTGTAACATATCTGAAATAAATATATATATATATGTTTTTATATCATTGATTAATTCACTTTTTATTAGAATAAAGACTGTCGATATGATATTATGAGGACTTGATCGCAAGTTTAATTATAAATATATAAAGCCAGATTAGGTCGCAAATGCCTTACATTAATTAATTAATTAATTTCTATCAGAAAAACCAATAATTATAGTTTTCGAAACATATTTTTTTATTATAAGTAAATATTATAAGTATTGAATAAGAATTGAAACCATACTTACCTTTTTCAATATAACAAAGTAGGTAAAAGTTCTTTTCAAACGCCGAATTCCACCATAAGATGCCATCCCAGTAAGTAATAGAGTACATGTCATTACTAAATAGTTTAATAATGGAAAAAGTGCTAGGTCTGATTGTTCCTGGCGCAATATGCTTGCCAGATAAAGACATGTCATCAAGGTACTTTCTATAAGTAAAGTAAAACAAAGGTAGATCAAAAAATTTAAACTGCCTGGAATTACTGATTACTGATAATCACCTACTAAAATAAGTGCCTAACCTCGTCTAATCAAAAGTGAAACCTGCAAATGGCTAACCAATCTTGTCATGCTTTTGTAAGAGATAAAATATTTTATTGACTGAAACAAAAACATTTCTTCGAGAATTGTCGGATCTTGGTATATACTCGTGCGTACTCGAGCTATATGCTCACATACTCGAGTTTGCGTATGACAGACGAAATCTTAGGACCTACATCCTGATTCGTTTTCTTTCTTTCTCTTTCTCGTTTTCTTTGCAAAGTTGAGTCGGTTGAGATACGATTACGCACTGATATACTTTTTAAAATTAGAACGTTTAGTTGTACAAAATAAAATCATTTTTAGCCAATATCAAAAAAGGCTGGTAATCACTTGGGATTTACTTTTATGTACATATGTATTGTATGTATAACTTTGCCTACAATGAATCGAATTAATCATTATTTTTTCAATAACCTAAAGTTACTGCTAAAATTTAAAAAAAGACATTAAGTACATGCGGTTCCTGTGAGTGCGTGTGTTTTTGTGTTTTTGAGTGTGTGTGTGTTTGTGTGCGCGCGTGCGTGTTTGTGTGTGTTCTACGATAGCAACTTCAACTACTAAAGAAAACTTTCTGTTTTTTCGTTGTTTAATTCTTTAAGAGTATTTTAACGGCTTTTTTTAAAAAGATTTATTTAAGACGGTTTTTATTGCTTTGTTAAATTGAATTTTATATTTTGCGTTTTAATATTGCTCTGATAAAACTGACACTGTTTCTATTGATAAACGTTTTGTACTTACGAACGATGAATGTGAGAATGTAGCCATAAACAGCAACACAGCGTGACACCACTGCTTTGTATCCACCGTCTATGTACTCAAATGTCAGAGGAGCAATACCTAATACTCGAGATATATAAAATAAAATCGCCATTGTTCCTCGTACTATGTAGTTATCCATGCTTCGCGTCATTACTCTTATATGTTTTATGCATAGCTGCAAGTAAGAAGAATTATTTACTTACAAGATGGTATGAGTCAATTTTGACTTCTTCCTCATCGGCTATTTTATTGTAAAAATAATAATATCCTAGGACATTATTTACTCAAGGCTATCTGATCTTAAACTAAGCAGAGCTTGTACTATGGAAACCAGACAACTATTATACTTCAAATACTACTTTTCTATTGTTAATAGATACTTATATAGATAATTACACCCAGAATCAGGACAAACAGATGTGTTCATGCACACAAATGTCACACACACGAAACAAACGTTTCACAACCTTTGGCGTGAAAGGCAAGTATCTACCAAACACGCCAACCGGCCCGCCTAATATTTCTTCGTGTTTCTTTATTGTAATAAAAGGACTGAGTCTGCCCATGTCACAAACAATCAACTGAACCAGGTCGAAATTACTTCCAAAAAATTGTAATTGAAGTAAGGACTACTTAGTTAAGAATATTCTCATAGAAAGACTTTCTATGTTACCGCAACGGTTGAGGGTGCTAAATTAAAATAACAAAACACTAAAAAACCTTTAAGCCGAGATGGCCCAGTGGTAAGACCGCGTGAATCTTAACCGATGATCGTGGGTTCAAACCCGGGCAAGCACCACTGAATTTTCATGTGCTTAATTTGTGATTATAATTCATCTCGTGCTTTACGGTGAAGGAAAACATCGTGAGGAAACCTGCGTGTGTCTAATTTCACTGAAATTCGGCCACATGTGTATTCCACCAACCCGCATTGGTGCAGCGTGGTGGAATAAGCTCCAAACCTTCTCCTCAAAAAGAGGAGAGGAGGCCTTTAGCCCAGCAGTGGGACATTTACAGGCTGTTACTGTTACTGTATAAACCTTTAGAAATCGAATTATTATTAAAAAAATCAGACGTTAATAAAAAACCATCAGACGTACCGATAACAAGTAGCATTACATGATTTATTTATTAGGATCTTTAACAGTTGTACATAACACACATTCAAAACACTTTTTACATTAACTTAAAACTAACTGCACAACCGATTACAGGAGAACACACAATTACAAAATATACAAATCAAAAATAATATAAACACTAAAAAATAAAAATATTTAAACAAAGAACAAAAACAGAAACAGAAAGAAAAGAAAGTAACTAATTAAATTTTTAAACTTTAATTTATAGTACGATGACGTAAGATATGATTAATATTTTAATGTTTCTAGTGTCAAATTATATACATATATATTTCTTGGTGGTATTTACTAAAGCAAACAAACGGTGTTTGCCTTAAATGAAAAATAGTACATTTACCGTACCACGGAAAGTACTTTGAAAATGACGATTTACACAAACTAGTAAAAGATAATTGATTTTCAGAGCATTCTAATAATTATGTAAAATAAAATGCACAGAATAAAATCCCTAATGGACTTTTGTTTTATCAAGTATTTTATCTAAATAATAACTAGTCATATAAAAGCTAAAAAGCTACGTTTTAGAACAATTCACTTAAATAATTACAGTTCGAAAGAGATACTAAGTAAAGTGCATTTTAGTTCAAGGCATAGAAATTGTAAGATAAGCAATCTATGAGTAGACATAACTTGCAGGTTGCAATCTCAGTAGGATTTGTAAAACCCGGAGGCAGTTTTTGGCTGAACCGTCACATAACACCAGATTAAAAAGAAGAAAAAATATTGTGATACGTTTTTTTTTAAATATTTACAATTCAATACATAAACCATATCGATCTTACTTATAAACGATGCGTAGTCTGATTAGTTATCCTATTTTTTAATTTCTCTCTTTCTGTTATTATTCATTTAGCATTGGAAAGAAAGAGACAAATAAATAAATATTAATATAATCATATGATATATCACTTGTGTTAAAAGTAGAAGAAATTCTCTTACATTTCCAATATATTGATAATAAAATACAACTTACCTTTATGCTTCGAAATATTTCTCCTAAAATAAAAAGGCCAGCTACGAAGAACAATTCGATTTAACCACGGACAGTTCATGAATGGTTTGTGATTCCTGCCGGTTGATTTGAATAATCCTTATTTCAATATATGTATTGGAACAAAGCGTGTCTCGTCTGCGATGTTAGTTTGAACAGGTAAGGAGTCCTTTGGTAAGTATTAATTAGGTAATATCGATCGTAATCGTTTAAACGCTGCTTCGAATATTTCTCTAATCGATTTTTTGAAGTAACCTTATATTTTTTTCTCATGCATATATTGACGGCCGTATGTGATCATTTTCCTATTAAATCGAATTCTCTGGGCGTAAAATTAATCACTTTGATATGATATTATAAGCCTGTATAGATTGTTAAAGATCTTTATTTTCATAAAGAGATTATTATGACAGAAAGAAAAATAACAGCCTTCTTTTTTTATAGAATAGGAAGGCGGACGAGCATATGGGCCACCTGATAGTAAGTGGTCACCTAACGCCCTTAGACATTGGTACTGTAAGAAATGTTAACCATCGCTTACATCGCCAATGCGCCACCAACCTTGGGACCTAAGATTTTATGTCCCTTGTGCCTGTAATAACACTGACTTACTCACCCTTCAAATCGGAACACAACAATACCAAGTACTGCTGTTTTGCGGTAGAATATCTGATGAGTGGGTGGTACCTTTTTTTTTTTTTTTTTTTAAATGTATAGGCTAGCGCTTGACTGTATCACACCTGATGGAAAGTGAGATACAGTCTAAGATGGAGCGCGCTTGCCTAGAAGGTGCCTATTCACTCGGAACTTGAAGGTACCCATATTGTAGGTGGTGGGGAAAACGGAGGTCGGGAGGGTATTCCAGACCTTGGCGGTGCGTATCAGAAACGAGGAAGCGAAACGCTTCGTACGTGTCCTAAATACGTCAACGTCAACCACGTACGGGTGCAGATCCTTACGATGCCTCGCGGTTCTTTGGTAAAAAGGTGACGGGGGAACTAAATCAAAAAGTTCCTGAGCACACTCGCCGAAATATATCTTGTAGAATACCGACAGACAGGCAACCTTACGACGATGTTCTAAGGTCTGGAGTTTTGTAACCAGTGTCTGGTCGCCAATGAGTCTTCTAGCACGACGATCCACTGAATCCAAAGTATCAAGCTGGTACTTAGCAGAGCCGTCCCATAAATGGCTGCAGTACTCCATGCACGATCTGACTTGGGCTTGATAAAGAGTCAGAAGCTGTTCTGGTGTGAAGTACTGTTTGACCTTATTGAGGATGCTAAGTTTTTTACCAGCAGTTTTAGCTTTGGATTCAATGTATTGTCCAAAGTTGAGTTTGGATGTTAATGTAACTCCTAGAAGCTCAATACTGTCGGTGATGGGTACAGATACATTCCGGAAAGTCGGAGTCAGGTGGAATGGACTCCTCTTGGCAGTAAACAAACACGCTTGAGTCTTGGCAGGATTAAATTTGACTTTATTATCATCGCCCCAATTCGAAACCTCTTCCAATCTCAAATTGATGCGTTCTACCAAGGCCTCCCTGTGCTCTCGAGTTTCTGTTGTACTAGCTCGGGGACCGGATATGTATCTCTCCGTGACAGTGCTGTCGTCTGCGTACCCAAAGATACCGGGTTTCAGCAGATCGTTTATATGCAGCAGGAAGAGTGTGGCGGAGAGAATTGAACCCTGAGGAACACCGGCATTAATCGCCATTAGATCAGACGAGAAGCCATCTAGGACAACTCGAAACGATCGTCCACTCAGGAAATCTGATATCCAGTTGCAAAGGCCAACAGGTATCCCGTAGCTAGGAAGCTTGCTAAGAAGGCCCGCATGCCAGACCCGGTCGAAAGCCTTGGACACGTCAAGTGAAACGGCTAACGCTTCACCATACTTGTCCATGGCCTCGCCCCAGATGTGAGTAGCGTACACTAAGAGATCTCCTGTTGATCGATTCCGACGAAAGCCGTACTGCTGGTCCGATAGGAGATCGTTTTCTTCGAGGTACGCCATGAGTTTGTTATTCAATACACGCTCCAAACCTTTGCAAAGTATGGAGGTGATTGCTATGGGTCGGTAGTTGGCCGGGTCGGTACGGCTACTCTTCTTAGGTACTGGTTGTACGTTGGCAATCTTCCAGGCTTTAGGGACTTGAGCGGATTTAAGAGAGAGGCGGTACAAGCGTGTTAAAACAGGGGACAACTCAGGTGCACAATTCCTCAGGACTATTGCTGGAATCCCATCAGGGCCACTGGCCTTATTCACGTTCAAGGTGCGCAGAATTTTTAGGACCTCTCGTTGGCGAATTCGTATCTCTGGCATCATTGAGTCGCAAGGTGGTATATTTGGCGGTGAGGCACTTCCTGCATCGAGACGCGAATTTTCGGCAAACAGGGCCGCTAATAAGTTAGCCTTTTCTGTTGCCGTAAAGGCCAAGGATCCGTCAGGCTTCAGCAGTGGAGGCAGCGATGGACGACAGAAGTTTGTCTCAACCGACTTGGACAGAGACCAGAATGCTTTACTACCACGGGGGTAGGAAGCTAATTTGTCTCCAAGACGTCTAGTTCGGTTGAAACGAGCCTTCTTGAGAACCTTCTTGTAGGACTTGGCAGCAGAGTTAAAGGCTCTCTTCTTAGTCGCAATGTCCGGAGCTTTGGTGGTGCGGGCTGCTGCCCACGCTACAAACGCTGAGTTTTTTCGGGCCTCAGCTGCGGCGCACTCAGCGTTGTACCACCTAGGGATCTTGCCATCCAGTGATACGTCAGCATATGGAATAAAGAACTCCATAGCCTGACATATCACTTCAGATATGGCTTGTTCGCAGCTCGACGGATCAGTGGAAGAGAAGCATATCTGCCGCCAAGGGTAGGATGCAAAAAAGTGTCGCATCTCGTCCCAGTCTGCCGACTTGTATCGCCACACCCGTCTGGTTCCAGTGGGACCGGAGTCCAGAGGGTGGAAGTTGAAGACCGACCTGATCACACAATGATCAGAAGTGCCCAAGGGAGCTGCAACTGACACTGAAAACCGGTCAGGGTCGGTAGTCAGCAGAAGGTCCAGACAATTAGGTGTATGACCGTCCACGTCCGGTACCCGAGTTGCTTCATGTACCAGCTGAGAGAGGTTTAGGGATGTTGCGAATTTGAGCGCCTCTCTCCCGGCATGGTCGGTGTTCTGGTATGGGAACAGCCAATCTTGGTGGTGAGCGTTGAAATCCCCCAGAAATACCATTTGAGCAGTCGGGTAACGACTTTGGACGGCATCAGCCGTCAGGCTGAGATACTCAAACATCCGAGTTGTCTCCTGGTCACCTTTGTGCGACCTATAGACGCAGGCGTATACAATCTGCTCCAAACCTGTATCCGATACGCACCACATTACCGAAAAATCGGGTACCTCCCAGTTTCGGAGACGCCGGCAGCAGACGTCTTTACGAGCGTACATACAGACCCCAGCACGAGGTTTGAAGTTGTGCTCGAGAGAATATCCGGGCTACTGTAAGTACGCTACATCCGCTGGACTGGTGATTTGTGTCTCCGTGAGAAAGAGCAAGTGCGGCATGGCGGTCTCAAGGTGGTGGTGGACCGCAAAGAGATTGGAGTGCAAACCTCGTATATTAGAGAGATGCACTGAAAATGAGAGGTGGTGCAGCCGCTGTGAAACATTTTTCTTGCTTTTTTTATAACTCATTAATTGTGGGCGTGAATAGGTATGGGGAAATGGAAGTTGTACGAGGTGCCGCATTTTGGACACCGTGACTTTTACCGCAGAGACGGAGATGGTAGACTCAACTGGAGACCGCGGGGACGCCCGAACCCCCCTGGGAATCGCCACCGGGACCTCTCTCTGGTCGCCAACCAGCACGGTGGAAACCATCCCAGGATTTTTCGCAAGTTGGCGGGGCAGCCTTTCGTAGATGGCGAACCTACTAATTGGGCCCCCTACTAACTGCGGTCGGCCAGCGGTGCACCGTGCTTCGGATCCCGCTGCCCTCCAGATTGAGCCGCCCGGCGTCACTGTGACTACGGTCAGAACCTGTCACCAAATGCAGAGCACAACTATACAGACCCAATCCCCCATGGTAAGCTGCTGCAAACTTCGTACCGGAACACGAAATGCTGCGCGACAATGTGAATTAAGCCACTTGACAAATCGCTATGGCGGTGCGGCTTTGTTCGCAGGGTGGTAATGCTAGCTACGGCCGGAGCCTCCCACCTAGAATATGTTGCTCAATTAGCACCACCCAGGGGCCACGTGTAGGGTAATGAGGGATGAAACCTGTCTTTGGTGAGACCTACGGACGTGAGCAACTTTGACCCCCTAACCTACCCAGACGAGCTTGCACAAAGCCCTACCAAAACTGTTGTTATTGATTTGATATTCGAAGAAAGATATGTCGTTCATCATCTGTTATTCGAACCCGTAACGAAACAGTGGTGGAATAGCTTATGCTATCAATCATTCCACTGAAAACTTCGATAAAATCACAAATACATTATGTACTGTACAATTACATACGTTATTATTAATGAAGCTCCAACAAATCGTTAATCTATTATATTGTAGTGGCCTTCGTGCAGTACTATCATTTTAATGTAATATTGCCAGTGTATGAAGTATAAAATTAACAACGTGGTACTCAAATAATTGTATATAATTTAGTCAAAAATAACAGACCATAGACTTGAAGACCACTAGAAGATGAACATGAAACGTATGTGTAGTGTTCGTATTTAAATAATAACTATGGTAATAGTTATTAACATTGTCTCGTGCTCACGGTGTGGTGGGGCGAACGTCATTCGGGCGAGAGCCATTGGCGAGAGCTGACGTGTCGCTTGCGCATACTGTGTGTTGTCGAGCCAGTGAACCGTTTAACATAGTGTACACTACAAGTGGCGACGAGGAAAAAGGTCTGTTTGCACATATGTACATATAAAATTAATAAATATATAAAATAAAATAAAAGGGAGCAATGTGTCGAACTTTACTGAAAAAATAACAATATTATTTTAATGAAACATCGTATAACATAGTTATAAATAGGATTAAATATTGCTATTAAAGATATTTTTATTAATAGTTATTACGTAAAGATAACTTATAGGACAGTAAGGAAATGTTCAATATAATAACACTAATAATTTCAATTATATATATAATTGCTTGATAGTATCATATTAATGATGAACGCCTACACGGAAAATATTGCAATTTTATTTACCTACGTATTGCTTATCAAAATTAATATTCTTTATATTATCTACATATTATTTCTTTTTTAATCAGGTGTATTAATTACCATTTTATCTGATAGTGGTCATTAGACTTAACAAATCTTAAAAGTATTAAACCTACGTGGTGGGTGTACGTTGTAAATACAAATAATAAAATGTTAAATAAAAGCTAGCAATATTAGTAGATTATTTAATATTTGCTGAAGGTAAAGATAAAATAATATATCTTATTGATTCAGTTATTGAGTCCGACACATTGACTGCTCTGTATGTAAAATATGTGTAAAAAATTAACTTAAGTAATGGTAATAAGTTACCTCCATTAAATTGGAAAGTTGGTGCAAATGTACCCCCATTAAATTGGAAAACATTGGTGCAAATGTACCCCCATTAAATTGGAAAACATTGGTACAAAGATACCTCCATTAAATTGGGAATCGATGGTACTAAGATACCTCCATTAAATTGGGAATCGATGGTACTAAGATACCTCCATTAAATTGGGAAATTATGGTACTAAGATACCTCCATTAAATTGGGAAATTATGGTACTAAGTTACCTCCATTAAATTGGAAATTATGGTATTAAAATACTTTCATTAAATTTGGAAATTCGTGCAACTGTACTGCCATTAAATTGGAAATATCCGGTATAATATACCAACAAAAAAAAAAAGGAAAACATCATATTATTTCAGATCGCCCCAAACAACTCGTCACTATGACATACGCAACAAACAACGCGCTGTCATTGGAGAAATTGGATTTAGAGGGAGACGGTGTTTCCTTAGGCCAGCGCTGGGAGAAGTGGAAGCGGTCTTTAAATATCTACCTGGAAGCAACAGAAATTACATCTCCGATAAAGAAGAGGGCAACTCTTTTATTACTTGGAGGTTCAGGTCTACAGGAGATATTCTATAATTTGCCTGGTGCGAATGCTGAAGCTAACGAGAATAATGATGTGTTTGGAATAGCGGTAAGTAAATTAGATGAGTATTTTACTCCTAAACAGAGTAAAGTGTATGAACGACATGTGTTCCGTTTAATAAAACGAGAAGAAGGGGAAAAATTTGATAAGTTTTTAATAAGATTAAGAAAGCCGAGAAATGTAAATTTGACAATCCAGAAGATCATTTGATAGATCAAATCGTAGAGAAGTGTTTATCAGTTGATTTACGTAAGAAAATTTTGACAATAGGTGACAGCATAACACTAGATAAAATAATTACAGAAGCTAATACATTAGAGGTTGTAAATCGACAAATGGAGGAATACGGAAAGCAGGATAAACAATCGGATGTAAACTCTATAGCTTTTAAAAGAAATGAAAATGAAACTAAAAATGAAAAGAAAAACACAATCTTCGTAAATAGGAATAAAGGATGCAGTAGATGTGGGAATTCCAAACATTTTGCGAACGACGCAAAATGTCCGGCGAAAGGAAAACAATGTCACAGTTGCGGAAAATTAGGACATTTTAGACAATATTGCAAGAGTGGTAGAGAAGGAACTAGGAAAAGGAAAATAGATGAGATAAATAGGCAAGAAGAAGAGCGATCGAGTAAGCAGCCTCGAAGAAGGAAGGAGGTTGATAATATAATTGATAAAGAAGTTGATTATGTCTTCAACGTTAATAATGAAGCCAACATAGAATGTGTCATTGGAGGGATAAGAACGAATATGTTAATTGACTCCGGATCTAAATATAACCTTATTACGGACAAGACGTGGAATACATTAAAAAACAAGGGATTTTTATATTTCAATCAAGATGAGAAGCCAAACAAAACACTTTTTGCATACGGTAGCAGAACACCACTAGAAATCGTAGTATCCTTCGAGACTACTATTAAGATTAATGGAAAAGAACAACGCGCAAACATTTATGTTATTGCGGGAGGATCAAGAAATTTACTAGGCAAAGATAGTGCTATTCACCTTGGTGTACTGAAACTTGGAACCAGCGTAGATCAGATTGCAAATGAACCATTTCCGAAATTTAAAGATGTTATGGTAGAGATACTATTGATAACTCTATAAAGCCTATTTCTCAACCATACCGCCGGGTTCCAATACCACTTGAAGAAAAAATAGAGATGAAAATTAAAGAATTACTGGACAACGATATTATAGAGGAAGTTCGAGAACCATCAAAGTGGATATCTCCAATAGTACCCATATTGAAGGACAACGGGGAACTGCGTCTCTGTGTAGACATGCGACGTGCTAATGCAGCAATAATGCGGGAGAACCACCCATTACCATCCATGGATCATATTTTGCCAAAGATAAGGAAAGCTCAATATTTTAGCAAGTTGGACATAAAGAACGCATTTCATCAAGTGGAATTGCATCCAAACTCAAGGCACATTACGACATTCATTAGTTCGAAGGGCCTTTATCGTTATAAACGTTTAATGTTTGGCATTACTTGTGCACCTGAGTTGTTCCAGAAAATACTGGAAAATATACTTCTCAAATGTGATGGAGCTGTAAACTTTATTGACGACATTTTGATATTCGGTCGTACTAAACAAGAACATGATTCGCGTTTAGAAAAAGTATTACAGGTTCTAAAACAAAATGGCGTTTTGCTGAACAAAGGCAAATGTTTGTACAAAGTGCAAAAAGTAAACTTTTTGGGACATGAGTTAAGCCCTGAGGGAGTTAGACCCTTAACTAAGTATATTGAAAGCGTAGCCAAATTCAGAATTCCAAAAACGATTGAGGAATTACAAAGTTTTTTAGGGTTAGTAAATTATATAAACAAATGGATACCTAACCTAGCTACACTGACAGAACCATTAAAGTATTTATTGCGATTTAAATTTGGAAAACATACAAATATTGAAAAGTTTTGGAAAAATGAACAAGATCAAGCTTTTGTGCAATTGAAAGACAAACTTACGAAAATTCAAACACTTGGGTACTACGACGTTAATGATAAAATTCAAGTGATTACTGATGCTAGTCCTTTCGGATTAGGAGCAGTCTTGGTACAAATAGATTCTAGTGGACCTAGAATAATTGCTTATGGAAATCGCACATTAACTGATTGTGAACGCAGGTACAGTCAAACCGAGAAGGAGGCTCTAGCATTAGTTTGGGCTATAGAACATTTTAATGTTTTTCTTTTCGGAAAAGAATTTGATTTGATTACCGATCACAAACCTTTGGAGGTGTTGTTTGGAATAAAATCGAAACCGTGTGCCAGGATCGAACGATGGGTGTTACGGTTGCAAGCACACTCTGAAGGTGATCCTGAAATAGCTAAAGTAAGAGAAGGCATTTACAATAACAAATGGGACGAGACTATCAGAGGTTATAAAATTTTTGCGAATGAATTATGCTTCTTTGGAAATGTGCTTCTAAGAGGGACTAGACTAGTGATACCTTTAAAACTTCGTAAGATCGTTCTAGATGCGGCACACGAAGGACACCCAGGGATAGTAGGAATGAAAGGACGTTTAAGGTGTAAAGTATGGTGGCCAAAGATCGATAAAGATGCCGAAAATATCGTGAAGTGCTGCAAAGGATATACTTTGGTTGGATTGCCGCATGCACCTGCTCCAATGAAGCGTCGTGAACTTCCGATGGCTCCCTGGGTAGATATAGCAATAGATCTGCTAGGTCCATTGCCTAGTAATGACTACTTATTAGTCGTTGTTGACTTTTACAGCCGTTACAAAGAAATAAAAATAATAAAAACTATTACTAGTGCTCAAATTATAAAATCATTAAAAGAAATATTTAGTCGATTAGGTTACCCTTCATCAATAACGGCAGACAATGGTCGACAATTTGTAAGTGATGAAATTAAGAGATTCTGCAAAGAGTGCAACATAATATTGTTTAATACGATTCCTTACAACCCGCAACAGAATGGCGAAGTTGAGAGACAGAATCGCGACATATTGAAACGTTTGAAAATTGGTAAAATTGAGAAAAAGGATTTACAAGAAAGTTTGTGGGAATACCTCATGATGTATAATTCTACCCCTCACTCGGTTACAGGGAAAACACCAACCGAATTATTTTTTAAAAGACAGAATAAAGATAAAATTCCAACTCTACAAGACTTTAATAATAAAGAAGATGACACTGAGGTTAGGGACAGGGATAAAGAACAAAAGGAAAAAGGGAAGGAGTATGGAGACAAGAGACGGAATGCACAGGATCCAGATTTGAATGAAGGAGACAAAGTATATGTAAAAGAAATGGATAAAGCAAATAAACTTGTACCAAATTATAACCCAACACCACACACTATAGAGAAAGCAAAAGAGGGAGATATAACCCTGAGAAACGAAGAAACAGGACAATCATTAAGACGGAATATATTACATCTGAAAAGAGTTGAAGGCGAATGGAAATCAATTCAAGAAAAGGAAGCTAGGAATTATGATTTGGAGCAAGAGTAATTGTAAAAGAGTAATTATAAAATATTACATAGAATATGAATAACTATAAATTACTGTATTGCAATGATTATTAAATTTTCAATAAGAAAGGGATGTAGTGTTTGTATTTAAATAATAACTATGGTAATAGTTATTAACATTGTCTCGTGCTCACGGTGTGGTGGGGCGAACGTCATTCGGGCGAGAGCCATTGGCGAGAGCTGACGTGTCGCTTGCGCATACTGTGTGTTGTCGAGCCAGTGAACCGTTTAACATAGTGTACACTACAGTATGGAATGCGAAACTCATTATAACAGCAATCTATTTTTATAAACTACCCTTTCTATAAATTTATAAACTACCCGATGCGGCTTCACATGAGTACGGGTCCATATAAAAGGTTTACATTTCAAGGACAAACGTACAAAGATTGTTTTGAATCAGACATTTTCCCGGACGTACGCAGGAGAATTTACCAACGTTTTATCACATTCGGACGAACATTTTAAAAACATAGAAGGCAAACATAAGAAAAAAAAAATTTATTAAGAAGAGAGGAGATTCATTAAACAAAAATAATCGACAATTTACAATTTGAAATTATACAAACTTAAATTTTTCGATTGACAAAAAATATGTTAAAGATATGGAGCAAGATAAATGTATACTTCGAGGACCGTTAGCGATTGTATTTCGTATCTCTCGCGTATTCGGCATTTCTCCACTGAACTTCGAATGGAAATACGGTGGATACATAGCAACAGTGTCCCGTCCCGTTGCTGTTTATGGTTACGTACTCACATTCATCCTACGTAAGTAATCCCAATATGTATAATGGCGTGATTCTGTAGATTATTTACACACGGCCGCTGACCACGGGCAGCACCGCATTGAGGTTCTAACAATGCGTTTGAGTTTGTGTCAATCTTGATAATAAAACGCGCCTCGGGGTATGATAGAATCGTATACCGTGACGGCAAACGGCATGACGCACTTTTGCCGGATCTTTCTTGTACATTGCAGGGCGCACATACTATTTATTATGAATAATAAAAACATTTTATTTATTTCATGTTTATTTATTTTTTTATTTAAATAAATTTTATCAATAACTATCAATATCAATATTTCATTTGACACATGTACTAATTATAAAGTCGTTAACTTTATTTATTTATTCTTAGGAAAACAAACAGTTACAAATTACACAAAATATTATACCATTAAAAAAATTACAAACCAATCAAGTCTTGAGACAGTAGCAACTAAAAACAAATACAATTAAAATTAAAATGAGAGATTAAGGAATTTTACTGTGTACGGGTATCAAATTTTTTAACACAATGTCTTAAATACCGTTTCTTTCTTTTAGATATATCAATGGCAATATGTGTTTACCTACAGATATTGTACTCTCAGTCCAAATTAATGGTAATAATTTTTCCATTATTAAGTTACACCATTTTAATGGGTACTCTACTAATTACTGGTATGAGATCCTACGGTGGAGTGCGGTGGATGAAAAGGACATTTAAATACATTGCTCTGTTACGAAAGGTAAGAATAATCTTTTTATTTGTTTAATTTATTCATATCGTGCTAAGGAAAACATTGCGACGAAACCTGAGTTTTTATCACATGTAAATTCAAAATAACCAATTGACGAGCCGGTCGGCGTGGTCGGTAGACACTTGATTTTCACGCCGAAGGTTGTGGGTTCGATTCCCACCCAAGACAACATTTGTGTGCAGGAACATGTCTGTTTGTGGTGAGTCTGGGTGTAATTATCTATATAAGTATGTTTTTACAAAAGAAAAGTAATATATGTAGTATATCAGTTGTCTGGTTTCCAAAGTACAAGCTCTGCTTAGTTCGGGATGCATTGGAGCAGTATGCTTTAATGAGATCTAAGTCTTAAGGAAAAGTCTTATACCTGTCGGGCGTTTAAAGGCTGTTTATGTTTTTGAAAGCGCATTGTTAACATTCCTTACAAAGGTAAAACCAATACCAATACCAATGTTTGTAGTGATAGGTCTGCAGTCAGATGATTCCTGGAATAAAAAAACGTACAGACTCATCAAACCACTCATTACCAAAAAAGCAATACAAAGATAGATAAAAGGCAACACGTTATGAGGCGATTTGTCAAGTGATAAATAATAATGAAAGTAAGCAATTATGTTTTCCTCTGCGCATGCGCTAACGTCTTCCCACATCAAATCTTGAAAATTGTAACGGAAAATATATCTACTTATTATTAAAGTCACTCCTCCCCATGTGTCAAATTTTGAAGGTGTCGGAAAAAAATCATAATTCAGGCAGCTTTGTTGGCGTGCGCCGCGTATATTATTTATTTATTTATATACACAAATAGAATATAATCAGGACGTTCATTAACGCGTTAACAAAACTTTAAGCAAAATCATACTCCAAAACATGTGTACACAGCATGCTCATAAAAATAATCGTGATCGTGGGCTCAAACCCGGGCCCTGAATATTCATGTGCTTAATTTGTGTTTATAATTTATCTCGTGCTTTACGGTAAAGGAAAACATCGTGAGGAAACCTGCATGTGTCTAATTTCACTGAAATTCTGCCACATGTGTATTCTACCAACCCGCATTGGAGCAGCGTGGTGAAATAAGCTCAAACCTTCTACTCAAAAAGAGAGAGAGGAGGCCTTAGCCCAGCACTGGGACATTAATAGGTTGTTATTTTATATAGAACATTGTTTCACCGTGCGAAGCTTGTACGAGTAGCTAGTAATAATGATTATATTAATTCCAGATAAACTACGACATAAACGGAAGTGACGCAAGTACAAATCGAAAACTATCAGTAATAATACTCCCGTACACATTGTCCCTGGCGACTTGCATAGTTATAAACGCATTACTAACTTTTAATTTAAAAGAAAGTAAATATTATTGTTACTATTCTCGGTTTTGGTGCTTTAATTTGATTTAAAACGTTTCAAATAAATGCCTATTTCAAGTTATATATATGGACATTTAATGCTACAACTGTAGAGAAATTGAGAAATATTTTTACTGAAGTGAATACATTCTATTGAAGAACACAGTAAATTTCAGGGTTGGAGGCTTTAACTAAGAAATGACTGCAGTTGAAGAATTTCATTATTAAAAATTACTTGTACTTATAAAATGAGAAAATATAAAAAGTATTTGTTTATTTATTTATCTGTTGGCGGTGCACTACTACAAACGCAAAAACGTCTCGAAGCTGATTGGGTTTTAGTTTAATGAAATATTTCGGAATATCTGGACTTATAGCTACCCTATTAGGAAGTCGATGTCATGTAATTTATTTTTGTACCACTATGTAATCAATTAGTGTCTGAAAAGTATACATTTTGTTTCAGTATATGCCGAAATGCAGACTATGTTATATTTTATTGAGTTGTACAAAATATTCCTGATACAAATAGAAGCTGCATTGATTCAATTAGAAATTCGACAAGCTTTGAAGAATATAACTAATAAACTACTTCAACTTCACAACGGGATAAAATCTAGTAATAGTTTTTTTTTTAAGAATTTTATCTTATTTTCTAAATACATACACAGACTAGAAATGCGCCACCATTGTCCAAAGACACTGGCACTGAAATAAATATTAATCATACCATACTTCACCAATGTGCTATTAACCTTGGGAACTAAATTTTGCGTCTTGTGCCTGTAATTACATTGGCACACTCACCTTTCAAACTGAAACTCAACAATACAACAACAACAATACTTGTTTGGTGATAGATTTGCTTCTCATAAGGCCTTACACAAAACTTTACCATCAACGATTTAAATTACCATATTTATTTAGTTTCTTTTTATAATTTCAGGTTCCGCAGCAATAATTACAAACCGATCTAAATCAAAAACTGTTCGTGATCTAACGAAATCTTATGTAACGATTTGTGAGTTAGCATCAACTGTGAATAATAATACTGGTGCCACCATGTTTCTGTTGTTCGCCATTTCCATTTTGTTCTTCATGATGGCGTTCTGTGGCCTTATTGATACTTTAGTCTTTGGTATGTTGTGACTTTATTAAAATACTGTTGCTCATCACGCATTCGCCCACTTTAAACGTTACTACTCCGCCCTTCTGGGTCGCGTGTAACCTATTTTAGTAGGCTATCTATCTAATTCAAAATCTTTTTAAATGTGACTCTTGTGATTATCACGATCGAACAAAGGAACAAATCCTGAATTTTTATGTGCTTAATTTGTGTCTATAATTCATCGTGCTTGACGGTGAAGGAAACATTGTGTGGAAACCCGCATGTGTCTAATTTCTATTGTTGGCACGTGTATTCCAAGAAACCGCATTGGAGCACCGTGATAGTATAAGCTCCAAGCCTTCTTCTTAAAAAGGAGAGGAGGCCTTAGCCCGGCAGTGAGATATCTCTATATCTCAGGCTGTTACTTACTTATATTAGTAAGATTTTTGGACTAAGTAAAAAACAATATTGCTCTTGAATTCCACAACTTTTGTTCTTATTTTCCTAAACCTTAATTTCACAATGACTTATTTT
This sequence comes from Nymphalis urticae, assembly GCA_905147175.2. Classification (NCBI taxonomy): domain Eukaryota; kingdom Metazoa; phylum Arthropoda; class Insecta; order Lepidoptera; family Nymphalidae; genus Nymphalis; species Nymphalis urticae. Next base: position 8,744,999 of record LR990003.1, on the reverse strand, counting down.
CATAGTTTTTTATAGGTAAAAATACTTTGAAGATAATAGTTTTACAACTAATGTGGTGTACGTTCCACCTTAGTACAGCTTTGCTCTTTGTTGAACCATGTCATCAAATAACTGGAGAGGTAAGATTTTGTATATTAAAAAAAGAAAAATAACACAGTCGTTGATTCTTAGGAGGAAGTAAAGCGCATTGTCAAACATTTGTATTTATCAGCATTATCATTGAATTTTAAGGTAATTGAAATACGGAATAAGCTAACAAATTTAATGTTTAGATGATAGATCGCCTGTGGGGAAGTCGATTTCATTGGAATTAGACTTGATGTTCAAGCAACTGATTCTAAATGAACCAACTATATCACCGTTACATTTATATTCAGTTCAACGATCACTTCTTCCAAAGGTAAATGAATATATAATATACATATATATATATATATACATATACATAAATATGCACATAAATGTCAAGCTAATGAAATATCTGTTTATTTGCTGATAATATTTAATCCGTCTCCAAATAGTTTTTAGTGGCTACATAAACGCTTTAAGTTGTCCAATATTTTCAACAAGTGCTTGATACAATTTTGTGATTATTTTTTTCAGACTTTCGGCTTTATAACTACCTATCTTGTAATCATTGTAACATTTATACAAAAAAGTAGATGGACAAATTGATTGTTAAGTTGGATGTCATTATTTTGCTGATTTTATATAACCGAGTGATTTCGTGCACAACAACCACAGTGTGTTATGACGAATTATTGAAACCACAGAATGTTACGCGAATCGAACATTCGAATTAAGTACGAGCATTTACTTGTAATATAATTTACATTGTTGTATTCAATAAAAATAAAATATTCACAAACCTACAGTAGCTCTTTTACTGCAAAACCATCAAACTATGGAATGCACTACCTGCGACTACGACTGTCGAAAATCCGATTTCGGCAGTCGAATTCATTGAGCATTTTTAAATATCGCTTGAAAAGCTATTATTTGTCTTTATCTAAATAAGGTATGTATGTATGAAGTAGAATGTAGTTTATAATTATCAATATATAATTTTACACTGTTAAAGAGTTTCGTAGCTTAGCCACCAATTAAAAACTCCGGCAGACTTTTAGAATTATTTATTGTGACAAGTCAACAATGTTTTGTATTAGAGCGTACACTAAAAATAATTGAAATAATTAAATAATTAAATAATTAAAAATTAACAATAACGACAGCGCTTATATAGGCATTCCCCTCTTCCGATGACCACCACGCGTGCTTGCCATTTTTGGGACCTCCTCCTAGACGAAAACAAAAGCGATGCATGCGGCCATCTTGCTGGAGGTGTGGTCAAGCGTGTGACGTCGCTGCGAGGACAATAGATGCGCATGCGACCATATTGCCGAAGGGGTGTGTCCATACGTGTGACGACATACATCAGACCACTGCAACATCACCTGATCAATGACGTAGTTGATCAGGTGATGTTTGTGCTGCGTTTAGACGCATTGTGCACTCGCCACACTACTCCCCCGCCGAGACCGTGACTACGGGCGATAGTAGTTTGGGAATCTGACCACTCTACCACTCCTGGTTTTACTGGCAGGGATGGCATCAGACTTCTCCTGAACTTTGATATTCTGGTCTGTCTGGTCCTCAGCGAGTATGTAAGCTGGTTTCAGTCTGTCTATGCTGATTCGCTGCGTTTTGCCTTGTACGTCGATGTCAAAGGTTTTTTCCTCGCGTCGCAGCACCCTGTATGGACCTGAATAAGGTGCTTGAAGGGGTTTCCGATGGGGACCCTGCCGGATAAATACGTGCGAGGTAAGCATAAGGTCTTTTGGTATGTAAAAAGTTTGATTAGAACTTGTGTGCCAAGATGATGGTTGTGGCCTTAATTTATTGACATGTGTTCGGATTCTACCAACGAATTCGGTGATGTCCACGATGGTTGGGGGTGCTGATGAGAAGAACTGTCCAGGTAACCGCAGTGGTTCCCCGTAGACAAGTTCGGCAGTTGAAGCTTTAATGTCATCTTTGTATGCGCTGCGTATACCTAGTAATACCCAAGGTAACACTTCTACCCAGTTCGAGGTAGAATGACAGGCAATTGCGGCTTTTAATTGACGGTGTAGTCTTTCTACCATACCATTAGCTGCCGGATGATATGCCGTTGTGGTATGATGGTTGGCACCGATGAGCTTGACCAGTTCTTTGAAAGCGCCCGACTCAAACTGCCGTCCACGGTCAGTGGTGATGTGTTCGGGGCACCCGAACCGTGATATCCAACCACTGGAAAGGGCAGCAATGCAGCTTTCGGCGGTGATGTCCTGTAGTGGGTAGACTTCTGGCCACCTTGTGTAGCGGTCCACGATGGTCAGGCAGTACCTGTAACCTAAACATAAAGGTAAAGGACCTATCAAATCCAAGTGGATGTGTCGAAAACGTGCGGAAGGGCTTTCGAAGGCTTGTAGCGGAGCTTGAGTGTGTCTGGTCACTTTGCTTTGCTGACATTGTTGACACTCCTTTACCCATTGTCGACAGTCTTTGCGGATACCAGGCCAAATGTAGCGCTCTGTAACTAACTTGACCGTAGGCTTGGCTCCTGGATGGCTTAAATTGTGGAGAGAATCGAATACCTGCTTGCGATATGAAGGTGTGATGAATGGTCGTGGATTACTTTGAGAGACATCGCAGTATACCAGGAGAACTGGCTCTGACTCTAATCGTATTTTCTTCAACCTAAGGGAAGACCCATTTTTCAGCAGGTCCTGTAGCTCGCTGTCCGCCTCTTGTGCTTTGACCAGGGAGTGGTAATCTAAGGGTATAGAAACTGCCTCGATACGCGAAAGGGCATCTGCAACAATATTGTCTTTACCAGCTACATATCTGAAGTCTGTGGTGAATTGGCTTATAAAGTCCAAGTAGCGAAACTGGCGTGGCGAACAGTTCTCTCGGTGATTAGCAAAGGCAAACGTAAGTGGTTTATGGTCCGTGATGATACAAAATGTCCGAGCTTCCACCATAAATCTGAAATGTCTAATTGCGTCATACACTGCCAATAACTCTCGGTCATATGGGCTGTACTTTTTCTGTGATGGACTTAGCTTCCTCGAAAAGAATGCTAAGGGTTGCCATTCATTGTTCTTGAACTGTTGCAGCACAGCACCTATTGCTGTATCTGAAGCGTCCGTCTGTATGGACAGTTCTGCTTGAGGATCTGGGTGGACCAAAAGCGTGGCTTCTGAAAGTTGCTTTTTAGACAGTTCGAAAGACTCTAATAGGGCAGGCGTCATGTTAATAGACTGCGATCCCTTTGTTTTAGGTCCAACGAGGAGTTGGTTGAGCGGTGCCTGAACTTTTGCAGCATTAGGTATAAAACGGCGATAAAAATTGATCATACCTAAAAATCTTCGTAATTCTTTTAGCGTCTTGGGTACCGGGAAGTTCTGAATGGCTTCAACCTTCGATTCTAACGGCTGTATTCCTGCTGCTGACACGTTGTGGCCCAGGAACTGGACTTGCGTTTTGCCGAAAGTACATTTGTTGGTATTTATTAGAACTCCATATTCTGCTAGTCTTTGGAACAACAACTTGAGATGCTCCTGATGAAGGGTACTGCTGCTGCTGAAGACTAGAATGTCATCCAGGTACCCGTAACAAAAATCTAAGCCCCGCAGTACCTCGTCCATGAATCTTTGGAAGGTCTGTGCGGCGTTACGAAGACCGAACGTCATGAACGGGAATTCGTAAAGCCCGAAAGGAGTGGCGATAGCGGTTTTCGGAATGTCGTCTTCGTATACTGGTATCTGATGATAAGCTTTAACCAGGTCTATGGTTGAAAAGACCGTACTGCCTGTCAACTGGCACGTAAAATCATGCAAGTGCCTGATAGGGTACTTATCGGGAATTGTACGGGCGTTTAGGGCTCTGTAATCGCCGCACGGTCGCCACCCGTCGTTCTTCTTTTTAGTTAAATGTAACGGTGATGACCATGGGCTGTCAGATCTTCTTGCTGTGCCACTTTGTAACATTTCATCGAACTCTTGCTTAGCAATTTTTAGTCTTTCCGGGTCTAACCGTCGCGGGCGGCTAGATACCGGTGGTCCATCGGTGGTCCGGATATGGTGCACCGTAGAGTGTTTGGTGATGTGCGGCTTTCCAGCAGGACGAGTGATTTCTGGAAATTCTCTAAGCAGGCGATGATAAGATGTATCCTCTAAAGTCGTACGTACTGAGGAAATTGTTTCCGTAGAACGTTGTTTCGGGAGTGCAACAGCAAGTGTGGTAACACCGTCAACGAGGCGCTGGTTGCGACAGTCGACTAGCAGGTTGTAGTAACTTAAAAAGTCGACGCCGATGATGGGCTTTGAGACGTCTGCTACGACGAAACGCCACGTGAAAGCGCGCCTAAGTCCTAGATCCAGCGTTAAGGGGAGGAAGCCATATGTGCAAATGATAGTCCCATTTGCAGCGAACAATTCGTATCCCGTTTTGTTTCTAGGTTCCCGAACAGCGGATCTTGGAAAGACACAGAGGTCTGAACCGGTGTCAACTAAATATTGCACTTTGGTCTTGCGATCCGTGATGAACAGGCGGCCCGAAATTGTAAGGCAGTCGTTTACCGCCACTACTGGCTGCCTTGAGCGTTTCCCGCCTTCTTGTAGCTACACGGTTGAATACATTTGCGTGCGCGCTCGCCGAATCTATAATGGTACCAACAGTACGGGTAGTTATTTGTTTGTGAGCGGGAACGTGCGCGGGAATGTCGTCGCGATCTGTCTCTGGCGAATCGTGAGCGGGATCGTGGCTGTCTTCGGTTAAGTTGCATGCTAAGTATCTCCATCTGCTTGCTCAGCTCAGCTACGGTCTGGTTCAGGCTTTCGAAACTAGTACTTGGTACTCCTAGAGTGGAACTAGATGTACTAGCTACTTGCCCGGCTACTCGACCGGCTACTGGCACGGCTACTTGCTCGGACACTTGCGATGTTGCTGGAACGATTTCGTTGATACGGTCGGCAAGCTCTGCCATGTCTTCAAGGCTCATCTTCGTATGCTGCGCTGCTATACACGTCTGCAAATGCGTTGGGAGTCGACTTGACCAGATGGTACGGATAAAATCGGTTGGAACAGTTGGCCCAGCTAGGTGTTGTAGATGCCGTAAAAATTGTGTGGGCTTTCTATCACCGAGTTCCTCGTGCATTAGCAGTTGTTTTATTTTACGCTCTTGTGAAGCTGACAGCCTCCGTATTAATTCGGCTTTTAATTTGTCGTACCTGCCGGTGGAAGGTGGAGCTACGACCAGGTCCCTTATTTCCGCCGTGTGCTGTGGTTCCAGTTGCGCTAGTACGTAATAGAACTTCGTGGAGTCCTCTCGGATGCCGGACAGGATGAATTGGCCTTCGAGCTGTGCGAACCATAATTCTGGATCATCTGGGTTGAATACAGGCACTCTCACTCCAACTCGCATCGTTTCTCCAGTGGCCGGAAGGGCGGTAACAGCTGTGGCGTCACGTGATAATGGAGCGTCCGGCATTGACATCTTGAAAGGTCTTCTTCTTCTTCGTGCTTCAAACATCGGGGTCACCAGTGAAGAGTTTCGTAGCTTAGCCACCAATTAAAAACTCCGGCAGACTTTTAGAATTATTTATTGTGACAAGTCAACAATGTTTTGTATTAGAGCGTACACTAAAAATAATTGAAATAATTAAATAATTAAATAATTAAAAATTAACAATAACGACAGCGCTTATATAGGCATTCCCCTCTTCCGATGACCACCACGCGTGCTTGCCATTTTTGGGACCTCCTCCTAGACGAAAACAAAAGCGATGCATGCGGCCATCTTGCTGGAGGTGTGGTCAAGCGTGTGACGTCGCTGCGAGGACAATAGATGCGCATGCGACCATATTGCCGAAGGGGTGTGTCCATACGTGTGACGACATACATCAGACCACTGCAACATCACCTGATCAATGACGTAGTTGATCAGGTGATGTTTGTGCTGCGTTTAGACGCATTGTGCACTCGCCACACTGTCATCCACGAGCGAATAAGAGCTAAATGCGACGAACAACTCGCAGATAGTCAGTTTGGCTTTCGAACAGGAGTGGGCACGAGTGAGGCTCTTCTTGCAATGCAGGTTCTCGTACAAAAATGCAAAAACATTCAACAAGACGTTTTCCTTTGTTTCATCGATTACGAAAAAGCCTTTGACAGAGTACTGCACGACCGTTTAATTGCAATATTACATGATATCGGCTAGATGACAAAGATATACGTATTATTCAGAATCTGTATTGGAACCAGAAGGCTACTGTACGAGTTGACAATGAGGAGACAATGAGGACACGCTATTTAATTTGTACTCGGAAAAAATAATAACAGAAGCAATTGAAGACCTAGAATGTGAAGTCAAATTAAATGGCCGGTATATTAACAACATCAGATACGCTGACGATACAGTCCTAATAGCATCATCTCCTAAAGAGCTGCAATTAATTATAAGCCGTGTTAATGAGTGCATTGAAAACGCTGGTCTGAGGATGAACACATCAAAAACGAAGATCATGGTATTATTCATATTAGATTATGGTAGCTTCGATGACATTGCTATCATTGTTGCAGGCCAAAAAATTGAGAGAGTGCCCAAGTACAAATATCTAGGGACATGGCTTAATGACACCTGCAGCTGTGAACAGGGGTAAAGACTCGCATCGAAATAGCTTGAAGTGCCTTATGCACGTTAAAAAAGTACTCTGCAATCGCAGACTTAAGATCCCTGTGCGCATACGACTCCTACATTGTTACATCTGGCCTATACTTCTTTACTTTCTCAGTGATTGACCGAACGCCGAACCGATCGGACGTATTGTTGCAAGCTACAAAGTGCATATTTTTTTGTATAAATAAACAAAAGAATATTCCGATTGAAGTATAACAATGAGCGAAATATAACGTGTGGTCTAAGTTATCGACTATGGCGGGTCAAGTTATAATAAACGAGTTTTTGACTTTCGTTCAAAATAAAATTGATATCTTGGATGAATTAAGCATTGTGCAAATTTGTGTCACAAATTTCACAGATACTGAAATTGAAAACGGAAAAGAGATAGTATACAATACATGTTGCGATCGTGGCGTAAGAAATGTACAGAGAAAGGGTGAGGATAAGAAAAAAAAGAATATTAAGGACGTCATAAAATTATTAAAGGAAGTCGACCCGGATGTTCAACCGACTTTTGTGGCGAAGGATTTAAATCGCTTGCCACCAGTTTCCTTCGATTATGTGGACGTAACTCGGTTCCTTAAAGATATGGCTATAATGAGGACAGAGTTATCGGAACTTAAAATGAAATTCAGCCATGAGCTGGCAGATATTAGGAATACATTTAAATCGCGTAAAGATCGAGATACTAGCATACCTCAGACAGTAACTAATCCAGAAATGGTAAAAAATGTACAATCTATAAAACCGCTACCGCCTATGTCTGCACCACAACCTGAGTGTGTACATGAAGAAGCTGCACCTAATTCCCGTATACCCACATATCGTGATATTGTGTCTAGTGACGATCGCTCGCGTCAAGCGAAATGCGCCCGTATGAAAAATGTAATTACGGAGGGGATTTCTGGGGCTGCTAATCATTCGGATGTGCGCGATTTACCAGCAACGACTAAAGTTAAAGTACCCACAGATGATGAGTTTCAAATAGTGAAGTATAAAAAACGTAAAAATAAAATTATGAATATGAGAGAGACGTATTCTGCTCAATGCAAGATACAAGTCACTGACCCGGAATGCTCGATTTATATCTCTCGCGCCTCAAAAACTGTAACAGAGTCCGATATTAAGGAACATATTCACGATATGGGACAGGAGTGCCTTAGTGTTGAACGTCTTCCATAGCACAAGGAAACTGCTTTTAATTCTTTTAAGGTCAAGATACACGCAAGTAGGATGAGTACATTTTTAGAAACCAATTTTTGGCCCGCAGGTTTAGTATACCGACGCTTTAGAGAACGACAAACACGGAACGCTTTAAATAATAAATACGATGGGTAGTACGACCAGAACAAATATCACATTAAGCACGTTTAACTGTCGTTCTATTAAAAGGTCTGTCGAACAAGTAAGAGTTTATTTAGTTCTTAGCTCTTGTTACTCTCAATAATATTATAAGTAATTTGTAATTTTTTTTTTTTTGTATGTCAATTGTATGGACCTTGTTGTCTGAGAATAAATGATTATTATTATTATTATTATTATTATTATTATTATTATTATTATTATTATTCTTATTTACGGATGCGAGGCATGGACAATTAAAGAAGACCTCAAAAAACGTATAGAAGCTTTCGAGATGTGGGCATATAGACGTATGTTGGCATTAGTTGGACTCAAAAGTTCTCGAACATGGAAGTTCTGGGACGCGTCAACCAAAAACGGCAACTTTTGGAGACTGTCAAAAAGAGAAAATTTGCATATCTCGGACACGTACTTAGGCATGAAAGATATGAACTTATGATGGGAAAAGTTGCCGGAAGGAGAGCGGTTGGGCGCAGAAAAAAGTCTTGGCTGTGCAACATCTGAGAATGGACGGGTATCGCGAGTGCTGCTGAACTCTTTCGCCTCCCGATGAATAAGAAGGAGTATTCATAACTGACTGCCAACCTTCGCTAGTCGGAGTGGCACTCGAAGAAAAAGAAGAAATTTAATTTACTATATATATGACGGCGCGCTGATTTTTGATTACTTTTAATGATAAAATTTACGAAATTATATTATGATTTAATGTTAATCAAAATTAGATTTTTCAATATTGTTTTAGTTTTAGTCGATTGTGTTATTGTTAGTTTTTTTTATGAGCGGGTAACTCCGAATAGAGTAGTGGGTGTCGCTTCGATGAATAGCGGTTGTCATGGAGTTGTTGACAGCGGCGGTACGAGGTGTACACATGCTAACCTATTGGCTCGTAAATTTATCATCCAGTGTTAATTGTGTGTATCTTGTGTGTTAAGTTAAAGAACAATAAAATAATAAGACTTTGGACAATACGAGTGTGCCTTTTTTTTCTTATTTTCAAAATACCTACCGTTACAACGCCCACCATGGATAACGACAGCCAAGATCGCTATGAGGCCCCTTTTGACGCTCCTTTATCAGAAGTGGGATTACCTGTGACGAATCAGGAACAGAATACAGGCCAGTCCAATAATATTTCACAAGTAAATGAATGTGAACGTTGGAAAAGTCTTTTTAAAATGCAGCAACAAATTACTGCAAGAAGTGAAGGCAAGAGCAAGATTGAAACGGAAATACGATCGGAACCTCATGTGTTCTGATACGCTTAGCTTCCTGAAATAGGACCGTTGGCTATGCAAATTAAATTAAAGCAGTTACGATTTACTTTACAACCCTACGAAAGTATTATTACTTAGTGAGTGCGGAAAATGTGTGGTAACGTATGAAAAAGATCTTCTGAGTACGTTCCAGTTTGTTTAAAAGCGATAGGCACCGTATCTTACTGTGTGTCGTACTACTACTATAAGTTTCTTAGTAAGTTCACAAAAGAGCTTGCAATAATTTCTTTATTTAGCTACCCTGCTTTGTATCAATAAATGACAATGATCTTCGCAATAATAGCTAAGAAACTTGCCTAATAATAGTCGTTTGATCGTGACTCATGTTCCAGAAATCGATTAACGTCGTTGGAAGAATAAACCGTTCACCTTCATGTGACACTGCCGCGGGACTGCCGACGGGACACTGCCGCGACCGCGGGCAGTGATCGTGACTATCGTGGAGCATCGGGAGTCTACGGCATTTTCTTCGCCAGGGCGTTCCGTGAGTGCAGTTACGAACCGCGGTGCTGGTGCGACCGGTATCATTGATGCGATACAACCTATCAATATCACGGTGAGATCCAACCAATTTTCTAATTCTAATTTCGATCCTAGCATTAATATTTGATGCAAGGAGGTAGGTTGACTCTCCTGAAGGAACTTTAAAACAAAGAAACATTAGGAGATCGTTGTTTTAAAATCGCTAAGATACAAACGTAGCTACACGTATGCTCATGACCGTCTTAGAAAGATGCCTGAGGGTCGGGTACCGATTGATGTTTATAAGGAAGTTGATAGTGAGATAACACCTGAATGATTTGTGATAGTACCAGGTTCTCGATTCGACGGGTCTGGGACTATACCAGAGTATCGTAGCCGTAGCCCGCTAGAAGACGGCATCTGCTCTCTGAGTAGTCCGTGGGTAAGCGGTGGGCGGTAGCTCTGGGTAGTATAGTCGGGGTCTTGCTTGATAGCAAGGACCATAAAGTCATGAGATGACTTGCCATAGTAGTGCAGATAGCTATAGACCGCGAATGAGATACCTGGGGATTGAATTAATTAAGTTTAGTTTGGTGATTGAAGTGAATCTTTATAAAATATCAATGCTACTTGACCTCAAGGCTATTTAATGTGATATATTAGGTCTAAATTAGTCCTGTCAGTATGTACAAAGCTTCGCTTCTATAGCTTTTGATAGGTAAAGTCGCGAGACCTTTGTCGATGATGTGTAGTGAAGTAGAGATCGATGTTGATGATATCGATGAGATTCGTGAAAGAGCGTCTGAAAATATCATGAAGTGTGCGGCTTATGATAAGTCTCATTTTGACAAAACAAAGGCGAAAATCAAAAAAAAAATCGGTTGGTGACTTTGTGTTATTAAAGAACGAAGAGCGTAACCAAACCAAGCTTGACCCAAAATTTAAAGGCTCCTATAAGGTAGTTGAGCTGTTGGATGGTGACCGGTATTTACTGCGGGCCCTTAACTTAAATAGGACCTATAAGTATGCGCACGATCGTGTGCGTGCAATGCCTGAATGTTATGTTCCATTAGAATTGAGTGGTGGACTAAAAATCCCAACCAACCAAACTGAGACAGAATGTGCCGATGACGGCCATAGTAAGTAATTACATTAGTTTTTTTTTTCAATTGTATTTTTAATCTACTGACTAGCCTGTGTGGCAACGACTAGCCTGTGTGGCAACGACTAGCCTGTGTGGCATCAAATGGCCTGTGTGGCAACGACTAGCCTGTGTGGCAACGACTAGCCTGTGTGGCAACGACTAGCCTGTGTGGCATCAAATGGCCTGTGTGGCATTGAATAACGTATGAGACATGTGTAGGACCCTACGCTATGTGTGGTTCTTATTTAATTTACGAAACATTCGTTGTATCTGGATGCAAATATTTGTAATCTTTATGAGTTGTATAACATTAACAAAGGAAGTACTTGAAGTCAGGGTGACCGAACGAAGTGTGCTATAAAATAAAAACTATGTCTTTGGCTTACAGATGAGACTCATACACACGAGGACGTGTGATAATGCAGGACGGCCGTGACGGCGCGCTGATTTTTGATTAGTTTTAATGATAAAATTTACGAAATTATATTATGATTTAATGTTAATCAAAATTAGATTTTTCAATATTGTTTTAGTTTTAGTCGATTGTGTTATTGTTAGTTTTTTTTTATGAGCGGGTAACTCCGAATAGAGTAGTGGGTGTCGCTTCGATGAATAGCGGTTGTCATGGAGTTGTTGACAGCGGCGGTACGAGGTGTACACATGCTAACCTATTGGCTCGTAAATTTATCATCCAGTGTTAATTGTGTGTATCTTGTGTGTTAAGTTAAAGAACAATAAAATAATAAGACTTTGGACAATACGAGTGTGCCTTTTTTTTCTTATTTTTAAAATACCTACCGTTACAACGCCCACCATGGATAACGACAGCCAAGATCGCTATGAGGCCCCTTTTGACGCTCCTTTATATATATATATATATATAGTATATAATTATAGTGAAAAATTTCTTCTTTTTCTATATATGAATCGATTCTTCTTCGCCATGACACTCTTGTCAGAGCGGTCGTGGTCGCCATGAAGAATTATGAATTTTTCGGCGCAGATGTTATTCGCCTCACGAGCCTTCGCCATACGTCCCTGTTAGTGGTGACCCTGGTGCATTCATGCAAAGGACCGCCAACAGTTGTTTTTATTTGGTCTGGTCCATCGCATGGGCGTCCTTCCACGTGGTCTGGTGCCATCCACCTTGCCTTGAATGACAAGGCGCTCTATGGAGTTATTTCCTCGCCGTGAGATATGTGTAGTTTATTATTATGAATGTAGATATGTGTAGTTTATTATTATACTCTAATTGTTCTCTTACAAATCTTTGTTCTCTAAATGTTGATAGCCGACTTACGGTGCTCTTAAGGCGGATTTTCTTATAAATATTATGTTATGCTATAGTCAAAGTTACATATCAATGTGGGGAATTGTAAGGTCTACTTAAACACTAACGGCCTTAATTATAAACGTTGCTAAGCGTTGCTGAGTTAAACATTGCCGCCTTCTTCCGAATGTCAAAATTATAATGACAGAAAAAGAGAAATGAGCGTTAAACTAATCAGCCGTTAGGCAACGCTTATAAGTAAGTCCGTAAAACTTCATCTTAAATGTTCATGGCTTTAATAAATCAATTCATCATGGCTTAAATGTTCAAGTTGCTTAATCCAAGCTGCGCCAGTAAAACGTCCCAATTAAAGAGGATTCTTTAATGCATTACCATAGAACGGAGTTAATATTGAATTTAATTTTGTAGCTTAATTTCAGTCTTGAAATAGCGATAACGATTTCATCTATTCGTAATCAAATTTAATTTAAAATTAAAATGAGACAATATATCCTAGTGGTCAGAACACGGGTATGTTGTATGAATATTCCAGATTCAACTGACGACTCAACAGGCACGCGGAATTCGTGTTTATTCATTCAGCTATATGGGAAACCATAGGAAATCTGCATGTTTTGGATGAAAATTTGACATGTCTATCTATCACGTGCTGTCGCTGTCCTAGCGCCCTCCAGCCAGGTGAACTGATGACCTTAAGAAGGTGGCTGGCACCGACTGTTTACGGAAGGCGGAGGACCGGGAGCTTTGGCGCACCTTGGGAGAGGCCTATGTTCAGCAGTGGATAATGACTGGCTGTTGATATCACTTTTATATTTTAAAAATTTACAATTTATATTGTAAATTATAATATAATATACTATCGGAATAAAAAGATATTTTAAGAATATGTACAAAGAAACCCGCGACACCATATGTCTACAGGTTATAAATGATACATTTAAATTACATAACAACAGCCTGTGAATGTCCAACTGCTGGGCTAAGTGCGGGGCTTAGGAAAGTTTGGAGCTTATTTCACAACACTGATCCAGTGCATGATGGTGGAATACACGTGTGGTAGAATTTCAGTTAAATTAGACATGCAGGTTTCTTCGCAATGTTATCCTTCACCGTCAACAAGGGATGAATTATAAAAACCAATTAAGCACATGAAAATTCAGTGGTGGTTGCCCGGGTTTGAACCCACGATCATCGGTTAAGATTCACGCCTTCTAACAACAAGGCCCTCTCGGCTCCAATAAAAATAAAATAATAAATTAAGGAATGTTGCAATTAAAAAAGAAAACAAAAATGATCACTTTATAATATAAGCTTAAAAAAGAAAAACAATTTTAATGACATCTTGCAAACAAATAAATTTATAACCTAAAATATTAAGGTCAGTATTCGATTTTTTTTATTTTTTAATATAGTGAATAAATCAAATACTTTATTTAATAATATTTATTTACAAATTTTAATATTTACTAAAATCAAAATTAAATGAAGAATTGTATACGCTTGGTATTTCTTGATTTTATAAACGAATATTCGTGATACCCTATTTGCTGAAACGTTGGTACTACTGCGTACTAGACATTTGATGACAGTGCGCATGCGCGAAATAAGGCTTCGACTCGAGCATGTTCTTGCGTTCTCGATCCTTCGTCATTTATAAACAAATTTATTGGTATTATTAGATGTACTTGTGGTTTTTTGGTGAAGTATTTATACTCAATATTGATTTTGTGATAATTCTCATAGCACATCTTGCGCATTGTGCATTAAATATCTCCGAATAAAAAATGTACATAATATTTCTTAAAACACACATAAATCAGTTTGTCCATCTATTGCTTTGTATGTACTGTATAATACTAACGAGATATGTAGTCACAAATGCGATCGTCTGTAAAATAATCATTTAAGAAACTTTGTATTCTTAAAGACACACACACTACAAAAACTAGCACGCGCACACGCGCATTTATACATTCATAAATTTTTTAGTTTATCATATTATCTAAATTATATTTGTAATAATATTATGAATTAGAGTAAAGAGTATTACATAACATATTATTTGTATCACCATGCTGGTAGGACAGTTTTAATAAATAAAAAACAGTTATTATAAATCATGGTCCTCGGCAGTGACTGCATCATGAGGAAATCTGAATATCTCAAATGGAAATCTTTCACGTGTGTCATCGCCAATCCGCTTTGGAGCAGTGTGGTGGAATAACAAACCTTAAGAAAAAATGAGATTTGACGAGCTGATTGGCGTGGTTGGTAGATACCTGCTTTTCAACCTTGCCGCATGCCGAAGGTTGTGGGTTCGATTCCCACCCAGGACAGACATTTGTGTACATGAAAATGTCTGATTGTCCTGAGTCTGGGTGTAATTATCTATATAAGTATGTATTTACAAATGAAAAGTAGTATATCAGTTGTCTGGTTTCCATAGTACAAGCTCTGCTTAATTTGAAATCAGACGGCCGTGTGTGAATAATGTCCCAGGATATCATTATCTATACATGTAATATATTTAAATAATAACATATAATTAAACGAATACCTTTGACAGAAGGGATCGTTGAACTGTATACAATTGCAAAGGCGATATAGTTGGTTTATTTAAAATCAGCTGTTTGTACATCAAGTCTAGTTCCAGCCTGATCGGTCTCCCCACAGGAGTCACTCCGTAAATTAAACGCGTTAGCCCAATCCGTATCTCGACGACCTTGAAAAAACATACAGCGATAAGAATATTTTCACATAAGGCTTCACATTCTTGGTAATATTTTATATATTATTAACTTTCTAAGCCCTTCAAATTATTATCCGACTGTCAACAAATATTTAATTCTATATACATGTAAATAAATTGTTAGAAAATGGAGAAGTAGTAGCCTACACTAAGGGTTTTGTCTATTTTACATTCCTATGGCTTGTTAATCTCCAGAGTTTACCAAGGCACAGGATAGGAGATATTATCTCTCTTCGGTTATGTCAGAATACCGTACCACCAGATATAAGAGACGACAAAATACTGCAATAGTGCAATTTCCTGTACAGTACCCAGATTTTGGATTGGATGCTATAGAAAAATTTGTACGTCACTCGGTGGTAGGACTTTGTGTAAGCCAGCCTGGATAGGTACCCACTCATCAGATCCGCTGAACAGCAATACATAATATTGTGTCATTCCGATTTGAAGTGAGTGAGCTAGTGTAATTACATTATAGGCACAAAGAACATAAAAACTTCTTTTCCGAGGTTGGTAGCTTATTGGAGGTGTAAGGAATGATTAATATAATTTCTAACATCGCCAATGTCTATGGGCGGTGGTGACCACTTTACATCAAGTGGTACATTTCCCCGTCTGCCTACCAATACCAAAAAGAAGTATTCATAACAGAACGCACCTTAGTGCGTAAGAAAATTCGCAAGGGGACTTCTGTTCCATTTACTTACCATGATGTAACTGATAGTTTTATCAGGTTTTTGTTTCTAAGGAAATCTTACCTCTTCGTTCATTCGATGACATGGCTCAACAAAAAGCAGCGTCGTACTTGTATACAATATTAACCAAATCATTGGAAACAAAATTTTCAAAGCTCTATCATTTGTAGCTAAAAAAAAACAAATTTACATAAATATTTTAAATTTATTTTAGCAACACTTTTATTTAAATAATGATAAGATGGGTAGTATTATAAAGGAAATCCTTTCTTAGTAAATATTTTGACTTGTAAAGTGACAGCTTGATAATAATCCTATACTGTCGTACTATTAAGTAACTCTGTAAGAACTTCTCATTATTAACCTGTGAAATGGTGACAACCGATTGGTGATTATCATAGTGAATGTCGCATATCACTTTCGGACTGACCGATTTTTGCAGTGCGGTTCTAGTTAGCTCTTACAGTAACAGCTCTAGGTGGGATTTACAGACAACAAATCAAAAGCTTCCACTTGTTCTTAAGGAAATAGTGTGCAACTAATTCCACCACGCTGTTCCACTATGGATTGCTTGATTCCAATAAGAATTATATATTCACCATAACATTTTTTTATTTAGTTTTAAATATAAATACTATTATTATTGTTAGAATGCATTTTAAAATCCAAATAAAGATCATTTTTATTTTTATTTTTTTATCGCCAGAGACAGGTGAAATAGTTGACATAATACGAATGAAACGTACCAAGAACAAAAGCATCTATTAAGCTACAGAAGTTCATGGTGAGGCACACGATAGTATTACAAAATAAGAGAAACATGGTGCCACCGCTATTATCACTCACAGCTGAGACTAATTCACAAATCTTAATATAAGAGTTCGTTAGAACACGGACACCTTCTGATTTCGACCGGATATTATTAGCTGTTATGGAATCTGCAATGAAAGAAAACACACTTGAATAACTGAAATCATTTAAAAAGTATACATTACTAGCCAATTTTTTTTACCAGAATTCAGTCCATCGTTAAGTTGAAGTAATTTTTTATTGATTTTTCTCAGAACTTGCTGTATTTCTAATTGTATACAAGCAATTTCTATACCTAACAGTAACGTTTTGTACATTTCAAAAAAGAACAAAATGTTCATACAATCTATAAATACTGAAAAATAAATAAATGATTAAAAACTCTTTTTTTTTCGAACTAATACACATTAATGTAATAAAAATAATTTCTACACAAACAAAACCGTAGAATATGATTGGTAATTAACAACAATAGTACAATAGGGCCATTCGTATAGGTAGGTAGGTATCGTAAGAGTACACTATGGGAATTTGCGTCGTCATGCTTATCATCATCATACATCGCTGATGTATAAATCAGCGGTTAGCACATTAATAACTCGCGTGTTAAAAACAATTCAACCCTCAAACTTTTCAAGGATAGTTGAACAGGCAAACACAGCAAATAAATAATGATGATGTATTTCTACAGGCCCACGGAGGACTAGAACAGCTTCTGAATTTAATTGTCTTGTTGCTCAAAGATCATTTAATATACCATATATGTGTCCTAGTCGCACTTTGTAATGGTTGCAATGACCTCAGATAATTCAGCTTCGTTATATAGAAGGCCAGTGCAATCTGTATCCTATCTCAAACGAAGAATGAGTAGTGATAAACAATCCCTATATTTACATATTCCATGAAGTTTGCTATTCTCTGCTATATTATGCGCAGAAGGGCGGAATATATAGAAATATATTCCACTTTAATTCCAATAACAACTTCACTAACATTCAAAACATCTCATATTCGATTCGATTCGATTCATCGATATTCTATTGTTTTATATTATACGTATTTTATATAATGTATGGTTAGATTATTCAAGATCTCGAACAATTATATCGCGCGTAGAATAGGTTAACATATTCTATGCACTTAAACAAAAAAAAGTAATAACATGAATGTTAAACAAACATAAATATAAGCACACCAGACAGCTTCTTACCTATCTTATGGTCAAAGAGAAATATTTCGTTTATCAGAATATAAACGGCGTATGAGATTAAGTACACAGACATCAAAATTGTTAGTTTTTGATTTGATTTTGTTTCGTTATCATTTATATTGTAACATATCTGAAATAAATATATTTATGTTTTTATATCATTGATTGTTTAACTTTTTATTAGAATAAAGACTGTCGATATGATATTATGAGGACTTGATCGCAGGTTTAATTATAAACATATAAAGCAAGATTAGGTCTGCCTTACCATTAGCCATTACTGGTGGTAGAGCTTTGTGCAAGCTCGTCTGGGTAGGTACCACCCACTCATCAGATATTCTGCCGCAAAACAGCAGTACTTGGTATTGTTGTGTTCCGGTTTGAAGGGTGAGTGAGCCAGTGTAATTACAGGCACAAGGGACATAAGATCGTAGTTCCCAAGGTTGGCGCATTGGCGATTTAAGCGATGGACAACATTTCTTACAATGCCAATGTCTAAGGGCGTTGGTGTCCACTTACCATCAGGTGGCCCATACGCTCGTCCATCTTCCTTTTCTATAAAAAAAAAAAATTAGCCATCAAGTGATTCTAATGCGCTAATGCCTTACATTAATTAATTAATTAATTGCTATCAGAAAAACCAATAATTATAGTTTTCGAAACATATTTTTTATTATAAGTAAATATTATAAGTATTGAAGAAGATTTGAAACCATACTTACCTTTTTCAATATAACAAAGTAGGTAAAAGTTCTTTTCAAACGCCGAATTCCACCATACGATGCCATCCCAGCAAGTAATAGAGTACATGTTGTAACTAAATAGTTTAATAATGGAAACAGTGCTAGGTCTGATTGTTCCTGACGCAATATAGTTGCCAGATAAAGACATGTCATCAAGGTACTTTCTATAAGTAAAGTAAAACAAAGGTAGATCAAAAAAGTTATATTGTCTGGAATATTAATAATCACTTACTAAAATAAGAACATAACCTCGTCTAATCAGAATTGAAATCTGCAAATGGCTAACCAATCTTGTCATGCTTTTGTACGAGATAAAATATTTTATAGACTGAAACAAAAACATTTCTTCGATAATTATCGGATCTTGATATATTCTCGTGAGTACGCGAGCTATACGCTCACATACTCGATGTGAGCGTAAAGTTTGCGTATGACAGACGAAATCTTAGGACCTACATCCTGATTTTCTCGTTTTCTTTGCAAAGTTGAGTCGAGTAAGGTACGCACTGATATACTTTTTAAAATTAGAACGTTTAGTTGTACAAAATAAAATCATTTTTAGCCAATATCAAACAAAGGCTGGTAATCACTGGGATTTACTTTTATGTATGTATTGTATGTATAACTTCGCCTATAATGAATCGAATTAATCATCATTTTTTTCAATAGACTAAAGTTACTGCTAAAATTTAAAAAATGACATTAAATACATGCGGTTCCTGTGAGTGCGTGTGTTTTTGTGTTTTTTAGTGTGTGTGTGTGTGTGTGTGTGTGTGTGTGTGTGTGTGTGTGTGTGTGTGTGTGTGCGCGTGCGTGTTTGTGTGTGTTCTACGATAGCAACTTCAACTACTAAAGAAAACTTTCTGTTTTTTCGTTGTTTAATTCTTTAAGAGTATTTTAACGGCTTTTTTTAAAAAGATATATTGAAGACGGTTTTTATTGCTTTGTTAAAATGAATTTTATATTTTGCGTTTACCTTTTAATATTGCTCTGATATAACTGACACTGATTCTATTGATAAACGTTTGGTACTTACGAACGATGAATGTGAGAATGTAGCCATAGACAGCAACACAGCGTGACACCACTGCTTTGTATCCACCGTCTGTGTACTCAAATTTCAGAGGAGCAATACCTAATGCTCGAGAAATATATAATAAAATCGCCATAGTTCCTCGTACTATGTAGTTATCCATGCTTCGCGTCATTATTCTTATATGTTTTATGCATAGCTGCAAGTAAGAAGAATTATTTACTTACAAGATGGTATGAGTCAATTTTGACTTCTTCCTCATCGGCTATTTTATTGTAAAAATAATAATATCCTACATCATTATTTACTCAAGGCTATCTGATCTTAAACTAAGCAGAGCTTGTACTATGGAAACCAGACAACTGATATACTTCAAATACTACTTTTCTAATGTTAATAGATACTTATACAGATAATTACACCCAGAATCAGGACAAACAGATATGTTCATGCACACAAATGTCTATCCTGTGTGGGAATCGAACCCACAACCTTCGCCGTGAAAGGCAAGTATCTACCAAACATGCCAACCGGCCCGTCTAATATTTCTTCGTGTTTCTTTATTGTAATAAAAGGACTGAGTCAGCCCATGTCACTAAAAACTATCAACTGAACCAGGTCGAAATTACTTCCAAAAAAACTTAATTAACTTTTAAGAGAAACTAGGTTAGCGACTAGTTTTCTAATAGACTAATCTTGTTCAGGTAAAAATCCTTTGATTTTCATCGTACGAGTTTTGTAATTGAAGTAAGAACTATTTAGTTTATTCTCATAGAAAGACTTTCTATGTTACCGCAACGGTCGAGGTTGCAAAATGGCAATAACAAAACACTATCAATCTTTAAAAATCGAATTATTATAAAAAAAATTAGACGATATTAAAAAAATATAACGTACCGATAACAATTAGGATTACATGATTTATTTATTGTTTGGATCTCTAACAGTTATACATAACACACATTCCAAACACTCTTTACATTAAATTAAAACTAACTATGCACGACCGATTACAGGAGAACACATAATTCCCAAACACAATTACAAAATATAAAAACCGAAAATAGAAATATTTAAATAAAGAACAAAAACAGAAACAGAAACAAAAGGTATTAACTAATTAAATTTTTAAACTTTAATTTATAGTACGATCACGTAAGATATGGTTAATATTTTAATGTTTCTAGTGTCAAGTTATATACATATATATATCGTGGTGGTATTTACTAAAGCAAACAGGTGGTGTTTACCTTAAATGAAAAATAGTACATTTACCGTACCACGGAAAGCACTTTGGAAATGACGATTTACACAAACTAGTAAAAGATAATTGATTTTCAGAGCATTATAATAATTATGTAAAATCAAATGCACAGAATAAAATCCCTAATGGACTTTTGTTTTATCAAGTATTTTATCTAAATAATAGCTAGTCATATAAAAGCTAAAAAGCTACGTTTTAGAACAATTCACTTCAATTATTTCAGTTCGAAAGCGATAGTAAGTAATATTAAAGTGCATTTTGGTTCAAGGCATAGAAATTGTAAGATAAGCAATCTATGAGTAGACATAACTTGCAGGTTGCAATCTCAGTAGGATTTGTAAAACCCTGAGGCAGTTTTTTGGTATTTTTTAACTGTCACATTACACCAGATTTAAAAGAAGAAAAAATATTGTGATACTTTTTTTTTAATATTTACAATTCAATACATAAACCATATCGATCTTACTTATAAACGATGCGTAGTCTGATTAGTTATCCTATTTTTTTTAATTTATCTCTTTCTGTCATTATTCATTTAGCATTGGAAAGAAAGAGACAAACAAATTAATATTAATATAATCATATGATATATCACATGTGTTAAAAGTAGAAGAAATTCTCTTACATCTCCAATATATTAATAATAAAATACAACTTACCTTTATGCTTCGAAATATTTCTATCCTAAAATAAAAAGGCCAGCTACGAAGAAATTCGATTTAACCACGGACAGTTCATGAATGGTTTGTGATTCCTGCCGGTTGATTTGAATAATCCTTATTTCAATATTTGTATTGGAACCAAGCGTGTCTCGTCTGCGATGTTAGTTTGAACAGGGAAGGAGTCCTTTGGTAAGTATTAATTAGGTAATATCGAGCGTAATCGATTAAACGCTGCTTCGAATATTTCTCTAATCAATTTTTTGAAGTAACCTTATATTTTTTTCTCATGCATATATTGACGGCCGTATGTGATCATTTTCCTATTAAATCGGAATTCCGATTCTTTGGGCGTAAAATTAATCACTTTGATATGATATTATAAGCCTGTATAAATTGTTAAAGATCTTTATTTCCATAAAAAGATTATTATGACAGAAAGAAAAATAACAGCCTTATTTTTTTTTATAGAATAGTAAGGCGGATGAGCCTAATGGGCTACCTGATGGTAAGTGGCCACCAAACGCCCTTAGACATTGGCACTGTAAGAAATATTAGCCATCGCTTATATCGCCAATGCGCCACCAACCTTGGGACCTAAGATTTGAAGATGTCCCTTGTGCCTGTAATAATACTGACTTACTCACCCTTCAAACCGGAACACAACAATACCAAGTACTGCTATTTTGCGCTAGAATATCTGATGAGTGGGTGGTACTCTACCCAGACGAGCTTGCACAAAGCCCTACCAAAACTTTTGTTATTGATTTGATATTCGAAGAAAGATATGTCGTTCATCATCTATTATTCGAACCCGTAACGAAACAGTGGTGGAATAGCTTATGCTATCAATCATTCCACTGAAAACTTCGATAAAATCACAAATACATTATGTACTGTACAATTACATACGTTATTATTAATGAAGCTCCAACAAATCGTTAATCTATTATATTGTAGTGGCCTTCGTGTGCAGTACTATCATTTTAATGTAATATTGCCAGTGTATGAAGTATAAAATTAACAACGTGGTACTCAAATTATTGTATATAATTTGGTCAAAAATAACAGACCATAGACTTGAAGATCACTAGAAGATGAACATGATACGTATGGAATGTGAATCTCATTATAACAGCAATCTATTTTTATTTTAACTACCTTTTTTATAAATTTATAAACTACCCGAACCGGCTTCACATGAGTACGGGTCTAAAACTTTTACATTTCAAGGACAAGCGTACAAAGATTGTTTTGGATCAGACATCTTCCCGGACGTATGCAGGACAATTTATCACATTCGGACGAACATTTTAGAAACATAGATGACAAACATAGATTTTCTTTTTTTTTTATTTTATTAAGAAGAGAGGAGATTCATTGAACACAAACAATCAACAATTTACAATTTGAAATTATACAAACTTAAATTTTTCGACTAACTAAAGATATGGAGCAAGATAAATGCATACTTCGAGGACCGTTAGCAATTGTATTTCGTATCTCTCGCGTATTCGGCATTGCTCCACTGAACTTCGAATGCAAACACGGTGGATACATAGCAACAGTGTCCCGTCCCATTGCTGTTTATGGTTATGTACTCACATTCATCCTACGTAAGTAATCCCAATATGTCTAATGGCGTGATTCTGTAGATTATTAACACATGGCCGCTGACCACGGGCAGCACCGCAGTGAGGTTCTAACAATGTGTTTAAGTTTGTGTCAATCTTGATAATAAAACGCGCCTCGGGGCATGACAGAATCGTATGTCGTGTCGGCAAACGGCATGACGCACTTTTGCCGCCTCTTTCTTGTACATTGCAGGGCGCACATACTATTTATTATGAATAATAAAAACATTTTATTTATTTCATGTTTATTTATTGATTCTCTTTAAATAAATTTTATCTTGGCCAATTTACTAATTATAAATTCGTTATCTTTATTTATTTATTCTTAGGAAAACAAACAGTTACAAATTACACAAAATATTATACCATTAAAAAAATTACAAACCAATCAAGTCTTGAGACAGCGACAACTAAAAACAAATACAATTAAAATTAAAATGAGAGATTAAGGAATTTTACTTTGTAAGGGTATAAATTTTTTTAACACAATGTCTTAAATACCGTTTCTTTCTTTTAGATATATCAATGGCAATATGTGTTTACCTACAGATATTGTACTCTCAGTCCAAATTAATGGTAATAGTTTTTCCATTATTAAGTTACACCATTTTAATGGGTACTCTACTAATTACTGGTTTGAGATCCTACGGTGGAGTGCGGTGGATGAAAAGGACATTTAAATACATTGCTTTGTTACGAAAGGTAAGAATAATCTTTTCATTTGTTTAATTTATTCATATCGTGCTAAGGAAAACATTGCAACAAACCTGAGTTTTTATCATATTTTAATTCAACATAACCAATTGATGAGCCGGTCTACGTGGTTGGTAGACACTTGCCTTTCACGCCGAAGGTTGTGGTTTCGATTCCCACCCAGGACTGACATTTGTGTGCAGGAATATGTCTGTTTGTGGTGAAACTGGGTGTAATTATCTATAAAAGTATGTATTTACAAAAGAAAAGTAATACATGTATATCAGTTTCCAAAGTTCAAGCTCTGCTGCTTAGCATGGGATCAGTGTGTGAATAATGTCCTAGGATATTATTATTATTGTTAACATAGGGAGCAGTATGCTTTAATGAGCTATAAGTCTTAAGGAAAGGTATTTTCACTATCGGGCGTTTAAAGGCTGTTTCGTTTTTGGAAGCGCATTATCAACGTTCCTTACAAAGGTAGAGCCAATACCAATACCAATGTTTGTAGTAATAGGTCTGTAGTCAGATTCCTGATATAAAAAACGTATAAACTCATTAAACCACTCATTAACAAAAAAGCAATACAAAGATACACAAAAGGCAACACGTTATGAGGCGATTTGTCATGTTACAAATAATAATGAAAGTAAGCAATCATGTTTTCCTCTGCACATGCGCTAACGTCTTCCCACATTAAATCACGAAAATTGTAACGGAAAATATCTCTACTTGTTATTAAAGTCACTCCCCATGTGTCAAATTTTGAAGGTGTCGGAATAAAATCATAATTCAGGCAGCTTTATTGGCGTGAGCCGCGTATATTATATATTTATTTATATACACAAACAGAATATAATCAGGACATTCATTAACGAGCTAACACAACTTTAAGCAAAATCATATTCCAAACATGTGTACACAGCATGCTCATAAAAATAATCGTGATCGTGGACTCAAACAGGCCCTGAATATTCATGTGCTTAAGTTGTGATTATAATTTATCTCGTGCTTTACGGTGAAGGAAAACATCGTGAGGAAACCTGCATGTGTCTAATTCACTGAAATTCTGCCACGTCTGTATTCTACCGACCCGCATTGGAGCAGCGTGGTGGAATAAGCTTCAAACCTTCTCCTCAAAAAGGGAGAGGAGGCCTTAGCCCAGTAGTGGGACATTAATAGGCTGTTACTTTATATAGAACATTGTTTCACCGTGCGAACCTTGTACGAGTAGCTAGTAATAATGATTATATTAATTCCAGATTAACCACGACATAAACGGAAGTGACGCAAGTACAAACCGAAAACTATCATTAATAATACTCCCGTACACATTGTCCCTGGCGACTTGCATAGTTATAAACGCATTACTAACTTTTAATTTAAAAGAAAGTAAATATAATTGTTACTAATCGGGTTTGATGCTTTAATTTGATTTAAAACGTTTCAAATAAATACCAATTTCAAGTAATATATATGGTTGATATTTAAGGCTATAACTGTAGCGAAATTGAGAAATATTTTTACTGAAGTGAATACATTCTATTGAAGAGCACAGTAAATTTCAGGGTAAATTTCAGAAATGACTGCAGTTGAAGAATTTCATTATTAAAATTACATGTACTTATAAAATGAGAAAATATAAAAAGTATTTGTTTATTTATTTCTCTGTTGGCGGTGCACTACTACAAACGCAAAAACGTCTCGAAGCTGATTGGGTTTGAAATATTTCGAGATATCTGTACTTATAGCTAGCCACTACCCTACTAGGCAGTCTATGTCATGTAATTTATTTTTTTACCACTATGTAATCAATTATTGTCTGAAAATTATACATTTTGTTTCAGTATATGTCGAAATGCAGACTATGTTATATTTTATTGAGTTGTACAAGATATTCCTAATACAAATAGAAACTGCATTGATTCAATTAGAAATTCGACAAGCTTTGAAGAATATTACTAGTAGACTACTTCAACTTCACAACGGAATAAAATCTAGTAATAGATTCTTTTTTAAGAATTTTGTTTTATTTTCTAAATATAAATACAGACTAGAAATGCGCCACCATTGTCCAAAGACATTGGCACTGAAATAAATATTAACCTTTCCATACTTCACCAATGCGCTATGAACCTTGGGAAATTTTGCGTCTTGTGCCTGTAATTACATTGGCACACTCACCTTTCAAACCGAAACTCCACAATACTACAACAACAATACTTGTTTGGTGATAGATTTGCTTCTCATAAGGCCTTACACAAAACTTTACCATCAACGATTTAAATTACCACATTCTTTTTATAATTTCAGGTTCCGCAGCAATAATTACAAACCGATCTAAATCAAAAACTGTTCGTGATCTAACGAAACCTTATGTAACGATTTGTGAGTTAGAATCAACTGTAAATAATAATTCTGGTGCCACCATGTTTCTGCTGTTCTCCATTTCTATTTTGTTTTTCATGATAACATTCTGTGGCCTTATTGATACTTTTGTAGTTGGTATGTTATGAGTTTAATAAAATACTGTTGCAATATGCATTCGCCCGCATTTTAACGTTACTACTCCGCCCTTATGGGTTGTAGCGTGTAATCTTTCTAAGTAGGCTATCTAATTCAAAATCTTTTTAAATTTGACTGGTACCTCTTGTGATTATCACGATCAAACAAACGAACTAAGCCTGAATTTTTATTTGCCTAATTTGTGTTTATAATTCATCTCGTGCTTGACGGTGAAGGAAATATTGTATGATAGTATAAGCTCCAAGCCTTCTTCTTAAAAAGGAGGGGAGGCCTAAGCCCGGCAGTGAGATATTTTCAGGCTGTTACTTACTTATATTAGTATAGATTTTTGGACTAAGTAAAAAACAATATTGCTCTTGAATTCCACAACTTTTGTTCTTGTTTTCCTAAACATATATCCTTAATTTCACAGTGACTTATTTTCATAGTTTTTTATAGGTAAAAATACTTTGAAGATAATAGTTTTACAACTCATGTGGTGTACGTTCCACCTTAGTACAGCTTTGCTCTTTGTTGAACCATGTCATCAAATAACTGGAGAAGTAAGAATTTGTATATTAAAAAAAGAAAAATAACACAGTCGTTGATTCTTAGTAGGATGTAAAGCGCATTGTCAAACATTTGTATTTATCAGCATTATCATTGAATTTTAAGGTAATTGAAATACGGAATAAGCTAACAAATTTAATGTTTAGTATGACGCCTGTGGGGAAGTCGATTCCATTGGAATTAGACTTGATGTTCAAACAACTAATTCTAAATGAACCAACTATATCACCATTACATTTATATTCAGTTCAACGATCACTTCTTCCAAAGGTAAATGAATATATAATATACATATATATAAATATGCACATAAAAGTCAAGCTAATGAAATATCTGTTTATTTGCTGATAATATTTAATCCGTCTCCAAGGTGTCTAAATAAGTGCTTGATACAATTTTGGGATTATTTTTCAGACTTTCGGCTTTATAACTACCTATCTTGTAATCATTGTAACATTTATACAAAAAAATAGATGGACAAATTGATTGTTAAGTTGGATGTCATTATTTTGCTGATTTTATATAACCGAGTAATTTCGTGCACAACAACCACAGTGTGTTATGACGAATTATTGAAACCACAGAATGTTTCGCGAATCGAACATTCGAATTAAGTACGAGCATTTACTTGTAATATAATTTACATTGTTGTATTCAATAAAAATAAAATATTCACAAAACTACAGTAGCTCTTTTACTGCAAAACCGTCAAACTATGGAATGCACTACCTGCGACTACGACTGTCGAATATCCGATTTCGGCAGTCGAATTCATTGAGCATTTTTAAATATCGCTTGAAAAGCTATTATTTGTCTTTATCTAAATAAGATGACAATGTATCATTTTTAACACCAAAATATGAATACGTATTAGTAACTGGTGACATAAACATTGATTTAAATTCGCATGGTATTTCTCAAAATGAATTTTTAACGTTAATAGCGGAATATAAATTGAATCAAATAGTTAACAAACCTACTCGAGTCACGAATACATCTAGCTCTCTAATAGATGTTATCTGCTGTAATGATAGCTTAAACATAAGTGAAATTAATGTTCAATATAATGATGATTTGAGTGATCATGCTTTTATTACGGCAATTATACCTCTGGAAGTAAATAAACCAATTCCAAGAGTTATTCAGTACAGACCATTTAATAATTTTGATCTTGATACATACCAATTCGCACCATCTATTACACCTTGGGATATGATATTACAATTTGACCATGTCGATGCTATGGTAGATTGTTTTAATTTTTTAATTCTGGGCCTTTTCAATCATTTTGTTCCTTTGAAAACTAAGCGTTTCAAATATCCCCCTTCCCCATGGATTACAGATACCATTAAAGCAATGATGATAGACAGAGATAAGGCTTAAAATATTGCTAAAAAAACGAACTCTGATCGTGATATAAATTCATACAAACAATTGAGAAACACTGTATTTGAGGTAACTCAAAAAGAAAAATCTTTTTATTTCACAAATAAAATTAATAAATTTATTAATAATCCGAAAAAAATGCACGGTGAACTTAAAAAGTTTTTAGGCACTCACACTAACACAATTCCAGCTCATCTATGTGATCCAAATATAATAAATAAAGCATTCCTTGACTCTGTACCTAGTGTTTCACATAATAGTAGCATTATAAATAAGTATAACCAACCGATTTATTCTGGATGTGATTTTACAGAACTTTCCACCGAGAGCATTTTAAAAATAATTAATTCTATAGTCTCTAATGCCGTAGGTATTGATGACATATCTATTAAAATGGTAAAACTTACCCTCCCATACTCGTTAGTTGCTATTACACATATAATAAATACTTCATTACGCACGGGATACTTTCCAACATCGTGGAAAACTACAATTATTAAACCTCTTCTGAAAAAGACAAATGTAGACTCAGTGAAAGACTTTGCCTGTTTTATCAAAGGTTTTGGAAAAGGCAGTAAATGAACAAATTGTTTCCTATTTTGAAAAACATTGCATTATTCCGAAATGTCAATCCGGTTTTGGAAAGTCACACAGTTCCACTACAGCGTTGTTACATATTGTTGATGAAATTCTTTCTGCATCTAATAATAATATGGCTTCAATTTTGATACTATTAGACTACAGTAGAGCATTTGACTGTCTTAATATAGATTTACTTCTGGCCAAATTGAAATCTTATGGTTGTTCTGATCTCGTATGCAAGTGGTTTTCTAGTTATTTTAAAGATAGATTACAAATAGTAGAAGTCTCTGGCATGAATGGAAGGCCTACAAGGTCTAGCGCTATAAAAGTTAATAGAGGTGTTATCCAAGGTTCTATACTTGGACCAATTTTGTACTCAATTTATACGGCAGATCTTCACGAATTTGTCAAAACTAGTTTAGTCCACATGTACGCAGATGATACACAGTTATTATTGAACATCAATCCATATATAAATAATGATAAAACTATCCAAAATGTTAATGATGATCTTTCTCAAATTTTTAGTTGGTCGAAGAACCATGACCTGTCATTAAATCCACAAAAATGTACTTACATAATTTTTGGTACTAGGCAACAAATGGTATCGATTGGTCAAATATGTCATAGGATTTGTATAGATGGTCATTCTTTAGTTGAGTCTAAGCTAGCGAGGAATCTTGGAGTGAAGTTAGATGGGCCATTACGCTTTGAAGAACACATATCATCTGTTACTTCGAAGTGTTACGCTTTACTCAAAATGATTTATAAGTTTAGACCATTTTTGAGTGAATCAGCGCGATCTAAACTTGTGGAGTCCTTGGTTCTGTCTCAGTTGGATTACTGTGATATCCTTTATGGCCCCTGCCTTTATAAAAAGACTGAAAGGAAAATACAGAGGATACAAAATTCTTTTCTAAGATTTTGTTACTATATACCTCGATATTCACATATTACACCTTATTTAAATTCCAAGAATATATTAAATATGACAAATCGCCGTACACTTAAATTAAATAATATCACTTTCAACTTAAAATATCGTAAAATTCCCAATTATTTGGCGGATAAACTTAAATGGTCCGAAACAAATGAATCCAATTGTAGATTGAGCCGAGTTCCGCCACTAATACTGCCTAGACCACATTTGCAAGCATTTAGAGGTAGCTTTCGCTTCGCAGCTTCAAAGTGTTGGAACGATATCCCACCTCCGATTAAGAACAGTACGTCTCAAAATAAGTTTAAGGCACAATGCAAGCAATGGTTTCTATCTATGCAAAAGACGCAATGTGTCCGGACAAATGTGTGTAAATAAACTCAATATACTTAATTATTATTTTGATTGTAATTTATTAAAATATATATCGCTATATACTTATACATTTTAAATATTATTATTTTTATTCAATATGAAATATTTTCCTTTTACTAGAATAAAAAAAAAGCAAACCTCTCTGTTTTAATAATGCTTGCATGTTTTTTTTATTTTAGCCTATTAGGCGTGTTATAAATTGTATTCACTTTTATTATTTGATAATTATATCTTCGTTTACCTTTTACTGCAATGACTGTTACGTAGCAGCCTAGCTGAGACTACGACCTTTTCACCAAATCATCAAATATCATATTGTTAACTCTTCTTTTTATGGTTTTGTACCTTAATTTTGTCTTTGTTTCTTTTTGGTGAATAAAGTTACATATTATTATTATTATTAAGGTATGTATGTATGAAGTAGAATGTAGTTTATAATTATCAATATATAATTTTACACTATCATCCACGAGCGAATAAGAGCTAAATGCGACGAACAACTCGCAGATAGTCAGTTTGGCTTTCGAACAGGAGTGGGCACGAGAGAGGCTCTTTTTGCAACGCAGGTTCTCATGCGTAAATGCAAAAACACTCAACAAAACGTTTTCCTTTGTTTCATCGATTACGAAAAGCCTTTGACAGAGTACTGCACGACCGTTTAATTGCAATATTACATGATATCGGCTTAGAGGACAAAGATATACGTATTACCCAGAATCTGTATTGGAACCAGAAGGCTACTGTTCGAGTTTACAATGAGGAGACAATGAGGACACGCTATTTAATTTGTACTCGGAAAAAATAATAACAGAAGCAATTGAAGACCTAGAATGTGGAGTCAAATTAAATGACCGGTATATTAACAACATCAGATACGCTGACGATACAGTCCTAATAGCATCGTCTCCTAAAGAGCTGCAATTAATTATAAGCCGTGTTAATGAGTGCAGTGAAAACGCTAGTCTGAGGATGAACACATCAAAAACGAAGATCATGGTATTATCTAAACATAGCTTCGATGACATTGCTATCATTGTTGCAGGCCAAAAAATTGAGAGAGTGCCCAAGTACAAAAATCTAGGGACATGGCTTAATGACACCTGGAGCTGTGAACAGGAGGTAAAGACTCGCATCGAAATAGCTTGAAGTGCCTTCTGCACGTTAAAAAAAGTACTTTGCAATCGCAGACTTAAGATCCCTGCGCGCATACGACTCCTACATTGTTACATCTGGCCTATACTTCTTTACGGATGCGAGCCATGGACAATTAAAGAAGACCTCAAAAAACGTATAGAAGCTTTCGAGATGTGGGCATATAGACGTATGTTGGCCATTAGTTGGGCTCAAAAGTTTTCGAACATGGAAGTTCTGGGACGCGTCAACCAAAAACGGCAAATTTTGGAGACTGTCAAAAAGAGAAAATTTGCATATCTCGGACACGTACTTAGGCATGAAAGATATGAACTTTCGCAACTCATTATGATGGGAAAAGTTGCTGGAAGGAGAGCGGTTGGGCGCAGAAAAAAGTCTTGGCTGTGCAACACCTGAGAATGGACGGGAATCGCGAGTGCTGCTGAACTGTTTCGCCTCCCGATGAATAAGAAGGAGTATTCAAAGCTGACTGCCAACCTTCGCTAGTCGGAGTGGCACTCGAAGAAAAAGAAGAAATTTTTCACTATAATTATATACTATATATAAATATATATACTATTTAATTATATGGCCGAGATGGCCCAGTGGTAAGAACGCGTGAATCTTAACCGATGATCGTGGGTTCAAACCCGGGCAAGCACCACTGAATTTTCATGTGCTTAATTTGTGATTATAATTCATCTCGTGCTTTACGGTGAAGGAAAACATCGTGAGGAAACCTGCATGTGTCTAATTTCACTGAAATTCTGCCACATGTGTATTCCACCAACCCGCATTGGAGCAGCGTGGTGGAATAAGCTCCAAACCTTCTCCTCAAAAAGAGGAGAGGAGGCCTATAGCCCAGCAGTGGGACTTTCACAGGCTGTTACATACATTACATTACATACATACATATAATTATAGTGAAAAATTTCTTCTTTTTCTAAATATGAATCGATTCTTCTTCGCCATGACACTCTTGTCAGAGCGGTCGTGGTCGCCATGAAGAATTATGAATTTTTCGGCGCAGATGTTATTCGCCTTACGAGCCTTCGCCATACGTCCCTGTTAGTGGTGACCCCGGTGCATTCATGCAAAGGACCGCCAACAGTTGTTTTTATTTGGTCTGGTCCATCGCATGGGCGTCCTTCCACGTGGTCTGGTGCCATCCACCTTGCCTTGAATGACAAGGCGCTCTATGGAGTTATTTCCTCGCCGTGAGATATGTGTAGTTTATTATTATGAATGTAGATATGTGTAGTTTATTATTATACTCTAATTGTTCTCTTACAAATCTTTGTTCTCTAAATGTTGATAGCCGACTTACGGTGCTTTTAAGGCGGATTTTCTTATAAATATTATGTTATGCTATAGTCAAAGTTACATATCAATGTGGGGACTTGTAAGGTCTACTTAAACACTAACGGCCTTAATTATAAACGTTGCTAAGCGTTGCTGAGTTAAACATTGCCGCCTTCTTCTTCCGAATGTCAAAATTATAATGACAGAAAAAGAGAAATGAGCGTTAAACTAATCAGCCGTTAGGCAACGCTTATAAGTAAGTCCGTAAAACTTCATCTTAAATGTTCATGGCTTTAATAAATCAATTCATCATGACTTAAATGTTCAAGTTGCTTAATCTAAGCTGCGCCAGTAAAACGTCCCAATTAAAGAGGATTATTTAATGCATTACCATAGAACGGAGTTAATATTGAATTTAATTTTGTAGCTTAATTTCAGTCTTGAAATAGCGATAACGATTTCATGCGAATACAACGATACGAATAGCGTAATAAAATTTAATTTAAAATTAAAATGAGACAAGATATCTTAATGGTCAGAACACGGGTATGTTGTATGAATATTCCAGATTCAACTGACGACTCAACAGGCATGCGGAATTCGTGTTTATTCATTCAGCTATATGGGAAACCATAGGAAATCTGCATGTTTTGGATGAAAATTTGACATGTCTATCTATCACGTGCTGTCGCTGTCCTAGCGCCCTCCAGCCAGGTGAACTGATGACCTTAATAAGGTGGCTGGCACCGACTGTTTACGGAAGGCGGATCCGGGACCGGACCGGGAGCTTTGGCGCACCTTGGGAGAGGCCTATGTTCAGTAGTGGATAATGACTGGCTGTTGATATCACTTTTATATTTTAAAAAATTTAATTTCACACGCCAGCAAAGTACTCCTTCATATCATCAACACCAGACTGCAAGCTTTTCTGAAACCTGAAATAGCTATGGAGCAAGCAGGATTCATCAAGGGTCGAGGGACAAGGGAGCAGATTTTAATTCTTCGACAGATAATCGAAAAGTCTAGAGAGTTTAACAGCCCGCTCTATATCTGCTTCGTCGACTTTCGCAAGGCCTTCGACACCGTGAAATGGCACAAGTTATGGGACGTACTCATACAAATGGGAGTACCTAACCACCTAGTTCGTCTCATTTGCCGACTATACGAGGACGGGACTGCGACTGTTCGAATAGACGACATTGACTCAAAAAGCTTTCAGACACATGCTGGTGTTCGGCAAGGGTGCATACTCTCGCCACTCCTATTCAACGTATATACGGAGTGTATTATGAGAATCTTTTTGGAGCAAGGGGACAAGGGGGTTTCAGTAGGAGGTCGTAAGATGTCCAATTTAAGATACGCCGATGACACTACTCTTCTCGCTCAAACAAAAGAAGACATGGAACACTTGCTGACACGCCTGGAGACAATAAGCCTCTCCTTCGGATTTGCGATCAATAGAGTCAAAACCAAGATGATGATCGTGGACCGTGCTGAACTGAATGTCCGCCGAAACTGAAGCCACCAAAGTCCGCCTGATGAGAAGCCTAGTCTTCCCTATATTTCTATACGGCGCAGAAACATGGACGGTTCGACAAAAAGACCGACGCAAAATTGACGCACTCGAAATGTGGTGTTGGCGGCGACTGCTGCGGATCCCTTGGACAGCATTTCGGACTAACATCTCGATCCTGGAGGAGCTAAAAATCAAAAAAAGACTATCGTCGACTGTGCAAACACGAATTCTTAAATACTTCGGACACATTGTTCGAAATGAACACTCCATGGAACGACTCGTTGTCCAAGGGCAAGTGGAAGGCAAGCGGTCACGCGGTCGAGTACCCAAGCGTTGGACAGACATTATAAAAGCTACAACACAGACCTCCATAGTCCAATGTTTTAGAGATGCTGAAGACCGCATCAAATGGAGACACATAGCGGGGGCTACATTAGCCAAAAACGATGCGTCATCGTCAACCACGACCACTCTGTCAAGAGCGAACGACTGATACGATTTTAAAAATTTACAATTTATATTGTAAATTATAATATAATATACTATCGGAAGAAAAAGATATTTTAAGAATATGTACAAAGAAACCCGCGACACCACATGTCTACAGGTTATGAATGATACAATTAAATTACAAAACAACAGCCTGTGAATGTCCAACTGCTGAGCTAAGGGCTGGGCTTAGGAAAGAATGGAGCTTATTTCACCACGCTGCTCCAGTGCATGATGGTAGAATACACGTGTGGTAGAATATCAGTTAAATTAGACATGCAGGTTTCTTCGCAATGTTATCCTTCACCGTCAACAAGGGATGAATTATAAACACCAATTAAGCACATGAAAATTCAGTGGTGGTTGCCCGGGTTTGAACCCACGATCATCGGTTAAGATTCACGCCTTCTAACAACAAGGCTCTCTCGGCTCCAATAAAAATAAAATAATAAAGTAAGGAATCCTGCAATTAAAAAAAGAAAACAAAAATAATCACAATTTATAATATTAGGTTAAAAAATAAAAACAATTTTAATGACATCTTGCAAACAAATAAATTTATAACCTAAAATATTAAGGTCAGTATTCGATTTTTTTATCTTTTAATATAGTGAATAAATAAAATACTTTATTATATAATATTTATTTACAAATTTTTATATTTACAAAAATCAAAATTAAATGAAGAATTGTCAAGCGTATTTCTTGATTTTATAAACGAATATTCGTGATACCCTATTTACTGAAACGTTGGTACTACTGCGTAATAGACATTTGATGACAGTGCGCATGCGCGAAATAAGGCTCGAAGCCTTATGCTCGCGCATGTTCTTACGTTCTCGATCCTTCGTCATTTATATACAAATTTATTGGTATTATTAGATGTATTTGTGGTTTTTTGGTGAAGTATTTATACTCAATATTCATTTTGTGATAATTCTCATAGCACATCTTGCGCATTGTGCATTAAATATCTCCGAATAAAGAAGGTACATAATATTTCTTAAAACACACATAAATCAGTTTGTCCATCTATTGCTTTGTATGTACTGTATAATACTAACGAGATATGTAGTCACAAATGCGATCGTCTGTAAAATAATCATTTAAGAAACTTTGTATTCTTAAACACACACACACACACACACACATACAAAAACTAGCACGCGCACACGCGCATTTATAGATTCATACATTTTTTAGTTTATCATATTATATTTGTAATAATATTATGAATTAGAGTAAAGAGTATTACATAACATATTATTTGTATCACCATGCTGTTAGGACAGTTTTAATAAATAAAAAAAAGAAATTATAAATCATGGTGCTCGGCAGTGACTTCATTATGAGGAAATCTGAATATCTCAAATGGAAATCTTTTACGTGTGTCACCGCCAATCCGCTTTGGAGCAGCGTGGTGGAATAAGCTCCAAATCTTCCCCTCAAAAAGGGAGAGGAGGCCTTTAGCCCAGCAGTGGGACATTCACAGGCTGTTACGGTGTCAAAAAATATTTAATTCTATATACATGTAAATAAATTGTTAGAATTTGGAGAAGCAGTAGCCTACACTAAGGGTTTTGGATATTTTACATTCCTGTGGCTTGTAAAGCTCTAGAGCTTACCGAGGCACAGGACAGGAGATATAATCTCACCACCACTGTGGTAGTGACCACTTTACATCAAGTGGTATACTTCCCCGTCCGCTTACCAATACCACAAAAAAAGTATTCATAACAGAACGCACCTTAGTGCGTAAGAAAATTCGCACGGGGACTTCTGTTCCATTTACTAACTATGATGTAACTGATAGTTTGATCAGGTTTTTGTTTCTAAGATAATCTTACCTCCTCGTTCATTCGATGACATGGCTCAACAAAAAGCAGCGTCGTACTTATATACAATATTAACCAAATCATTGGAAACAAAATTTTCAAAGCTCTATCATTTGTAGCTAAAAAAAAAACAAACTTACATAAATATTTTAAATTTATTTTAGCAACACTTTTATTTAAATAATGATAAGATGGGTAGTATTATAAAGGAAATCCTTTCTTAGTAAATATTTTGACTTGTAAAGTGACAGCTTGATAATAATCCTATACTGTCGTACTATTAAGTAACTCTGTAAGAACTTCTCATTATTCACCTGTGAAATGGTGACAACCGATTATTGGTGATTATCATAGTAAATGTCGCACTTCACAATCACTTTCGAACAGACCGATTTTTGCAGTGCGGTTCTAGTTAGCTCTTACAGTAACAGCTCTAGGTGGCATTTACAGACAACAAATCAAAAGCTTCCACTTCTTCTTAAGGAAATAGTGTGAAACTAATTCCACCACGCTGTTCCACTATGGATTGCTATATTCCAATAAGAATTATATATTCGCCATAACATTTTTTATTTAATTTTGAATATTATTATTGTGAGAATGTATTTTAAAATACAAATAAAGTTTTTTTTTTAATTTTTATTTATTTGATCGCCAGTGACAGGTGAAATAGTTGACATAATACGAATGAAACGTACCAAGAACAATAGCATCTATTAAGCTACAGAAGGACATGGTGAGGCACACGATAGTATTACAAAATAAGAGAAACATGGTGCCACCGCTATTCTCACTCACAGCTGAGACTAATTCACAAATCGTAATATAAGAGTTCGTTAGAACACGGACACCTTCTGATTTCGACCGGATATTATTAGCTGTTATGGAATCTGCAATGAAAGAAAACACACTTGAATAACTGAAATCATTTAAAAAGTATACATTACTAGCCAAATTTTTTTACCAGAATTCTGTCCATCGTTAAGTTGAAGTAGTTTTTTATTGATTTTTCTCAGAACTTGCTGTATTTCTAATTGTATACAAGCAATTTCTATACCTAACAGTAACGTTCTGTACATTTCAAAAAAGAACAAAATGTTCATACAATCTATAAATACTGAAAA